>CM062812.1:859461492-860661492 GCA_031772625.1 Pinus tabuliformis
GGCATATTGGTGTATGGATTCCAAATCTTCTTATTTGAAACATTAATGTTCTATTTCCTTTTATTAAGCGTGGACGTTCCTTTGGAGAATCGGGATTTCTCATGTGCATCAAATGATTTTGACGATTTTGGAGAATTGAATAGATGTCGAGCAGCCTCATTGTTCTGGGGTATTTGATCAGGTGTAATTTTTAACATGTCATAGATACAAGTTAGTACCATCATCGATTGACTATGATTTTCATTCACCATGTTTTGAAGGATTGAATGATCCCTTTTAATTTTTTTATGGTTCTACTGGAGCTATCTTTCTATCCTCTTTATTGTACCCTAGAGCTCCTTGATCTTGTTGGAATGGCTGGTATCCTTATTCTTAAGATCAATTAACTTTTTATTAAAATCATTAGAATTGTTGGTAGCCCTATTCTCAAGATCAATAAGTCTTTTTCTAAAATCAGTCACTATCATAAATGACGGCATTGAACGGGTATGCAGCAATGTATATTTGTTAGCCAATTTTACTTTTTCCTTAATTTGAACCTAATTTTTTTTATTAAATATATATAAATTTTATTATATAACTTATATAAAGTTACGTATATAAAAAAATTTGTATTATTATTATATTGAGGTATTTAACAAAATGGCAGAAGCGTGAATGGTGGCTCAGACGGTGGCTTGGCAGGTCAAACGGTGGCTCGGAAGGCAACTAGGGGTCGAATCAACATAGCATTTGGCATCTTGGGAAGAAAATTAACTAACTCAAGCATGTCTGGAACCCTAATCACCAAATTAGAGGTTGCAAACAACGTTGGTGGTCAGAGACAGCTACAGTCGGTGAATAGAGCATGGGACATCACCGAGAAGGGGTTTTCGGCTGTCAAAGCAAAACGACAGGGTTTTTGTCATGGAATATCTAGTCGTTGCTTGGGTAGTGCAGATGGGAAACATAGCGACTAAAAATGATGGAAAGGATGTAGAGGCATGACTATGGGGATAACAGATGGAGCATTGAGATGGAAGGATAGTGATGACAATAGAGGATGTATTTCTAGAGGACCGTTGGCTCTGATACTAGATGGAGCATACAGGAACTCAGCTTAAATAAGAATCCATATTTCATATATTTTTTATTAATGAATAATGAATGATGCGTTACAGAGTGAGAGGCCCTGGCTTAAACACAGCCGTGGGTACCTCTTGGTGAATGATTTTCCTATAACGTAATAATTACAATTAGATTTTACATAACAACAAATATAAACAAAATAGCTCATAAGCATATGTGTAAGTTAAATAACATACATTTCCATTACAACAGAATAGTCCTACTATATTAATAACATATGCATGAAAGAGTGAAAGCATGCTACCTCTGATTTTATTATTATAAGTGAAATTTTCATCCATACATACAACATTCATGACCACTAGCCCCTATAATGGAACATTACAGTCAAGAACACCTGCTCCTCCAAAGAAGTATACTCGCTCTACACTACGGAGAAGCCAGGGCTCTTCACAATACTCCCAAACTCTTTCTAAGCCTAAGTCTAGCCAAAATCTTGACTCCAAAAGCCCTTTACATGAGTTATGAGGATCTATTTATAACAAGAGGGGGGTGACTCTTCAAACTCCCCTTTTGTGGTCTTTGGACTACCCTCGTGACTCTTCATCTTCTTCACAAAATAACACATTACATTACATGATGAACTTTCATATTCCAACATTAACACTTAGAATTTCACTTATAACATATTTACAAATAATTTTGCATTTTACACTTGTACCCATATAAGAAAAAATAGGGTTAGGACAAATTGATAACCTAACAAGACACAACACTATGATGCTAGAGTTTGGGAGAAGACAAGCTCTCCAACCTCCACTTGCTACTTCTTGGTCACATAGTGGTGCCAAGCTTGGTACTATATGATGGTGTCCCCAAACTGCTTAACAGTGTCTTGCTGGAAGTGGACTCTAGCCTCCATGGCATCTAGGTACATTGTCTTGGAACCTATGTCCAACTCGTTCTGAAGCATGAGAAACATTTTTTTTGACTTTGACAGGACAACGATGAACTTTTGCATGTTTTGTCAATTCATCTCTAAGTCTTCCCTAGTGGCATTTTGTCTTTGTTGCTCAAGTACTCTTCAACCTCCTGCTAGACTTAGTTCTTGTATTTAACTTTGGTGAGGGAACTGACTGATGGGATCTAGTGTGTTCTCACCAAGACATCCAAACTATTGTACAACCATACATATGAGGCTTGAATGCTACCAATGAATGAGACGAGTTTCTTGTCCTCTTGAATCAATGTTCAAAGTTTGCTTTCTCCAGCTTGCCTATGACTTCATTTTCTTCACAAACTCAGGCATGACCTCTTTGTACCACATTGTCCACTCTTGCACCTAGGCAATGGAAGCTTGTATGTTTCTTAGAGTTTTAACAAGCTCTTTCCTCTGCCATTGTAAGCCATGCAAACAGAAAATTGTTTTATGTATGGTGACAAGCCCATCATAGATATCTCCACATGGTTTCTCCAAGTGTTGATACTTCAACAAGTATCGTTTCTCTCATCTCCGTCAATGCAGAAACTGCATTCTATGTTGTTTCTCATAGTTGTTTTACCTCTACTTAGCAGCCTACATTTTCTGTGTTAGTTAATCATTCTCGGCATCAAATACTAAACATTAGGTCTTCTTGCTCCTGCATAGGCCAAGTTGGCTTTGGCAATGGAATTTGGATGCTTCTTGGTGTCTGACACTATCACCCTTTCTTTAATGAATGTAAGTGATGTGTGATCATCCAGAAAGTGCTTCCTCTGTGCTTGTACAATCCTCTTTTGGAACTCATCAAATGATAGATTGTACACATCCATGATCGGTCATCATCAAGGGAACAAAATCTCCTTTCTCACTCAGGGCTGTCTCTACCACTGGAGGTAGTGGAGAGTGCGGGATGACCTATGGTGCTCTTGGAATCAGTTCAACATATTCATGTTGCATCTCCTGTTCCAACTCCATGTTTGTCACTTCAATCAGTTGCTCAATCTACTGAGCAAGCTCTCGACCCTACATTCATTCACCTTCCTTCTCAGTCATTGGTTGTTCCTATCACTGTCCTTCCAACCTGTATCAACATTGTTTATTTTGTCATCATGCCTTGCCTTTGTTCTTCTTCCCGCTTTTGCTTCTCTTCTCATTATCTCTTCTCAACTCCTGTTCTTCCTTCAGCTCCTTCTTAGTCTCCTTCATGTTTGGTTGTGTCATATTCTTTCCACGTAGTTAATAGGGAGGTTTAGGGGCACCCGTAACCCCACTTTATGGGGTCTAGGGCAGCACCCAAGAAAATTTTGGTTTTGGACCCTATGTTAGGTTGGGCGAACACACCTATGGTTTTGTGCATGATTTTCACACATGTTTTTTGGATGCGATGGTTTTTAGTCCATGGTACTGGACGCGATCGTTTTCGTTCCATGGCATTGGATGCTTTGGCATGTATAAATATGTATTATAACATTGAAAGGAACATAATGAAAAATCAAGCTAGTAGTCCCAATTTTGGGATCTAGGGGAGAATATCTGTGTATATGTGTTTTATGTGTTTTAGAATTCGTAACAGGTCATTTCTGTATGGGTTAAATCCTACATTTGGTATCGGAGCAGATTTGGCTTCAAGGGGACGCCTTTGTTGCTGAGGGGTTTCGCTCAGGCCTGTGGTAGACCCTGTTCAGTGGGAGATCTACGAGATCGATTTTGGTGGTGAAAGAAGATGGCGAGCAGTGGAAAGATAGATATCGAGAAATTTAATGGTTAGATTTTTGAGTTGTGGAAACTCAAGATGGAGGATTTGTTGGTGGATAAAGATCAGTGGATCGTGGTAGATCCGGGTACTAAACCAACAGGAGTGTCCGATGAAGAATGGAAGAAGTTGGATCAGAAGGCAAATAGCACAATACGATTGTGTGTCTTAGATTCAGTACTGTTGAATGTATCTGGGGAAGCTACAACAAAGGCTTTGTGGGACAAGTTAGGGACTTTGTACCAATCTAAGTCTCTAGTGAATAAATTGTTCCTGCGGAAAATGATGTATAACCTAAGGAGGAAAGATGGAGACTCGGTGACAAATCATCTAAACAACATTTAATACTGTGATAAGTCAGTTAGCATTTGTTGATCATTGATAGGGCAAAATTTAGATGAAATAAGGCATAAGTTTGTTGTGTTCTCTACCAGATTCATGGGATAGTCTGTTATTGCAATAGGTAGCAATGCAACTGCCTTGCAATTTGATGAAATAGTCTCATCCTTGATGACGGAGGAGATGAGAGAGAAAAATATGGAGAGCCAAAATGGTGATGCCTTGTCTGTATGACGATGGTCCCAGAACAGAAACAAAAATAAGTCATCGAGTGGGATCTAAATCTAAAGGGAGATCTAAATCTCGAGGAAAACCTATAAAGGTGGTGTGCTGGAAATGCGGAAAGGAAGGCCACTTCAAAAGGGACTATAAATCTAAAGCTCCTGACAAAGGAAAGGGTTTTGATGAGGCTCCTTCTGTAGAGGCACAAAAACCACCTCAGATGAAGGTGGGGATTTGTACTTGGCTTCTTCAAGTACACATGTAGATCATGAGGCATGGTTGATTGAATCAGATGCATCTTTCACTTCACTCCCCATAGAGAGTGGTTCTGTGAAAATGAGAAATATGATGGTGGTGATGTCTTCTTGGGGGATGACAGGAAGGCTAGAATCATTGGTCATGGAAAAGTAAAGTTGAAGCTGCAATGTGGAAGGGTTAGAACACTTCCGGGTGTTCTGCATATTTCTGCATTAGCTAGAAGTCTGATTTATGTTAGTAAGCTAGATGATGCAGGTGTAAAAACAGTGTTCGAGAAGAATTCCTGCAAGATGGTTTGGGGAGCATTGGTATTGATGCAGGGAGTTCGGATTGGAACTCTGTACAAGCTGCAAGGTAGCACTGTTGTTGATGGTTGCAACAGTTCCGTGGTTCCTAAAAGTGGAGCAGAAAATCTAGTGGTCTCTGGAGAAAAGACCATGTTGTGGCATCAAAGGCTTGGACATATTGGAGAGAAGGGCCTTCGAATACTTCATGGTAAAGGTATGGTAGAAGGTATGAGTAATAGTTCTCTGGATTTTGATTTCTGTGAAAATTGTGTATATGGGAAGCAGAATCATGTGAGTTTCCCCTTTGGTGGTAAGAGGGTGAAACATATATTAGAGCTTGTGTACAATGATCTGTTTGGACCTGTGAAGGTTCCATCACTAGGTAAGTCTGTGTACTATGTTTCATTTTAGATGACTTCTCAAGGAATACATGGATATATTTCCTTAAGAACAAATCTGAAGTCTTTGATAGGTTTAAAGAATTTAAGGCTCTAGTGGAAAACCAGATCGAGATTAAGATTAAGGTGCTGAGGATAGATAATGGTTGAGAGTTTTGCAGTAAGGAATTTGAAGAATTCTACAAGAAGTGTGGTATAGCACGACAGAAGACTACTCCATATACACCTTAGCAAAATCGAGTTGCAGAAAGAATGAACAAGAATTGATGGAAAGGGCAAGAAGCATGCTCAGTGGTGCCAGGTTAGGACATGAATTCTGGGCAGAGGTGGTGGATACTGCATGTTACCTGGTCAATAGGTCACCTTCATCAGCGTTGGAGGATAATACTCCACAAGAGGTATGGACTGGTAAGAAACCCTCTCTTTTCACATCTGAGGGTATTTGGATGTGATGCATATGTACATGTTCCAAAGGAGAAAATAACAAAGTTGGATAGTAAATCTGAAAAGTGTATCTTTATTTGGTATAAGGATGGTTTAAAGGGGTATAAGCTTTGGAACCCAGTAACATGGAAGGTTATGTACAGCCGAGATGTGGTGTTCAGAGAGGTGAAAGATGTTATTAAACATGAAGTCCAACCAAGGAACCTAAGAATATAGAGTTTGAGCTAAAGGAGGAAGAATCAGACTCTATAATAGAGGAGGAATTAGAAGATGAAAAAAAGCCACAAACTCCGGCTGTGAGAAGATCAGTTCGAGAAAGAAGGCAGCCAGAAAGGTATAGTCCATATGCTTTTTGTTCAAATTTGTCTTTGTCTGTTACTGATGATGATCCAGAACTGTGAAGGAAGCAGTGGATTCAGAGGATGGAAAACTCTGAAAGAGGCCATGGTTGATGAAATGCCATCTTTGCACAAAAATGAGGCTTGGGATCTGGTGGAGTTGCCGATTGGAAGAAACCCATTGGCAGCAAATGGGTGTTCAAAAAGAAGACAAATGCAGAAGGAAAAGTGGAGAAATACAAAGCTCGGTTGGTAGCAAAAGGTTATTCCCAGGTGCGGGAATTGATTTTGGTGATATTTTTTCTTCTGTTGCCAAGGTAACTTCTATTAGATTATTTTTTTCTGCTGCTATTGCTTTTGATTTTGAGGTAGAACAGATGGATGTGAAGAAAGCATTTCTTCACGGGGATCTGGAAGAGGAGATCTACATGAACCTGAAGGCTTTGCGGTGAAGGTAAGAAAGAACTGGTGTGTAAGTTAAAGAAGTCTCTATATGGGTTAAAACAATCATCAAGGATGTGGTATCAGAAATTTGATACATTTATACGGGGACTTGGCTTCACCAGAAGCAAATCAGATCACTATGTGTATTTTAAATTAATTGGTGACCTTGTTATTTATCTTTTCTTGTATGTGGATGATATGTTGTTGGTTGGAAATGACAAAGAAGTTATCCAGGATTTGAAGACCCAATTGTCCTCCAAATTCGACATGAAAGATCTTGGTGCTGCAAACTATATTTTGGGCATGGAAATTAAAATAGATCAAGTGAAGAGGAACCTCTAGTTAAACCAAAGGAAGTATGTCGAGACAATATTGCAGAGGTTTAATATGCAGGATAGTAAACCGGTGAAGGTTTCTATTCATGTAGGTGTGAGGTTATCTTCTAAACAGTGTCCCAAGACACAAGAAGAGAAGAGGACATGTTCATGTTCCATATGCAAGTGCAGTCGGTAGCCTGATGTATGCAATGGTCTGTACTAGACCAGACATTGCACATGCAGTGGGAGTATTGAGCAGGTTTATGTCAAAACCAGGGAAGGAGCATTGGACAGCAGTGAAGCAGGTTTTCAGGTATTTGCGTGGCACTAGTGATTATGGTTTGTGCTACCAAGGAAGACCAGGATTGGACAGAGTGTTGGATATTCATGGCTTTGTTGATGCAGACTGGGTTGGAGATCTGGATCAAAGAAGATCTACAAGTGGGTATGTGTTTAACCTATTTGGAGGTGCAGTTAGTTGGATGAGTAAGAAACAATCTGTAGTGGCACTGTCAACTACAGAGGTAGAATACATGGCAGCCAAAGTATGGGGTTAGTACAGGAAGCTATAAGGATAGACTATGACAGCCAAAGTACAATTTTCTTGGCAAATAACCCCGCATATCATTCAAAGACAAAGCACATTGATGTTCAGTATCACTTTGTGAGGCATATGATAGAAGACAAAAAGGTGTTGCTGGTAAAGGTGGACACTTTAAAGAATATTGCAGATGCATTGAAAAAATCTATGAGCTCTGAGAAGTTCTCTTGGTGTAGAGAGACAATGTTGAGAATGCAACAAGATGATGGAGCTTAGTGGAAAGAAGTCGCCTTCACTAAGTGGGCCCGCAGGCTATTTTTGGCGCAAAGTCTATTTTTAGACTATGTCTATTTTTAGACATATGGATCATGGTCTATGAGTTGCAGGATGCTATTTGTGGATGATTGGTCATGTTGGTAAAAATAGATGGACTTCTATTTTTAGACATATGGGCGGTTTCTATTTTTAGACTGCCAGGCTAAAAATAGAACCGTCGAATATTATTATCTCATAATAATATTTAGACTATAAACATTATCTTATCCTCTTGGAGCACTTCAGTTTGAGCTACAAATGTGGCACATGCAGCTGTCTGTCAGCAGGAAATACGCTTTTTCTTGTGGGTCAGTTGAGCTATTGCATGCAGGACTTCAGTTAGAACTCATGTGGTTGAGTTTGGTGGAGTTGATCGTGGAGTTGATGGAGTTGTGTTCAGTTTGACTTGGTTGTAACTAGTTGTATTTTAGTCTAACTAAAGAATACACTAGTGATGAGTTGTGTGAATTAATTATTAATTAATTCACTAATTATTAACTCATAAAGCAACTAAAGAATACATCAGTTAACTCAGTGCATGTACAGTTCAGTGGAGACAGGTGTTAGAGGTTGAGATTGCTATCAGTTGTGACTATAGTTGTGCATGATATTTGCACATGCATGGATGGAGATTTCCCATGAGGCTTGCGTAGTATAACCAAAGGAATTCGATTTCACAGAGTGATTGATTCTCTTGCAGGATTGCGCAGTGGAGGCAGGCAAACAGTGGAGAAGATTTGAGGCATCAGATCTGAGCTAGTTTGTGTGTAACAGGTGGAGATAGTACTGAGTACTTGTGAGGAGTATTGTACTATGTATTGTTACATGTTCTCTATCATTATAATATACAGATAGTGTGGGGTTTTCAGCTATATGCTTTCCCTGGGTTACATACTGTGTTAATGTGTGCATGCGATTGATGTTTCATTGTTTTAATGCTGGCTAAATTGATGATCAACGTAGAGGAGGTTATGTATTGTGCATGTATTCTGCAATAGTGCATAATCAGGATAATCTCTATGAATAAGTGATTAATTATTCAAAATTTCTACATGTATCAGAGCTGTTGATCATCAGATCTACTATTTAGAAAGTGTTTACATTTTATTTCTTCAAGCAGAGTCTTTAATCGGGCCAGGTAGCCTCTGGATTCATCCTTCCTTTGGAAGGTGAGATATCTGGTAAAAGCCCATACAGTCAAACTCTGTATGAGAAATACTTTGTTCTCACGAATTTTAGATCAAGAGGTGGTTGAGTTTTGAGCTGGTGGAGTTTGAATTTGCAGCAGTGTTTTCTTGGTATCAACGTGGCAATGTCTTTCAACGGATTGCGATTGGAGTATGCTCTTGAGGGCAGCGTGAACTATATTGCATGGAAGGACATGATGGAGGTGGTGTTAGATGATAATGGGCTGAAGGATTTCATAGAGGCTGAGGTCCAAAGCCTACTGATACTGCGCAAGTTGATGCTTGGCAAAAGAAGACAAAAAGTGTCGAAGGATTCTATTGGAGGGCGTAAAGGATCACATTGTGTCCAACCTGCATGGAAAGGCTTCTCCATACTTGATGTGAAATGTCTTGAAAAATCTATTCCAAAGCAAGAGTGATCAGAGGAAGTTGGCGCTCAAGGATAAACTCAGAAACATTAAATGCGAGAAGGGAGACAGTATGCCCAAGTATCTCACGAAGTTCACTCAATGCAGGGATGAGCTGGGAAGTGTGGGTGTGACTGTCGATGATGGGACTTGGTGAGCTTAGATCTCCTTGGACTTCCGAAGAGTTGGCATTCCTATCAGGACTCTATCAATGGTCGGGAGAAATTGCCAGGATGGGAGAGACTTTGGTCAGATCTTGTGCAGGAGGAGATCAGGCAGAATACCAGGGATGGATCTTCATCAAAGGGACCTGATGAAGAAAATTGCACTTTGGCTGCCAAAGCAAAGAAGGGGAAGAACAAGAAAGCTTCTCATTCGGGTGTGAAGGAAAGAAGCAGGACATGAACAAGGTGAAGTGCTTTCACTGTCACCAGTACGGACACTATGCCACTAATTGTCCGCAGAAGAAGAAGAAGAAGCAAGTTGCTGGATCTGCAGCAGGAGAGGCTCTAGCCTCATAGTTTGAGCTTGATTTTTCATTGATCGCATGCTTGGTATCAAGTGTGATGGGATCGGTATGGTTCTTGGACAGTGGTGCATCTTTTCACATGACAGGAGATCAAGATTTGTTTTCTTATCTGGAGGAGAAAGATCTTGGAGTGCACATCGAGATGGGCGATGATGGTAGATACAGTGCGACCGGTATTGGTACCATTTCCTTTGAGATGGAGTCTGGTAAACCCTTTATATTGAAGGAAGTGATGCATGTTCCAGGATTGAAGAAGAATCTTATCTCTGTGGCGATGTTAGAAGACAAGGGATATGATGTTGTTTTCGGTGAGGGAAAGGCTTTCCTGCACAGTAAGACAACTGGAGAAACCCGGAAGATATGGGTTCGAGTCAGGGAACCTTTATCAGTTGCACGTAGATGGCTGCGCAGCAATGGCATGCAAGGCAGAAGGATTGGTGAGCCGGGATGATGGCGAGTTGTGGCACAAGAGTTTGGGTCACCTTCACCATGGAGCCTTGAAGATACTGCAACAGATCACTACTGGGCTTCCAAAAGGCACTCTTGCGTAGTCAGATCAGTGCAAGGGTGTACTTTGGGAAAGTTTTTGAAAGCCACCTTTCACGAGAAGGATAGTCAAGCCACGATGATCCTTGAGAGAATTCACACAGATGTGTGTGGACCTTTCTCAGTAGCTTTGACAGCAAAACACAGGTATTATGTGATCTTTGTTGATGATTTCTCTCGAAAGTGTTGGATCTTCTTCATGCAGAAGAAGAGCGAGACATACTCTAAGTTCTGTGAGTTCGAAGCACTGGTTGAGAAGGAGTCAGGGAAGAAGGTGAAGGCTCTTAGGAGCGATAATGGTGGTGAATACATCTTTGGCGAGTTCAAGGACTTCTGCAGTGCAGAAGGGATTCGAAGAGAGCTCATAGCTCCCCATAACCCACAGCAAAACGAGGTTGCTGAGCGGAAGAACAAAACAATCATGGGTGCTGCACAGGCGATGTTGCATGATCAGGGCCTACCCCTTCACTTGTGGGCGGAAGCATGCAATACTGCAGTATATGTGTAGAACCGTTGTCCTCTCAGGATACTTGGCATGAGTACACCCGAGGAGGCTTATTCTGGTAAGAAGCCTGATCTTTCTCATTTGAGGATTTTTGGTGCTAACATTTACATGCATGTGACAAAGGATGCCAAGAAGAAGTTGGAGCCAACCGCAAAGGTTGGGATATTTGTGGGGTACACTGATACGCCCCACAACTATCGTGTGTATTTTCCAGACAGTGGCAAGATTGTTGTGCGATGGGATATAAAATTTTAGGAGGAGAAAGCCATGAAGTGTTCGCTTGAGAGGGAGCCACACTTGCATGCAGATGAGGAGCTATTAGTTCCTAAGGATGAGCTTCAGGACGTGGATCAGCCACAGGACGAAGTTCATGGAGTGGAAGAGACCACTCATGCAGTGCCAACCATCAGAGGGCGAAAGCTCTTGACAGAAGCTGAGCGGTTGGCTCAAGATGCAGAGAAGGTTGTAGGACCACCTACAGCTCAACGTAGACAGCAACAGTCACCCGATCGGTACACTGGATATATGGCTCTTGTGAGCAAATGTGTTGTGACTGATCCATCCTCTTTCAAGGAAGCTGTGGAGGATCCCACATGGGTAGATGCCATGGTTGAAGAGTATGATTTGATTGTCAGAAACAGTGCATGGGAGATTGTCCTAGGACCGGAAGGGAAATTAGTGGTGGGTTTGAGATGGATCTACAAGGTTAAGCAGGCAGCTGACGGGAGTGTGGAGAAGTATAAGGTAATATTTGTTGCCTGAGGCTTTTCATAGATAGAGGGGATCGATTATGAGGAGACCTTTGCACCTGTCACAAGGTATTCTTCCATACGGACAATTCTTTCTCTCTCAGCGTAGATGGGGTGGCACATTCATCAGATGGATGTGAAGACTATGTTCCTCAACAAAGTCATTGAGGAGGAGGTGTACATAGAGCAGCCCGAAGGTTTTGAGATCTTCAGTAGCAAGTCGCTTGTGTGCAGGCTCAAGATAGCACTGTATGGGTTGAAACAAGCACCACGTGCTTGGTACACATGGATAGACAGTTATTTCACCGGACTTGGATTCTCCAAGAGTGAGGCGGATCCTAACCTATACTAGATTGTGGTGGAGGGTAAGTTTCTTATCATTGTACTTTATGTAGATGATTTGATTCTAACAGGTGATGAGCTGTTGATACTTTCATGCAAGGATGATCTTGCTAAGGAGTTTGAGATGAAGGACTTGGGCCTCCTTCATTATTTCCTGGGATTGGAAATCTGGCAGCGCAGTGATGGACTATTTGTTTCTCAGGGTAAGTATGCTCGGGAGATACTGGAGAAGTTCAACATGCATGGCTGCAAGCCTGTTGATACTCCTCTTCTTGGAGGTTGGAGGAAGGAGGATGCTACTTTAGCAGAAGTAGTGGATGCCACTGTTTATCAACAGTTGGTGGGGTCGCTTATGTATCTATTCAATACATGACCCAATATATGCTATGCTGTTAACCAGCTTTCACAAGCTATGGTTAAGCCAACCAAGCTCTTTTGGAAGGCAGGCAAGCATGTATTACGTTATCTGAGAGGCACATCGGGATATGGTTTGTGGTACAAACATGAGGATGAGGTGAAGCTATGTGGCTTCAGGGATGCAGATTGGGCAGGGAGCCCAACGGACAAAAAGAGCACATCTGGAGGGGTCTTCAGTATCAGGTCGACAGCAGTTTCTTGGTACAGCAGGAAGCAAAGATCCATGGCACTCAGTTCAGCAGAGGCCGAGTATATGGTAGCAAGTTTGGCTACATGCAAGGCTATATGGATGAGGAAGATCCTGGTCGGGTTATTCGGTTTTTACTTGGAGCCTAGTGTGATTTATTGTGATAACCAGAGTTGCATTAAACTCTTGGCTAATCCAGTATTTCATGATAGATCTAAGCACATTGACATCAGGTAAAATCATATCAGAGATTGTGTGCAGCGAAGAATCATGTTACTTTCATACATTCCAACGGAGGATCAGGATGTTGATATCTTGACGAAGGTGCTCACCAGGAGAAAATTCGAATACCACCGAGGCAAGATAGGGGTTGTTGATAATCCATATCTTGTTGAGAGGGAGTGTTGAGAATGCAAAAAGATGATGGAGCTTAGTGGAAAGAAGTCGCCTTCACTAAGTGGGCCTACAGGTTATTTTTGGTGCAAAGTCTATTTTTAGACTATGTCTATTTTTAGACATATGGATCATGGTCTATGAGTTGCAGGATGCTATTTGTGGATGATTGGTCATGTTGGTAAAAGTAGTTGGTGTCACACGGAATCTGTCAAGGGTGCGGACACGACTGACCTTCCTAGAAGTCTAAGACATTCTAATGACAAACAAGACAAAATGGAGTGATCTTTCTCTAAATACACCTTTTACAACATGAAAACTACAAGTGTTTAGGCTTACCTTATTCCAAAACGCTGTTGTTGAAGTCCGTTCTTGACGATCCGGATGAGCTCCTCCTTCAAGTCAATTCCTGCAACCACAAACAATCAAGACAATTACCAAGCACTTGCATTTCATATAATAAAACATATATTCAACATGCAGACCAAGGAACACATGAAATAACTCATTAACACAAGCTATTGAGAAAAATAAACCAGTTTGTATTAATAACGAAACAAAGAAACTCTTACAACCTGGCCTTGGTGTTGTGCAAGTTCCTCCCAGGGTCCATCAAGGGTTTTCCTCTACTTTGACAAAGCTCACCCTCTCCCAAGTAGAATCAAGTGAAGACAATCTCTCCTCACAAAGGCTCTAATGGAAGACCTAAATCCTGCAGCATTTACCCAAAGAAAATGTATAGTTCCAACCTCCTCTCCTTGTGGCTCAATGCCTTTATTTATAGTGCTGTAAAGAGGTTATTCAGGTCCACTATCAATGGGATCATCCCCCTCTATGGGTGGGATAGCTCCCTTATTGATGGGATAAGTTCCCCCTTAATAGAGATACATGAACCAACTGGAGGCGCATCCATTTCATCAAACCGACCTCTAGAATGTTCTAGAAGTAACCACAAGTAACTTTTTCAAGATAAAACTCGCGCATTTTGCCTTTTACAGAGGGACGCACCTGTCCCTTAACATACAGAGCGTCTATGGACGCAGATTTTGTGAACATGGTCAGCGTCCCCGCAGGTAAGGCTAGAGAGAACCTGCGACCCCAGAGATAAACATAGTTTTTACAAGACTTTCTCTCTTCTTTGAGTTTGAGATGGATAACAGAGGCATGAGACTTGCCTAAGAGGGTAGCATGACTGTTGATTTGAGCCATACTAACTGTAAGTAGTCAAGGTGACATTTTTTAGTGTAACAGATTGCCCCCTAAAGTGCGAAGCCTGGAATAGAGTAGGGTTTTATAATTCTAGGAAGGGTGAAGCGCTTTATCATTTCAAGGATTGCCTTGTGGATGGCCTGGTTGGAACCTGCAGTTTTCAACACAAAATACATGGATAAGATTATATCATCACTGAGGTAGGCATTCCCATACTCAGATTCAAAACTTTAACTAATGGACTAACTATTCTGATACAGGAATGATCTTGCAGTACATCATTTTTATAGACTTTTGTAGACACAGTATGGATGCAGCCATCTGTTTATGATTAGTCTATATAGACAATGAATACAAAACTCCTCGCAGCCTGGATGGTAGAAACTAGATCCAGGGTATTCACTTCTACTTCCCGAATTGGTACGATTCTAGTCATGTGATTAAATGATTCGATGTCGAACATGGTAGAAACCACTTGATTACCAGTCAATGATGTAAACTGTTAACAAGCGTGAGAGAAACCACCAGTAATGTCAATGGTCCTCAAAGTACCAAGCACAACCCGTGAAATGTGAATAGATGTTTTGATGTCGAACACTTCACGGAATCCTTTGATCGAAAGTCAATGATGTAAACTGACGTCAAAGGCGAGAAACCTGCCATTGATGCATGCAGACTTCAAGGTGCTGTCGATTCCTAAGTCATCTTTCTAGATAATGTGTCGATGTCGATAGAAAGCGACCCGTTGCAGGCAAGCCCGCAACACGAAATCATTGTTCAAGTTGAAGAAATGTAGCTGTAAGGACTGACTCAGGGATGGTCAAATGGATGACAAGTATTTTGTAGATGAAAGTTTTGCTGGCAGACCTCTTGAACACATAACGACACAACAGATGGTTTGGTGACGAATAACTCAAAGTTGATCCCTGAACCCGGTTAAAGATTTTCAAAGTGATTTGGTCAACTGTGAGGTAAAAGATTTCCCAACCCAGGTGAAATGAAAAAGTGTCGTGCTCAAGAGTGGTAATAAAGTTTCGTTTGAGACAAAAGGTGACAAATAGGTTCATTCTTCTCTCTTTTCCCCCACCATTTCTGGCAAGTACCTCTTTATTTTTAACAAGCTTGAGGAGGATAACATATGCTTGGTTTATAAGCTCATCCTTCGGACGAGTCCAACCTAGTTTAAATTCGAACCCTAGGAAGGAGTGGTTCGTTCCTGTTTGTAATTGAACAGGTCCTTTACTGTAAAAGTTTAACGAGCCCAGTATAGGAGAAACTCGGCGTTTTCATTTTTAGAGAGTCTGAAAAACTTAAGGAAACTCCACGTTGAACTTTTTCGTATATTTGTGTCCCTCAAGCCCGAAAAAGTATAAAATAATACCTGGGGGAACCGCTTGATCTTACGACCAAGGAGTACTTTCATAATAGTGTCGTTAACCTGAAAAGTAAAAAGCGATCAAAGACACGTCGTTTTATTTCCTTATCGAGTTTGAAACGACAAAAACCCGGCAATCTTTTCCTGATTTTGCGGTTAGAAAAGAGCTAAAAGGGGACCGTCTTTTAATTCCGTTTTAACGAGTGAAAAAGAAACACTCGGCGATCTTTTCATGTTTTAGGAGTCAGAAAAGGGCTTAAAAGATGACTCTGAAATTTTGTTTGTGAAAAATTACAATTTCCCTCGAAATCCCGTTGTCCTGCACAAAAGCGACACATTACTCATACCTGTTTAAAATAGGCAAAAATACATTCAAAAACATCTTTTCATGGTAAAAAATGAACTAATTCATCCAAAAAACCTATAAAAAGACCTTTTACCATGTCATTTTTACCGTTTCACTGTTGAGGTTGAAAAAGGAGCTTTTGACAAGAAACTTCCCGTGGTTGCTGCGGAAAATCTGACCGTCGGAATCGAACGCCGCTTCACCGAGGTATTTTACACATCCCACTCTTCATTTTTATCCGTTTAGTTTTTTGTTTTTGGTCTCTGTTTCATTTTTTGGGGGGGTTTTGGGTTCAAAATGTGCCCTCGGCGGACGCAGGTGCCAGGTGACCCGTCCCCCGACTTTTTCTCATACGGGAAAAAGTTCGGGGGACGCAGTCCGCCTTCAGGCGAGCTGCGTCCGGACGCCCTGTGCTACAAAGCCGGGTGCGTCTTCCGCAAAGGGCGCATTTCAAAACCCCAACTCTCTCAAAAAAACCACCAAATTGCTCAAATTAATTTCTAATTGACTCTTTTGATGTG
This sequence comes from Pinus tabuliformis, assembly GCA_031772625.1. Classification (NCBI taxonomy): domain Eukaryota; kingdom Viridiplantae; phylum Streptophyta; class Pinopsida; order Pinales; family Pinaceae; genus Pinus; species Pinus tabuliformis. Next base: position 859,477,912 of record CM062812.1, read on the forward strand.
CAGGACCTTAAACATGTTAGACTGGAGAGAGAGAGAGCACGTAGAGGACGATGAAGCTGCGATTAACCACCAACCCTCTCTGGATGCCTTAAGAACATGTGGATTGTACAAATATTGGACCATACCGGGCATGAGGGGCCAGGTAAGATTTTTGGAATGGCTGGTTGAGCGATGGAACGTTCAGGATCAATGTTTTACATTGGAGGGCACCAGCTCGAGATAGAGCCCTCAGATGTATACTTTCTCACTGGCTTGCCAAACAGAGGTGAGCAACTCAACCTTGCGGGGACCAGGCCGGGTGGCCTAATCCCTTGATGATCTCCGCGAGGAGTGGTGCAGACCAGGGACTCGCCATAAAAAAGGCGTGGAGATAAAGCACATCGCTCTGGCGGAACTTAGAGTTATTGCATTTACAGTCACCAGGATTTGTGGTGCGGCCGCCTTGCACATTGCCTCCGGATCCCAAATGCGGATGGCAGTTGACTGTTACCAAGGCACCATCTTCAACTGGTGCGAAGCTGTGTCGGCTCATATGAAGAGCCAACTGACCAAAGGCAAAGAACGGACGACTAAAGACTTTTGGATATGGGCCTATAGTCGTGAGCTTTGCCTTGGAGAGAGTTCCTATGCTGATCCCTCAGCAACTCACTGTTGTGATGACTTGGGTCCTCGGGAGCCAAAGCTTGTTCGATGGGTAGCGGTGATGGCCCGGCATCCTGACGAGGGTGCTGCAGTGGTTCGATTCTCAGACAGTTACTTCGACTGGCTAGAGGGCCAGCTTTTTGTGATACAAGACTTTCCATATGCCGGAATGGATTTCAGAGGTGATCCGGACATGGTTCTTCCACAGGGAGAGAGAACATGGGATGACAGAGGTACTTTCATTTTCACAAGTTTTCTAATTATGTATTTTTTATTTTTCATATATATCGTCTCAAAGTAACAGTAAAATTTTAAAAATGCAGATGTTGGACCACAGCGTCCAGCCAATCTCCGGCCTTACGACAGACGACATCCAGCTGCACCGGCACCGGCCCCACAGGACGCGGCTGCGGAAGTACTAGCTGATTTGGAGCATGATCTAGAGCGTCTCACGGCAGATATACCTGAGACTACTATGGACGATATTCCTATGAGGCTTCAGCGCTTCGTAGTTGCGGTCCCTGGACCGTTTAGGAGATTTTTGCGTAAGGTAGCGCGCGCAGTGGTGTCGTACAGAGAGCACCACCAGTGATTGACTAGTCACTTTTGTAGTCACATGTGACATTTTTGACTTTTTGTACTATCATTTTGCCGATCATAAGGTGTGTTAAACCTATGATCGAAGACGATGTATATTTTTTGGACACACTTCTATCTATATCTATATATCACTATTACCGGCTTATCTTGTTTAACATGTATGATGAAATGTCTTTTAAATTTACTTGCATGATTATTATAAATGTCTGTCCAACACTCGAGAAGCAATTGCATCTGCTAATGTATTCAAAGACCTTGGAATATGTTGATATTCAATGTAATCAAATTCACGTTCCAAGAGACGCACTCTCAAAAACAACCTTAACACACAGGATTTCTAATGGCATAAACTCTATTAAGCTGTAATACAACAAGTTCAGAATCTAACCTCACAATCAAACGTCGAATTCCAAATGAAATAGATTCGGATAATAATTCAACCACTGCACTGTATTCTGCAATGTTATTCGTTGTTTGACCGAGGCTTACCCCATGCATAGAAACTAACTCGTCAGAGGGCGAATAGATAACCCAAGCTGCGGAAGAGATATTCCGTGTACTACGACAAGCACCATCAGCAAATCCAATGTATGTTTGGAGAGGCGTCGACATCTACAATATCAAGAGTAAAACCAAGATGAGCCAAAATAATGACGAAAAACCACACTCGCTAAACTAAGCATACTGACTAAACTAACACACTTGCTAGCTAGAAAGGAAATCTAACCTATCTAAAAAATTCTCCATCCATCATTTTAAGCATAATACCTCTTTAGGTAAAGTCCATTTCTGGGTTTGCCCAAAGAGTCCCCATCAAAATCAACTAACTCATAAGCCCCTTTTGCTAGCTTTCGCTTTACAATGTAGGGCCCATGCCACATGGGAACGAATTTTCCAGCACCTAGCTTATCGTTTGCTTGATCATATAATAGTACTAGGTCTCCTTCTGAAAAACTTCGAGGAGTTACACTTTTATCGTACTGGGCTTTCATTCGTTTCGCGTGAGTCTCGATGGCTAAAGTAGCGTCACGTCGAGTCTCATCTAATTTAGCCAAGTATAACAACCGTTTCTCCTCTTCGGAAGTAGCGGGAAGTAATTCAACAGCCATTTGAAGTGATGGGATTTCGCACTCAATAGGTAACACAGCTTCTAAGCCATAAACTAGCTGAAAAGGAGTGAAACCTGTTGAATTTTTCACTGAAGTTCGATATGCCCATAGCGCCGAAAATAACATGTTATGCCAATTCGTTCGATGGATACCAATGATCCGTCGAATCATGACGACTAGAACTTTGTTGATTGACTCAACCAAACCGTTGGCTTGCGGATAATAAGGTGTAGAGCTATCGTGGCGCAAACCAAGCTGGCTTGTAAGCTCAGTCATCATGACATTTCGAAAATGGCTTCCATGGTCAGTAATGATTGCTTGTGGGACACCAAACCTAGTTATGATATGATTGAATACGAAAAGTGCAGCTGTCTTGCCGCTTGCGTCGAATGTAGGCATCGCCTCGGCCCACTTAGTAAAATAATCAACCGCAAGGATGATATACGCATGCCCCCCAGCCGAGTGAGGGTTACAAGTAATAAAGTCAATGCCCCATTTGGCGAATGGACCAGCGGCAATTATAGGGTGGAGAGGAGCAGGTGGAGCGCGCATCTTTCGATCAAATACTTGACAGTTGTGGCATGTTCTGACAGCAAGGATACAATCTTTAAACATAGACGGCCAGAAATAGCCAGCGCGCAACACCTTCTGAGCTGTGGCATACCCAGACATATGACCGCCACATGCTCCAGAGTGACAATCATTCAAAACTCTCTCAGCCTCATCGTGAGTTAAACAACATCGAAAAACTAAGTCTGCCCCCAGGCGATAAATTGTATCTCCAATAATTCTGTATTGTTGGGATTGAAATCGAATTTTTCGACGGTTATCCTTGGAAGCTTCAGGCCGAAAGGTTTGGGTTTGGAGATAGATGATTATATCCCCATACCACGGATCTACAGTGCTAATAAGAAACAAAGATTCGTCCGCAATGGACTCCTCTGCCACAGTCTCTGTGTCAGCACTCGGGAAATCACACATCAATTCCGCGAAGACTAAAGATTTCTTAGACTTGGACTTCTCAAACTCCAAGTCGAACTCTTGCAGGATGACGATCCATTTAGAGTACTTGCCCCCTAGCAGTTGTTTTGTCAAGATATAATCATAGGGTTGCAATCCGAAATAACAGTAGTTTTGCGGAGAGAATGTAGTGACGAAAACGCTGGACAGCTTGAACGGCTGCCAGGGCCAATTTCTCCACATGTGAATATTTTAACTCAGTTGGATTTAAGGTTCTGCTAAGTAATATATCACATGCTCTGCCTTGAATTCATCTTCTTGAACTAACACCATTCCAATGGTGGAATGCGAAGCTGCGAGGTATAAGAAGTAGTCCTGGTTGTAGTTGGGAGGATGCAATAACGGTGCATGGGTCAACGCGTGTTTTAATGCATCAAAAGATTGTTGAGCAATCTCGTCCCAAAAGAATTGTACGTTCTGTTTCAACAACCGTGTAAAACCTTTAGTGACCTCGGCGTAGTTAGGGATGAATCGGCGTAAAAGTTCGCTTTCCCTTGCAAACTTTGGAGTTGGCGCAAACTCGAAGGAGGAGGCAATTGGATGATAGCCTCGACTTTCGAGGGATCGACGCGAATGCCGGTTTTGAAACAAAAAATCCCAGCAATCGACCTGTTTCTATACAGAAAACACACTTGTGGGGATTCAACCGAATTCGATAATGCCGACACCTCATAAAGATTGCTCGTAAATGGACAAGGTGATCAGCTCGGTGTAAAGAATGAGCAGGCAAATCATCGAGATAGGGTTGCACAATGTGCTTGATGTCATGAAATGCATAAGACATGGCCCGTTGAAAAGTAGCACCGGCATTCTTAAGGCCAAAAGGTAATTTGCAATAAGCAAATGTCCCCCATGGACAAATGAATGCCGTTTTTGGTTGATCGGCAGGTAGAATATTGATTTGATTATAACCTGAGAAACCATCCATGAAGGAAAACATCTCACTTCCGGCACAATCATCAATAATTTGATCGATATAAGGCGTAGGATAGTTGTCTTTTGGACAAGCTCGATTGATATCCCTATAGTCGATACAGATTCTTATTGTTCCTTGTTTTTTATTGTTGCGGGAACAATATTCGATACCCAATCCGTTAACGGGATCGGATAAATGAAACCTGCTTTCAACACTTTTCGACTTCTGCTTTAATCGCAGCCGCTTTTCGAGGGTGAATCTGACGCAACCGTTGCCGAATGGGTTTAGCATCCGGGTAGGTTTTGATCTCATGAACAACAATGGCAGGATCGATTCCTGGCATTTCTTCGTAGGACCAGGCAAACACGTCGCGGAATTCTTGGAATAGGGCCTTGTAAGTTTGGATTTCTTCTTCAGTACAAGCGGCACCTATATGAATGTTCTCCTTGATTCCGGGCTTCACTGAAATATCAATGGGAATAGTACGAGAAATATTCCCTAAATTCAGCTCTGAATCAGAATGTTTCGTTGGATCCTGAGCGTCTTTGACATATTCAGCGGTAAAGATAGATGAAAAATCATTTTCAAATGCATCATCCTTAGGTAAAACGAAGATCTGTGATGGAGATCTTCCATGGTAGATCATCTACACTTAGGATTTCGCGAAGTTCATTCGTCAGATGAGACTTCTTCGGGAAACGTTATCCGTTCTAAGGGTGAGGTGAAAAGTGACTCTTCACTGACCACATTCATTTGGTCGGTTGAATGAAAATCGGTAAAAGACATAAGAGCTTCATAAGCAATCTCATACGGACTCAACGGCATAACATCACCGAGTGAGTCTAGCTCAGAGTCAGAGGGAACATACCAAGGATCATCATAAATAATGTTTTCTGACGTGATCATATGAATTGTTGCGAATGAAGGGTCTGCATTGAGTGGAGGGAGAGGAAAAGTTCCCAGTAAACCGGAATCCTTAACTAAACCTACACCAATGTCCCTATAAGGGATTGTCGTTTTGCCAACATGCTGGATAGTTTCTAAAGAGGTTGGGTCGGATGAAAAGTATGTCAGCTGATCAATAGTCACGATCTTACCATTATGTGGAAACTTAATGACTCTGAAGACCGATGAAACAACCGCTGTCATAGCATATGACCAACTTCGACCCAAAAGAAGGTTGTAGTCTAGAGGGGCATCAACCACTTCCACATCCAGACTAACGGTTTTACCTTCGACCCCTATAGGCAATTCTTGTAGAATACCAAACGGACGGAACCCACGGCCATCAAAGGCCTTAAGGATGGTGGGGGATTGGTTCAACGAAGGAGAACCAAGCGATCTCCAACATTGAATTGACATAATACACGTAGAAGCTCCCTCATCAATCACAGTCCGATGAATAGGCCTGTTTTTGACTATCACTGGAATTTGGAAAGCCATTTGATGGGGGAGACGCGGTGTACTACTTTCTAGATCAAAGATCATTAGGTTCGGGTCCTGAACATCGACAGCTCCAATAGCCGACAAAAGCAATTTTCGTTGCGCTGGACATGATTGCAGCACTTCGAGTGCCGACATTGCTGAAGGTGAAACAGCTAAGTCTTCAACAATGTTGTAATTCTGGGCTGCTCTCGCATGTGGATTGAAAGCAGACCTTCGAAGTACACCCTTGGCGGGCGGCTTAATCACTAAGTCTGGGTTAGGTTTTTCGATCTGTAGTGGATCGGAACCAGGATTTGAGGTTGATGGGTTAGAGTGAGAAGATTCTGCTTCTTACCATCAACAGGAGCCTTACTACCATAATCTTGCGATCGAGTCGCAATCCTGACATGAGACATCATCAAAATGGGTTCTTCACTGGCATTCGAAGAAGAACCTATCATCTTATTTTCCTGCTCGGGAAATGGATTCTTTAACACAGCAGGAGTGGGAGAACCTTTAACTATTTTCACTACCTCGGCCCGATGAGGGCAGTCTCTCGTAAAATGATCTTCTTCACAAATGAGACAAGGATAACGAGGTTTGCGCTTTTCGTCATTGGTTTCCGACTTTTCCGTTTTCTCCTTTGGAGCCTTGTCTGCTTTAGCCTTCTTCTTTCCTTTCTTCTTTCCACCGTTTTTGGATTTGGCCGTAGATGACTCTACAGCGTGAATGTCGGCGGTAAGTTCAGGAGGAGAAGACTCTCCTGTCGGAGAATCAGGCAAAGTGATAATTGGAGTATTGGAGGTCTTGGAAGACTTCTTCTTACTCTTCGTAGTCACGATACCGATCATACCATCAGCGGCATGAGATCCCGAAGGAGCAGCAGCGATTTGGTTTGATTTGGGAAGATCCGGTATTTTCTCGTGTAAAGTACCCGACTGAGTATAAACTAAGTCAAGGTACTGTGCCTGAGCAATGACTTGCTCCTCAGTAACTACTCCGGCCTTAGCTACATCTTCAGTAATTCTTGGTAATAATGATTTTACAAACCATTCAGCTAAAATTTGGTCCGGGATAAAAACTTTCACTAATCTTCTTCGACGTCTCCATTCATGGATGTGATCAGAAATGTACGTGGATGTCGATTGTTTTAGCGAAGTTAATAATTCTGTACCATTATTGTATCTGACTGGTAACTGAAAATGAGTTAAGAATGAAGTAGCTAACTGGCTAAAGTTGTAAAAAGAAGCCCGTGGTAACTCAATGTACCACTTGGCTGCAAGACCAATGAGTGTACGCTGGAAAAGACGTAGGCGGATAGAATCATCTGAGATGGAATTTGATGCACACCAGAGGTGGTAAGTCATCACGTGATTAGACGGATCCTCTCCAGACTTACCTTCGAACTTGGGTATATCGCTGGGCAACTTATTTGGCATTGGCGGCCAGAACGGAAGATATTGAATTGGATCGTTCGTTAGGCGCGTCAAGTCGGGTAAATCTAAAGTCGCAATAAACGGTAACTGCCGGTTAGGATCTCTAAAACTCTGAGTCACAATACCAGCCCCAGGAGGAGGATATCCAGGATAACTAGGAACAGGAGTCGCATTTGGGATATTATATCCTCCTGGAAAACCAGGATTAACCGGACCGTACTGGGGTTGCTGAGGTGGTTGATAAGTGTACCCAGGATACGGTTGATACTGGTAAAACCGTTGTTGGGCAGCTTGCCCAGGTTGATACTGTCCCTGGTACGGAGGTTGAACAAATTGAGGTTGAGTAGTAACAACTGTACTTGTACCAGGTTGGCCTGCAGGCATCTGGACTGTGGTTTGAACGTGGGTCCAGACAACGGTCGGTACAGATGTCTGAGGAGCGGTTACAGGGACAGTAGAAACCGGAGCTGCCGATACTCCAGAAGTAAACATGGTAGATGAAGCGGTAGTAGTTGCTGCAGCCGTGTGAGGAGGAGTACTAGGTGCAATTGGCGGCTGAATAACTACGGAAGTTACAGGGGTCTGAACACTTGACTGGACAGGTTGCGGTTGCTGGGGTGGACCAGGAACTGCAGGTTGTCCTGCTTGAGGTACCGACTGTATACTTGGTTGCGACATCTGTTGACCTTGTGACGGATCCCATGTTAACATTCCAGGGTATTGACTCGTAACAGGTTGAGGATACTGAGATCCATAGCCGTATTGAGGATAGGGTTGATAACTGTAAGGTGCAGTCCCATATGATTGCCCTTGAGGTGGTTGATAACCTTGACCAGGGTATTGACCCGTAGGTTGATAACCTTGAGGTAAATACGAATACTGGGGTTGACCTTGACCTTGAGGTTGGTATCCTTGAGGTTGATACCCTTGGGGTTGATACCCTTGGGGTTGCCATCCTTGAGGTTGATACTGATACTGAGGTTGACTTTGGGGTACATATTGAGGCTGGGGTTGATACCCTTGGGGTTGATACCCTTGAGGTTGCCCCCCAGTCACGAATGAAGTACCTTGAGGTTGCCCCCCAGGCATTAACGAAGGCTGCCCCCCAGGCGGTAATTGGCCACCTTGAGGTTGGTTAATGGGAGTTGAACCTGACATCATATAAATGTCACCTATACTCAATGGTACATTACCAGTGTTTCCAACTAATAACCCATGATCAATGGGTTGAGGAGATGCTCCTGCAAAGGTACCAGAAAGTGATTGATACCCAGTAGGAACAGAAGGACCGCCATGTAAAAATGATTCAGGACTTTGTGAAAACACAGATGACTGACCAGACATATTTACAGGAGAATGAATTCCTCTAGGTGGAACTGGAGTACGAGGTGTAGAAAAACCTACTGAGTTGTCTAAAAAATTGGTTAATGCAAGGTACCAAGATTCACTTCTAGGAGGACTGTAAAAGATGGATTCACGCTCCCTTAGATCAAGGGTAATTAGATCTTCAGAATCAGACACGCCTATTTCTTCCTCTGGAACAAGTTCTTCTATAGCAATTAATCCAACAGGAAGATTTTCGGTGATAATTCTTTCTATTCTTGGTGAATCAGGAACACTAGGAGTTGGAGTAACAGGTTCAGAAATTTCAGGTTCTTCGCATGTTTCACTGGCAGATGAAAAACTACCAGCAAGCTCGGAAACTGTAACAGCTTCGGGATTGTAACCTGTTTCTAATCTTTGGTAATCTGGATGGACTACCAAAGAATATTCTCCTTCTTCAGGTGAACCTACTTTACTGCCACTAGGAGTTACAAGGACCTTCAAACCCTCTAAATAACTGGGTCGTCTCGAGGAGGTGAACCCCTAAGTTCACGGGATCTTCTCAACAATTCAGCCACAGAAACAACTTCAGGAGACTGGCCCGCAATGCGACGGGACCTTCTCGGTAATTCCGCCACAATTAAAGATTTTTAACTACAACACACGAAAACAAAGTAAAAAATTTCAAATCAAACCACCTAAAGTCTTCTAAAGAACAATCAAATTTGAAGCACACGCCTAAATAATCTAGAGCGTCAAACCACACACAAACAGTAGTCTTCGGACCAAAAACGCTAGTTGGTGATTAGGCCCAACCTCGCAGGATTCAGTACAGAAATAGTGGGTGGAACAGTTACCCCGGCAACCTGCTTAATGAATAGACTGGACCAAGTTCCTCCACTTTAACCGTCTCGAAGTGAAGCGAACCCCCCAGAAAATCCAAGTGAGTATAACCGACGTCTGCTCCAGGTACAGTGGGACCTTCCCTCCACCGTCACCTTGGGTAGAATCCTAGATATTATGGCCACTAAGGTTACCAATCACAACAATTACACCTGGGGGAACAGTCTAAACTCCGACAGCACGCAAGGGCAGAGTAGCAAGCTCCAATCCCCTTACCGGCTCCTTGACAACAATCCAAGGTTTACCGATAAGTGACCCCTGGCTCCTCGACAATGGTTAATCCGAGGTTTACCGTTTGTAATACGTACTGCCTGGCGTCGTTCCCAACGAGGGAGGAATGATCCCCTCACTGGTTCGGACACGAGCTCATGTTTCTCCTTTAAGAGGAGCTTTCCCAGAATGTAACTGAAACAATTGGATTTGTTCTACTCAAGATAGACTATCTGTTTGGTTTTATAGTCTTGGAGAGTTAAGTACTCACCTACTCCAAGACCCTAGCCTAAGCTATGTTGGTGCTTCAGAGCCCTAGAAAAATAAAGATTACTAGATTGATTTTAATTTAAGCGTTACTTTTAAGGTTCTTTCTTAAGTCAAAAGGTGATGGAAGTGAAACTAGTGGTGTGTTGACTCGACTCGAAACCACTACAAAATGCACCTAAAATGATTTATCCACTACTTTACTTTTTCGATGAATTGCTTAACTAAAAAGTTGAGAGAATGCAATCTTTATAAAAGCAACTTCTTAATTGAAGACAATCAAAGAAACAATTCGTTTTTCTTTTCCAAGCATAAAAACATAACTTCTCTTTACATACACGAAAAAACTCTTTTCTTCTTTTGAAAACAAAAAGCTACTTGAAACAAGACTTTTTAAGAAGATGTTTTTGTATTTTTCTTTTAATAAAGCAAGTAAATCTAACGTAACCAAAAAATCAATCTTAACAACTCTTAAAATCTATGAAAATGCACTCATAAGCAAACTAAAAGCAAATTTACTCTAAGCAATCTTAACGAGGCCAAAACTAACAATGATTATTTCTAAGGTGTTTTACTTGATCACAATCAAATCAAGGACTAGCTTATTGCAGAATCAAAAACTAGCCAAAACAAAATTCTAATCTTTTTGTCCTTTTTGAAAATGGAAATCAATACTTTAAAAACAAGCAAAGCGAAATTTGACCCAAAACAACTCAAATGATAAGTTGCTCACACAAGGAGACTTTACGACAGGCTCAACTTCTAAGAAGGTTGACTAACCAGAGATATCTAAGGCTGGACAACTTTCTAAGCTCAAAGTTACTACAGAACTTATTCAAAAATCAAACCCTAGGTCTAAACTTCGTTGAAAACCACTAAAACACTCAAAGCTCACAAAACTAGTTCAGGTGAGAATTCTCGACAGGGTACTAAAGGATCTGGGCAGAAAATACTAAGGAAAAACAAAATCTAAAAGTAATTTAAAGCAAAAATGGAATTTTCTTAACTTTTACAGGAAGACGCAGGCCACCCGTTGTCACAGGTGCGGCCCCGCACTGTGCAGTTGACAACAGCGCGTCCAAGGACGCACTGTGCAGCACACAGAGACTGCGTCCTTCTGGAAAAAGGAAGAAAAACTAAAGCCAACTAAATCTACAGCTAAGCCACCCAAATACTAATTCTCACAGTCAAAAACCAGAAAATAAAAATAATTTTCTCAAAGCAAAGTTCATATAAAGGAAAAGACTCTCTCATTAATGGATTCCCCAGCGGAGTTGCCAATTTGTCACACGGAATCTGTCAAGGGTGCGGACACGACTGACCTTCCTAGAAGTCTAAGACATTCTAATGACAAACAAGACAAAATGGAGTGATCTTTCTCTAAATACACCTTTTACAACATGAAAACTACAAGTGTTTAGGCTTACCTTATTCCAAAACGCTGTTGTTGAAGTCCGTTCTTGACGATCCGGATGAGCTCCTCCTTCAAGTCAATTCCTGCAACCACAAACAATCAAACAATTACCAAGCACTTGCATTTCATATAATAAAACATATATTCAACATGCAGACCAAGGAACACATGAAATAACTCATTAACACAAGCTATTGAGAAAAATAAACCAGTTTGTATTAATAACGAAACAAAGAAACTCTTACAACCTGGCCTTGGTGTTGTGCAAGTTCCTCCCAGGGTCCATCAAGGGTTTTCCTCTACTTTGACAAAGCTCACCCTCTCCCAAGTAGAATCAAGTGAAGACAATCTCTCCTCACAAAGGCTCTAATGGAAGACCTAAATCCTGCAGCATTTACCCAAAGAAAATGTATAGTTCCAACCTCCTCTCCTTGTGGCTCAATGCCTTTATTTATAGTGCCGTAAAGAGGTTATTCAGGTCCACTATCAATGGGATCATCCCCCTCTATGGGTGGGATAGCTCCCTTATTGATGGGATAAGTTCCCCCTTAATAGAGATACATGAACCAACTGGAGGCGCATCCATTTCATCAAACCGACCTCTAGAATGTTCTAGAAGTAACCACAAGTAACTTTTTCAAGATAAAACTCGCGCATTTTGCCTTTTACAGAGGGACGCACCTGTCCCTTAACATACAGAGCGTCTATGGACGCAGATTTTGTGAACATGGTCAGCGTCCCCGCAGGTAAGGCTAGAGAGAACCTGCGACCCCAGAGATAAACATAGTTTTTACAAGACTTTCTCTCTTCTTTGAGTTTGAGATGGATAACAGAGGCATGAGACTTGCCTAAGAGGGTAGCATGACTGTTGATTTGAGCCATACTAACTGTAAGTAGTCAAGGTGACATTTTTTAGTGTAACAGTTGGACTTCTATTTTTAGACATATGGGCGGTTTCTATTTTTAGACTGCCAGGCTAAAAATAGAACAGTCGAATATTATTGTCTCATAATAATATTTGGACTATAAACATTATCTTATCCTCTTGGAGCACTTCAGTTTGAGCTACAAATGTGGCACATGCAGCTGTCAAAAGGAAATACACTTTTTCTTGTGGGTCAGTTGAGCTATTGCATGCAGGACTTCAGTTAGAACTCATGTGGTTGAGTTTGGTGGAGTTGATTATGGAGTTGATGGAGTTGTGTTCAGTTTGACTTGGTTGAACTATTTGTATTTTAGTCTAACTAAAGAATACACTAGTGATGAGTTTTGTGAATTAATTATTAATTAATTCACTAATTATTAACTCATAAAGAAACTAAAGAATACATCAGTTAACTCAGTGCATGTACAGTTCAGTGGAGACAGGTGTTAGAGGTTGATATTGCTATCAGTTGCGACTATAGTTGTGCATGAGATTTGCACATGCATGGATGGAGATTTCCCATGAGGCTTGCGTAGTATAACCAAAGGAATTCGATTTCACAGATGTTGTGGGGAAAAGTATCCAACACGGAATGACCCTATCCCACTCTAAGGGTGATAGTTCCTTAGCAACAGCTGAAGCAAAGCTATCTAAAGTTACTTCTTTATGACATGCAAGAGATGAGAGGAAGAGATCCACCTACCGATGTCTTGCGCAAATGGTCGATCCAATCTCCTCTATTTGCCGCTTGCTCTCAGCTCCAAGTCTTCTCACGGGCCCAACTACACGAGATCCTGCGAACAAGACAAGAAAAAGAAACTACAAGAAGCATGCATTCATAATTGATTCAAGGATTAGCATAAATCAAAGACGCAAGTAAGACAATACACCATTGAAACACATGCGAATAGAAGAACCTCAAATGCTTTATTAATATAAGGAAGTAAGGTTCAGGCGGTGATACAACCGTGAGAGGTCCAATCCAGCATCACCTTCCCGACGGAAAGAAATCTCCTCTTCACCTCCCTCAAGCAATCACCCAATACTCTCAACTGTAAACCAACAGCAATTCTTTGCACAAAATTCCGGCCTCCAGATCCCATGGGATGAGATCCTTATATAGAGTTTTGGAGTGAAGATAAGTCAGCTTGATGTGTGACTTGTTTTCCTCTTCAACTCCAGTTGTTCTTCAGTCCTTAAGTCCACTCGGAGTTTCTACCTTCCACTTGGAGTTTTAGAAGCTCTTAACTCATCATTAGGCGAATCTTGTGATCCAAGTGTCATTTTGGAAGTTTCCTGGGCACTGGCACATTGAGGAAAAGATTCCTCCACATGTCAAAGTACGCCCAGCGCAGGTAGCCTTTGTTGCACCTGCTATGCAGCGCAGGTACACCATAGAGCTTTTGACATTCAACGTAGGTGCTTAGTGGAGCAGCTGCTTTGATCCAAAATTGACCTGTTTTTGAGTGTTTTTCAGTGGAGAACTGATCTGTAGTGCTGTGGTTTGTTGACCTTGTTCCTCTAGGGGTAGGAACAACATGTTTAGGGACTTTGGATCCCTCAGATTATTGACATTTCATGCTCTATGCTGTAAGGCACAAAAATGTCTATAATAGTTGCCCCCTAAAGTATGAGGTCGTTTATCGGGTGAAATGCTTTATTAGGAGGATCTGAAGTTCATTCAATCGTCGGGAGGTGACCTGTAACAAAATACAATACAATACATTATCTTTTCATACTTTCTTTTCATGATCTAGCTGACGCGGGCATTTCCCATGCTCAGCTTTATAAATACATTTGTTGTACATAAACAGACGATCGTCTGATAATAGACTGATAATTCTCTGCTTTTAATTATCATCCTTTTAGTAGGATGATCATCTGCTGCACATGTCTATGTTTTTATCTCCTGAATATATATCGCAGCCCGGATGGATGAAACTAGATCCGGGGTCTTCAAACTTGTTCGATCTTCACTCTAGTACAAGTCGATCCATGTGAGAATTTCTTGAAGTCGAACATGGAAAGACATCGCTTGATTACTAGTCAATAATGTAAACCGTTAACAAGCACGAGAGGAATCACCGATAATGATGATGACCCTCAAGGTACTGCAGCACAATTCACGTGGCGTGAATATAGGATCTGACGTCGAACACCACGCAAAGTCTCCCGGTCGAAGGTCATTAACGTATACCTATCGCCGGAAGTGAGAAACTTGCCATTGAGGCATGCAAGCTTCAAAGTACTGAGGGGGTGTTCCTAGATCAACTTCTTGGATAATGAGCTGATGTCGACAAGAAGTGATCCGTCAAAGGAGGGCCTTAATGAATCCCACATCAGTGACACGGAACGGAGCTAGTGATGATGGTGAAAACGATCTGTGAAATATGATTCAGGGTGGCGGTCATGGAAGGATGAAAGATGATGTATGGTAGTGGATGGGACCCGGTTGACACTTTCTGAATGACATCTCTTGAACATATAACGACACTGATGTGATGGATCAGTAGCATTACCCCATGTATGGATGGTATGGCGAGACCATGGTGAAGGGACCGGTGAATGATAATAACCCAACCCGATATTTACGGAGGCAAAAGTGTCATGTTCAAGAGCGACTTGCTACCATTAAGCTTTGAGGTTCTCCCAATTTTTCCCCAGTAATTTCTGACCAATACCTCTTTATTTTTGTCAAGCTTGAGGAGGATAACATATGCTTGTTCTATAACCTGCCCTTCGGGCAAGCCCATCGCTATGTTTTTAACGAGCTTAACGATAGGGAAACTCGTTCTCGTCTAAAGACAAGTTTGTCGCTATCTAATATTTTTAACGAGCCCAGCGACAAAGACAACTCGGTCCTTTTCATTTTTAGAGAGTCTGAAAAGGGTACATAAAGTGGATTCTAGGGGTCTTTTTCGTCATCTAATCCCTTAAGTCCGAAAAAGTATAAAACAATACAGAAGGGATGAATGTTCGATATCTTTATCGAGCCGAACTAGACAAGCGCTCGATCTTTTTGTGCAATAATCCCTCAGGTCCAAAAAGATTAAAATCTAGAGGAGGGATAGCTCTTCCGGTCCTTTTTAACGAGCTGGAAGGCCAAAACTCGGCAAACTTTTCATATTTTACGAGTCAGTGAAAAGAGCTCAAAGAAGACTCGTCTTTTGAGGAACGAGTGATGAACAGGGATAGCAGCAGATTCCAGGTACAGGTTGGAATTTTCCAATCACGGTAGTATTACAAGGATGGCTAAGTGGAATCACTCTTCGCAGTTGTTCCTCAAAATAGGTAAACAATCAAGTGGATGTGAATGATCGGCCAAATGAAAAGTGGAGGTGACGGTGCACAAACACGACCAAGGCTTTTATGGCTGATGAATTTACGGTCTCAAATGGTTATTTTACCGGTTCATTTTTCTTAATGAGCTTGAACTCTGGGGGAAGCTTGATCACATGCTTATGTTTATTTTTTAACGAGCATGAATTTCCACATTAAAACTGCTCGGTTTTGCGTTTATTTTTTAACGAGCATGAACTTTGCCAAAACTGCTCATTTGATAAGATCAAATTCATATTTTACCATGACTAGTTTTTCTTTTTCAGAGATAGTACTGTATCATCAATTGCTGCAACAAACTTTGTTAGAAACGGATAATCATGAAGTAAAAATACTAATATTTCACTTTGAACTACGTAAAAAGCAATTAAAAGATGTTTTTACCTCTCATTTTACCATTTCATGTGCATTTGGTTTGTTGGAGCTTTGGAGGTGCCTCTTCCTCTTGATTTTTCACCAGCTGATTTCGGGAGATCCTGTGGACGATTTTCAGCGCCGTTTCTACCAGGTAGGAGCTAAACCCTAGCTCTATCTTTTCATGGTCTTATTTCTCAGTTTTATGCTTGTTTTCCTGCCCCCATGAGCCCCTGGGGTTTCACTAGGGCGCTCTGCCATCAGCGCAGGTGCCCCATATCGAAACCTGCGTTGGGGGTTTTCATTTTCAAAGGCAGTTTGTCTCCCAACGCAGGTGAGACCCTTCCCCACCTGCGTTGGGCGCAGAAAACTTTTTGGTTGCATACTTTTTCATGAGAATTTTGCCATTTTCTTTACTGAGTCAGGGATCTTACTCCTCCTCTTGTTTGTTTTGCAGAGTTTATTGGAGCAGAATGACTCTTACGTGGCGAGAACGAGAGCATGAAGAGGAGGGCATGATTGCCCTCCATGATCCTGTTACCGTGAGCGCGTTGCGGAACTGTGGCTTGCTAAAATTCTTCCGCATATCTAGCATGAGGGCACATATACGTTTACTGCAGTACCTGCTTGATGCTTGGGATCCTGTTAACCAAGTGTTCCAGATTAGGGGCAAGTCCATCCCTTTGACCATAGTGGACATTTACTTCTTGACTGGGTTGTCAAGGCGGGGTGCCCCCATTTCCTTGTCCGGTTCGGCCCGAGGGAGCGATTCCGTGAAAGATTATATCCGTCAGTATTGTAGGGAGGGATCCCAGCCAAGCAGAGACGGCAAGGTTTCTATCCGTGATATCACTGACAGGTCTCTCAGGTCTATTCTGTACACGATTTGTAGGATGGCCGGCAGCGCGTCCCCTCACGTTGCCAACAGGTCTTATGTGCAGCACGCCCTGGAGTGTCTACAGCCGAAAGTTTTTAACTGGTGTGATGCAGTACTGATTCAGATGAAAAACCAGTTGACCAAAGTAAAGGACAGGAAACTGAAGAATTTTGGCTTCGGTTCAGTTTTGACTGCCTTCGCTTTGGAGAAGATACCCCTGATGCAACCTCAGTACATTGTTCTCGACTTGCCATCTCCTACTGAGCCACGCATGCAGAGGTGGGTCGACCACATGGCTAGACATGCAGGTCAATCTCAGATTACTTTTACTGATGCCTTCTTTAGGTGGTTCGAGCGGCAGGATATGGCTTTTTCCGAGTATCCATATATTGGCATGGATTTCCGAGGTGATCCGGATTTGGTACTACCGGATGGCGAGCAGTGGGGTGATCTTGGTAAATATTTTGGCCTTATCACTGTTTACTGTTTTTATTTGTAATGTCCTTGTGCTTTACTCTATCAAGACTCTAATCAAACTCATGTGTGCATGCAGATGTTGGTCCCGTCCGTCTGGCAGTTCGTCCGAGAGCTCCGGCCGCTGCCCCCGCAGGGGAGGCTCCTGGGAGAGCTATTCTCCGCGACCTTGACTTGGCCGAGACTCTTACAGCTGTGCAGGAACAGGTCGAGGGTCTTACCCTTGGGATTCCGGATGTACGGATCGACGAGTTGCCTCTACGATTGCAGCGACATACTGCTGGTGTTCCTAGACGATGGTCTCGTCTTCTGCGCATGATCGCACAGGCCGTGGCATGTTATCATGAGCATCACTAGGCTAGGGTGCCCCCCAGCCATTTTTGAGTTTTGGGGTCGTATGACCGATTTTGTCTTGGTTACAGAACATTATATGTAAACCGTAAACAGTTATATATATTTTTGATTTTCGGGGTTTATTCCAGTTTTTATGTGATCTATGTATGAAACATCGATGATGCTTCTCTTTTTATCAATTTTGCAAATGTCTATCTAACACATAGTTTGCTAATGAGTCGGTTAATGTGTTTAAGTTTCTGGAAATGTGTTGATATTGGATAAAATCAAACTGTCTTTCCAAGATTTTAACTCTTAGGAACTTGCGATAAATAGCTGGATTTCGGACAGAGTAGGTACCATTGAGTTGTAGTACCACGAGCTGTGAGTCTAGCCTGACGACTAGCCGGCGTATGCCATGGGTGATGGCATCAGAGAGGAGCTCTATCAACGCGCTATACTCAGCGATATTATTTGTTGATTGACCAATACATACCCCCCTGAAACTCACTAACTCGCCGCTTGGGTCAAAAATGGCCCATGCTGCAGAGGATAGGTTCCTCGAACTACGACTCGCTCCGTCAGCATATCCAACCCACGGTTCCAATGGATTTGACATCTGCAATAAGTGTAAAAAGCGGATTACTTAAACTGGAACAAACGCTTTAGCGAAAACAAAAATGTAACAAAAGCATACAGGTTACTATTAGGCATAGTAACGCTTAAGGTACAACCCGTTCCGGGGTTGCGCCAGTGGAATTCCGTCATAATCTACCAACTCGTAGGCACCTTTTGCTAACACACTTTTAACAATATAGGGGCCCATCCATAAGGACTTGAATTTCCCAGCTCCCAATTTATCGGATTCTTGGTCATAAAGCAAGACCAAATCACCTTCTGAGAAGACACGAGGTTTGACATTTTTGTCGAACTGCGCCTTGACTTGTTTCTTATGGGCTTCGTTAGCCAAAGCGACATCACGACGGGTTTCATCCAACTGGATTAACTCCAAGAAATGAGCCTCTTCTTCCGAAGTTCCGGGGAGGAGATCAATTGCGAGTTTAAGGGACGAAATTTCACACTGGATTGGTAGGATCGCCTCCAGGCCATACACCAGTTGAAACGGTGTGAACCCAGTGGCATTCCTTACCAATGTTCGGTAGGCCCACAAAGCCGAGTACAGGATCAAATGCCATCTTCTTTTGTGAACCCCCACCATCCTTTGCAGCATGCGCTTCAGGACCTTGTTGATCGCTTCAACTTGTCCGTTAGCTTGCGGATAGTACGGAGTAGAGCTGTCGTGAGACAATCCTAGTTTGGCAGTTAATTCAACCATCATGTGATTGCGAAAATGCAATCCATGATCTGTTACTATGGCCTGTGGTACACCGAATCTGGCGACTACATGATTAAAAAAGAATAGGGCTGTTGTTTCACCAGTGTTATCCAATGTAGGCATCGCCTCGGCCCATTTGGTAAAATAGTCAACTGCGACTATAATATACCCATGCCCCCCGGTCGAGGTGGGGTTACATTGCATGAAATCGATGCCCCACTTGGTGAAAGGCCCCACAGCTATTATTGGCTGTAAAGGAGCGGGGGTCTTCTGGTTTTGCTATCAAAAATCTGACATGCATGGCAACTTCTAACTGCGGTTATGCAATCTTTGAACATGGTTGGCCAGAAGTATCCTGCTCGTAAGATTCTTTGTGCTGTAGCATATCCAGATTGATGCCCCACACAGGTGCCTGAATGACATTCATTCAGGGCTTTTTCGGCCTCCTCATGGGTTAGACACCTTCTCAGGACCGTATCGACACTACGGCGGTAAAGCGTATCACCGACGATCATGTAGTCTTTTGCTTGGTATCGAATGCGTTTTTGTTCTGAGTGAGAGGCATCTGGCCGAAACTTTTGGGTTTGGAGATAAACTATTATATCTCCATACCACTCATCACTTGCTGATATCAGAAACAAACTTTCGTCCACGATCGATTCTTTGGACGTTTCATCGTTGGACGATGATGGGAGATCGCATAATAATTCTGCGAAAACTAAAGCTTTCTTTGATTTGGATTTCACAAATTCCAGATCAAACTCTTGAAGGATAGCTATCCACTTTGAATATTTTCCCCCAAGCAACTGTCGCGACAGTATATAAGTCATGGGGTTGCAATCTGACGATACGGTGGTCTTCCTAAAGAGGACATAATGCCGAAATCTTTGTATCGCTTGAACAACCGCTAATGCTAGCTTTTCAACATGAGAATATTTACTTTCTGTGTCATTTAAGTTTTTACTTAAATAATATATAGGGTGTTCAATTCCATCGACTTCTTGAACTAAAACCATTGCTATGGTCGTATCTGCTGCAGCCAGATACAGGTTAAAGTCCCTTAGATAGTCTGGGGCGTACATTAATGATGCTTTGACTAGCGCTTCTTTCAAAGCATCAAAGGAAGCTTGTGCAACCTGGTCCCAGACGAAAGGTACATCCTTTTTCAGGAGACGGGTATAACCTTGAGCAAGTTCTGCGTAATTTGGAATGAACCTCCTCAGAAAGTTTGCTTTCCCTTGGAGTTTCTGAATCTGAAGCATGTTCGAAGGTGGAGGCAAATTAATGATTGCCTGCACCTTGCAAGGGTCGAGACGAATCCCATCCTTGGAGACTATAAAGCCAAGTAAACGACCAGAACCGACGCAAAACACACATTTGTGTGGATTGAGCCTTATCTTGTAGTGTCGGCAACGTAGAAATATCGCTCTTAAATGTTGCGGATGATCAGTCCGCTTCTGCGAATGAGCCGGAAGATCGTCAAGATAAGGTTGAACGATGTTCTTGATGTCATGGAAAGCATAATTCATTGCTCTCTGAAACGTCGCCCCTGCGTTCTTTAAACCAAAGGGTAATTTTCGATAAGCGAATGTGCCCCACGGACAAATAAATGCAGTCTTTGACTGGTCCTGTGGGCGGATATTAATTTGATTATACCCGGAAAATCCGTCCATAAACGAAAAGATTTCACATCCGGCGCATTCATCAATTATCTGGTCAATGAAGGGTGTAGGGTAGTTGTCCTTTGGACAAGCTTGATTTACATCCCTATAATCGACGCACACTCGTATTGTTCCTTGTTTTTTCATAACGGGGACAATATTCGATACCCAATCGGTTAGAGGAACCGGGTAGATGAAACCAGCATGGAGAAGTTTCTCAACTTCCGCTTTAATGGCAGCGGCCTTCTTGGGGTGTACCTGCCGAAGCCGCTGTCTTACTGGTTTGACATCAGGATACATCTTAATTTCATGTTCAACGATACTCGAGTCGATGCCTGGCATTTCATCATATGACCAAGCAAAGACATCTCTAAATTCGCGGAAAAGAGCTTTATATATTTCTTGTTCTGAAGGGGAACAACCTTTGCCGACATAAATATTCTCTACAATGTCTGTTTTGGTCGAGATATTTATGGCTATAGTTTCTTCTATATTGGATAGGTTTCTCTCGGAGTCCACCGTATTTACAGTATTTGTTAGGAATTCAAATACTGAGGGGTGATACAGGTCGCCTTGAGTATCTTCCTTAGGAAGGGAACGATGGTGGTTATCATCCCATGGTGCCCCCTCAATCCACATTGATTGCAGGATTCCTTCGTCACTTTCATACACTCGTGACCAAGGATCCAAAGGGGTACCACATTCTCCTGACCTATCTACCCAAACGCTTGACGAGCATTGATTTGGGCTCGCCTCCCATGCCTGAAACATTGATTGCTACAATATTTCGATTGGGCTCGGGTGCAAGACCATTGCCCGATCCATGATGACTTTGTCTTTTGCGACCTTCGTGGAAGATATCATGTTGCAGGTAGCCACCAATGGTACATTTCCTATGTACATATGATTTGGTAGCGAGAAAGTCCCCATCATCGTGGGGTCTTTCAACAGGCCTACTCCTATATCTTGAATTGAATGGTCGCTTTCATGGATCATGGGAATGCTTCCCGTAACTTGTGAACCATTAAGGAGGAAGTTCTGTTGGTCGACGACCGTAATCCCTCCTTCAAACGGGAAAGCGATCTTCCTAAAATAAGTCGACACGACAGCTGCCATGGCATAAATCCATGGTTTTCCCAGTAGGATGTTGTAATCCAGATTTCCATCTATGACTTCAACATCAATCTCTACTGTTTTTCCACCTAGTTCAACCTTCAAGTTACTTAGGATACCGTAAGGGGTATATGTCCTACCGTCGAAAGCCCTTAGTGTTGTCGAAGATCTCGACAAGGTTGGTGACCCTAGCGTTTTCCAGCAGCTCATCGACATAATACATGTCGATGCCCCCTCGTCAATAATTGTTCTGTGAACAGTTTTATTGAGGGCCTTCACTTGAATAAGGAAAGCCCTCAACAAAGGACACAAGATCGGAATCCTTAGGATCAACCCCCCCTATTGCCGATAACAATGCCTGCCTTTGGGATGGACAATTTTGTAGTACCTCTAGAGTCGACATAGCGGATGGCGATTGAGCCAAATCTTCTACTACGTTATAATGCTGCGCTGCTCTGGCACGAGGATTAAAAGTCGACTTGTGTACTACACCCTTAGGTGGTTTTATCGTTAATTCTGGCATTATGGGTGGGACAACTTCTGTCGAAGTTGTTGTCGAACTACTAGGTTGATCTTTACCTTTTTCGTTTGACAGTTGCGGATTCCCGTAATCTTTGTTCCTTGTCGAAATCAAAGCATCATTCTGCTGCTTGGAGATCGATAACATCAGCACTTGCGACGGGGAAGCATTTCCACTATCAACCATATTTTGACCTGGATTGGGAAATGGATCAGTCAACACAGCTGGGTTCTTTGGACTTTTAAAGAATCTCTTGAGCTCAGCTTTGTATGGACAATCTGTTGTCTTGTGATCGTCGTCACATATCATACAGGGCCATTTCTTTTTCCCTTTCTCAGGAGAGTTCGAAGAAGTTTTTTCAGGTGACTGATCGCCCTGTTGCTTCTTCTTCCCTTTGTTTTGCTTCTTCTTGCTTCCTGGTTGATTGGTTTCTTTGCCTTTATCTGCTGATATGGCATTTACTTCCGAAGCAAGAATCTCTTCATGGGCATTTCGATCTGAAGTCTTACGGGCTTTCTGAGGTGAAGCCTTTTTCGACTTCGCGCTTGCAGTGCCAATCACGCCATCTCCAGCATGAGAGTCAATATTCGATTTAGGAGGGGGAGGAATTGAAAATTCAGGTCTGGGGGCATCAGGTATTTTGTCGTAGAGCGTGCCAGACTGAGTATACACCAAGTCTAAATATTGAGCACGAGCGATGACTTGCTCCTCTGTTACGACTCCCCCCTTGGCCACATCTTCCGTTATAGCCGGAAGTAATGACTTTATAAACCATTCGGCTAATAGCTGATCAGGAACATACGTTTTCACCATCCTACGACGGCGACGCCACTCATGTATATGATCAGATATGTGAGTAGCTGTCGTCTGTTTGAAGTTGGTCAGTATCTCGGTTCCTGTTTCATATCTGATAGGTAATTGAAAATGGGTTAAGAAAGTCGTGGCTAAGGAGCTGAAATTGTCGAAAGAGGCTCTTAGCAATTCTATATACCATTTAGCCGCCGGACCTGTCAATGTCCTCTGGAAGAGGCGAAGTCTTATCAAATCATCGTTCAGAGTGTTCGATGAACACCACAGATGAAAGGTCATGACGTGATTCGACGGGTCTTCACCTGGATTTCCATTGAATTTAGGAATGTCTGAGGGAAGTTTGTGAGGAATCGCTGGCCACCAAGGGGCATAAGCAATCGGATCGTTCGTCAACCGATGTAAATCGGGTAACTCTAGAGTTGCCACGAATGGCAGTTGTTGACTCAGATTAGGCGAAGCGTACCCAGGATACGAAGGGATCGCCTGAGCAGTTGGTCTTTGCATACCGGCATAATGTACTTGATGCTGGTATGATTGATACGGTTGGTGGACTACCCCACTGTAAAGTGGTTGGTTTAGACCGTTTTGTATGTACGGTTGTCCACTGTTCGCAAAAATCTGCTGCTCGGTACCTTGGTACACTTGCTGGAATTGCGGTTGTTGATACTGCACCAACCATGGTTGTGACGCCATGGGTTGTTGTGCTATACTAACCACTGGACCAAGATTTGGGGTAATGGTACCCATTTGTGCTTGTGCCGCCCCGCCAGCCGGCGATTGTGGTTGAGTCGCAGGGTCAAGGGGCTGTTGCATTACGACCTGAGGAAACTGAGGTTGACATACAACAGGCACCGTTTGAACTTGCGACACGGTTACAATCGCTGGTGTCGTCGGGATGTTCGTCACAGGCATTTGTTGTTGCATAGAATACACAACTCTTGGTTGCTGGGGTAGCATAGGTATCCATCCACTTGTAGTTATTCCAGTATAACCTGAATATGGTTGGGAACTCCCGTATGGGTAACCTCCCGGAGGGGGTAACGAAAAGGCATATTGCCCCCCATACGGTGGCGGTCCGGAACCGAGAGGATTTATTACACCTCGAGGACCGGATTGCCCAAACTGATTTCCGAAAGGATCAATTTGTTGAGTTCCAACATAGGAGTTACCGGGTATTATCCCGGGAGAACAAACAGGAACAGACCATACTGTCGTCATGGCCCCCGAAGGGACCCCCTCCAGCTGTTGAGAGTTAGGGACAGATGGTATGCCGGCGAACATTGTCGGAATGACTGCAGGGAGTTCCGCTGTCGCTGTGTCATTTGGCACAGTCCTAGATGTCGACGGTTGTTCAGACATTTTGAGTCTATCCAGTAGATTTCCTAGTGATTCTTCAGGAACTTCTCTGGGTGATAGGCTAGCTTCTGATGCAGTAGGAAGTAGAGTGATCCCTGCTCCAAGATGTGTTGGAGTAGTTGCTTGCGGATCTTCTACAACTTCTTCTATTGCGATCAGACCGGGTGGAAGAGGAAGACCGTCAGGTCCGTAGAATATTTCTGGTGCCGAAGAAGGGGTTGCTTCGACAGCGACAGTTGTTTGAGGAGCAAGATTCTCTGAACCGATCACTGATGGAACCGATTCAGTAACACAAGTATTTGCTCTCAGACTAGGATTAGTGTTACTGTCCCTCTGGGGCTGTTGAACTTCTTCAATAGATGCAGGGTTTCCAGAAATGTTTGGAGTAACCGGAACCTCAGATGTCGTCGGAACACTTGTTCTAACTTTGACAGGAGATTTGGAACCAGTTGAATGAGATCGCTTCGCCCGGGTTGTTTTCGATTCCGGGGACAAAGACAGTTGACTCGTACGTCTCCGCGAACGACGGTTCATCGATTGACTTTCTTCCACGGTTGCGGATTACTTGATCAACCAACAATGCACAGGGTAAAATGTGTTTTCGAATTGAATTAATTTTAGACGCTTTTTAAAGACACAACTTGCTTTTTCATGTTTTAAGAGTCGAGAAAAAGCTAAAGATGACTCTAGTCTCCTTCGATGTATTAACGAGCCCGAAGTGACAAATGCTCGGATGGACTTTTTCAGTTATAGAGTTTGAAAAAGGCCAAAAGAAACTACTCTGGAGTTCTAGGCAGAGGGTGTGCCAAACCTTTCGCGAAACCACAGAATACGTTTTACGGTACGAGTGGTCGATCTTCGTGAATGCTGTGTTCACTGCATCGCGATCAGTAGGGCGGCCGACACGACTTCCTATGGATAAAGGCTTTGTTCCTATAGGGGTCCCCCAATATACGCGACGGTACGCGGGGGCACAAGTCCGTATTAGTGCTATCGTCCCTCAGGAGGAATCACCCACCTTCGTAGAGATCGACAGTCACTATGTTTAACGACGTCGGTTCACGTCTCTACCTAGACCTCTACTGTGTTTCGTTATGTTTCAAAGCGTTGTTAGGTAAATTCAGTTCATTTTAGGTTGATCTTGCTTAGCAGTTTGCCTTTATGGATCACCACGTGATGTATGATACAACTCCTAAATGCAGTCTAAGAATGATAAGCAAGCTTTTTCAATTCTTTCAACTTATGAAAATCTTAACTACTGAAGGAAAAGAAAGACATCATCTTTTCAAATAGATCATAGAGCACACACTGATGCACTTTCCTAAATCGACATGCAAACTGTCAAAATGCACATGCACAATGCAAGTATTTCTTTTCTTCTTTCTTAATGTTGATGTATTACAAAAAGAAAGCTGTTGTATAATTTCGAATTCAATTTCAAGCGAAAGCAAACAAGTTTTTGTCCAATAATCAAAAGAACACCTCAAGATTCACTCGTTTCAACACAAGAAATACTGAAATTCGAACCATATAACGAAAGCAAATGTTCAAGCAGCTATGAACAACAATAAACTAGCTCTTAGAATCACAACGACACTTCATCACAGGTCTAGATCCAAGAGGTCACAGCAAGACTAGTTCACTTTCGCTATGGGAAACTGTGAATGAAAGCAAGAAATACAATAAGAACAATCACGGTTTCTTCATACAACTGAGGCGGAATGAAGGCAAAGAAAGGTAGTTTCAGCTGGGTATACAGGTTGACAACAGGCTGCAAAAACAATATTGAAAACTGGGCAACAGACAGTAGGGAATCCCAGTTGCACAAGGCAAAACTGGATCAGCGCAAGTACTGCACTGTCAATCTGACATGCAGCGCAGGTAGCCCCTTCTGGACCTGCGTTGCAGCGCAGGTAGCCTTTGCTGCAGCTGCACTGAAGAGACAACTCTCGTCTCTCTCAGATTCCGGGTCACAGTTTGCTCAAAAATCAACTGTTTTTGGCCAAATCAGAGGCTATCAATCAAGTATACTCTAGAGGATGATTGAGGAAGATGAACACTATCACAAAGAGCTAAAAAGAGTCCTTGTGGATCAGCTCTTCAAATCATAAACATGCCCAGCACTGAGCTAGAGTAGCTGCCCTCTACTTTGCATTCGAAGGATTCGAATGCAGTTCGATTCGGTACTCCCTTTGTTTAGGAAATGAATAGTGAGAAACACAAGCTACCAACAAGACATGGTCCCCAGCGGAGTCGCCAGTCTGTTGTGGGGAAAAGTATCCAACACGGAATGACCCTATCCCACTCTAAGGGTGATAGTTCCTTAGCAACAGCTGAAGCAAAGCTATCTAAAGTTACTTCTTTATGACATGCAAGAGATGAAAGGAAGAGATCCACCTACCGATGTCTTGCGCAAATGGTCGATCCAATCTCCTCTATTTGCCGCTTGCTCCCAGCTCCAAGTCTTCTCACGGGCCCAGCTACACGAGATCCTGCGAACAAGACAAGAAAAGGAAACTACAAGAAGCATGCATTCATAATTGATTCAAGGATTAGCATAAATCAAAGACGCAAGTAAGACAATACACCATTGAAACACATGCGAATAGAAGAACCTCAAATGCTTTATTAATATAAGGAAGTAAGGTTCAGGCGGTGATACAACCGTGAGAGGTCCAATCCAGCATCACCTTCCCAACGGAAAGAAATCTCCTCTTCACCTCCCTCAAGCAATCACCCAATACTCTCAACTGTAAACCAACAGCAATTCTTTGCACAAAATTCCGGCCTCCAGATCCCATCGGATGAGATCCTTATATAGAGTTTTGGAGTGAAGATAAGTCAGCTTGATGTGTGACTTGTTGTCCTCTTCAACTCCAGTTGTTCTTTAGTCCTTAAGTCCACTCGGAGTTTCTACCTTCCACTTGGAGTTTTAGAAGCTCTTAACTCATCATTAGGCGAATCTTGTGATCCAAGTGTCATTTTGGAAGTTTCCTGGGCACTGGCACATTGAGGAAAAGATTCCTCCACATGTCAAAGTACGCCCAGTGCAGGTAGCCTTTGTTGCACTTTCTATGCAGCGCAGGTACACCATAGAGCTTTTGACATTCAGCGCAGATGCTTAGTGGAGCAGCTGCTTTGATCCAAAATTGACCTGTTTTTGAGTGTTTTTCAGTGGAGAACTGATCTGTAGTGTTGTGGTTTGCTGACCTTGTTCCTCTAGGGGTAGGAACAACATGTTTAGGGACTTTGGATCCCTCAGATTATTGAC
Source organism: Pinus tabuliformis (assembly GCA_031772625.1). NCBI lineage: Eukaryota > Viridiplantae > Streptophyta > Pinopsida > Pinales > Pinaceae > Pinus > Pinus tabuliformis. The sequence continues at coordinate 859,505,546 of CM062812.1, forward strand.
ATTTCATGATCTATGCTGTAAGGCACAAAAATGTCTATAACAACAGAGTGATTGATTCTCTTGCAGGATTGTGCAGTGTAGGTAGGCAAACAGTGGAGGAGATTTGAGGCATCAAATCTGAGCTAGTTTGTGTGTAACAGGTGGAGATAGTACTGAGTACTTGTGAGGAGTATTGTACTATGTATTGTTACATGCTCTCTATCATTATAATATATATATAGTGTGGGGTTTTCAGCTGTATGCTTTCCCCGGGTTACATACTGTGTTAATGTGTGCATGTGATTGATGTTTCATTGTTTTTAATGCTGCTAAATTGATGATCAACGTAGAGGAGGTTATGTATTGCGCATGTATTCCACAATAGTGCATAATCAGGATAATCTCTGTGAATAAGTGATTAATTATTCAAAATTTCTACAGACAATGGGCATTTCAAGGCTGGAAAATTGATTAAGCTCTCTTGTGGCCCCCTGTGGTAAGAAAACAACAAGTGGGAGAATGTTGGGTTGTGTTATATTATTTCCACGTAGTTAATAGGGGGTTTGAGGGGCACCCGTAACCCCACTTTATGGGGTCTGGGGCAGCGCCCCGGAAAATTTTGGTTTTGGACCCTATGTTAGGTTTGGCGGACCCACCTATGGTTTTGTGCATGATTTTCACACATGTTTTTTGGATGCGATGATTATCGGTCCATGGCATTGGACGCGATGGTTTTCGGTCCATGGTATTGGATGCTTTGGCATGTATAAATATGTATTATAACATTGAAAGGAACATAATGAAAAATCAAGTTGGTAGTCTCGGTTTTGGGATCCACGGGAAAATCTCTGTGTATATGTGTTTTATGTGTTATGCTCTCGCATTGTTTATTTTATGTGTTTTAGAATTTGTATGCAGGTAATTTTCGTACGGGGTTAAAACCTACACTGCAACTTTAGTTCTTCTTCCTACAACCTCTGATTTTCTCTCTTCCTCCACTCTTCTCTCTCTGTCCTCTGCTTCCTCTTTTCTTCTACTACTAAAGCTAGTTTTGCAACAAGAGGATATGCTTTCATTTTGCATATTTTTTCTACCTCTAGACTATTAGCAATCTTCCTCTTTCCATTGTCCTGCACAGGATTGTTGTCTTATGTTGTTGTTTCTTTAAGAGTTGTCATTATCTATGGAGAAGCCTATGAATTCCTTGCTAAACTGACTGACTCATTGATTCTGGAGGCATTCTAGCAGTACCTCCAAGGATCCTCCTCTCGCAAATGAAATTCCCTATCAATCCACATAAAGTAAACTATCGTACAATGGTCCTTGCAAATACTGCGAGGATCATACGGATTAAATTCCTTAGTCCTAAATTCAAATTTCACTATCTCCTTAGGCATATGCCACTTTCAAACTCTTTGTCTTGTATAATCCAATATGCAAAGGAAGAGTGAACCATGGTGCTTTCTTCTTCCTATGTAGCACTACCGACTACCCTGTAACGAGATGGTATGATACTTCTTTCATGATTAGTTTGTCAGTGGCATACCTTGGTAAGACAAGTGGAGGCTTCTCTCCACCAAACACTCTAATGAAGGTGCCACCTAGTGAGGCATACCAATATGTGATGTCTACTATAAACTCCATTGCTTCTCGTGACATGCAAGGTAGATCTTCTTCAAATATAAGCTTGTATAGCAGGATGATGAAGTGGTCAATTAGTTGCACCATTACTCCTTGATAACTACATTCCAACAAAAACATGCAATATATGTGCATGGTAGGTTCTCATGGTTTCCATGTCCAGTTCATGTCAGGAAATCGTTGTTGCGCATAGATTGCATCCAGTAAGTATGCAAACATATAGAACCTTGCTTGCTCACCCTTGGGTAGATTCTGAGCCTATGCTACATGGGCCTTCAGTTGTTGAACCAACAGATCTAACCAATTGAACAACCTCCCATTGTTCAACAACTAGTCCAACAATCCTTCCCACCCTTCAGGAAAGGTTTCAATTCTCTCTTGACCATGGATTCTGCAAGCAAAGATAACCAAGATTTGGTAAGCCTTCACGTGGGACTTTGTCTTGTAGACATGGGTGGGTGTCTTTTGAAACTTTGATGGCTTTTTCACTCAACGTTTGACAATGTCTCGTTTGCTCACATAGTTGTGGGCGGCATATAATAGTGACTCCATCCGCTCTATTGGCTCAGGATAGTGATACATTTACTGAAATGTTTTTTCCTAGAAGGTGGCAAGAGTTTTCCCACTGGCACTGCTCAATGTCATGGTCTTCTCATCCATGTGTGAGACAATCCAGTTGATAATATCTACACATGTGAAAGTAGGATACCTGCATGAAACCTTGTATAACCCTGATTGTTGAATGCTGAGATAAACATGTTGGTCCTCTAAGTCTACCTCAAAATGCTTTACAAAATCATATTTTATCTACTACCATGTCATTGATGATCCTCTCTCTATAAAAAACTAACTATTTGAATACATTGGAAAATCAACTAATGTTTACTCAACTGCTTCCACAGTACTGCTCTCAGTGGTTTCCTTTGATGTATCTCTCTTAGATTCCATGGTAATAGTAACTACTGGAGAGATGCTCAACAATTTTTGTACCTGAAGGACATAAAGGACACTCATGGCAAGCAAATGTCAGTCTTAAGAAAAACAACTTACAAGGCAAGTTCAAGAAGCAAACCGGGCGCTAGATGGGGAGGATTGCACAATTTTTTCTCACAAGAGGCACTGGTGGTCTATGGGAACTACAAACTATGTTGTCCCAGTAGCCAGGATGGAAGATTGATGGTTGAAACTGCACAATGCGTAGTTTAGCTTGGGCAGAGGTCTGGGAGAGACTGCGCATTGCATAGTCTCATTGCTTAAGCTGATAGGTTGGCTACTATAACTGCATAGTGCATAGTTGGAGGCAGCTTGGACTATGCACTACGCAATTCCTGATGCCAAGCTGGTGGATTGATCCTCAGGATTGCGCAGTGCCAGCTGGGAAAAGTGAAAATCGGCTAAGCAAAACCTATATCTTTCGATGTATGGAAAACAAGAAAATCTAAGAGATAGAGAAAATTTGGGTGCAAATCTGACCAGTGTATATAAATTCTTGTGAATCAAGTGTAGCAATTAAACAAACAAAAGGAAAATGAAGTATGTGAGGAGATTCGTCGCAACAACGACCATTGGTGCAAAAACAAGAAAACTAATGTGACAATTTGGAAAGGAAATATAAAACTTAAAAAAACACTTCTACAAATTAAAAAAATTCAAAACTCCAGAAATCATGAAGAGAAACAAGTGAAACAACACTCACACAAGCCAAACAACACAAAGTGACAGAAAAAACAAAAAAAGATGACAAACGCAAAACTCAGTCGAAAAAGCATCAATGATTGCACCGAAGGTTCCTTGATCTCCTTGGGAATGCTATATGTCCAAGATCGAATGGTGAAATTAGCTCTAGAAGTGTCGACTAAATAGGCTTGGACAAATTAGGTTTTATGACGCGCATGCCTAAAATCAAGGAAAAAGTGACACTTGGTGGAAGTTTCTAAAAATAGCGCAACTGCCTCCTTCGGGATACTAAAATAGATCCCTATTTTTTAGGAACGATTTTCTTCCTTTTTTCTTTTTCTAGGGAAACTTTCCATGCACACTCTCAGGAAAGACTGTGTAGTTCTAGGGAACTGGGCAACTTTCGGGCTCAATGCACTGTGTAGTTCTTGAGCTTAGCGAGGGTTATACAATTTATGGGCTCAATGCTAGGTTTCCTTCCATTATTGCACATTTTATGAGCTCAAGGCTCACTAGTGGTGAGGACATTACAATTCCCATCATCAAGGTTGCTTGCCCTCAAGGATTGCGCAATTTCTTGAGAAAATCCCTGAACTGCTATGAGACCAAGTTGGGAAATCAACTTGTGACTTGAAGAATCATCTAAGTGAATAAACACAAGAAAAAATTTAAATATAAGTCTCAATAGAAGCATGAATACATTGATCAATGCGAGATGAGTTGTTGTGGATAGTAAGGAAGGCTCCAAAATCAAAGCATAGGGATAATTTTGGAGGGTGGTTGTAGTTGCTCCAATAGCTCCCTACAAGGACAACTTCTATGTCTCAATGTAAGCGATCAATGGGTGTTATTAGAATCATATCCCATCAATCCTAAACCTAACTACAATATTGTTTTGCTCTGGTGCCTAAGTGGGCTTAAATCTATGTGAGTTAAGTTATTAATGTAGGGTGTTTAAAGTCTTGGCTTGGTGACGATAACCAAGCTCTCATTTTCTTAGGGTGTGAGTGTGTGTGTGGAAATTTCTTTCAATGGGTTAATTTAAATAATGTTTTATGATTCCAACACTACTGAGAAATAAAGTGTGAAAATTGTAGATGACACTGAAAATGAATAGTAATATAACAACAAGCTTAAACACACAATTCCCCACCCAAAAAGGTTATGAAGCAGCAAGAAAAAATGAGTAAAAAACAAAGAACCCAAAGAAACTAAAAGAATAAAATATCTAATGTCTAAAGGGACTAGGGTCTAAGGCCAAATCTGTTGAAATGATGTAGAAAAAAATAGCAAAGACAAGAGTATAAGTACTGGAAAATAGGAGAAAACAAACTGCAAAAAGAAGGATACTCAAGAGGATCCTAAAGAAGAAATGCAACACAAGTATAAAAGGGAAAGAAAGTGTTGTAAATATGGCCTAAAAAGCACTGAAAATTTATGGAAACAATGCTAGAAAATAGTGAAGAAAAGTTTTGGAAACTAGACTCCTCAACTCAACAAATTTTCTACTAAATCACAGAGGTGTACTATAAACCCTAAGGGGTTGTTCACTTCCTTCAAATGAGAAAAAAATACTAAGAGGATTCAAGCCTAGGGATGGGTAGGAATAGTGAAGAAACCATTCCTGAATCAGAGATTGAACACTCGGAAAAGCTTTGAAAAATGCAGAAAAAATAAAAAAAAATGGGCAACACAGGTTCTGACTTGTTTTTATCATTGTGGTGAAGATATTGGCCCAAAGGCTACACTGGTCACTGTAGATATTGCTCCAAAAAGTGCATTCTCCCCCTAAAGGTCCCACTTCATAGATCTATTACAGAAAGTGTCGTCTCCTGCATGGATGGTGTTAGGGTCCTGTAATCTATAGGATAAATTGATGATTATCTTTTGATTTTCTCCCGTGATATGTTGTAAATAATTATTACATTCTGCAAATTATTTTCAAAAGTTCAAAGAAAAAATAAAAAATATGATATAAAAAAAGAGAGAAAGAAAAAGGAAAAAGAAATAAATAGGGGATAATATATATGCGTGTGTGTGTGTGTGTGAAAACAAAAGAAAATAATATATAAAAAAAATCCCCTATAGTGAGCCAATCAAAATGTCGCTTTAATTTTTAAAATGTTAATTTCATATAGAATTTTTAAAATTTGGTTATAATGTATTATGTTATAAAATAATATGACAAAGTATGTTTGTCATTTGCTGTTAAATGGAGCACTCAAAACGACAGCCTAGATTAATCCCACCAAGATCTACTGCGGAGGGGTAATTCCCCACCACCCCCCTACTACACTCCCAACGGTTAGCATGCAGGGGGGCAAAAAATGGTTTTCGCCCAAACCACTTGAAGTGAAGTGGCTGTTCTTGGAGCATTTTGGGGGATCGCCTCCCGAAAATACTTACCACCTGTAGCCCCCCCCCCCCCGGAATATCACCATCTCCCACCAACTATCGATTAGATCTACCACTCCACTCCCACTGCCTATCTTCTCATTCGTCACTCCACTCCCTCTATTTATCTTGCCACATCAGCTAGTCGTTCAACGTTCAAATATTTACCACCAAATCCAATGGTGAACGTTATTGAATTTAAAGTTCCCGTTGCTTATTCGTTTTCTCAAAAAATATCCCCACTCCATAACGTCCATTTTTTGTTATACAACTAATTGAACTACTATAAAAATCCCTAGAAGCCTACAATTCGCTCCTTTCACCACACCATTGATTCTTCATGTTGAAGTTCGAGCTGCCACCAACTATCAACATTCTACAGTAGTTTTTCCTTCGTGAAGTCGACCAAATTTGATCCGAGTTGACTCAACTCCCGGATTCAACCAAGATCTTTTACTTTCGTGATGTGATTAAAATTGCATTTAAAATAGCATAACTGAACATATTTGCATGTTGTAAAGAAGAAGGAACATGACAATCATCAGCAACATAAAATAACAAGACATTGATAACGGAGTTTGTCCACGAGGGACTACGTCTCCGGGCCCCGATGTCAAGATGGTGTAGGCTGCTGCATTAAGTGTTGTCAATAGTGATGATGTACATAGTTGGTGATGTCACTATCATACAAGGAAAATTCCCTCACACAGGAGTGGCTCCAAGAGATGTTTCGTTGTAGGAACTCTCATTCCAAAAAGGACTCCTATCAGTATGACCTAAACTCATGCATGATGATAATAAGCATCCCGCCAACATGGCGTAAAAGGGATCTCAATGCAAACATACATGGTGACACATGAGTATCCCATCAACATAATGACAAAGGGATCTCAAACGAAACATGACGAATCATGACAACAAGTACATCCCATAAATGATTCTGCATCACATCAAGCAGGAATCATGAAACAAGTAAGAAACAAGATCCACATCAAACATCAAATAGGGATCTTTGTAGCACAATGCATAGCAAAAAGAAGTACATGAACACACTACATATACCTCACATCCAGGGGCTATCTAAAGAAGAGGATGTCAACCTGCTAAAGCTATTCGTACCATCGATCTCACGGTGTCGAATCACATGGAAATGACTGCTGGCACATGAATGCGGACACCTGCACTCCACTTTGAAAAGTGGCCGAAAAATGAAATGAACAAATGGAAAATCTAAATGCACCATCAGATTTGTGGCATCAAATAGTGAAAAATCGACTGTCAAAATTCTAAAACATGAGAAAATGAAAATCTGGGCTCAAGGAATCTTTTAGATTCCTCAAAGATTCCCTCCTCCGGGTCCTCTGAAAATCTACTACTCAGATCAGGAAACTGACTGCGCCATCAAGTTCATGTTTCTAAGAGGTGTAAGATTGACATAAAATTTGTTCAATTTGGACACTACAAAAATTTCACCCTCTTGAGAATTTTGCTCAATCATGGTTCCCCCTATGTTTTTCTCAGGTTCATGGTTCCACCCGCAATAAATTAATTAAAAAAATTATGTCTCAATTTCCGTGTGCGCTCTTGCTCCTCCATCCTGGGCGCACTGATGAAATGAGGGTTTATATAAGTTTTTGGGTGGAGTTGTCAACAAAATTCATTTGGTGGATTGGTTAAAAATTCGAATTTGGTGGAGGAGGTTGGGTGGTCAAACCCTGACTCCTCCATGTTAAAACTTTTCTTGTAAAAAAAGAACTGCGTAGATTTCTTTTTTTTGGGGTTTGGATCCGCATTGGGCAGCCTGCCCCTTAACTCCAGCAGCTCATTGTACTTAATGGGATTGGGTCATTGCGTGTTAAGTGGGTCATTGTGTGTATTAATGAGGTGTGAGGCTTGGTTTTAACATGGGGCCACCATGTGGGCAGGACTAGCCCTCCCGCCGAATGTTGGTTTAACTCCCACCGGCCTCTCTTAATATGGCATATGTTTTGTTAAGAGGGTTTTGGGTGTGGGCCGGGTCCACCAAAGGTGGCCCGCCCACCCCATAAATGTTTAACATGAGTTGGTTGGAGGGCTCGGTGGGGTAATGGCCATTGAGCCACATTTAATTCTTAAATTGTGTTGTGAGGTTGAGGGAGGGCCGGTGGGGGTCATCGCCTGTTGGCTCATAATTAAAATTTATTTTTTTAATTAAAGCTTTAAGATCCGATGGAGTCGGCAGGGGTCATGGCCTGCCACCTAATATATATATATATATATATATATATATATATATATGATTACAAATAGGGCCATTTTTCAATTTGTCTAACATAAGGGTTATTAGACAAATTGAAGATGCAACAATTTCGCTCGCTTTCAGGAGCTAGGTATCAAGCCCCGAGGTCAGTCAAATTGTAGGACACTTAAACTTGGCCCACATCCCAACTTTGACCAAAACTTTGACTGGCTCGTTCTCCCTCATATGAGCTCGGATTGACGAACTGTTTGCACCATTGCGATCACGATGACTAGATCTATGCTTTGGTCCTAGTTCAAAAGAATTATGATCACTTTGATTTTTGAGCTTCCATAAGCCCTCTTTGTCTTGTGTGTGTCTCTAGAGCCACCTGGATCAATCCTCCCCACTGAGGAGCTTTTGGTCCTCCAAAAGCATGAAAAATAATCTGCAACTTTTATGTACCTTGTCTACATCACAAGCATCCTGAAAATGTCTCGCTTCCATCTCCTTCACCTTTGTTCTTCGGAGCCTTAAGCGATGAGCCAAAACCTGCAACCTCTGCAACTTGTAGTACATTTTTTTTGCAAACTACATGCTTGCCTTTCATGACCAACTAATGACCCAAGCATCCCATACTTGCCATGAGTTTATAACACATACTCGATGGTCAAGTTTACATCAAGATGGACACAATACCACAGCTACAAAAACAACGCCAACATATCATTGTTTCTCCAACAAGTGATGGAAAACACATCATCACTACAACACATGATTTACAACACTAAGGCCAAACACTATTTTTCTTTGAAAAGTGATGGAAGCACGACATCACTTTCACAGTTTATCATGCAACTCAAAATAAGACCAGACATCAATGTTGCTTAACAAGTGATGGAAACACATCATCACTTTTACATTTTAAAATGCAACAAATGATTTACAAAAGCATGACCATGACAAGCTAACATATCTAGAAACCATTTTTCACTTATCAATGTGAATGGGTCACCCCCCTGTGGTGTTTTTGCTTGTCAAAAAATTGTTTCGCCTGGTTCATGCACCGATGCTTTGTCTTTAAGGTGCTGCTTTGGATGGAGCCTCCAACATGTGGCTCTTTGATGGCCACCTCTATTGCAATGACAGAAATCGATCTTCTTCCTCCAGATCTGCTTAACATGTTTCTTTACCTGTTTTTGAGAGGGCCTTTCATGCCTCCTCCTTTTGTGTACTGCTATTCTTTTCCAACACTTAGAAAATGTCTAGCTATGTAATCCACAAAAGGTACATGTTTTTCGATGCCATGCTTTATGTTCATCTTTAACAACATGATTATAATCCAAATGAGCATTCGAAGATCGAAATTGGTTATACCTTTCCTTGTTGTCTCTAGTGTAAGTATGGCGATGAGAGCTTGCCTCAGCACTGTCCCTGCAATGGAAATTACCACGGGATGATGGGAATGTGTTCTCATCATTCTCTTTCCTCAACGATTTCAACAATGTCTCGGAAGAATTTGACACTTTTGAGCATTCTCCCTCGGTGTATCCCAAGCCTCCAAATCGAGGTCTCTGCTTAACCTCCAATGGTTGAGTTATGCCTTGGTTATTAATGCCAAGTTAATTTTCCTCCTCATGCCTCGTCCTAGTAAGGAGCCTCATGTTTGTCCCTGTAATTGGTATCTCCACATCTCCAACGGAAATCATACTATGTGAAGACAAAACCGAAAGGAAATAAACATCTTTTACCTCCTTTGTCAATTTGGAAAGAACTGATGAGGGCTGCTCATCATCTGTTGTTAGTGGTTCGCTAGCTATCTCGGTGCATTCCCCAGCTTCTTTTCTGACATACCCAAGTCCTACCTGACGAGGTAATTCCTCTACTTTGATGGGGTTGACAATGTCTTGTCCATTAATGCCCAAGACTTTCCTTCATAACCCATTTTCTGCAATAGTTTGGAGCCAATTCCTGTGGTATCATTTTCAAAAATAGCGAAATCATCATCAGGACACATACATGAATTTAGAGAATTACTTTTTACCTCACATGGGTCACACTGCAGCCTTTCCAAGGCCTCGTCCTTTTCTTGCAGCTATCATAGAAAACTATGTTTCTCCTCTTTCTCTTCATGTAGAAGCATCTTCAATTCAGCATTATATGTTTGAAGACTTTGGTTGTTGTGCTTCAGTTCTTCTAGGGCCTCTTCTGTGGTTTGCAACTGAAGCTGCAATCACTCCTTTTCCTTTGTCTCTTTTTGTAGAGCTTCATACATTATTTCCACCCTTTTGGAAATTTTGAGCATGGTCTCATACATTGCTTTTTCATCCTTTGTCGCTACACGTTCCATTATTCATGCTTGCAATTCACATCCATGCAAAGACCGCTCTAATACCAAACTTGATACGATTTGACTCAATTCCCGGATTCAACCAAGATCTTTTACTTTCGTGATGTGATTAAAATTTCATTTAAAATAGCATAATTGAACATATCTACATGTTGTAAAGAAGAAGGAACATGACAATCATCAGCAACATAAAATAACAAGACGTTGATAATAGAGTTCGTCCAGGAGGGACTACGTCTCCGGGCCCCGGTGTCAAGATGATGTAGGTCGCTGCATTAAGTGTTGTCAATAGTGATGATGTACATAGGTGGTGTTGTCGCTATCATACAAGGAGAATGCGCTCACGCAGGAGTGGCTCCAAGAGATGTTCCACTGTAAGAACTCTCATTCCAAAAAGGACTCCTATCAATATGACCTAAACTCATGCATGGTGCTAATGAGCATCCCGCCAACATGGCATAAAATGGATCTCAATGCAAACATACATGGTGACACATGAGTATCCCATAAACATAATGACAAAAGGATCTCAAACGAAACATGACGAATCATGACAACAAGTACATCCCACAAATGATTCCGCATCACATCAAGCAGGAATCATGAAACAAGAAACAAGATCCCACATCAAAGCAGCACAATGCATAGAAAAAAGAGGTACATGAACACACTGCATATACCTCACATCCAGGGCCCATCTGAAGAAAAGGTTGTCAAGTTGTTGAAGTTGTTCATACCATCGATCTCACGGCATCGAATCACATGGAAATGACTACTCGCACATGAATGTTGACTCCTGCACTCCACTTTGAAATGTGGCTGAAAAATGAAGTGAACAAATGGAAAATCTAAATGCACCATCAGATTTGTGGCGTCGAACAGTGAAAAATCGACTGTCAAATTTCTGAAATTTGAGAAAATGAAAATCTAGGGCTCAAGAAATCTTTTAGATTCCCCCTAGATTCCTCAAAGATTCCCTCCTCTGGGTCCTCTAAAAATCTGCTACTCAAATCAGGAAACTGACTGCATTATCAGGTTCGCGTTGGTGAGAGGTGTAAGATCGACATAAAATTTGTCCAATTTGGACACTACAAAAATTTCACCCTCCTGAGAATTTTCCCCAATCATGGTTTCGCCTGTGTTTTTCCCAGGTTCATGGTTCCACCTGCAATAAATTAATTAAAAAACATATGTCTCGATTTCCGTTCGCGCTCCTACTCCTCCATCTTGGGTGCACTGACGAAATGAGGGTTCATATAAGTTTTTGGGTGGAGTTGTCAACAAAAGTCATTTGGTGGATTGGTTAGAAATTCAAATTTGGTGGAGGAGGTTAGGTGGTCAAACCCCGAATCCTCCATGTTAAAAATTTTCTTTTAAAAAAAGAACTGCATAGATTTATTTTTTTGGGGGGTCTAGTCCTCATTGGGCGGCCCACCCCTTAACTCCCACAGCTCATTGTATTAAATGGGATTGGGTCGTTGCGTGTTAAGTGGGCCGTTGCATGCATTAACGAGGTGTGAGGCTTGGTTTTAACATGGGGCCGCCGCGTGGACAAGGTCGGCCCTCCCACCAACCGTGGGTTCAACTCCCACTGGCCTCTCTTAATACAGCATATGTTTTGTTAAGAGGGTTAGGGGTGTGGGCCGAGTCCACCAGAGGTGGCCTACCCACCCCATAAATGTTTAACGTGAATTGGTTGGAGGGCTCAGCGGGGTAATGGCCACCGAGCCACATTTAATTCTTAAATTGTGTTGTGAGGTTGAGGGAGGGCCAGTGGGGGTCATGGCCTGTCGGCCCATAATTAAACTTTGTTTTTTTAATTAAAGCTTTGGGATCCGATGGAAGTAGTGGGGGACATGGCCCGCCACCTAATATATATATATATAGATATATATAGATATATATATATATATATATATATATATATATATATATATATATATATATATATATATATATATATATATAGATATATATAGATATATATATATTTATTACAAATAGGGCCATTTTTCGATTTGTCTAACATAAGGGTTATTAGAAAAATTAAAGAGGCAACAATTTTGCCCACTTTCGGGAGCTAGGTTTCATGCCCCGGGGTCGGTCAAATTGTAGGACACTTAAACCTGGCGCATAGCCCAACTTTGACCAAAACATTTACTGGCTCCTTCTCCCTCATACGAGCTTGGATTGACGAACCATTCGCACCATTGCGATCAGGAAAACAAGATCTATGCTTTGGTCCTAGTTCGAAAGCATTTTGATCACTTTGATTTTTGAGCTTCCATAAGCCCTCTTTGTCCTGTGTGTGTCTTTGGAGCCACCTTGATCAAAATTTCACCTGATTAATCTTATTCTTGAGAATTCTTTTCATCAACCAATTTCTGATATTGTTCTTCCACCTTCCTGTTATTCCATTTCCAAGTTGTCGAAACGCAAAGGAAAGGGAAAAGCTCCAGGGAAAAATCCTTTAATTCCCCATGTCCCTGATTTTGATAAATCCCCTCTGATCGACACCCAATATAAAATTGTTGAGACCCAGTGTGCATTCAACCTTTACAAACTTCACAACTAGGCCAAACAAAAATTCCTTGAAAAAAGTATTGATCTGAACATTTGAGAATCCCTTCTCCCTTGGTTTATTTTCCCCCAAACTCATTTTTTCCTGAATTCTCCACTTGGTGCCATCTCTGATACCTGCCAAGCCAAAAAGTTTTTATTTCTCAAAATAATGAAGTAATCTTCTCCATTTCCCCTAAAAATGATTTTCCAAACCCTGTAACTTGAATACCAAGCCTCCCATCATCCTTTCTCAGCTGATGTATTGATGGAATTATACAAAAAACTGACTTTCCCTTAGAGAGCACAAATCTTCGAATGTTTCCTTTCTGAAAATGTTGATTTACCTAGGACCAATCCCCCATATCCAGTCTCAATCTTCCTAGAAATGTTGAAACAAGTAATTTTTATGGTAACCTGACTACTTGGGTATTATAATGATTAATGGGTAGATGAAATAGTTATGGGATTTTTGTCAATTTTTGCAGTTGGAAAAAGCCATCCATTCTTTTCAATTACAGTCAATTTATGTCCAATGCAATGCATGATCAATTTGTAAATTTCAAAGCCAAAGGTGTTTTTAAATATCAGTTGGTGTTGGTTTATCTTATGTTATTTCATCAGCCATACAGGTTCAAATTTCCTTTACAGAAGATAGATAATGAGGGAAATCCTTTGTCAGTGATTTACTGGACTTATCTGGTTAGAAATAACTCAAAGGAGCATACTTATACTGATTTTGTTGATAAGTTTCTACATACCTCATTATGCTTGATTTGCAGTGATGTGATCCCAAGAATTTCGCCAGAAATAACGAAGATACTGCACTTGTCAGAGCAATCAAAAGTTGGATACTGGTATTTATACCAGAATTATACTGAAATTAGAATATATGGATCAGAGTTACCTCCTTACAGGTTACTAGTGTTTGTACCAGTCAAAATATTTGCATTAGAATACACTAGACAAATGTTGAACATGGATGAGTTTCACTTTGTATCCTACAAAAATAAATCACAGTTCAAGATAAAGGCTAATATAGGTCCTTATATTATCAACACCAGAGCTACAAGAAAAGAAGTAGAAGCTATTTTAAGTCAAATGAAATTGAAGCCTAGTTTCTCTTGGTCTTATGATCCTATGGGCATCATTTCAAAACTTATATTGGAACAGAAGAGTTATGCACATACACCAAGTCCCAAAATTGAACAATATGCTAACCAAGAGGAATGGAGAGAGGGAACTTTACAAGAAGATGAAGAACAACTAGTTAGTCAGTCATCGACGTAGATGCCTATTCCCAAGGAAAAGGAGGGAAAAAGGGAGAGAGATGCCATGTCCCATATTGACTCTAAGACACAAGGTGCAGAATTTGTTGTTTTTAAAAGAATAAAGAAGGACCCAAACAATACTCAAAAATCATACCCTCAATGTGATCCTCAGATTATTACTATCCAAGATGAATCTCCAGAAGAAAGGGATACACAACAGCCACCCACTGTAGTTTTGATAGGAAATCCTATCACTCCTTTTCCTCAAGAAAAAGAGATACTTCAGTCACCTATTATAGAACCAACACTTCAGCCTCCAGTATCTTCTAGTTCTCAAATTTCAACTCAGCAGAGTATATTTTCAAGGTACAAGGAGATAAAGTTGAATAATGAAGCTTTAAAGGCTTCAACCTACTCAGAATTTTGGAAGAAGACGACGAAAACACAACATAGATTTCTCTCTACATTCGACTCAGAGAGAGGACAGTTCCAAATGGCCTTCTTCGAACCTTTAATGTCAGCTCCCAAGAGTGTTGAATACTTCAAAGCCTCCATTTTCTCAATTGATACAAAAAAGATACATGAAATCGATCAAATCAATTTACACAAGAAAATAGGGGAGCTGATCTTTTCAACAATTATCAGTTCGGCCATGACTGTTTCCAAATTACAGTCATCCTTGAACAACATGCACTCTTAGTTGAATATTGAGAATATTTCCTCATTTTCTAAATACAACATAATCAAATCTCTAGAAGATTTGATAATAAAGCTATGACATGGCCCTGCGAAGATAAAGGCAACATCTTCAGATTCTACAAAAGAGCTTAATAAAGCTTTGGAAGAAGTATCATTAATTAAGGCAGAGAAAGAGAAGTTATCAGCAGCATTGATTTGAATGGAGGAGAATAAAATTAAAGTTGATAATGCCTATTTAGCAGAAGTACAGAAAAAATTCCAATTAATTCGACAAATCCAAAAATATGAAGATTAATCCTTCACCATCCATATGTTGGAAGAGGAAAAAAATAACATTTGGTAGAATAAAATTCTAATATAATAGATATGTGGCCATCAATTCAAATCACTTTTGAGCAAGAAGAACTCATGCAAAGAGTTAAGACATAAATACAAAATACTAAAGCAGATTTGGAGCACAAACCATAATAGGCACAACGGATTATTAGGTTGTTAAACTCCAAAACCAAGGATGAATTAGAGGACCTAAACATTCCAGACAGGATAATAACAACAATGGAGGTTAAAATAAATTAACTAAAAATAATTTGATGATACAACTAGAGAACAAATGTAAAGAGCTCGAGTTGCAAGTCAAAAGATTCAACAGAAAGTTCACACTACTACAGGAAAAGGGTCTACCTACTCTAAGGAATTCTAATGGAAAATTGATTCCATTAGAAAAATACCAAGAACAGTTGTGTAACATAGCTATTGATGCTTGAAATTTTGTAAATGCCAATGGAGCTATTAGTGGAGAAGCATTTATAGAAGGCCTATAGTTTGATTTAAATATTCAACATGAGATTCATCACCTTTTTGTCAATAAGCTAACTTTTGACATTTACACCGAAGTGGATGAAAGGTTTAGAAACATGATAAACTTTTCTATCCCAAATGAGTAAAGGTGGGACCAATTGATCAAGTAAGTACAACTAAAGCCCTAAAATTTCAACAATAGAGAAACAACATTTGCAGCAAAATAGCCATAGTCAAAACCAGATTCCTTCAAAGCCTCAACATCACAAAAATTTTACCAAACTTTCCTTATATTATTCTTCTATATCTAAAATATATGTGTCTTTAATAGATATTATTTTGTAAATCTAATTTATTTTGAAGTCTGATATGAGATGTAAAAAGTTTCTATAAATACTTAGTAAAAGGACTTAGAGAGGGTTGAAACTTGTATGAAGAAAGGAGCCACATTTTGATGTAAGTTGTGCATTGTATTGAAGTGATTAATTTTCAATAATAAAGAGAGTTTTTGTTCGAGGATTCTTGTGTCAAACCATTTGGTGGTGTACTTTCTCATGTGAAATTGTTATTTTCTCAATTTTCCATATGTTTTCTATCTTTATTATTTTAAGAAGATTAAGGGTTGGATTTATTTAAATGTACTTTTCTCTCACTTGTAAACAATATTAATGTTTTCACTCTGATGTTAGGTATAGAATTCATCTCATCATGCTCTATATTTAATTGAACTTAAATCATATTCATCCTAAACACTCCAAGAATACTTTAAAATATCCAAAAGTTTGCATATCCTTCCCTGTTACAACTGCTCTATTATTTTTGTATTTGATCATCCAAAGGCTCATGACTCCATGCCCAATGATCTTTCCCTACAATTTTCAACCAAATATTTAAAAAACCAACCTCAGATCTCAATAACTAGCCTTATATCTTAAAACAAAAATCTAAATAAAAAAGAGAGATCCCCCTCTGACGCTGTAAGGGCTAGATCCTAGATTTCCAAGTGGTTTTGTGGTTACCACTAGCTTTATCTCCACAGCCTAGGGAAATTACGGAGTGATAACAGATGGTACCTGTGATCTGCAAAAAAGAAACAAAACCCCATAAGAACAAATATTTTTCCAACAAGGAGTAATAATCCAAAAATAGAAATAAAAAATGAGAGGAAGAAAATATTTAAACAACAGTCACCAGGGTCTTAAATTTTTAGATCAATGGATTCGCCATTTGTTGAAAACTAAAGACCCAATGGAGTCGCCATTTGTTGATGACTAAACACCTAGTGGAGTTGTCATTTGTTAGTACGAATTTTTTGCAGAATCGTACCAAAAATTCCTCAATCTATTGGTGACAAATATCCCTAACAACAAAAGATAGATTTACATGTTTTTCGGACCTACGATAAAAATGTTAGGAAATCCTACAAAAACAACATGAAAATGTAAAGAAACATATAAAAGTGGACAATAGTAAGGAAACCCAATGGAAATTTAAGGAATTAAATTTTATTCAAAAATAAAATGTTTACACCTAGTGAGGAGAATATGCAGAGTTGGATCTACAAATCCCCCTACATGGGATGGGTCCTTTGATACCCTACACTTCCGCTTCAACTCTCTTTCTCCTAATGCATGCAATGGGAAAATTGAGATAATGGAGGCTTGAACTCAAAAATGGGATCCCAAATCTCATAAGACAATAATGAGGATGATGAATAGGTCATGTGTAGAATGAGGAGAAAACCCCTCTATTTATAATAAAATATTAGGATAGATCTAGATTTAGAAAAATAATAAAAAATTGTTAAATGAAATCAAGATCTAGCCATTATGAATATTTTTTTGATATTTTAGATAGGGAAATATTATTTGAAATGATCAAATATATTTATTTAGAAAATGGTTAAAGTAATTAACAAATAAATAATGAATTGTTAATTAATTTATGGGGATAAAGGCAAAGATAAAATGGAAATCATTATTTAATAATGATTCTATAATTATCTCATGAGATAAATAGGGGGTAAATATGGAATAAATAAATAAATAATGATTTATTTAATTATTCCTGAGTGGTTAAAAAAAATGGTTAGAAATAATCATTAAATAATGACTTAATAATTATTTCTAGAGAATAATAAATAAATAATTATTTATTTAATTATTCTCATGGTTTTTTTGGGTTTTAATGAGAAATAATTTAGGAAAATGGTTAGCTAAATTATTTCCTAAGGTGAAAGTAGATTTTTATATGTAAAAACCCATCCTACATGGTGTATTTCAATCAACCTAATATAAAATGGCTAGGTGAACATTTTTTGAGTGATAACAGTATCACATGTATTCTCCTTCATTCCTTGGACCTATGCCTCCACTAGCACAACTTGGTCCTTGTATTCCTTATTATTTGTTAGTGCATCATGGAGCTTCTACTTGAGCTCCTAATTCTCCTTTTTCGCCCCTACTAACTCATCTATTTGCACTAGATGTGAGTCAGGAATATTGAGATTTTTTTTTTCATAAAGGCTATCTCACTATCCTTATTCTCCAACATAGTTTTAAATTGCTTGAAATCATGAGGGAATGTAGCGAGGTGACTGACCTTGTCCTCCAATGTTTTCATCTTCCTGGATCTGCATACCATCTTTTCATATTTTTGCTAGTTACTAGCCTCAGTATACAAATCTTGCAATTTATTTGTTGTAACATTTATCTAGTGCATCTGTCTATGCACCATATGGGTTACTTACATGTTCAGTTCCATACCATCTATATATGGAATATGGTCTACTACTAGGGACAATTGATGCATTTGATAATTTTACATTTATCTGGTTGTCTCCACCTTGTATTGTAATACTGTCAACTTCAAAATATCGCTCTTATTGTCTAATGCATTTTAACATGCATAGGGGGGAGTGGTTGATTTTTGGCTACTCTTATGTATATTTCCCCTTAATTAAATGCTTTCTTAGCTTCAATTTGTGCACCATGCTCATGTGTCTAGTAAAACTCCATCTTGATACTTTCTAGATCTTCTTCCTTTCTCTTCCATTCTTACTCTCAACTTGAGAGTAGAACTTGTAGCATCCTAGAAGCCTCTGATAACGTCAATGACTCTACATGCATGGCTAGAACATTAGGTGTTTGGTAAGACTGAGAAGTGTCACTTGTCTTCTCCTTCATTCCTTGGACCTATGCCTCTAGTAGCACAACTTGATCCTTGTATTCCTTATTATTTTTTAGTGCATAATGGAGCTTCTACTTGAGCTCTTAGTTCTCCTTCTATGCCTCTACTAAATCATGTGTTTACACAAGATTTGCATCAATAATCTTGAGTTGCTTCTTCATAGAGGTTATTTCATTATCCTTAATTGTCGGAAGAGTTTTAAATTGCATAGAATCATGAGGGAATGTGGCTAGGTGGGTGACATTGTCCTACATGGTTTTTATCTTCATATTCATAGATTTTCGTACCATCTTTTCATATTTTAACTGGTTACTAGCCTTCTTATACAAATATTGAAACTTATTTGTTGTAGCATTTATCCTATGCATCTTTCTATGTACCATATGGGTTACTTGCATGTTAACTTCCAATAATATTTGTGTATGGAATATAATCTACGAGCAGGGACAGTTCATGCACTTGATAATCTGACATTGATTGGGTTGTCTCCACCTTGGACTATAATTATGTCAACTTAAACATATCGCTCTCATTTTTTAATGCAGTTTTAACATGCATAGGGGGAATTGGTTTATTTTTGGCTACTCCTTTGTCTCATTTCCTTTCATTAGATGGTTTCTTAGCTATCTCTAGAAAGTGTTCTACCACTAACACGTGTCCAGGCTTGGAAACCTTGTCTTACTTTGTTGCTTCGGATGTTGAAATGGACGATGGCATGTGTTCCATTGTAAAGGCATACTTTGATAAGGTTGTTAGTTGATTGTTATACAATACTAGTGCCTATGACTTCATCGTGTCATCATCATCTACCCTAGATTTCTCGGAGCTATGTTCCTCTCCTTGATCAACATCCATGGGTTTCGAAGTAACCATTTTCTTCTCTGATAGGTGGGAGGTGCTTAATTTAACTAAATGTAGAATATATTTAAATTCCTCCAAAGTAGACTTGTTGGCACAATCTTCTACTATGGAATTTAGATCATGTGCATGGTTTTCCCTGTCTTTATCCTTCTGCATCTCATAAATGATATTATGAGGGTCATAATTCCGTGCTCCTACTTATGGGAAATCACAACTATGCAATATCTTCTCCATAATATCCGAGGAATTCCTTTAATTTACTACAAATGGTCCTACCTTATGAGGAAAGTGATTGTTTCCTTCTTGGGAGTGAAGTGCACATTGTCTCTATTGAATCGTTTCTTGATGTACTCTAATGTAAATATGCTAGAAATCAAGAATGTTGGCAGCTAGTAAGGTTTTCCTCCAAATCCATACACTCTGATGACCGTGTAAACTTGGAACAGGTACCAATCACCTACTCTGGTATATGAGGTATTTCCAATAATATAGAGATTTTTTGTTCCAGGATTCCCGTGTCAAACCATTTGGTGATGTACTTTCTCATGTGAAATTGTTATTTTCTCAGTTATCCATATGTTTTCTATCTCTATTGTTTCAAGAAGATTAAGGGTTGGATTTGCTTAAATGTACTCTACTCTGGCTTGTAAACATCATTAATGTTTTCACTCTAATGTTAAGTATAGAATTCATCTCGAAATGCTCTATGTTAAATTGAACCTAAATCATATTCATCCTAAACACTCCACAAATACTTTGAGAGATCCAAAAGCTTGGCTATCATGCCATGTTTCAGCTGCTCTGTTATTTTTGTATTTGATCATCCAAAGGCTCATTACTCCATGCCCAATGGTCTTTCCCTACAATTTTCAACCAAATATTCAAAAAAACCAACCTCAGAACTCAATAACTAGCCTAATATCTTAAAACAAACATCTAAATAAAAAAGAGAGATCCCCCTCTGAAGCTGGAAGGGATAGATCCCAACTTTGCAAGTGGTTTTGTGGTTACCTCTAGGTTTATCTCCACATCCTAGAAAAATTACGGAGTGATAATAGATGGTACCTGTGATCTGCAAAAAATAAATAGAAACCCCGAAGAACAAATACTTTTCCAACAAAGAGTATTCATCTAAAAATAGAAATAAAAAATGAGAGGAAGAAAATATTTAAAACCGGGGTTTTTAATTTTTAGATCAGTGAATTCGTCATATGTTGAAATCTAAAGACCCAGTGGAGTCGCCATTTGTTAATGACTAAACACCTAGTGGAGTCATCATTTGTTAGGATGAATTTTTTGGAGAGTTGTACCAAAAATTCCTCACTTAATCTATTGGTGACAAATATCCCTAACAACAAAAGATAGTTGTACATGTTTTTCATATATGCAGTAAAAATGTTAGGAAATCCTTCAAAAAAAACATGCAAATGTAAAGAAACATATAAAAGTGGACAATAGTAAGGAAACCCAATGGAAATTTAAGGAATTAAATTTTGTTCAAAAATAAAATGTTTACACTTGGTGAGGAGAATATGCAAAGTTGGATCTACAAATCCCCCTACATGGGATGGGTCCTTTGATACCCTGCACTTCCGCTTCAACTCTCTTTCTCCTAATCGATGCAATGGGAAAATGGAGTTAATGGTGGCTTGAACTATAAAATGGGATCTCAAATCTCATAAGACGATATTGAGGATGATGAATATGTGATGTGTAGAATGAGGAGAAAACCCCTCTATTTACAATAAAATATTAGGATAGATCTAGATTTAGAAAAGTAATAAAGAAATTGTTAAACGAAATCAAGATCTAGCCATTATGAATATTTTATTATATTTTAGATAGGCAAAGATTATTTGAAATTATCAAATATATTTGTTTAGAAAATGGTTAAAGTAATTAACAAATAAACAATGATTTATTATTTACTTTATGGGGATAAAGTCAAAGATAAAATAGAAATAATTATTTAATAATGATTGAATAATTATCTCATGAGATAAATAGGGGATAAATCTGGAATAAATAATTAAATAATGATTTATTTAATTATTCCTGGGTGGTTGAAAAACATGGTTAGAAATAATTATTTAATAATTATTTTGAGAGAAAAATAAATAAATATTTATTTAATTAATTATTCTCGTGGGGTTTTTTGGGTTTTAATGAGAAATAATTTAGGAAAATGGTTAGCTAAATTATTTCCTAAGGTGAAAGTGGGTTTTTATACGTAAAAACCCAACCTACATGGTGCATTTCGATCCAGCTAGCAAAAAATGGCCAGATGAACATTTTTTGAGTGATAACACTATCACATGTATTCTCCTTCATTCCTTAGACCTGTGCCTCCACTAGCAAAACTTGGTCCTTGTATTCCTTATTATTTGTTAGTGCATCATATAGCTTCAACATGAGCTCCTAATTCTTCTTTTCTACCTCTTCTAACTCATCTATTTTCACTAGATGTGCATCAGGAATATTGAATTGTTTCTTCATAAGGGCAATCTCGCTATCCTTATTCTCCAACATGGATTTAAATTGCCTGAAATCACAAGGGAATGTAGCCAGGTGGCTGACTTTGTCCTCCAGTGTTTTCATCTTCCTAGATCTGCATACCATATTTTCGTATTTTTACTAGTTACTAGCCTCAGTATACAAATCTTGCAACTTCCTTGTTGTAGAATTTATCTAGTGCATCTATCTATGCACCATATGGGTTACTTACATGTTCATTTCCATAATATGTATATATGGAATATGATCTACAAGTAGGGATAGTTGATGCAATTGATAATATGACATTTATCTGGTTGAATCCACCTTGTATTGTAATAATGTCAACTTCAAAATATCACTCTCATTGTATAATGCATTTGTAACATGCATAGGGGGAAGTGGTTGATTTTCGGCTATTCTTATGTATATTTTCCTTTCATTAAATTCTTGCTTAGCTTCAATTTGTGCACCATGATCCTATGTCTAGTAAAACTTTGTCTTGGTACTTTCTAGCTCTTCTTCCTTTTTCTTCAATTCTTACTCTAAACCTGAGCATAGAACTTGTAGCTTCTTGGCATCCTCTGATATCGTCAATGACTCTCCCTGCCTGGCTAGAAAATTAGGTGTTTGGTGAGACTGAGAAGTGTCACTTGTCTTCTCCTTCATTCCTTGGACCTGTGCCTCCAGTAGCACAACTTGGCCCGTGTATTCCTTATTATTTTTTAGTGCATCATGGAGCTTCTACTTGAGCTCCTAATTCTCCTTCTTTGCCTCTGCTAACTCATATGTTTACACAATATGTGCATCAACAATCTTGAGTTGCTTTTTCATAGAGGCTATTTCACTGTCCTTAATGATCCAAATGGATCGAAGAACACTCTCTAAGTCTTGAAAAATCGAAAAATCATGCCAAAGACTAGAGAAAATCGCATGAGAAAACCTTTCAGAATGAGGAAAAACACTATCGGGAGGCAAGAACATGTGAAATCAATGAAAAAACATAGTATTGGAGGCGGAACAAATGAATGCACAACAGCCGTCAGATCTGGCCGATCAACGGTCCAGATCTAATCGGCAATCGCAATTGGCATAGACAATTAGCAGGGATCGGTGCTTAACATATATGTATGGCAATGGTGATTGGCAGAGTTAGTTTGGGCTGTTGATCAAGCGTGAAAATCGACGGTCCATATTACATCGCAGGATCGCTATCGGAGATTGCAGGAGCACTTACAATGACCTGAGGATTATTGCGATGAGCGATTGCGATATCGCAATAAGGGAAACCATTATGTGCAATCCAATGAACCGGATCCGAGGGTTTATCAATAATATTTCATAAGATTTGAGATCCGCGGAAAATCCATTTTTAATATATTTTTGTGATTTTCGTTTATTAAACGAAATGTAAAGGATAAAGGCCGATTCGATAAGCCAGACCCGAAAGGGTTCCTTAAGGCTATTATATGTTGTTTCAAGTCCAGAGAAAAGCCAGTTCTAATGCATTTTTGCGATTTTAACATATTTCAAAAATACAAAGGGGAGCTTTGGAGCAGGGCCATTGCAACATGCGATGGCAACTTACAGGTGGACCCAATAGGAGAATAGGGTGGATTTAAGGACTTTTTAAGTCCTAAATGAACAGTCGTGAATGCATTTTCCTATGTAAACTAGAAAACGACTGCATTTGGGAATCCGAAGGATGTCAAGGGCCGAGGCACTCTTACATTGCAAATAGGTGGACACTTACCCTTTAGGCGTTATGCCATGATTATGTAACATTGGAAGAGGGATTCGAAGCAGACAGAGACCTGGGAGACAGAAAGCCGAGAAGGAGAAACGCAGACCAGATTGGCTTTAAAGCCAAATACAAAGAGAAAACAGACAAGCAGTATTGTAGGCAAATGCCGAGATAGAGTTAGGACAAAAATAGAGAGCGTTGAAGGAGTCTGTGTACTAAGAGAGGCTTGAGAGGTTCAAGCAAATCTCTTGTTGTTGCATTTGTTGTGTATTGAGTCTCAAATTGAGCTCATACTGTTGTAAAAACTCTACTTGAAGACATAATAGAGAGGCCACCACTAAAGGCTGGACTAGGAGATGTAGCCCATGAGTATTGGGTGAACTCCTTATTAAATTTGTTGTGTTATGTGTTGTCTATTGTGTTTTGTTTACTGCTTCATTGTCTGTGTATTTCGCAATCTTATCGATCAATTGCATAAAATAACATAGACAAATCCATGCACATCAGTCTGTAATACCTTATTAATTGTCTTAGATCTCATTATCAGATCAAGTGGTATCGGAGCTTTAGGTTTACTAAGGTTAGACAAGCTTGTGCTAGATTGGTGAATGATAACTAGGTCAAAGCTCAAATTAGGAGAAGGAGAACTAGTCGAAACTAACCCAGAAATTGGTAGAGTTTATCCTAAGAGGAAAATGATAGAAGAAAATCCCTTGGAATCAGACTCTCAGTTCATGGGCAGTTTCATGATCATGAGAGCCATGGTAGAAGAAATGTATAAAGAATTTAAGAAAGTTCGAAGTGAAGATTCTTCAACTTCCAAACAAGATAAAGGAACAGAAGAATCTCTTATAGATGGCCATTCTGAAGGCAAAGGGAAATGAAAAGAGGCTCCTCTATCCACACCTCATGATAGTCCTGAAAATAAAAAGAAGAAAACATATTTGATTAAATTAGATGTTAAATTTGATTTGCCAATATATGATGGAGAATTAAATGTAGAGAAGCTAGATAACTAGATCAGACATATTGATGTGTATTGCAAGGTGTAGAATATTGATTCAAACAGGAGTAAAATTCAGCTGGCCAGCCTACGCCTTGGAGGAACTGCCTTGGTATGGTGGGAAGGTAGGACACAAGCTGACTTGAAGAAGAATGGTAAAATTCATTATGTCTGGAGTGAATTTGTTTCTGCAATTAAAAAACAATTCTATCCACTAGCTTATATGTAGCAAGCTATGATGAGTTGGCAAACTCTTCACCAATTAAAATGGCAAAGTGTACAAAGCTACACCCAAGAATTTAGAAAAAGAGCTTTGATTCTAGGAATTTCTTTAGACTCACCTGAAACTTTGTTGAAGTATATAGGTGGTCTACACAGCTATTTGAGGCACACCATTCTCATGTTTAACCCTACTAGCATAGATGAGGTATCTATTCAAGCTACCCATCTAGAGGCTAGAGTCAAGAATGGGAACCCAGAGATTGGGGGATCATCAAAACCCATTGCAAACAAAAACAAGGAAAAGAGGAAGTAGAAATGGAAAGAGTGGAAGGAAAATACTGTACAAAAGGCCAAACCTTCATGCACTCATTGCAAGAAGGATGGACATGATGATGAACATTGTTGGTCTTTGCATCCAAAGTTGAAACCCAAGAAGTTTGATGGCAAGAAGAAGAAGACTATTGCTGCCATACAAAAAGATTTGGGGTCAGACTCAGGGGATGAAACAACAATCACAGCCATAGGTATAAAAGGTAAAAATTCTGAAGCATCTACTAGTAATTCTGCACAAACCATTGATAGCGAAGAAAATGAGAGGAAAATACATGAGATTTTTCATATTAGAGTTATTTCCAAGCATAAAAATATTGATACTTTGTTTGATAGTGGCTCACAAGTAAACTTAATTTCTAAAGAAATTGTAAATAAATTGGCACTTCTAACCTCACCTCACAAGAAGCCATATCCATTTTGTTGGGTATGTGATAAATCAAAACTACAAGTGACTAGAGAATGTAAAATTAGGTTTTCTTTTGGGTTAGCATTTGTAGATGAGGTTGAGTTAGATATCGTTCCCTTGGATATATGTGGAATTGTTTCAGGAAGTCCTTACTTGTATGATAGAAAAGCCATTTTCTATAGAGCTGAAAATAAGTATCAACTCGTTAAAGATGGAATCGAGTATATTGTAAGAGCTCATAAACTCAAGAATAATTATACTCTCATAAACTCAGGGTAGATGAAAAGAATTGTAAATTCATGCAAGCAATTTTTACTAATGGTTGTAAAGGAAAAGAAACCTGATAAAACCAATGTATTTGAAGTTTGTGATGCTAAACAGCAAGCTGATTTAGAAAAATTTGTTTCAGAATATGATATCTTATTTCAAGAACCAAAAGATCTGCCACCCAAAAGGGAAATTGTACATGATATTAATTTGCAGCAAGGTGCTCCATTGCCTAACATCGGAATGTACAGGTTATTCGCTTTAGAGAATGCAAAAATCAAGAAGCAGGTACAGGAGCTACTCAAGAAAGGGTTCAAAATACCAAGCACATCACCATGCGAATCTCCAATTGTGTTGGCGAGGAAGAAAGATGGTTTGTGGAGGACGTGCATTGATTAACAAGCACTGAATAAAATAACGATCAAGAATCGTTATCCCCTTCCTCGCATTGATGATCTATGGATTAGTTGAAGACAATTGTTTACTTTTCCAAGTTGGACCTATGTAGTGGTTACCATCAGGTCAGAGTAGCAGAGCAAGATGCATGGAAGACTGCTTTCAAAATGAAGCAAGGGTTGTATGAATGGCTAGTTATGCCTTTTGGCTTAACTAATGATCCTGCCACTTTAATGAGAGTTATGAATGATGTACTTAGCCCTTTTATTGACGATTTTGTAATTGTATATCTAGATGACATTCTTGTATTTAGTAAAACATGGGAAGAACATTTAAAGCATGTAAAGCAAACTCTAGATGTTTTGGAAAAAGAAAATCTCTATGTTAAATTATCAAAATGTGAATTTGGTAAAACATCTTTGAATTATTTGGGTCATATTGTAGGGGGTGGTGAATTGAAGATAGATCCCTCTAAGGTTGTCGTCATTGTAAACTGGCCTAAACCTAATTCTGCTACAGAAGTTAGAAGCTTCCTAGGAGCAGCACAATATTGGAGAAAGTTTATTGCTAACTTTTCCTTAATTGCAGCACTCTTACATGCTTTGACAAGATTGAACAAGGTGTTTCAGTGGGGAGGCAAACAGTAGAAAGCCTTTGACACCTTGAAAGAAAAAATTAGTACAACACTAGTACTAGCATTGCCAAATATTCAACAACCATTTGAGATCGAAACCGATGCCAGTGACTATGCCATGTGAGCAGTGTTTATGCAACACGGTAAACCCATATGCTACCATTCTGAGACTTTTAGTTCTGTAGTAGTAGTTATCCTACATATGATAAAGAATTGTATGCATTAGTCCAGAGTGTGAAGAAGTGGAAACATTACTTAATGGGCAAAGAAACAATAATACATACTGATCATCAGCCACTTCAGTACTTGCACTCACAAACTAAATTGCAGCAATCAAGACACTATAGGTGGATGGGTTTTCTACGGAAGTTTCATTTAGCCATTAGATATAAAAAGGTCATACACAATAAAGTTGTAGATATGTTGTCCAGACCAGTCATAAATGCATCTACTATACTTAACCATAACTCAGTAATGCATGAAAGCTATATTGAACAATATGCTAAAGATATAGACTTTAAAGATGTATATGTAGCTTTAAGTAACGGAAAAAAGGTAGAAGAATTGGATTACTATGATAAGGACCAACTCTTGTATCATTTGGGAAAGCTATGCATTCCGCAAATAGAAAGAGTTAACATAATTAGGGAGGCACATACTTCCCTGATATCAGGTCATTTTGGTGTAAGTAAAATAGTTGCGCAGCTGCAAAGATACTGTTATTGGCCAAGAATGCATGAAACAGTTTCTAGATATGTAAGAGGGTGTACCATGTGTTCTAAAAGTAAGCCCAGCAATAGAAAACTATGCTTGTACACTCCACTACCAGTCCTTTCCCGTCCTTGGGAAAGTGTTTCCATGGACTTTGTTAGGGGATTACCAAAATATAGAAAGGGACATGACTATTTATATGTTATTGTGGACAGGTTCAGCAAAATGTGTATTTTAATACCCTGTAATAAGCAGATTACAGCTAAACAAATAGCGAATTTGTTCTTTCAGCATGTCTGGGTGCATTTTGGGTTACCCACTTCCATAGTATCTGATCAAGACTCCAGATTTGTTGGGAAGTTTTGGTCAAGTCTATGGGAATTAATGGACACAAAACTGAAGAAAAGCACAGCCTTTCATCCGCAAACAGATGGGCAAACAGAGGTAGTCAACAAGACAGTGATCCAGTTACTCAAGGGTTATTGCAGCAAGCATCCCAAGCTTTGGGATGAACATTTATGTTATGTGCAGCATGCTTACAACCGTGCTAAACATTCTTCTACATAGAGATCTCCTTTTGAGACTTATTTTGGTTTTATACCAAGGTCTCTCTTGGATTTTTTCTTTGAAAAAGACATAGCATTTGCTAGACACAGTGATGTGGACAAAGCAACCAGGTTCATCAAACAGATCCAAGAAATTCACCAGGCAGTGCAGGAACAGCTGGAAAAGGGCCAAACCAAGTACAAGGCAAGCCATGATAAACACCGGGTGGAGCACAGCTTCCAAGTTGAAGAGCAAGTCTGGCTGTATATCAGCAAGGACAGAATGCAAGGTGAAGGAAAGAAGCTAAAGCCAATAAGGTATGGACCTTTTAAGGTACTTGAGAAAATTGGTGAGAATGCTTTCCACCTTGATCTGCCAGCATACATGCACATCTATTCAGTGGTAAATGCAGAAAATTTAAGACTGTTTCAACCTTCATTAATTGAAGATCCTGAAGAGCAAAGTCAGTTGCCTTCCATTGATGATCTGTTTCCTGAAGACCTCAATGAGCTGCAGGAAGATATAGTTCAGGATAGGAAGGTGAGGACTACGCACAGAGGGAATGTGGAGTACCTTAGAACTAGACTCAAAGCTTCAAAATGCGGCAGGGCGAAATGGATAGAGATTGGGCAAGTGAGGCAGTTGTATCCTCACTTAAGCGATGGTTGAAAACCAACTTGTGGTGGTCCAAAAGCCTTTTTCAGTGGGACTGCGTGATCCAAATGGATCCAAGAACACTTTCTAAGTCCTTAAAACTCAAAATATCATGCCAAAGACCAAAGAAAATCGCATGAAAAAACCTTTCAAAATGAGGAAAAACACTATCGAGAGGCAAGAACACGTGAAATCAGTGAAAAAACAGAGCATTGGAGGTGGAACAAATGAATGCACAGTGGTCATTAGATATGGCCGATCAATGGTCTAGATCTGATCGGAAATTGCAATCAACATAGTCAATCAGCCGGTATTGGTGCTTAACATATATGTATGGCGACGGCGATTAGCAGAGTTAGTTTGGACCGTCGATCAAGCGCGCAGATCAACGGCCCATATTACATCGCAGGATCACTATCAGAGATTGCAGGAGTGCTTACAATGTCCTGGAGGTTATGTCGATGAGCAATTGCGATATCACAATCGGGGAAACCATTATGTGCGATCCAATGAACCAGACCCGACGGGTTTATCAGTAATATTTCATAAGATTTGAGATCCGCGAGAAAGCCAGTTTTAATGTATTTTCACGATTTTCGTTTACTAAAGGAAATGCAAAGAATAAAGGTTGATGCAATAACACAAACCCGAAAGGGTTCCTTAAGGCTATTATATATTGTTTCAAGTCTGGAGAAAAGCCATTTCTAATGCATTTTCGTGATTTAACATATTTTAAAAATACAAAGGGGAGCTTTGGAGCAGGGCCCTTACGACATGCAATGGCAACTTACAAGTGAACCCGGTAGGAGAATAGGGTGGATTTAAGGACTTTTGAAGTCTGAAATGAATAGTCGTGAATGCTTTTTCCTGTGTAAAACAGAAAACGGCCACGTTTGAGAATTCGAAGGATTTCAAGGGCCAATGCACTCTTACGTTTCGAATAGGTGGCCACCTCCCCTTTAGGTGTTATGCCATGATTATGTAACGCTGGAAGAGGGATTCAAAGTGGAAAAAGACCTGGGAGACAAAAAGTTGAGAAGGAGAAAGGCAACCCAGATTGGCTTTAAAGCCACAGACAGAAAGCAAACAGACAAGCAGTATTGCAGGCAAATGCTAAGACAGAGTTAGGACAGAGACAGAGAGCGTTGAGGGAGTCTGTGTACTCAAAGAGGCTTGAGAGGTTCAAGCAAAGCTCTTGTTGTTGCATCTATTGTGTATTGAGTCTCAAATTGAGCTCATACTGTTGTAAAAACTCTGCTTGAAGACATAATAGAGAGGCCACCACTGAAGGCTGGACCAGGAGATGTAGCCCAGGAGTATTGGGTGAACTCCTTATTAAATTTGTTGTGTTATGTGTTGTCTATTATGTTTTGTTTACTGCTTCATTGTCTGTGTATTTCACAATCTTATTGATCCATTGCATAAAATAACATAGAAAAATCCATGTACATGAGTCTGTAATACATTATTAATTAGATATCATTTTGGGATTCAACTGCGTTAAGTAAGTCATTCATGTATGACCATTTCCATGAGAGGTAGTCGTAACTAACTAATTTCTCATGATTTTTGAATAGTTCACTTAGCACTCATTGCATCGGGTGATGCTCACATGGGTGAAGAAGTGGGATTGAAACTAGTTAAATGAATCACATAGCATCAATCATCACTTCCGGGGCTTGCACCCGGTAACCAGGACTTCCCAAGAGGTCACCCATCCCAGAACTCCTCTGGCTCAAGCACGCTTAACTGTGGAGTTTTCCCCACAATCAAGCCCACTTAGCTTGCTACCCCATTTGCAAAACCTTAGCAAGTATTGTGCCTCATGAACCATTCAAGTAGAGATCCCTTGACTCTTTTTGAATTCAAGTATGGGGGTTTATGCAATGCATTATATTAGATTTGGGATTCAACTGCGTTAAGTAAGTCATTCATGTATGACCATTTCCATGAGAGGTAGTCGTAACTAACTATTTTCTCATGATTTTTGAATAGTTCACTTAGCACTCATTGCATCGGGTGATGCTCACAGTGAACTATTCAAAAATCATGAGAAATTAGTTAGTTACGACTACCTCTCATGGAAATGGTCATACATGAATGACTTACTTAACGCAGTTGAATCCCAAATCTAATATAATGCACTGCGTAAACCCCCATACTTGAACATTATTAATTGTCTTAGATCTCATTGTCATATCACTTAAATGTTGGAATGGTTTTAAATTGCATAAAATAATGAGGGAATGTAGCTAGGTGGGTGACGTTTCCCTACAGGTTTTTATCTTCATCTTCATGGACTTGCATACCCTGTTTTCATATTTTAACTGGTTACTAACCTTCTTATATAAATATTGAAACTTATTTGTTGTAGCATTTTTTCTATGTGTCTGTCTATGTACCATATGGGTTACTTTCATGTTAAGTTCCGTAATATTTGTGTATGGAATATAGTCTACGAGCAGGGACATTTCATGTACTTGATAATCTGACATTGATCTGGTTGTCTCCACCTTTGACTGTAATACTGTGAACATGAAAATATCGCTCTCATTTTTTAATGTAGTTTTAACATGCATAGGGGGAATTGGTTTATTTTTGGCTACTCTTATGTCTTGTTTCCTTTCATTAGATGGTTGCTTAGCTATATCTAGAAAGTGTTCTACCACTGACATGTGTCTAGGCTTGGAAACCTTGTCTTACTCTATCACTTTAGATGTTGACATGGCTGATGGAATGTTTTCCATTGTAAAGGCATACTTTGATAAGGTTGTTAGTTTACCATTATACAGTACTAGTGCCTATGACTCCATCTTATCATCATCATCTACCCTAGATTTCTTGGAGTTAGGCTCCTCTCCTTTATCAACATCCATGAGTTCCGAAGTAACCATTTTCTTCTTCGAGAGGTGGGAAGTGCTTAATTTAACTAGATGTATAATATCTTTAACTTCCTCCAAATTATATTTGTTGGCACAATATTATGCTATGGAATTTAGATCATGCTTATGGATTTCCCCATTTTTATTCTTCTTCATCTCATAAATGATATTATGAGGGTCATAATTTCATGCTCCTACTTAAGGGAAATCACAATTAAGCAATATATTCTCCACAATATCCAAGGCATTCCTTTAATTTACTACAAATGGTCCTACCTTATGAGGAAGGTGGAAATTGATTGTTTCCTTCTTGGGAGTGAAGTGCACATTGTTTCTATTGAATCGTTTTCTAATGTACTCTAATGTAAATATGATAAAAGTTAAGAATGTTGGCATCTAGTAAGGTTTTCATTTAAATCCATACACTCTAATGATTGTGTAATCTTGGAACAGTTACCAATCACCTACTATGGTATATGAAGTAAACCATATACTCTCCCTAAGTTACTAAGGGACTCTAGGTAACAATTGACCATGCAGAAGGGTATAGATAACTGACATAATAGAATACACATAATTGAAGAAAACTTGGTTATCTTCAGTTTTTATAACCATTAGAAACCACTCATATATAGGTAAAAGAGAATTATGTTCATCCACTAGCTTGGGATTTAGATCCTCCAAGTGAGAATACTATTGGTGGATGAATAAGTGAACCAGGTAGGCTTGGTAGTGGAAATATCTCCCTTCTCCAAATTCTACCATTTGGGAATGAATTTCATCAGGAAAAAAATGTGGGAAATCAAACTTTTTATAGGCCTTGGTATCCAAGTGACAGAGAGATACTAAGAAACCCACAATGGTTTTAGTTACATAAACATCGATATCAAGACCAAGAACTTGGGAAGCCATGGAAAAGGATGACTTTGGAATATAATTAAAATCTTTGTTGTGGTAAGGAGAAGGGATAGAAGGGGAAACTACTCCCTCTTTGACATACTAGTGGACCATTTGTTGCTTCATTTCTGGAGGAAAAACATGCCACTTCTCCTCAAGGTTATCTTTATCTACCTTTTACAAATCTATTATGTTTATAAAAGAAAGCATATCTGGAATTTCTTCAGGTGTTTTCTTGATTATTACCTCATGTCCTTCAGATGAGATGATATTTCTTTTATCTCTAAACTATCAGCTGACACACCAAGATACCATTTCTGGAAAATGATATACATATGGGACCACTGTTAGGACCAAATTTGATGCGAACAAATTGTTTTGGTCCTTGATGATGTCACTTGTACTTTGCACTAGATGAATATATTTCTTCATATCATAAGTGGTTATTAGTGGGTCCTAGATATCTGCATCACCGTCATAAAAATCAGGTTCTTTGGTTTTTCCACCCTTGGGACATCAACAAAGTTTTTGGTAGATGATGTGGCCATTGGAAAGTAGGACTTATTAAAAAGTGGGTAACTAATTGAATAGGGAGAAAAGGAAAAAAGGGAGATTCTCAAAGGGATTAGCTAGCCAATGGAGAGGTACCACATGGACACAAGAGATGGACAGTAAGGTGGAGGGAAAACCTTTTATACTTTAAACAATGAGATTGGATAACTCACGTAGAGGTAAGATTAATGGTTTTCTGAGCCAATTGAGGTCGAATTCAGCGAACCTCATGGTGAATTAAACTTGTGAAAGCACTTATAATACTTATTTTAGTAAAATGAGGATTTTATCCATCCAAAAGAGGGATTTATCATGTGGGGTGTGTATTTCTATCCTATAAAAAGGCTACGATTTGGTTTCAAATTCAAATTAGCTTGCGAGTTTTGGTACATGAAATGACTTAGTGAGTTGAATTCACTAAAATAACGTGAATTATGTATTTTTTCTCATGAATTTAACGTTGGAGAGGATAGAAGTGAGTTCATGAAGTTATTGGACATGCCAGATGTGTGAGATAGAGTCTTAATTGTATAAAATGATAAACAAGTGGGCTCGTTGACCCTTTTAAAATAATTTTTGGGGCCTGACACATGGCAAGGCAAGATTTGACACTTTTTGGGGATGAAATTATGCTAACATCAACATGACATGGACTAGGCCATGTGTCGAAGTTGATTAAGAAAGGTGGTGACATGGACGGTCTATTGTGTGGAAGGGTTGAAGGCTAATGTGAGAGGGTGACTTGGCAGGTCGAGTAGCATATCAGCACGCATGGGATGCCTATATGGAATGTCATTTGGCACCCCTTGCATCGCCCTAAAACCTAACATCAATTTTTTTGGGATGGTGCAAGGGGCAAAGGAGGGCGCTATGTGGCCCCCTTCACACCCCTCTAGTGGGTTAACCTTCCTGTATGTTCACAACGTAGAGGCGTGTAGGATATCAGATCAACTGGCATGACGATTGTTTGATTAGCGCACCAGGAAACTCACCCATCTGGTGCCTGCCATTTCCACGTGCCTGTGTTGGTGTGTCTCTACCCATTTTTCGATGCCAACGAGTTGTTTCTTCCTTTAACACTTCATAAACAAACATTAAAACCTTGTTTTTTAGTATTTGGACCTTTAAGTTCATGATACTCATGATCTCCCTTTTGGCTTTGAGAACTTATAAAGAGAATTTCTTTCCCTTTAGTTGATAGTGCTGGACCCACCAACAATATCCAAGGCATTCCTTTAATTTACTACAAATGGTCCTACCTTATGAGGAAGGTGGAAATTGATTGTTTCCTTCTTGGGAGTGAAGTGCACATTGTTTCTATTGAATCATTTCCTGATGTACTCTAATGTAAATATGATAGAAATTAATAATGTTGGCATCTAGTAAGGTTTTCCCTTAAATCCATACACTCTGATGATTATGTAATATTGGAACAGGTACCAATCACCTACTCTGGTATATGAGGTAAACCATATATTCTCCCTAAGGAACTAAGGGACTCTATGTAATGATTGACCATGCAGAAGGGTATAGATAACTGACATAACATAAGACACATAATTGAAGAAAACTTGGTTATCTTCAGTTTTTCTAACCATTGGAAACCACTCATATATAGTTAAAAGAGAATTATGTTCATCCACTAGCTTGGGCTTTAAATGCTCCAAGTGAGAATACTATTGGTGGATGAATAATTGAACCAGGTAGGCTTGGTAGTGGAAATACCTCCCTTCTCCAAATTCTACCAT
Source organism: Pinus tabuliformis (assembly GCA_031772625.1). Classification (NCBI taxonomy): domain Eukaryota; kingdom Viridiplantae; phylum Streptophyta; class Pinopsida; order Pinales; family Pinaceae; genus Pinus; species Pinus tabuliformis. Next base: position 859,540,670 of record CM062812.1, read on the forward strand.
TTGGGAATGAATTTCATCAGGAAAAAAATGTGGGAAATCAAACTTTATATAGGCCTTGATATCCAAGTGACACAGAGATACTAAGAAACCCACAATAGTTTTAGTTACATAAACATCGATATCAAGACCAAGAACTTGGGAAGCCATGGAAAAGGATAACTTTGGCATAGAATTAAAACCTTTGTTGTGGTAAGGAGAAGGGATAGAAGGGGAAACTACTCCCTCTTTGACAAACCGGTGGACCATTTGTTGCTTTATTTTTTGAGGAAAAACATGCCACTTCTCCTCAAGGTTATCGTTATATACCTTTTTGAAATCTTTTTTGTCTATAAAAGAAAGCATATCTAGAATTCCTTCAGGTGTTCTCTTGATTATTACCTCATGTCCTTCAGATGAGATGATATTTCTATTATCTCTAAAGTATCAACTGACACACTAGGATACCATTTCTGGAAAATGATATACATATGGGACCACTGTTAGGACCAAATTTGGTGCGAACAAATTCTTTTGGTCCCCAATGATGTCACTTGTACTTTGCACTAGATGAATAGATTTCTTCATATCATAAGTGGTTATCAGTGGGTCCTAGATATATGCATCACCATCATAAAAATCAGGTTCATTGGTTTTTCCACCTTTGTGACATCAACAAAGTTTTTGGTAGATGATGTGGCCATTGGAAAGTAGGACTTGTTAAAAAGTGGGTAACTAATTGAGTAGGGAGAAAAGGAAAAAAGGGAGATTCTCAAAGGGATTAGCGAACTAATGGAGAGGTACCACATGGCCACAAGAGATGGACAATAAGGTGGAGGGAAAACCTTTTATACTTTAAACAATGAGGCTGGATAACTCACGTAGAGGTAAGATTAATGGTTTTCTGAGCCAATTGAGGTCGAATTCAACAAACCTTATGGTGAATTAAACTTGTGAAAGCACTTATAATACTTATTTTAGTAAAATGAGGATTTTATCCATCCAAAAGAGGGATTTAACATGTGGGGTGTGTATTTCTATCCTATTAAAAGGATATGGTTTGGTTTGAAATTCAAATTAGCTTTCAATTTGGTTCATGAAAGGATTTAGTGAGTTGAATTCACTAAAATAAGGTGAATTATGTATTTGTTTTGGTGAATTTAATGCTGGAGAGAATAGAAGTGAGTTCATGAAGTTATTGGACATGCCAGAGGTGTGAGATAGAGTCTTAGTTGTATAAAATGATAAACAAGTGGGTTCGTTGACCCTTTTAAAATAACTTTTGGGGCCTGACACATGGCAAGGCAGGATTTGACACTTTTTGGGGATGACATTATGCTAACATCAACATGACATGGACTAGGCCATGTGTCAAAGTTGATGCATCAAGGTGGTGACATGGACTGTCTATTGTGTGAAAGGGTTGAAGGCCAATGTGAGAGGGTGACTTGGCAAGTCGAGCAGTGTATCAACATGCATGGGATGACTATGTGGAATGTCATTTGGCACCCCTTGCATCGCCATAAAACCTAACATCAATTTTTTGGGGATGGTGCAAGGGGTACGGGAGGGCGCTATGTGGCCCCCTTCACACCCCTCTAGTGGGTTAACCTTGCTGTATTTTCACAACGTAGAGGCGTGTAGGCTATCAAATCAACTTGCATGACCATTGTTTGATTAGCGTACTAGTGTTGTGGGGAAAAATGCCTATGCAGGACGATCCTATCCACCTAAGGTGTGACAGTGCCTTAGCAACAAACAAGAACAGCTATTCTGGTTTCTTCCTTTATGAAATGTGAAAGAAGAGAGATAAATAGACTTACCGGTGTCTTGCATTTGTCCCTCGATCCGGTATCTCTTCTCTTTGGGAGTTCACAGCTACTTGCCTTCCCACTCGTCCAGCTTCAACAGGTTCATGCAAGATCGCAAGAGAACAGCTACTTGCGACAAGAGAAGAACACTACACAAAGATAGATATTCACATTCATAACTAGTTTAGGATTAGAAATAAACCAAATACACTAATGCAATCATACATCAAAAATACATCAGCATATAGGAGAAACCAAGATAGCTTTATTGATGAATAACATGGTTCAGGAAGAGATACAACTCAGAGGGTTCCAATCCAGCATCTCCTTCCTAGCAAATGCAATTCCTATCTTCAACCCCTTCAAAGCATTAAGCACCCAATGATTCCAATCTCAAACCAACAGCAATTCTTTGCAATAACAAAATTCCAGCCTCTAGATCTCATGGAGGAGAGATCCATATATAGATGTTTGGAGAGAGGATGAGTCAGCTTGAGATCTAACTAGTGTCCTATCCCTCTGTCAGTTCTTGATTCCACTTGGAGGTTCTTGCTTCCACTTGGACATTTGGAACCTCTTACTCATCACCAGTCGAATTCCCTAAGGCAAGTGTCATTTTGGAAGCTTCCTGGGTTTTGACACCTTGAGAAATGAACTTGCCACATGTCCACTCTCGTTCAGCGCAGGTAGCCAGTGTTCCCTTTGACATTCAACGCAGGTAGCCAGTGTTGGCTTTGACATTCAGTGCAAACAGCTAGTGTAGCCACTGAAATGATCCTGAATTGACTTGTTTTTGAGCAGTTTCTGGTGGAGAACTTCTGTGAATTGCTATGGTTTGTTAGCCTTGTTCCTCTAGGGGTAGGAACAACAAGTTTAGGGACTTTGGATCCCTTAGATTATGGACATTTCATGCTCAATGCTGTAAGGCACAAAAATGTCTATAACAGTTGCCCCCTCAAGTATGAGGCTGTTTATCGGGTGAAATGCTTTATCAAGGGGATCCGAAGTTCATCCAATGCTGGGAGGAGACCTGTAATAAGATACAATACAATACATTATTTTTCATACTGCTTTCATGATCTAGCTGAGGCGGGTATTCCCATGCTCAGCTTTATAAATTCATTTTTCTGTACATAGAAAAGACAATAGTCTGATGGTAGACTGATAATTTTGATGAAATTATCATCCTTTGAGTAGGATGATTATCTGTTGCAATGATGTACATGTCAATGTCTTTATCTTTCCTAAATATACATCGCAGCCCGGATGGATGAAACTAGATCCGGGGTTTTCAAACTCGTTCGATCTTCACTTTAAGTACAAGTCGATCCATGTGAGAAAATGTTCTGAAGTCGAACATGGAAAGACATTGCTTGATTACCGGTCAATGATGTAAACCGTTAACAAGCGCGAGAGGAATCACCGATAATGATAATGACCCTCAAGGTACTGCAGTACAATTCACGTGGTGTGAATAAAGGACTTGGCATCGAACACCATGCAAAATCTTTCGGTCGAAGGTCATTGATGTATACCTGTTGCCGGAAGTGAGAAACTTGCTGGTGAGGCATGCAAGCTTCAAAGTACTGAAGGGGTTGTTCCTAGATCAACTTCTTGGATAATGAGCTGATGTCGACAAGAAGCGATCCGTCAAAGGAGGGCCTTAATGAATCCCACATCAGTGACACGGAACGGAGCTAATGATTTTGATGGAGGTGAAAACGATCTGTGACATATGATTCAGGGTGGCGGTCATGAAAGGATGAAGGATAATGTATGGCAGTGGATGGGACACGGTTGACTTTTCTGAATGACTTCTCTTGAACATGTGACGACACTGATGCGATGGATCGGTAGCATTACCCCAAATATGGATGGTATGGCGAGACCATGGATGTGACCGGTGAATGAAACAACCCAACCCGATTGTGGTATGGAGGAAAAGTGTCATGTTCAAGAGCGACTTGCTACCATCAAAGTTTTCTTTAGTTTCTCCCAATTTTTCCCCAGTCATTGCTGACCAGTACCTCTTTATTTTTGTCAAGCTTGAGGAGGATAACATATGCTTGTTCTATAACCTACCCTTCGGGCAAGCCCATCGCTATGTTTTAACGAGCCTAGCGATAGTGAAACTCGTTCTCGTCTAAAGACAAGTTTGTCGCTATTTAATTATTTTAACGAGTCTAACGACAAGGATAACTCGGTCCTTTTCATTTTTAGAGAGTCTAAAAAGGTACATAAAGTTAACTCCAAAAGTCCTTTTTCGTCATCTAATCCCTTAAGTCCGAAAAAGTATAAAACAATACAGAAGGGATGAGTTTTCGATAGTTTTAACGAGCCGAATAAAACAAGCGCTCGATCTTTTTGTGCAATAATCCCTCAGGTCCAAAAAGATTAAAATCTAGAGGAGGGATAGCTCTTCCTGTCCCTTTAACGAGCTGAAAGGCCAAGGACTCGGCAATCTTTTCATATTTTACGAGTCAGATGAAAAGAGCTTAAAGAAGACTCGTCTTTTGAGGAACGAGTGATGAAACAGGTTAGCAGCTGATTCCAGGTACAGGTTGGAATTTTCCAATCACGGCAGTGTCACAAGGATGGCTAGTGAAATCACTCTTCGCAGCTGTTCCTCAAAATGGGTAAACAATCATATGGAGGTGAACAATCGGCCAAATGGAAAGTGGAGGTGACTGTGCAAACACGACCAAGGCTTTAATGGCTGATGATATTACATTCACTGTGGTTATTTACCGGGTAGTTCATTTTTTAACGAGCTTAAACGCGGATTGAAACACTTGCTCAATTTTATGTTTATTTTTTAAAGAGCATGAACTATACGATAAAACTGCTCGGATCTTGTGTTTATTTTTTAACGAGCATGAACTGTGTGCTAAAACTGCTCGATATACCAGTCATATGATAAGAGTGTCTCATTGAGATTCTATTTTTTATGGAGCTTCATCTCACAAAGCTATGCCCCGCATCCTTTTGTTATGCAAGTTCGGAAACGACTAATCCTACGAGTTTAAAGGGTTAGAGGTCCTAAAAATTTTAAAAATAAATAGCCGCCCCTTGCTTGCACTCCAAAAGGTTTGCATGCCCCCAGGCATAAAGTACGACTTCAAGGTTACCCCTTCTTTAGTCCAATAAAACATTTGTTTTACCGGGAGAGGCCTACCTCTTTCAGGTTACCCAAAGATTGCTCCATTCGCGGCCACAAATAAAACACTTCCTCGGCGATGTCTACCGAAATAGACAAAGGTGAGCGACGATGCCCGCCAACTCACATAACTTTGACAAAAGAATCTTATTCTAGAACAACCCCTCTTCCACTCACGGACGAGGTACGGACTAGTCATATTCTCCCGCGGAAACCTACCCTATACCCAAAGTTTTCCTGCCGAAGCAGACCAGGACGCATGCCCCCTGGGTTCCAGTCATATCCTCCCGGATTACTCGCGCTCATCAGGAGGACGGACCGTGGGTTGAGACATTTCTTGCGTGAAGAGACCATTTAGGGATGGTATATGACTATTTGCGATGTGTGATCCGGGAAATGAAAGCTGGTCCATGAGCTTGACCACTCTTCCTTCGTGCGGAAAACACATTACTCTAAAGAGTGAGGAGACAATAGCTCCCATGCAATATATATAGTCTCGTCCAAGGAGTAGGTTATAATCCAAGGGTCCTTGAACGACCATCACATTCATTTGAACGGTCTTCCCTTTCAATGTGATCGGCGCATTGGGGAGGATCCCTAAAGGTCGACTGGTTCCTTTATCAAAGCCTGATAGATTTCTCATTTCAGGCAAAAGCGTTGGCGAACCGAGCGCTTTCCAAGCAATAGAGGAAAGGATACTCACAGATGCCCCCTCATCAATGATAGTGCCAGCCATTACCATTCTGTATATTTGAACGATAATTCTGAATGGTATGCTTGCTGGCAACTGGGGTCTGCCTAGTTGGTTCCAGTCGAAGGACACAACCAGGTTGCTTGGTGGTGGGACCGAATAGACGACCGAGTATGACTCCGGCGAAGTTCCTTCCTGCGATAAAGGAATCGGAAAATTGCCCCCTTGTTCGTCGGAGTCTATGTTGATGAAGAGAATTTGGACGGTGTCGTCTTTATTCTCCTCTGTGATGGTATCATTCGAGGATAGAGCCTCTGAAGGCAAAACCGGGTCAACTGCCGTCTCAACCTTTTGACTTTCGTCAGGCATGGATCCAGATGGTTCATCTTCAATGATAGATGCTTCGGCTGACCATCTGGGTGGGCCAGCCGGGTTCTCAACTAGTGAAGGACTTGGCAGGAATTTTTGATATCGAGGAGGAAGTTGCACTAGCAAAACTGGGCGATCTTCCAAAACTCTTTTAGCCTCGTCTAAGAAGGGACAACGGTGGATGGCATGGTCACCTTCACACAGTTTGCAGGGAAATCTAGCTTTCCCTCTCTGTCCTGGGACTTCACTTTCACTAGTCGACGGTGAGCAGTCAACATGGCTATCAGAGGTCGATGCTACCGAATTGTGCAAACGGGGAGACCAGTCCCTTAGTATCCGAGGGATGCAGGGACAATCTCTGTGGAAGTGGTCTCCCTTGCATATGACACATGGCGATTTAGGCCTAGTCAGTGCTGTGTGTGGATTTTTGTCAGACGACACTTGTTTGCCCCCAGTCACTTTCGGCTCCTTCTTCTTCTTCTGTTTCTTCTTCTTTTCCTTCTTCTCCTTAGGAACTTGGTTTTTTGTTTTACCAGTTCCGTCAAGCGAAGAGGAAGGAGGAGAGGAAGAGTTAGATGAAGTAGAAGGCTGGTTGGCAACTCTGGTCTGGTCTAACTGTTGACTCGACTGTTCAGGAATAGTGGTGGTTTGAACGACATTGGTTGAAAAGAGCCAGACCGGCAGACCAATTGTCAGTCCTGGAAGCGACAATGTGGCCATATGGGGCGCACCAACATCTCCCCAAGAGGAGAAGGGACTAGGATTTCCACCAAGGGGAATTCCTTGGTTGGTGTGCTCCATTTTTCAACCTAAAGATCAACGCAGGAATTAAAGGGTGATTGTTCCGTTTAAAATAAATTTTTTAACGATGCTTAGACACAACTTGCTTTTTCAGTTTTAAAGAGTCGAGAAAAAGCTAAAGATGACTCTAGTCTCCTTCGATGTTTTAACGAGCCCGAAGTGACAAATGCTCGAATGGACTTTTTCCGTTATAAAGTCTGAAAAAGGCCAAAAGGAACTGCTCTGGAGTTCTAGGCAGAGGGTGTGCCAAACTTTTCGCAAAACCGCAGAATACTTTTTCGGGCGGTCGATCTTCCTGAATGCTGTGTTCAGTGCATTGCGATCAGTAGGGCGGCCGACATGGCTTCCTAAGGATAAAGGTTTTATGCCTACAGGGGTCTCCCAATATATACGCGACGGTACGTGGGAGCACAATCCGTACTGGTGCTATCGTCCCTCAGGAGGAATCACCCACCATCCACGAGATCGACAGTCACCAGGCTTTACGACGCTGGAACACGTCTCTAGCCTAGACCTCTATGTTGTGCGTTATGTTGCAAAGCGTTGTTAAGTTCATTCAATTTATTTTAGGTTGATCTTTTTAGAAGTTTGCCTTTCAAGGTTCACCACGAGATGTATGATACAATTCCTAAATGCAGTCTAAAGATGATAAGCAAGCTTTATATCTTTTCAACTTTGAAAATCCTAGCTACTAAGGGAAAAGAAAGACACCATCTTTTCTCAAAGAGCAATCAGCACACTCTAATGCACTTTTCCTAAATCAGACATGCAAACTATCAAGATGCAAATGCACAATGCAGGTGTTTGTTTTCTGCTTTCTTAGTATTGATGCCTACAAAGAAAGCTTTTTGTACAACTTTGAATTTGCTTTTAAATGACAAGTACAAACAAGTTTACTTTTTCAAAATCAGAGAGGGTAGAAGAGATTACAACACTTAACGATTTTCGAAATGAATTCTTGTTTTGACACTTAAAAGAGACAAACTTAAACCAATAAGCAAGAGTAAATGTATAATCAACTGTAAACAGCCAATGAACTCTCTCCTAAGATCACAATCAACAGATATGAATCAAGGGCTACAGGATGACTATTTCACTCATGCAAAGGAAAACTGCAAATGATGCCACAAACACATAAAAACACTCACAGTCTTTTTGTACAAAAGGAGGTGGAATCTAAGCAGAGAAAAGGAGTTATTAGACTGGTACCTATGCTGGTTACAGGCTGCAAAAACCAGAGATCAAAACAGGGCAAAACAGAGCAGAGAACCCCAGCTGCACAAGGACAAACTGGTTCAGCACAACCTCAACACAGGGGTTTTGACATTCAGCACAGGTAGCCTTCACGGGACCTGCGTTGAAATGCAGAATCCCTTCACTGGGTCTGCGCTGAAGGAGAAACTCTCATTTCCCACAGGTTCTGGGTCACAGATTGCCATTTAATCTACTTTTTCAGGCCAAATAAAAGCAACAAGCAAGGTGAAATCAAAGGGATGCTTTGAGGGAGTACTAAGATCTATCACAAAGGATCATCAAATCATTTGTGAGTCCATTGTTCAGATCATAGACAAGTCCAGTGATTGGATCAAAGCAGCAGCTGTCTACTTTGCATCTGAGAATAGCAGATGCAGTTCGATTGTTGTTGTTGAGTCTATGAAACAAACAATGATAGAAACACAAATAAAATGACTAAACAGATCTCCCCAACGGAGTCGCCACTTTGTTGTGGGGAAAAATGCCTATGCAGGACGATCCTATCCACCTAAGGTGTGACAGTGCCTTAGCAACAAACAAGAACAACTATTCTAGTTTCTTCCTTTATGAAATGTGAAAGAAGAGAGATAAATAGACTTACCGGTGTCTTCTGTTTGTCCCTCGATCCGGTCTCTCTTCTCTTTGGGAGTTCATAGCTACTTGCCTTCCCACTCGTCCAGCTTCAACAGGTTCATGCAAGATCACAAGAGAACAGCTACTTGCGACAAGAGAAGAACACTACACAAAGACAGATATTCACATTCATAACTAGTTTAGGATTAGAAATAAACCAAATACACTAATGCAATCATACATCAAAAATACATCAGCATATAGGAGAAACCAAGATAGCTTTATTGATGAATAACAAGGTTCAGGAAGAGATACAACCCAAAGGGTTCCAATCCAGCATCTCCTTCCCAGCAAATGGAATTCCTATCTTCACCCCCTTCAAAGCATTAAGCACCCAATGATTCCAATCTCAAACCAACAACAATTCTTTGCAATAACAAAATTCCAACCTCTAGATCTCATGGAGGAGAGATCCATATATAGATGTTTGGAGAGAGGATGAGTCAGCTTGAGATCTAACTAGTGTCCTCTCCCTCTGTCAGTTCTTGATTCCACTTGGAGGTTCTTGCTTCCACTTGGAGATTTGGAACCTCTTACTCATCACCAGTCGAATTCCCTGAGGCAAGTGTCATTTTGGAAGCTTCCTGGGTTTTGACACCTTGAGAAATGAACTTGCCACATGTCCACTCTCGTTCAGCGCAGGTAGCCAGTGTTCCCTTTGACATTCAACGCAGGTAGCCAGTGTTGGCTTTGACATTCAGCGCAAACAGCTAGTGTAGCCACTGAAATGATCCTGAATTGACTTGTTTTTGAGCAGTTTCTGGTGGATAACTTCTGTGAATTGTTGTGGTTTGTTATCCTTGTTCCTCTAGGGGTAGGAACAACATGTTTAGGGACTTTGGATCCCTTAGATTATGGACATTTCATGCTCAATGCTGTAAGGCACAAAAATGTCTATAACAACTAGGCAACTCACCCATCTAGTGCTTGCCATTTCCACGCGCCTGTGTTGGTGTGTCTCTACCCATTTTTCGATGCCCAACAAGTTGTTTCTTCCTTTAACACTTCATAAAAAAACATTAAAACCTTGTTTTTTAGTAGATGGACCTTTAATTTCATGATACTCATGATCTCCCTTTTGGCTTTGAGAACTTCAAAAGAGAATTTGTTTCCCTTCAATTGACAGTGCTGGACCCACCAACAAAGGGGATCTCCCTGATGTGAAGTCCCAACTAGACCTCACACTATTTGGTGTAGGAGTCCCATCCAGTATGAAGGCCTAGTTTCCATATACGTATAGATCTTCCTTGGCTCTAGTTTTCATTGCATGAGAGTGTTATGCTGGTATCTTCAAAAAACAAGGTACATGTGCCAAGTGAGTGCGTAATGTAATTGTGTTGATGTTCTATTACTACAAAGGGGGAGAGCAAAGTGAGCCTCTAAATGAGAGCTAGTAGTACCACCTAGGAAGAGACACAAGTGAAACAGAAAGGTTTTTCCAGGACCCAGTGGAATATTCCACAGTAGATGCAGTAGTCGTTAAAACTGAGGTGAAGGGGACAACACGTACACCACCCACCAGAGTAGTCCACACGGATGTGACGGTCATTATAACTAGAAAACAAAGATGGTCTATTGAGTATCCCGTGGAGTAGTCCACAAGGATGTGACAGTGGTGATAGACATTACTCAAAGGTGGTTTGTCTAGTAACCCATGGAGTAGTCAACAGGGATGAAACAACGGTGATAAGAAATACAACACATCTTCAATAATGTAAGTACTAAAACAACCAAAGTGGCTCAACTATCTTAGTACAAGTTAAGAAAACATGCATTACAAATGCTTAAAGAGTAGTGTTACAAACATCTACAAAACATGCATGAAAACGTGTTGGCCTCAAAAAGCTTGTGAATTAAGCAAAAGTCCCAAGACACAACTGTACACCATAAATCACTAGTCCCAGTAGTGGGACATTTGAGCCACTCCTCACTCCTCAAAGAATAGACTACAAACTCGCAAGGCTATGTGGGAGGAGATAAGGTGAAAAGTCCTTGCTCATACAATGGGAGGGGTACATGTTACACAGTAATTTTTCACTGTCTCTCTGTCAGTCTCCCCAGTGGAGTCGCCAAATTGTTGTAAAGGTAAATCCCCTCTACGGATAGAGGCGATCCCTACTAGCCCAGAACGGGTCTAGCAACAATCAATCAATGCTACTGTGCAAGTTCCTAATTGCAAATACAAGAGAGGTAAAGAACACCTACTTGGATTCCAACGCTATTGTTTGATGAAGAGATGCCGCTCTCGCTCCTTCGCTCTGGCCGGTCACGATCCTCCACGATCTCCTCGAATAGATACCTGCACACACGAAGAGAAAGACAAACACAAGTGTGAAGTCTAATAAAAGCAATTATACATCAGTCAGAAAGGATGTAATTCACATTAACCATTATAAAGACAAATGAGAATGGAACCATAACAGCAGTCATCTATTATTAAATCAATAACAGAGAAAGGTACAACCAAAGTTCTGAAGCTGAGTCCTTCTCTTGAGGGTCCAGCCAGCAAGTCTCTTAAGCATTCACCCTTGGAGGTAGATTCAGTTCCTGTGTCTTAAAAATTTATTCGGCCACGATAACATTACCTGGTTAGATTTTTTGTGCGTTAGCTTGAGTAGGTTTCTTTTCGTTTGCCATGGCAACTTTTCCGGGGTTCACCAACCCAAGTTCCCCTCCTGACGGGAATCCTGGTCATTTCCCTCCTCTCGGGAATGTTGGTGCTCCTTATATGGCGACGTTATCCCTTCCAGGGTTAACTGTCGGGTTGCCTGTTTGGTTGTTTTCAACCTCTCTGGTCCCTGTCGTGTCGGCTGTTAGTCCATCGGTCCCTCCACCTGAACAACATCATGTTGATCCTAAGGTGGATCTCTCCCCTTCGACGCCTACTTCTACGTCTTCCTCTTGTACTTCGCCTGGTGAAAGTCTCGATTCGAATAACCAGGTGGCTAAGAAGAAGAAGAAGAAGACCAAGAAGAAGAAATCTCCTAAAGGAGAGGCTACAAGTATAACTCTCGCTCCACTGAGTACACCTGAAGTTGGGCCACCTTCTGCTCCTCCGCGGAAGGTCAAGTTTCCTTGTCGATTATGCAAGGAGGACCATCTTCTTCGCGATTGTCCTGGCATTCCCAGGGTACTAGAAGTATGGTCTCACGATCCGGCCCACCCCGCATCGTCCTTTGAAGCTCACGGCGATGCTACCTTATTAGTTGGGAATGGTAAGGGAAAAGGGAAGATTCGAATCCCTTGTAGACTTTGTGAAGGCAATCATCCCCTTCACCTTTGTCCACTCATGGATAAAACCTCCAGTGTCTTGGAAAGTCTCCCAGCTCCCTCACCCCAACTTCCCGTTGGATATCAACGTCTTTCTGCAGCTGTAGATCATCCGCCTCCCGACAAAAGATTGGTTCACATTCTTCTCTTGTCCAGGCCCCTCTTCTGGAACACGGCCGTGTCCAGCCTATTCCAGACCAACCATTGGTCGGAAAGAGTGACGACTCGAGTCCACCGCTCGCTCACTCTGTTTCGGAAGAGAATCATGCTCATGTTCTTCTCGTCTCTTCAGATTCTCCGGAGTCCCGAAATAACTCTCCTAACCCAGCTGCTCCCGAAGGTTCTCCTTCGTTCCCTTTAGCGCCTGGGGGCAATCATACGATTCCCCCACCAAGTAGTATGGTCGCTTCCTTTGATTGGAATCGCCTGATCGCCGGTCGCCTCCCATCCCATGTGCCCTTCCAGGTTACAGTACTTGCCTGTGATAAGGCAGTACCTGGCACTCTTCTGGATGAAGGTGCGTCGGTCAGTCTTATGCCGTACACTACTTGGCAAGCTTTAGGTTCTCCACAGCTCGGGCCAGTCACACAGAATCTGTTGGCCTTCGACGGAGGAGCCTGTCCATCTCTAGGAGTTCTCCCGAAGTTCCCCATTACTTTGGGAGGAAAAACCGTCTATATAGACATCTTGGTTACCCAAGGTGTTTTAGACTTTAGTCTTCTCCTTGGTCGCGACTATGTTTACGCCATGGGGGCACTTCTTTCTTCACTTTTCCATGTGGTTTGCTTTCCACACGATGGAAGAATCGTGACTATCGATCAATTGTCGTTCGCTAGTCCCCCGATGCCTCCTGCGCAGTTGTCGCCCCCTCCTAGTTTTTATCCACCAGTTGTATCTGCCCCACCGCAGATCAACTACGTGGCTACCTACCCTGTGCCTATATCCAGTGATGACACCGTTGTGCATAGTGTCCTGGGGGCATTAGGTCCTGACTTCCAAGATGTGGTCCTTCCATCAGGAATCACGCTCTTGGAAGCACCGACTTCCTATTCATTATGAAGTAGTCTGGTCGGAGCATAGTTCTTGATCTTGTGTCAAGCTCGTTAAAAAATGAAACAAGGGTTATGAGGATAGTTCTTTTACTGTGTCAACCTCATTAAAAAATGAAACACCTCCCTTTCTAAATTGAGTCTTTTGATTAAGATCTCGTAAACTACAAGTCGAGTCTTTCATCGATCTCGAGAGTGAACCTTCATTCCATCCACTTTGTTGAATGCAATGAAGCTAGGGGGGAATGTACCTCGATTTGTGTTATTATGCTAGGGGCATGCGAACTTATAAAAAGCATAGTTTTTCGTTTCAAGCTTGTGTAAACATGAAACCGAATCCAAGCAAAGTTCTCCATGGTTCAAGCTTGTGTAAAAATGAACCCATACTCGATTTACATCTCGTGATTGCCATTTTTATCCGCTGAATTCTGCTAGATGAGCCTTGGTTGTTTCATTCCATTGCTACCATCTCTTTGGCCGGTCATATGCTCTCACTTGGTTGTTTATCCTTTCCTAAGGAACCGCAGCGATGAGTGGTTTTACTAGCCCGCCTCTTGACCATTACATGTTTTGAGCAGTTCCACCATTGCCGGAACCAGTTGCTACCTTCTATACCACTCGTTCCTCTAGGACAAGTCACCTTTAAGCTCTTTTCTGACTCGTAAAATGTGAAAATATTGCCGAGTATTTTTCCCTTTTTGACTCGTTAAAGAGAATCAAAATGGAGGTCTGCTTTAAGCTCTTTTCTGACCGTTTAAAGATGAAAAGATTGTCGAGTCCCCCTCTCGACTCGTTAAAGAAATGAGAGGCGGTCGCTTTTAAAGCTCTTTTTTTCGACCGTTTAACTTAAAAATATTGCCGGGTGTTTGTCGTTTCGCACTCGTTATTGGCTCCAAAACGACGTACTTCTGACCGCTTTTTTACTTTTTCGGGTCGAAGTCACTACTTACGAAAAGTACTCCTCGATCATCGAGAGACACAACTTTACGAAAAAGGACCCCCCTGGAGTTTCCTTTTCCGCTGTCTTTTCAGACTCTCTAAACAAGAAAAGACGCCGAGCTTCTCCTTTGTCAGGCTCGTTAAAAATCAATGACATCGAACATTGTCAAAATGACGCCTCTCCAAGCATATGCTATCCCCGTCAAGCTTGTCATCCAAAAATAACCGGGGTACCTGCCAGAAATGGTGGGGAAAATGAAACTGTAATAATGGTCGTGTCGGCAGTATGTCGCTCTTGAACATGGCACTCGTCTGCATTCGTGTCTGGGTGGGGATTTCTAATCTTGTTTTACACTAGCCTCCGTGGGTTTGGGTTATCCTATTTGACCTCTCATCTGCCCATTGCCTTGTCACCATGACCTCTGCTCATTTGATGCCAAATACTGCCAAATCCGTTGTTGTGTCACCGATATGTTCAAGAGAAGTTGGCCTCTGCAAGCTTACCACCTCCCTCTGATGTCTCGCACAAAATATTTTATCCTTCTCTGTCTCGTGTCGATGATGTGGGAATCATCATGGCCCACCTTCGATCAAGGTTACTTCCTGTCGACTTCAGCTCATTATCCAGGAAAGTGACCTAGAGACTCCCTTCAAGTGCCTTAGAGCCTGCATGCCTCAATGGCAGGTTCTTCGTGTTCGACGTGAGGTTTTCATCATTGGCCTCCGATCGAATGATTCTGCGGGTGTTCGACACCAGCTCATTGATTCACACGCCGCGGATTGTACCTATAAGTACCTTGAGGACCAGTTTTCATTATTGGCTAGTAATCAGACGATGTTCATGCATGTTCGACTTCGGCTCATGTATTCACATGCTTGGACTTGTACTTTGTTCGGGTTGGGATGGAGCGCAAGACCCTGGTTTTGTCTGTTGTGAACTAGGCTGCGATTTTGTGGATTATTATTACATGACTCATTGATGGATGGCTGCACCCATACCTGAGTCTTTTGGGATGGCTGCGACCATACCTTTTTATCATCATGGTCTCCTCAGCTGGGTGGCTGCGTCCATACCACAGACCTTTTTCGTATGTCTTTTGGATGGCTGCGCCCATGCCTAGACTACATGTAATCAAGATATCAGTTGTACATACATGTAGGTTCTTCCTGGTGGTGTTCCAGTTCAGCGAGTTTTGTAAAGCATTTCACCCCTCCCACTCTCTCGGGCTTCATGCTTTAGGGGGCATCTGTTACACAGCAATTTGTCACTGTCTCTCTGTCAGTCTCCCTACTGTGTCATGAAATCAAATCAATCATGCTCGTGCTCTCTAATCTGGCCAAATGACCCACTTTGCCAAAGTTTTTGCTATCAGCGCGAATTTTGGCCCAATAACCGCGCTGATGGGCGCTCCATAACAGACCGAATGCGCTGTCAGCGCGGAAGCACACGTGTTTTCCGCGCTGATCAAATTTCATGAGCCAGCGCATTTGTTATTCATATCTGATCGCGCTGACATGACCTTCTTTGTTATTCAGCTGCGATGTCAGTGCTCAAGTGCAGTTATGGACCCGCGCTGATCCTGTTTGGGCGAGTTTGTTCTAACAACTGGCGTTCCAGATGACTCTAGACCTGGTTGTTGGCCTTGTAAATGTCGCCTCCCTTCTATGGCATGTTTGTTTCGTCATTTGAAACCACCTTCCTTGAAGATAAGCTCATCCTCCCACCATTCATGGAGACTCCTCCTATTTAAACCTCCACCATTGCCATGAGCAGCGAGTTTTTAGTTTTTTGGGGGGATAGTTTGGATAGTGTGGAATTCATAGTGCTTGGATTGCTTATGTTAATAGGTAGTTGGTGTGACAAGTGTGGTTTTGCTAGAGGAAGCTTAAGGAAGGTTGTGAGTTTTGCTTGTGTGAGAGAGAACTTTGTTTTGGGAGAATCTACCTCCAAGGGTGAATGCTTAAGAGACTTGCTGGCTGGACCCTCAAGAGAAGGACTCAATGTCAGAACTTTGGTTGTACCTTTCTCTGTTATTGATTTAATAATAGATGACTGCTGTTATGGTTCCATTCTCATTTGTCTTTATAATGGTTAATGTGAATTACATCCTTTCTGACTGATGTATAATTGCTTTTATTAGACTTCACGCTTGTGTTTGTCTTTCTCTTCGTGTGTGCAGGTATCTATTCGCGGAGATCGTGGAGGATCGTGACCGGCCAGAGCGAAGGAGCGAGAGCAGCATCTCTTCATCAAACAATAGCGTTGGAATCCAAGTAGGTGTTCTTTACCTCTCTTGTATTTGCAATTAGGAACTTGCACAGTAGCATTGATTGATTGTTGCTAGACCCGTTCTGGGCTAGTAGGGATCGCCTCTATCCGTAGAGGGGATTTACCTCTCCAACAGTACATATAGCCAAAGGTGATGCTTGACTCTTGTGACTCTTGGACTACACTCATGACTGTTCAACTTCTCAGGACTTTTCAACTAACATGACTCTTCGACTTCTTGTGTGCATCCATTGGACTTCACTTTACATTACATTCAGTTACAACAGATATGGCCCATAATGGTGATGTGGTCGAGATAGCTCATGACACAACTCGACATGACATTGTTGACATGTACTCATTAATTGTGGTGTCCATGTCAAGTTGCTCCACTACTGAGTGATAGATGTACTCTTGGTGTGCTTTGTCTACTCCTCCACATGGCATAGTGCTACGGGGTCTTTGATGGTCTTGGTATTGCTTGATGGTTCAATGCATGTGTTAATTTCTCTTGTTGCTTGATATGCTTGGTAAGTCCATCCAGCTACAAGCAAGTCTTCTAGAATTTGCGCTCCTTCTTCATCCTGTTCGTCGTCTCACCATGATGTATTAGTCTACCTATTCCTGCAATTCACTCATGATAGGATGACATCAAATCCAAAACTTCCTAGTCTAGCATGATGCATTGTTCTCATGCTCTAGGTGACAGGGAGGGAGGACAAATCACTGAGACAATGCAGAGTGCAGCTCAGGCTGGAATGAAGAATTCTGGGAGGATAGCCTACATTGTCAGGAAATATTGTGCAGTAACCACTAGGAGGCATAATTACACAGTGAAATTCACCAGTTTCAGTTATAAGGTGGGACCTTGAGGGGGGACACCTCTGCACAGTTTCTAGAGGGAAGACAGAGCATAGCTACAGAGGGACTGTTGGGAAGTTCTACGCAGTTTCCATAGGGAAGATAGAGAAGGGCTACAGAGGGATTGTTGGGTAGTTCTATGCAAATTCTAGAGGGAAGAGAAAGCAGGGCTACAAAGGGACCTGCTGAGCATGACTGTGCAATTTCTGTGAACAATGAAGGAGAGGCAGCAGGGGAACTGCTAGACATCTCTGCACAATTTCTGAAGGCAATGCAGATCAAGGAAGCAAGGGCTAGCTGGGAAGATTTGTGCAATTTCCGAAAACAATGCAGAGCAAGGCATCAGAGAACCAGTTGGGCATGTCTGCATAGTTTTGGAGAACAATATAGACCCAGGTCTCAAAGCAGTGCATGCTTCTGATAGGCAAGAAGGAGACATGATGACTATGCTTGAGAAATGCGAAGTTGAGTTTGGTCATGGAAGCAGTCTCTATGCAATTCTGGGAGGCATACTGGCTTCTCACCTCCGGGATTGCACAGTGCAACTGTCCTGGAGGAAAACCTCAAACATTGTGCAGTTTCAAACAGTAGAGCAGCGTCACTGAGGGCTAAGACTGCGGTGCAGCTTAGTCGGGGTCTGGTGGAAGAGGGTTGTTCAGTCTATCATATTTTTAGGAAAATGGCTAAGTGTCGAAAGCAAGTGAACTTGTGAATACTGACATTGTGATCATACACTTAGCATACTTGATGACGGGACAACGTAGACCACCATGACAACAAGACAAAACATGACCTCAGTGAGACTGTCTTAAACTTGAGAGCAACAAGCGCGACACTTGTGACAGACCTTCGGACGACCATGATGACGCTTTCACTACAATGATTACAACTTTGTGTGAGTGCGATGGGTGTTTACATGGTGAAGAAAACCCAAACACACAAAGACAAACCTTCAAACTCACCAGAATAAGATCGAAAGCATGACAAAGCAATCAACATGCCAAAAGACGATCACTGGTCAAACAATAAAAAGTTGAAAAATACTTCACAAGAGCTCATGGGGTGAGCTCGAGTGTTTTCAACCATCAAAGGAAAAACCAAGGAAGGCTCCGATATTTGGATGTAAGCCAAAATTTTGCACGGTGTTGTAGCAGCTACAACACTTGGTGACATACTGTTTGAATACCAGCTTCTCTATTTTGGTTCATTTATAATGTAGGGCCTTGGCCTTTCAGGGAGTATTGATTCGTTTTGCATATCACTTCAGCTTCCCCACTTACCACATAGAATCAGCGGATGAGTTGTGGTTAGGGGTGAAATGCCACTCGAACCCAGAGCTAGCTGGTTCTCCCTAAAATGCGTTGAGGCACAGTAGTTGACTGGACCATCTAGGGGTAAAGCACTGTTTCGATACAGGCCACGAGAGCGGTACCAAATCGAGGCAAACTCTGAATACTAGATTACCCCAATAAAAGGGGGTAAGGGTCAACCAGTGAGACGATGGGGGATAAGCTTCATTGTCGAGAGGGGAACAGCCCAGATCACCAGCTAAGGCTAGACACGGTTCACCTTGTACCGACTAAGTTGAACACAAGACAAAATTTAGCTAGATCAGAGTATTTCAAATTGGGAAGGGTAATTTGGCTTGCGAGCTTAAGATATTCAGAGTATAAGTTTTCATCTCTAGTGTTGCTTCGCTACCAGCAACTGGGAAAATTATAAGTTGAACAATAGTCACCCAATATAGAGAAATTACCAGATGAGCTAGTTGAGACATATTCCAAGTTTTCAATGAAAAAAGAAAAATTCATTTCAACAATCTTGCGAACGCTTTGAACAATGGAACCAAGTTCATTGTGACCTAGACAGGACAGACCACCTTCCTGCAGGCAAGGATCGTGTTCATCATAGGAATTTAAAAGAGATGCCAACATTGTGAATGCATGAAACCAGTTGGGTAGAGAAACTTGATGTGATAGCTCGTGCATGCATCATCACACAGGGGAATCACTGGTGTGATGGGTGGGAAAATTCGCAGTACAAGATTCGCTAGAATACTGAGGAGTTGATCATGAGAGGCAAAATTCGATAAGTATGATTGCGAGCGAAGACAGTCTTTGAGATGATCTACTTCACAATTCCATGATTTCATGAGATATGGACATTCCCAACCCAAGTTTGATGTAAGAGATGTTCATGATGATAGATTTGTTGTAACATATTCATGGATTCAGTCATAAGAAAAATTTTGAAATTTTGAAAGATCACACCCAGAATACCAAAAAAAAATTACACGGGGATCCACACTAAGTGAAACCATGTAGATAGATGGATTGTGCATCAGAAACTACGTCTGATTTAGTTCAGGGGGCTTACCAAAGTCGCGAGGTCCTGAAATAACCATCAATGGACGTTCAAATGCCTCGACTCCCTGGTACGTGCTGAAACTTTCCATAATTTCATAATCATATTTTGAAGCTTGAGCCAGATCATGCATGGCTTGAGGATGGATTTTTTTTTTATTTCAAAACTTCTCTCACAATGGCAGCCATCTCTATCACAATTTGCACCAGATCTTTCAGCTTCAGCAAGATGACTTGAAGAGTTGTCTTCGTGCAAGAGAAGAAATGACAGGGAATGGGAAGTACTCTTTGTGATTAGACTATTTTCAATTTCGTCATGGATAGCCTCACTTCCTTGTTTCAATTGAGGATATAACTCATCGGATGAAGAAACAAGAGAATTTGGAGTATCTCTGATGCATTTGGATGCGTTATGAATGGTAGGACACATGGGCAAGTGAGGTGAAGAGGAAGTTTCGATATGAATGTCTTCCTTGACCAAAGCACATTCCAAATCTGAGTTAGAGTCTTCATGAGAAAATAGAAGATCGCATGATGTGCTTGGGAATTCGTCACAACATATGGAAGTATGGGAGTGATGACTTCCAAAGACTGGGGGTTGATCGAAAGAATTAATTGTACAACATGTTCTGCCAGGATTAGCAGGTTGAGAATCGTTAAGGAATGGAAGCTCATTGTTTTGATGTTCAAAATTTTGAAACTGAGAGGAAAGATTGATAGTGTCCTCACCTTTCTGCTTGTCTGCCTATGTAATGTGACTTCCTTGGGCCCGATCACAATTTGGGCCAGCAGCTGGAGAATCAAGAGAATGTGCACAGCTAGCTAGTGTAACAGATTGATCAAGTGAGTCATGGTACAAGGAGTCATGTCTTGTAGATGACAGAGGATGGAAAAGATGCAGATTAGATTCAAGACTTAAGCTATGAATGGTGACATCCTCTTGCAGAATGGAGGAATTAGTCTTCGATATAGGCTTCCTGATCCATTCTGGAACTTCCTCCATAGAAGTGGGAGACAAATGAGAAGATAGGCTGGGGACATGCAACACGGATTTCTCAGATTTGCAATCACCACAAGGGGGCACCCACATCGGGACCAAAAAAGGAAGAGGACAAGGAACAAATGGGGTGTTGAGCTCCTCCTCTACAATCTAGGGTGCCTCATGGTTCACAAGAGTTGGGGCGGAAGGGAAATCAAGAGATTCACTATATTGAGAACTATGAACCAAGTGTTTAAACTCTTCTCTCAAGAAGTCAAAGTTCACAAGTTATTCAGGAATTTCATAACAGAGGTGAAGGAAGTGATCAGCAAAGTCCTCAACTAATTCATCAGTTTCCATGCTTAAATGAATGATTTTTTCATGGAAATCCTGGTGGCTATATACATCGAACATT
This sequence comes from Pinus tabuliformis, assembly GCA_031772625.1. Taxonomy (NCBI): domain Eukaryota; kingdom Viridiplantae; phylum Streptophyta; class Pinopsida; order Pinales; family Pinaceae; genus Pinus; species Pinus tabuliformis. The sequence goes on from CM062812.1 coordinate 859,561,507, forward strand.
ATAATCATCATTTCAGCAAGCTAACCAAATGAATCGATAAAGACAAAGGGTAATGTGTAACACCAGCATTGATCATGACCTTTGAATGGGAGGGTGAGTAATACAGTCCATACATCCTTGTACTCTATCTTGTGGTGTAGGAAAAAGTTGATAACTTGGAACACATGTGCACTAAAAGATGGTTCACCCTCACCACTGAACTTTAAGTTGGACAGGTCATGGACAACTACTATGGTGTTGGTACATTCGAACTTTGTGGAAAGACATCCTGGGATTATGATGTTAGGAAGGGCCATTTTTAAATAATAGATTCAAACCAGACTCTATGGGCACAACCTGTTGTCTGGCCCTCCATCTAGCACCATTTTTTTGATGGTGTTGGACCCTGCCAACAAAGGGGATCACCCCAATGTGAAGTCCCAACTAGACCTCACACCATTTGGCATAGGATTCCCATCCAGTATGAAGGAGTGGTTGCCATATACTTAGAGATCTACCTTGGCTCTAGAAATCAACACATGAGAGTGCTAGTATCTTCGAACAACAAGGTATGTGTGGCCGGTGAGTGCGTAATGTAACTGTGTCGAGGTTCTCTTACTATAAATGGGGAGAGTAAAGTGAGCCTCTAAATGAGATGTGGTATTACCACCCAAGAAGAGACACACGTCAACAAGAAAGGTTTGTCCAACACCTATCGAAATAGTCCACAACGGATGCAGTAGTCATTAAAACTGAGGTGAAGGGGACAATGCATACACCACCCAGCGGAGTAGTCCACACGGATGTGATGGTCGTTATAACCAAAAACAAAGATGGTCTATCGAGTATCCCACAGAGTATTCCACAAGGATGTGACAGCAGTGATATCCAATACACAAAGGTGGTCTATCTAGTATTCCGCGGAGTAGTCCATAGGGATGAGACAACGTTGATAATAAATACAACACATCTTTAACAATGTAAGTACTAAAATAACCAAATTAGTTCAACTATATTAGTACAGGTTAAGCAAACATGCATTACAAATTTTTAAAGAGTAGTCTTACAAACATCTACAAAACATGCATGAAAATTTGTTGGCCTTAACAGGCTTCTGAAATAAGCAAAAGTCCCAAGACACATCAGTACACCATACATCACTAGTCCCAGTAGTGGGACGTTGGAGCCACTCCTCACTCCTCAAAGAAAAAACTATAGACTCTCAAGGCTATGTGGCAGGAACCAAGGTGAAAAGTCCCTGCTCATATAATGGGAGGGGTATATATAGCCAAGGGTGATGCTTGACCCTTGTGACTCTTGGACTACCCTCGTGACTATTCAACTTCCCATGACTTTTCAACTAAAATGACTCTTCAACTTCTTGTGTGCGTCCATTGGAATTCACTTTAAATTACATTCAGTTACAACGGATATGGCCCATAATGGTGATGTGCCCAAGACAGCTCATGACATTGGTGACATGTACTAGTTGACTATGGTGTCCATGTCAAGTTGTGGCATTGCTGAGTGATAGATGTACTCTTGGTGTTCTTTTTCTTCTCCTCTGCATGGCATAGTGCTGCAAAGTATTCGATGGTCTTGGTCTTGCATGATGTTTCAATGTATGTGTTCCTTTCGCTTGTTGCTTGATATTCTTGGTATGTTCGTCAAGTTGCAAGCAAGTCTTCTATCATGTTCACTCCTTATTCATCTCGTTCATCGTCTTTCCATGATATATCAGTGTACCTGTTCCTGCAATTCACTCATGACGGGACAACATCAAATCCAAAACCTCTCAGTCTAGCATAATGCATTATTATCGTGCTCTGGGTGACAGGGAGGGAGGACAACTCATTAAGACAGCGCAGAGTGCAGCTCAAGTTGGAATGAGGAATTCTGGGAGGACAGCCTACACTATCAGGAAAAATTGCGTAGTGACCATTGGGAGGCATAATTGTGCAGTGAAATTCACTAGTGTCAGCTGCAAGGTGGGACCCTAAGGGGGGTCACCTCTGTGCAGTTTCTAGAGAGAAGATAGAACGGAGCTTCATAGGGACTGTTTGGAAGTTCTGCGCAGTTTATAGAGGAGAATATAGAGTAGGGTTGCAGAGGGACTTCTAGGAAGTTCTTCTCAATTTCTAGACTGAAGATAGACCAGGGATGCAGAGGAACCTACTGAGAATTACTTTTCAATTTCTGGGAATATTACAGGATAGGCAGTAGGGGAATTTCTAGACATGTCTGTGCAATTTCTGAAGGTAGTGCAGAGCAAGGCAGCAAGGGTCACCTAAGAAATTTTGCACAATTTCTTATAATAGTTCATAGCAAGGAAGCAGAGGACTAGTTGGGCATGTCTGCATAGTTTTGGAGAATAGTGTAGACCCAGGTCGTGCAGCTATGCATGATTATGGTAGGTAAGAAGGAGGCATGATGACTATTCTTTAGAAATGTGAAGTTGAGTTTGGTCATGGAGGCAGTCTCTGTGCAATTCTGGGAGGAAGACCGGATGTTCACCTCTGGGATTGCACAGTGTAGTTGCCCTTGAGGAAAGCATCAAACAATACGCAGCTTTTGGTAGCAGAGAAGGGTCATTGAGGGCTAAGACTGTGCAGTGTAGCTCAGTTGGCATTTGGTGGAAGAGGGTTGTTCGGTCGGTCAGATTTTCGCGAAAATGGCTAAGTGTCGAAAGCAAGTGAACTTGTGCATACTAACATTTTTATCATACACTTAGCATACTTGAAGATGGGACATCATAGACCACATGAAAATAAGACAAAACTGCCCTCAGTGAGACTGTCTTAGAGTTGAGAACAACAAGCGCGACACTCGTGATAGACCTTTAGACGACCGTGAAGACACTTGCGTGACAGTGCTTACAACTTTGTGTGTGAGTGCGACGAGGTTTTACATAGTGAGGACAACCCAAACACACAAAACCTAACCTTCAAACTCACTAGAATAAGATCACAAGCATGAAAAAGCAATCAACATGCAAAAAGACGATTGCTGGTCAAACAAACAAAAGTTGAAAAAGACTTCACAAGAGCTCATGGGGTGAGCTCGAGTGTTTATAACCATCAAATGAAAAACCAAGGAAGGATCTGAAATTTGGATGCAAGCCAAAATTTTGGAGGGTGTTGCATCTTCTACAACACATTCCTTGTAACCTTTATTGAAATCTAAAGAATTACAATATTCGCGGGAAAATTCTAAATGGGAAAAATCAAATCTTGAAAGTAAAAACTTTTTTCTTTTCTTTTCTTCCTTTTTTTAATCGATAAGTATTTAAGTCAAGAATTTATTTAGAAACATTTCATTGATAGGATTCCCAAGGAAATATCTATCAAGGGTCTCAAGCTGATAAGTGTTATTATTCAAAACTTCATGTACTCGAAAGGGACCAATCCATAGATTATCAATTTTTTTTTCTTGCCTTTGTTGGCTCGGATTAAGTCTTATTTCAATACTAAATGTCCAGCTTGTAGATCTTATTCCTTTTCTCTTTTGTCAAAAATAGGTTTCATCTTTTGTTGATAGGCTTGAATCTTGTTTAGATCTTTTTCTATTTGTTGTTGCACTTCTATCATCTAATATATTCTTCTCTGTATTGGATTATTGTCTAGTTCTTCTTCCTGTAGCAATTTAATCACTTGGTAAGGTGAGATTCATGGGAAAGATAACATTTATACCATAGAACAATTGATAAGGATAAGAGCCTATAGCTCTCTTGGTGTTGATTTTGTTTACCCATAGTGCGTATTTGAGATTGGCATCCAAGTTCTTCTTGTTTTTGTCTAGCATCCTTGTTATGAATAATATTTTTATTTATGGATTCTGCTATTACATTTCCTTGAGGATAGTAAGCTATCTAGTGTATCAATTCTATGTTGTAATCTTGGAATAACTACATCATCTCTTAGATGACTTGAAAACCTAGGCGTTTTCTATGACCTTACTCCTAGGACACCTAAATGTCAAAAGAATGCAATATTCGAGGAATAAGATAATGAATTTTTCATCAGTCTTCTAGGTCAAAATATCTTCCACCCATTTATTTAAATAATCAATGTTCATGAGGATATACTTGTGCTGACAGCTTGAGTTAGGTTGTATCTATCCAATGAATTCTAACCCCCACCGCTGAAAAGGAGCTTGAAATTTAACGGGATTGAATGGAAGATATTTTAGCTTTTTCTTTCCTTTGAACATATGACGTTATGGAAAACCTCTAGTGATCACATTTGTGTCCTTGAAAAGAGAAGGTCGGTAATATTCAGCTCTTAAAATTTTGTATGGTGTGACCTTCCATGCTTGATGACCTCCGCATATTCCATGGTGAAATTCTAAGATTATTTCCTATGTTTGATATTCAATGACACAACTAATTAGGATGTCAATGGGGTCCTTCTAGTATAATACTTCCTATATTATATAATACTTGATTGCCCTCAATTTCAATGATCTACATTTTTCTTTGGGCATCTCAAGAGGAAATTGTAGATTTTGCAAGAAGAAGATTATGTTATGATACAAAATGAAATTCTGAAATTTTGAAAGTCTTTTTCGGACTGTTTCTTTTGGATCCTTCCTTCCAATGGGAAGGGTTCTTGCGGATTCCTTCCTACTAGGACAAGAGGTTATTTTGGATTCCATCCTCTAGGATGAAGAGGTTCTTATGGATTCTCTTTGCCTGAAGGAGGTTTTTGTGGATTCTCCTCTTCAAATATGTTGCAAATATTTTCATTGGTGCACATTTCAAGTGCTATATGGTTGGACTTAGTGAGAATATTAGCCATTCCTTGACCTTTCATGAGTTTTGTAGGTTTGACATTTATATCATATTTCTGGAGCTTGGATATATGTTTCCCTCACCTACCATCACTATCAGGTTGCATGAGAATCTCCTTCACTACTATGGATGGTACATATGTTATCACTTTCGAATGCAACACATATTCTCTAAAATACTTCATTGGTTTTACCATATCATACGATTTTTTCTCTAGAATGATATATTTCAGTTATGCATCTCCAAGTGTGAATCTGAAAAATCATATGGGTTGTTTACACCTCTCTTGATTCCTTTTTAACAGTATTGTTGTTATCAAGTGTTCGTATGAAAAAGAGAATATCTTAAATTCCTTCAAAAAATCAGGACTTGCTAGTAACGTGCCTCCATAATGGATTTATTTATTTTCTCAAAATATATGTGGGCTTCAAGTGTCCACCTTACATCACTATTGTTCTTGAGCATACCCATTATATATTTGAGGAGTTCTGCATAATTCGTAATGAATCTGCACAAAAAAATTATCTTCCCCAAAAATTACTGAAATTCCTTTTTATTCTAGGGTAAGTTGATCTTCAATATAGTATTTTCCCTTTCTAGAATAATCTTGACACCATCTTTTGAAACTATATGTCCCAACAATTTTCCTTACTGCAAAGCAAAGAATGGTTTCTTGCAGTTCAAAGAAAGGCCAAACTTTCTACACTTCAAGAATGTTTGTCTCAAATGTTCTAGGTGTTCTTCATATGTCTTAGAGAATACTATCATGTCATCCAAATAGATAACTATGAACTTAACTCTTTCTCTGAAAAAAGTAATGTTTGTAGCCCTTTGAAATGTCATTCCCACATTCATCAATCCAAAAGGAATTTTTTTGTACATGAATGTAACCCATGGTGTTGTGAATGTAGTATTTTCTTTATATGTTCGATGCATAGCTATCTAATTATAGCATGAGAATTCATCCATCATCATTATTCTCAATGTTCCTATCACCTTCTGTAACAAATTATCCATCATGGGCAAAGGGTAATTGTCTTTTAGCGAGCATTTATCCAGGTTCCTAAAATCCACGCATAACTTGATATATTCATTTTTCTTTCTAATGGGTGCCAAATATTCTACCCACTCTAATTATATTAGTGGCACAATTATTTTCCCTTCTAACGTCTTCCTAATTTCCTATTCTATGTTCAGTAACATAACAGAGTTAAATCTCCTTAGATTTTGCACAAAAGGCCTAGAATTCTCTTTCAATGGTATTCTATGTTGTATTATGGACGTATTATATGTTTTCAAATCTTCATAAATCCATGCAAAAACATATTTGAATTGCTTAAACAAATCGACTTACCTTTCTTTGCATGTGGATTCAAAGATTTGGTGAGCTTTACCTTTTGGAAGTTGTCTTCAATGCCCAAATTATGTTCCTTGATGTTCTCAGCTACTAGCTGAAAAATGGGTCTGTTAGACACATCGTTATGATCATATATTTGTTCCAGCAAGACCAATCCCTTTGGGATAAATTTATTCTTCATATGCATCACTTTGTGACCTCCAATTTGGTTGTGGAATTCAAGAATGTCTTCTTATGAATATACCTCCTCCTGGTCTACTTCAAGAGATTGATCGTCATAATCTATGTTAATGGTTGATAACTCATCCACTAATTCTAGAAATATCTTTAGTTGTTCATCATCCTCAAATATTTTATGATGCTTTATAGTATTCGAGATAAAAGTCTTGTATCTCATCTCTACTTTATATTTCAATTTCAGCTCGGGAGGTGGCTTGAATGTACTAGCTACTATCACGAATGCATATGCATGTTAATTTTCTTCCTTGCACATAATTGTAATGTTAAATGCATCAAAATAGTTTTCAATAATATCCGATACTACATTTTGGTACAACCTTATTCTAGGGTGTTTGGTAGTGTAGATGTTTTTTATTTGGAATAGTACCAACTCAAAATAACCAAAAATCATGATGTTCTTCACTCCCATATTCCTTGTCATCCCTAGCTTTAGAATCAATGCATCATATTCAGCAACATTTTTTGTGGCATTAAACTCTAGTTTAATTATAGGGGAATGTTTTGGCCCATAGGAGGTACTAAAAGAACATTTTCCCATGTTCCTTATTTGGAGTATGCTCCATTGAAGAAAAATTTCCAAACTAAATATAGCTCGTGTGGTTGTTCAGACTCAGTAGGTCATGGATTTGCTTTTGTCATGGATTCAGGGTTGATGGAGAGGCTATAACAGCCTATGGAATTTTTTATAGTGTATACAGGAATATTCTTGGATCTCTTAGCATCACTCACAACATATAGAAGTTTATCCTCTCTATTAGCCTTTTCTCTTAACACCCAAAAAATGGTATGGTCACATAGGATAAATACATTTATAAGTTTCAACCCAACTTTCTAGCCCAGGATCTGGAAAGCAACATGCATAAGATGTTGGGATATTGGCTACTACTATGTCCATAACTAAGCACTTCTTGGGTATTTGACTAAGGGATACCACTAAATATTTGATGAGACCGAGGCATTGTACCCTTCTAAAGTCAAATGAATAAATATCATGGTATGGCTTCGTAATATCCAATCCTAGTTATACCATGACTAACATAGGATTGAGATTATGGGATGCTCCTAAATCTAACATGTAGTTTTGGAGCAGCTTGGGTGTACATTAAGGGTGCTGCAAAATGGAGGGCTATCATCATCGTTTTCTTCCACATGCGGTACACAATCCATGTTGGGACAATCTTCTTGAATATTTAAAGTATCATTATGAGAAAGCACTTCAGTAGGATTTATAAGCTTTCATATGTGGGGTTGATATATTAGATTCTGGTCCAATTCAAATAGTGGTATTGGGACCTTTATCTTACTCAATTCTTGTGCCAAGTTAAAAAATGAGGTTGTGTTTCTTTTAACCTCTTTGATGGGTTGAATTCGTGGTTGAGATGGCATGGAATTTTGTGATTTACCCATGTCCTGGCTTAGGTTTAGATGTGAATCCTGATTTCTCTTCCCCTTTTGTTGTGAGGGTCCTTATATTCTCCTCAAATTTTTGGGTAGTTGATTCACATTATTGGATAGTTTTGAATCAGGTAAATGCATAGGAGTTTTAGTCTAATGACCTACTCCGGCTAGTCTGCTTGGCTTGGGATGTAATTCATAGTTCCTCTTACGTTCATCCATTATTGTGTTTATGATTCATTGATATGTAAGCAATAATCTCATAATTATCTTACATATCATAGGTCTATTTCATTACTAGAGAGTTTGTATAGTCATTTTATGTGATGTAGAAAGTGGAGATCTAATATCCTACCTAATTGATGCCTTCATTAGAAAAATCGTCTATTTGGATGTTCAAATGTCTTCTCACGATTGGTTGTATTGGTTGATATTTGATACTCATTTCTCTATTCATCTATTGAATTTTGAATGGCCTACGAATGAAAGTGGGGTTTATGGTGGGTTTATGGGTGGTTGTGTTTTATTCTTGCTTAACCCTTTAGATTCAAGTTTAGCAATCTTATTGGACAATTTTTTTATCATCCTAGTCATTTCTTCAATATTTTCTTCAGATGTGTCTTTGTTGTATGTGGGAAGGTCAAGTTGGTATTTTCTTTCTTTTTTTCCTTATCTCTATTGCCTCCATTTTCTTTCTCAACGCTATAATTCTCATATCCAATCATAGTTCTTCATATTTTTCCTATAGTAGTTAGGTTTCATTCTATTTCAACCACAACATATTGCATATTTGCTAGGATTCTAAGTCTCCTCTCTCTCAGCATGATGGAAATATCAGGTTTAAAAGTAGTGGCATAACTCACCATAGCATCAATAAAAGTAGGTTTGATTTCATTTAGAATTTTATTATAGAGCTTGTTGAATATTTTAGTGAAATCTTCTACACTCTCAGAAGTTTTCATTTTTACTACTGAAAATTCAAAGGTGATATTGAAAATAATTCTTCTCACCTCACTTAGTATGAAATGTTCTCTCTAAGTCATGCCTTGAGTGTAGAGAATTAGTGGGAAGATTATGAAACCATTTTCGCCCATCTCCTTCTAGGGTTTGTACGAATATTATCATGATCACATCCTCATCCTCCACCATCAAGTTGTAAGTAAAGTCTTGGAAAGCGTTCATATGTTCTTTAGTCATCTCATTCTTTTCACCACTAAATATGGGAAAAATATTCAAATATTTCTTTATCATGTTGTATATGACCTAAGGAAAATCAAAGGATGCATAATGGGTTGCCACCTAGGCCACAGGATGGTTAGGTGGATTTTTTTGGTTGAGAGGTTGTCCTTGCCCAACCATAATGTGTTGTAGAATGATATCTCTAGCAGAAGATGATATTGGGATTCTAGTTTTTCCTGTTATTCTGTAGCTACGCTAGGTGTGAATGAGAGTGGAGCTTTCAATGCATGAGGAGGATTAAGTAACTTGCGATGTTTGTTTGTTGGTTGCACAAAAGGTGTGTCAACTTGAGTAAGGTGTGTCAAGTTTAGAAATCATGGTGAGAGAAGGATGGGATGTAAAATCTATGGTGTGACTCTCTTATGTTTATGCCTCTGAAACATTGTTTCATTGTTTTTAAGTGTATACAAAACACTAAGGGTTGAAAACTAGAAGTGTGATATTTTGGTCTGAGTTACTCTAGGTATGTCTCCTTGAAGAAGCTAGGCCTATAATTTGGAAGTTGTTGTTGGCATTATGACATAGGTTTGTCACTATGACATAGGTGTTGTCCTTGATGGCAACTCACTCAGATGACAGATCACAGTTCAGGCTCTTAGAATGAAGGAAAAAGAGATATACATAGGTTCCACTTAACAAAGATGCATATACACGTGAGATCACCGACCCAAAGGCGCATATGCATATGCATGCACTTTAACACAAGGAAAAACATGTACATGTGGGAAAACTTGGTTTTGGTCCGTCGTATTTGGTCCCTGGTATTTTGACCCATGGTATTGGTTCAAGGTATCTTGACCAAAGTGTTGACCCCACATATTTGGCCTAAGGTATTGCTTCTAAGTGGTTTTGGACCATGGTATTGAGTAAGGCCTAAGACTATAAAAGGAGGAGGAGATCATTAGGCAAAGGCACTCAAGTATTGAATATCTTATGAAGAAGAAGATCTAGAACACTGGTCATTGGGTTATGGTGCATTGCTGGATTTGAGTCAAGGAGGAACCTAAGCGCTTGAAGAAGGATAAGTTCTATTGATGGGTTAAGATCTTAAAGCTTGAAGAGGAATATATTTATGTGGTTTTGATCTTTTATTTGAATAATTGGCGCATGTCGTAATATGTAAATCTGATGATCTAGGTATAATTGATGTCTAAATAGTTGTAAATGTTAAATCATCTTTTACAGATCTGTACGCAGGTTCAGTATAGCAAAAGCACGTATGCATGCTGGTTCGGTAATTCAAAATAGCGTATACGCAAGTTTGCCTCAATATAACAGCGTATTCACACAGGTTAGGCACATTGAAGTAGCGTACGTCTCATATAGTATGTTTTAGCTACTTCTGTTTACTGTTGCAGTGTTCTGGGTTCTGGTTGGGTTCTGGTACTATTACTGTATTCTGGTTACAGCATTCAAAGAAGTGATTGTTTGATTCAGTTTTGGTTAAGTGCAAGGGAGATTGATTGATGCAGATATATTTTGATGCTATTGATGGATCTAGTTTGAAAGTTTATGAAACGTGGTCCCTGGAAGAAAAGAGAAGGTTGTAGCCTTTCGTAGGTTAGCACCTACGTACTAGTACATCAACTAGTACAAGAGCTAAGGGGGTTGTAGCTCCCTTCTAGGAGAAGCTGGAGAATGAGAGAAGGTTGTAGCCTTCTACAGGTAGAAGCTTGCGTACTGGTATAAGACTGCAACAGTATAGAAATACTCTAAAAAGAAGTTTCTTATTTAAAGAAGATAGAGACAAATTGCAGCATGTGGTTTTCACCCACATTGGGTTTCCACCTTATATCTTGTGTTCTTGTGTGTGACTGTTTGCTCTATTTTTATTGTACCTGTTACTACTTATATGGTTCTGATACACAGATTAAGGATCAACTGACTAAATAATAAGTTTACAAGGTATACGCTAGTTGCTCTAAACATAGTTGCGTATATACGCAAGTTGCATTAACAGAAGTACCGTATATAAATCTGTTTATGGAAATGAAATATTGTTAAGATGCTAATACTGATTCACCCCCCCTCTTAGTATTATTTCCAACAGTTGGTATCAGAGAAGGTCCTTCAGAAGAATCTTGATCGCTTGAAGGAAGATCTATCATCATGAGCAACTACGAAAGAGAGGCATCCATCAGGCCACAAATCATTGATGGGAGCAACTTCGTCTATTGGAAGGTAAGAACCACAACCTATCTTCAATCTCTTGGAACAGAAGTTTGGGATATCGTAGAAGGAGGATACACATTTCCATCAGCAACTCCTACAGATACAGCAGGTAAAAAGCAGTATGAAACAAATGCAAAGGTTGTCAATACTATATTGGGGAGTCTATCACAATCAGAATTCGTCAAGGTTATGTAACTCAAAACCGCCAAATAAATATGGGACAAGATCATTCTAAGATATGAAGGAGACGATAAGGTGAAAGGTGCAAAACTACAATCTCTCAAAATTCAATATGAAACTCTCAAAATGCACAATGTTGAAAGTGTAGCTAATTATTTCTTACGTATAGATGAGATTGTTAATCGCATGAAAAACTTGGGTGAAGAGATAAAAGAAGTTACTTTAGTTGAAAAGGTTCTAATATCCTTGTCTTCTAAGTTTGAATCAAAAGTTTCTACCATAGAAGAGAAGCATGATCTTTAGAGTATTACTATGTCACAGCTACACGGAATCCTAACTGCTTATGAAATGAGAAAATGGGGTCCATCAGATATGAGAGAAGCTGCATTCAAAGCTTCAGGAAGAGGAGAACTCAATGAGTCAAGACATACGTCAGAAGGAGAGGAAAAATCAAACTTTGTCAAGAACCTTCAACGGGGTTCTGGAAGATTCAGAGGTAAACTACCTTTCAAATGTTTTGCTTGTTGAAGAGTAGGTCATTGTGCTGCCAAATTTCCTCACAAAGATAAGCTTGATAAAGGTAAGGAATCAGCAAAATGGAATAGAAAACAAAGTGTAAATAAGAAGAGCTACTATATGCATGAAGATAGTGATGGTTTATCAAAGAGTGATGAAGATGAAAATAGTAATGATTATAGACTTCTGATGGCTTTTGAAGATGATGATTTTTTGGATGCTTTAGATGAAGATGGTCTCTATGAAGAAATTTCTAAACTTAAAATTTGTTTAGAAGAAAAGAGTATGGTTATAGATACTTTGACATTCCAACTTGCTGAAAGGGAAAAACACAATGAAAAGTTAGAATGTGAAATTGTGGGTCTAAGAAAAGAAATTGAGAAAACAAAAGCTCTCAATCTTAGGTTTGCTAAAGGATCAAAACTTTAGATGAAATCATCAAAGTGCAGTATTCTCCTCTGATAAAGACAGGTCTTTGATATACTAAAGAACCATCTCAAGCACATAAGCCATCAACCTCCAAAAGCTATCTTGTTGAAGCAAGGAGAAATGAACAGATTGACAATCGTCAGTAGAGGCTTAAAGTAGATCATCAGATAAATCGAGTTCAATCTACTTCAAGGATGAATAGAAGCTATAACCAACCACAGGTAAATCATTATCAGTTTTCTTCAAGAATGAATGTCAATGGAAACTACAATCGTCAGGTCAATAGATTCGATAATCGCAGGAATTGCTTTAATGGCCAATGTTTTTCTTGTCATAACTTTGGACACAAAGCTACTCAATGTGTTTCTTACAAGACCATCATGACTAGAGAAGCACGAAATCAAAGGAATGTGACTAGGATCATGAAAAGGACCTACAATAACTTCTCTACTCTTGAAAATGAAATAGAATGTACTATCTATAACAACTTCGGTCATGAAGACTCTGAATGCAGGAGTAAATTTCAGCAAACATATCAAAAGGAGCAAGCTTCATTGGGTCCCAAAACATGGAAAAAGAAATAACCGCAAATCGAAAGATGTGGTATAGCCTTATATGCAGAAGGGCAAGAAAATCAATGGTACATCAACAGTGGATGCTCGAAACACATGATAGGTGATAAAGAAAAACTTTAGTCATAAAGTGCCTTAGAAAAGGAAAGGAAGGTCTCATTTGGAAATGCTACTCCTGCAGTCATAAAAGGTAAAGGATCTGTTCTCTTAACAGAAAAGGTTAAAGCTAGGAATGTTATGTATGTTGATGGTTTAAAGCATAATCTATTGAGTGTCAGTCAAATGTGTGATCAAGGAAATGAGGTAGTATTTTGATCAAATGGATGTGTTGTTTGTGAGCTTGATATAGGAGAAACAGTGATCAAAGGCATAAGAACTCTAAATAATTTATACATACTCAAGGGAGGACAACAACAGTGCTATCTCAGCAAAAAAGATGAACACTGGCTATGGCACGGAAGATTGGGCATCTAACTTTCCCTCAGATAAGGAAATCATGCAAATTCCAGGTTGTTCGCGATCTTCCTGACATCATAATTCCAGAAAATACAATATGCAAATCATGTCAATTTGGTAAGCAAACCAGAGCACATTTTCCTGAGAAGGAAGGATCAGCTAGTAAGCGTCTTGAACTTGTCGACACTAATTTATGTGGTCCATCAAGGAAGAAGTCACCTTGTGGAGAAGAATACTTTATATTGTTCATTGATGACTTTTCCAGAATGTGTTGGATAGGACTTCTAAAGCATAAAGACGAAGCATTTGAAAAGTTCAAAGCCCTCAAAGCTTTGGTTGAAAATGAATCAGATCGCAAAATCAAATGCCTCAGGTCTGATCAAGGAGGGGAATTTACCACAGATGAATTCTTTGACTTCTGTGAAGAACATGGAATAAGAAGGGCATTCTCTACCACACGGACTCCTCATCAAAATGGAGTGGTAGAAAGGATCAACAGAACTATTCAACAAATGGCTTGTGCTATGCTAGATGAGTCTGGAACTCTTGCAACCTTCTGGGGAGAAGCTGCATTTGCTGCCGTCACTATTCTCAACAAAACAAATGTCCAGGTAAACAGCACTCAAACTCCTCATGAACTTTGGTATGGTAAGACTCCTACTGTAAAATACTTCAAAGTTTTTGGAAGTAAATGTTACATCAAAAGGACTAATGAAAAACTTGGCAAGTTTGAACCTAGAGTAGATGAAGGCATTCTCCTTGGTTACTCTTCCTGAAGTAAAGGATACAAGTGTTATAATAAAAGACTAAGGAAAATTGTTGAAAGTATTGATGTTGTGGTTGATGAAGCAGGTGAAAATTAAAAGAAGGTAAAAACTGAAGAGTGGGAAGAAGATGAGGATTATCCTTCCACATCAACTCAGACTAATGTTGAAGAAGAAGAAACCAATGAAGTGCCAGAAGAGCAGATAACGGTAGAAGAAAAGACTCCATCCAGATATGTTCAGAAAAATCATCTAGAGACTCAAATTTTGGGACAGAAAGAGGCAGGTGTACAGACAAGATGAACTATCATAGAACCTTCAAGCTATCTAGCATTGCTTTCCTCCATCGAATCGCAAAATGTACATGAAGCATGCAAAGATGAATGCTGGGTCAAGACCATGAATGAAGAGCTTGAGCAAATTGAAAAGAATAATACTTGAGAATTAGTTCCTAGACCTCATGATAAGAATGTCATAGGAACCAAATGGATATTCAAAAACAAGCTGAATGAAAATGGAGAAGTTATTAGAAACAAGGCCAGACTTGTTTGTAAAGGGTATGCTCAACAAGAAGGTATAGACTTTGAAGAAACTTTTACACTTGTTGCTAGACTAGAAGCCATAAGAATGTTCCTTGCTCTTTCTAGCTTTCAGAAGTTCAAAGTATATCAAATGGATGTGAAATCTACCTTTCTTAATGGAGATCTAAAAGAAGAAGTTTATATTGAGCAACCAGACGGATTCATCCTTGGAAATGATCCAAAACTTGTATGTAGACTCAGAAAAGCTCTCTATGGTCTAAAACAAGCTCCAAGGGCCTGGTATTATCATCTTAAAAAATACCTTCATCAACAACATTTTTCAAAAGGATCAGCTGATAGTAATCTATATATAAAAATTGACAATGATAAATTGCTAATACTTGTTGTGTATGTTGATGATATCATTTTTGGGAGTAATGAAGAAGCCATGAGTCAAAACTTTGCTTTGGTAATGCAAAAAGAATTTGAAATGTCCCTTCTTGGTGAGCTCACATATTTTATTGGTTTACAAGTTCAACAAAATAAAGATGGTATTTTTCTATCACAAACCAAGTACCTCAAGCAAATCTTGAAGAAATATGGCATGGAAGAATCTAAACCAGTATGTACTCCTATGGTAATAGGATGCAGCCTCAGCACAAATGATGAATCAACAGCTGTACATCAACCAACCTACAGATCCATGATTGGTAGTCTACTCTATCTAACACGTACCCAACCAGACATCATGCATGCAATAGGAATAGTTGGAAGATTACAAGCAAATCCAAAGGAAGCACACCTTCAAGCAGTCAAAAGGATCTTAAAATATCTTCAAGGAACTCAAAATTTTAGTTTATGGTATCCTAGGGATACAGATCTTACACTTCATGCATATACATATGCAAATTGGGCATGAAGCGTGGATGACAGAAAAAGCACTAGTGGTGGTGCATTTTATATGGGTTCCAGATTAGTATCTTGGTTCAGCAAGAAACAAATTTCAATTGCATTATCTACAGCTGAAGCAAAATATGTGGCTACTGCATCTTGCTGCACACAACTCCTTTGGATGATGCAAACATTGCAAGACATTCAGATCACATGCACTCCACCTATCTCCATTCTATGTGATAATACAAGTGCAATCAGTATTTCAAAGAATGCAGTCATGCATTCAAAGACCCAGCACATACCTATCAAATATCATTTTCTCTAGGAACAAGCGCTCGAACAAAAGGTCAAATTGGAGTATGTTCCCTCCAAGGAACAGGTTGCTAATATATTCACCAAACCACTGCCCAAGGAGACATTTGAATACCTCAAAGAGAAGCTGGGAGTAGTTGATGCATCATCTTGCTATTGACACTTATTTGTTCCAAAGAAAAGTGGTTGTACACAAGTTTCAAGAAGAGAATCCTCGTACATACATCGGTTTCTGTGGATACAGTCGCGTATTGTTGGTTTGAAGAAAAAACAGTGGGCCAGACTCAGGATGAAAAGAGTTTGATATGGGTCTGACAGAGACCATCTGGCACAAGTTCAGGGGGAGCATATACTTCTAATAATGCATTATTGGTAGTATCTTAGAAGATCTTGGTTCAATTTCACAGCTGTTTTTCTTTAGGTGGGACAGGTGCAAAGGGAGATCATGGTTGCTGGTCTGGATGATGATTGACAGATGTTGTTGATGATAGTTGTTGATGACTATCATAGTCTTGTTTTAGATATTTTTTCTCTATTTCATGTATATCTTTTATTATCGAGGTCACGTAACGACCTATTTTTTTTCCCCACTATGCTTGGGATGGATGATGTAATGTTCTTGTTTTATCATGTATAAACTTTTGGTATATCCCCACTTGGTTGGGTGGATGATTCAATGTTGGTATATCCCCACTTGGTTGGGAGATGGATGTATGTATGAATCCTTGGTAATAGGAAGGTCATTTATGATGTATAGAGTCATGTTCTTCTTGTATAACATCATTTTGCAAACCTTTCTTACAGTCAGGGGGAGCATGGACAGCACTCTTCAGCAGATCAGAGATTTCAGCATGTACTCAGGGGGAGCATAACCCTTTACCCTTGATGACAAAGGGGGACAGTGACTTGGGGTTGCCATCAAGTCCAAAGGGGGAGATTGTTGGCATTATGACATAGGTTTGGCGCTATGACATAGGTATTGTCCTTGATGGCAACTCACTTAGATGATAGATCACAGTTCAGGCTCTCAAAATGAAGGAAAAAGATATGTACGCAGGTTCCACTTAACCAAGACGCGTATACACGCAGGATCATTGACCCAAGGGCACGTATGCGTATGCACAAACTTTCACACAAGGAAAAACGCGTACATGTGGGAAAACTTGGTTTTCTTCCATGGTATTTGGTCCCTGGTATTTTGACCCATGGTATTGATTCAAGGTATCTTGACTGAAGTGTTGACCCCAGGTATTTGGTCCAAGGTATTGCTTCTAAGTGGTTTTGGACCATGGTATTGAGTAAGGCCTAAGACTATAAAAGGAGGAGGAGATCATTAGGCAAAGGCACTCAAGTATTGAATATCTTATGAAGAAGAAGATCTAGAACATTGGTCATTGGGTTATGGTGCATTGCCGGATCTGAATCAAGGAGGAACCTGAGTGCTTGAAGAAGGATAAGTTCTATTGATGGGTCAAGATCTTAAAGCTGGAAGAGGAATATATTTATGTGGTTTTGATATTTTATCTGAATAATTGGTGCATGTCATAATCTGTAAATCTGACGATCTGGGTATAACTGATGTCTGAATAGTTGTAAAGGTTAAATCATCTTTTACAAATTTGTATGCAGGTTCAGTATAGAAAAAGTGCGTATACACACTAGTTCAGAAATTCAAAACAGCATAGACGCAGGTTTGCCTTCATATAACAACATATGCATGCAGGTTAGGCACATTGAAGTAGCATATGTCTCATATAATATTTTTTAGCTACTTCTGTTCACTATTGCAGTGTTCTGGGTTCTGGTACTATTACTGTATTCTGGCTACAACATTCAGAGAAGTGATTGTTTGATTCAATTTTGGTTAAGTGCAAGGGAGATTGATTGATGCAAATATATTTTGATGCTATTGATGGATCCAGTCTGAAAATTTATGAAACGTGGTCCCTAGAAGAAAAGAGAAGGTTGTAGCCTTACGTAGGTCAGCACCTACGTACTAGTACATCAGCTAGTACAAGAGCTAAGGGGGTTGTAGCTCCCTTCCAGGAGAAGCTAGAGAACGAGAGAAGGTTGTAGCCTTCTGCAGGTAGAAGCCTGTGTACTAGTATAAGACTGCACCAATACAGAAATACTGTAAAAAGAAGTTTCTTATTTAAAGAAGATAAAGACAAATTGTAGCAGGTGATTTTCACCCACATTGGGTTTCCACCTTATATCTTATGTTCTTGTGTGTGATTGTCTGCTCTATTTTTACTGTACCTGTTACTACTTATATGGTTCTCATACACGGATTAAGGATCAACTGACTAAATAATAAGTTTACAAGGTATACGCTAGTTGCTCTAAACATAGTTGCATATATACGCAAGTTGCATTAACAGAAGTAGCGTATATAAATCTTTTTATGGAAATGAAATATCGTTAAGTTGCTAATACTGATTCACTCCCCTTCTCAATATTATTTCCAACAATTGTGAATCATGCATTGAAAAGGTAAAGGAAACACTAGTTCTTTCATAAAGCTTTGCCAAAAAAATAAAGGAATCATAAAGAGCCACTTTTAGCCATTCAAATCATATTTTTAAATTTCAGTTATTCTGAGAATTCAAGTAAGGGAAAAATGTCAATAATTCAAAAGGATTTTTTGGGTATAATTTCAACATGGTTTCAGTTAAAGCATCCATGTACCTAAGGTTTCACATAATATAAATAAAGGGTTTAATGAGAAGAGAAAAATAAAAAATTTCAACAAACTAAAATGAGCAATTAGGAATTCATTTTAGCCTATTGATATCATATGGGTAAATGAGAAATTAAGAATTCAGCTATAAGAAACAAAGCAATATGAGTCTATAAATTTCCATATCACCCCATGTAAAATTTTATCAAAATAGTAAAGATGTTCTTCAACAATATTGATAAATCCTACAAGAATTAAAGAAAACAGTCATATTGATTAAGAATTTTCCTCAATTTACAATCACAATTAAATTCCATACAAACATCAAGTTTACAACATGATCTACCAAGAAAAATATTTGTAATTGTATTAATATGGTGCAAAACTAAAACTACAATGTGGGCTTTCATAATTACATGGAGAAGAAGAACTGACAACCCAAGACATAGTTCATAATTCCTCCTTACAATATCTTCCAAAATCCCAACAAATTCTGGAAAAATTTTGATAGAGTTTCCCCTACATCAGAATTTTTCCTCCCTTAATAACATCAAAATGAGGCTTGTATATAGATTCTCAAGACCCAAGACTCTAACCCTAAAATACTAGTGGTATTTAGTAACCACTAGGAATATTTTACAAACATGATAGTTGTTGTAACTAACTTCCTCTAGAAGTTTTCAAAACATATTGCCAGTTGTGTAGGGTGTTATCACCAAAAAATGATCACCTAACCATTTATAACTAGGCGGATCGAAATACACCATGTAAGATTAATTTTACCATACTAAAAATATATTTCACCATGGGAAATAATTTAGTAAACCATTTTTATTAAATTACTTCTTATTAAAATAAAAATAAAAAAAAACCCATGAAAATAATTGAATAAATGATTATTTATTTAATTTTCTATAGGAATAATTATTAAATCATTATTTGATAATTATTCCTTGTCACATTTTACTAAATCACCTAGAAATAATTAAATAAATCACTATTTATTTATTATTCCTTAATTCTATTATTGGAATAATTGTTAAATCAATATTTAATAATTATATCAATTTCACACTATTCTTAATCCTCGTGAAATAATTAATAAATGATTTCATTTATTAATTATTTCTAAATAAATATATTTGAGAATTTTGAATATCTTTTCCCTCTCCAAAAAATATAATAAAATACTCCTGACAGTTAGATCTTGATTTGGTCGATATTATTTTATTATTTTCCATTTTCAAGATCAACCCAATACTTTGTTATAAATAAGTGGGTTTTCCATTCATTCTTCACCATGATCATTATCATCATCACCACTATCGCCTTCTTGCATTATGCTCCCTCTAGAGTTATACATACTATTTTGGACTTTTCACATATTGAGAGAGAGAATCAATCGCTAAATCGTGAAGGACATCAAAAGACTCATCCCACAAAGGGGGATTTACAGACCCTTTTATAGATCTCCTTCACCAGGTGTTATCAATAAATATTATTATTCATTTTGAAAGCCTTTCCATATTGGGCTATTAGATTGGATATTTATTGTTGTTTACTATTTTGGATTGCGTATATCTTTTTACTGTAGGTTTTTCTCATTTTATTATTATAGATCTAAAGCATAAGAAGCCATAAATTATCGTTACAATCACTTGTCACCAATGACTTAAGTGAAGTGTTTTTGGTACACCTTCCAAGAAATTTCATACTAACATATGGGTACCATCTAATTTGGTTGTAGTGAAATTCCCTTCTCTCTCTTGCTAATGCTATGGGTGCCTTCCTTATCTCTTTCTTGGGAACTGGCTAAAGAGTGCACATCATCTAGGTTGGGTCACTAGCGGTGTCGGCCTTGGTTGTTCCCATGTCGATGGATGAATTTGTAGTTGTGCATGCTACTATTATCGAGGCCTAGAACTTGAGATTTCCTCTACTAGTGACATTTGTGGAAATTGTGCATGTCCCCTTTGAATGGATATATAATTTATATAGGCCCATTGAGCCCTTCCATTCCTTTCCAAATGGAATATCTCATGTTTTTGCATCCAAGATGGTTGGTTCTAAACTTGTGACCATCTCATAATCTACTTTACCTTTTTCTTTAAAGAGGATCTTTAACATGAACAAAACTTCAAAATAATCTTCATAGAAAATTACAATTTCCTTTCCATGGGGCGCACGGTCCTCCTCCCTGAAGCCTTTTCTATCTTCTTTAATTACATTGAGGCTCTTCATGATGGACTCCTTGGAATATAAATCCCCAATCCTCTCAAATAATGGTGGGTATTTCCTCTTATATAGCACTTCACATTTATCTTAAAATACTTGTACTTCATTGGACAATGCCTCTGCTTTCTTCTCCACCAGTATCTCCAAAAATTATTTTCTCTTCATCTAGTCGACCCTCACTACCCACTTGGATATATTAATATTTTCCTTATTGAGCTCCTCCTTGGGAATATGATTAAGAAAATATATGATCACTCCTCTGGGGAGTCACAAATAATGTTCTTAATTATAGTCATTTCCCTGTGGGCCCTTTTGATAGTTTCTATCTTTTCTTGGATCAAATTCATATGACCCTAATGATTTTCATTGTATTCATTATTATTTCCCATATGATTCTTTTCAAATATTTAAAAGAGGATTTAATTGGGTATTTCCTCCTCAAAAATTCAAATTCAGCTTCAATTTGTGCATAGTGCTCCTACGTCCATTACAAATCCATCTTTGTACTTCCTATCTCTTCTTCCTTTGTATTTAGTTCTTGTTTTTAATTTGTGATTGGAAATTTTAGCTTCTTTCCATCCTCTAATATCATCACTGACTCTACCTTCCCAACTAGAACATCAAGTGTTTGGTGAAACTGAGAAGTCTCACCTGTCTTCTCCTTCATTCCTTGGACATGTGCCTCCGGTAGCACAAATAGGTCCTTGTATTCCTTATTCTTTGTTAGTGCATCATAGAGATTCTTCTTGAGCTCCTAATTCTCCTTCTTTGCCTCTACTAACTCATTCATTTACATAGATGTGCATCAATAATATTGAGTTGCTTCTTCATAGAGGTTATTTCCCTATCCTTATCCTCCAGCATGGTTTTAAATTGCATAAAATCATGAGGGAATGTAGTTAGGTGGGTGATGTTTTCTTCTAAGGTTTTTATCTTCATCTTCTTGGATCTACATACCATATTTTCATATTTTAACTAGTTAATAACTTCAGTATACAAATCTTGCAACTTCTTTGTTGTAGCATTTGTCTTATGCATCTTTATATGCGCCATATGGGTTACTTACATGTTCATTTCCATAATATCGATATGGAATATGGTATATGAGCAGGGACAATTGATGCACTTGATAATAGTAAATTGATCTAGATGTCTCCACCTTGGACTGTAATACTTCCAACTTGAAAATACCCCTCTCATAGTATAATGCACTTTTAACTTGCATAGGGGGGAGTGTTTGATTTTCATCTACTCTTATGTCTCGTTTCCTTTCTTTAGATGCTTTCTTAGCTATCTCCAGAAATTATTCTACCACTAGTACATGTCCAGGCTTGGAAACCTCTCCTAACTTTGTTGCTTCATATGTTTACATGGTTGATGGCATGTGTTCCATTGTAAAGGCTTGCTTTATCATGGTTGTCAACTGACTGTTATACAATACTAGTGCCTATGACTCTGTCTCATCATCGTCACTATCATCATCATCCTACCCTATCTTTCTTGGAGCTAGGCTCCTCCCCTTGGTCAACATCCATGGGTTCTAAAGTAGCCCTGCTCTTCCCTAAGAGCTGGGAAGTGCTTGATTCAACTGGATGCAAAATATTTTTAACTTCCTCTCAAGTAGACTAGTTGGCACAATATTCTACTATGGGATTTGGATCGTGTTTATGATTTTCCCTATATTTATCCTTCCTCGACTTAGAAATGATATTATGAGGGTCATAGTTACATTCTCCTGCTTGTGGGAAATCAAAACTTTGCAATATCTTCTCCACAAGATCCAAGGTGTTCCTTAAATTTACTACAAATGGTCTACCCTATGACAAAAGTGGAAAGTGACTATTTCCTTCCTATGAGTTAAGTTCACATTATCTCTGTTGAATATTTTATTGATGTACTCCAATGCAAATATGTGAGGAGTCAAGAATTTTGGTAGCTAGTAAGGTTTGACTTCAAATCCATACACTAACGAATGCGTACTCTTGGAATAAGTACCAATCACCTACTCTCGTATCTCTGGTAAATTGTAACTTCTCCCTGAGGAACTAAGGAAATATAAGTAATGGTTGACCATGCATAAGGGTATCGACAATTGACATAAAATAAGGCACATAATTGAAGAAACCCTAGTTATATTCCTATTTTATCACCATTGGTAACCACTTATATATAGGTAATAGATAATTATATTCATCCACCAGCTTGGGCTTTAGGTGTTCCAAGTGATAATATTGTTTGTGGATGAATAGGTGAACCAGGTAGGCTTGGTAGTGAAAATACCTCCCTTCTCCAAATTCTACCATTTGGGAATGAATTTCATTAGAAAAAAATTGTGGGAAATCAAAATTTGTACAGGACTTGGAAGTTAGGTGACACAAGGACATTAATAAACCCATAATGGTTTTAATTACATAAACATCAATATCAAGACCAAGAATTTGGGAAGCCATGGAAAAAGATAACTTGGGCATAGAATCAAAGGTTGTGATGTGGTAAAGAGGAGGGGCATAGGGGGAAACTACTCCCTCTTTGACATACCCATGGACCATTTGTTGCTTTGTTTCTAGAGGAATAACATGCCACTTCTCCTCAAAGTTATCTTTATCTAGCTTCTACAAATTTGTTCTATCTGGAAAATAAACCATGTTTGTTGAATTGCTTCCAGTGTTGTCTTGATTATTACCTTGTCTCCTTGAGATGGGACAATAATTATTTTATATGGAAAGTATTGGCTAACACACTAGGATACCATTTCCAAAAAATGTTATATCTATGGGACCACTACTAGGACCAAATTTGGTGCAAACAAGTTATTTTGGTCCTCAATGATGTCACTTGTACTTCACACCAAATGAATATATTTCTTCATATCATAAGTGGTTATCATTGGGTCCTATATATTTGTATCACCATCAGAAAAATTAGGTACTTTGGTTTTTTCCACCATTGGGACATCAACAAAGCTTTTGGTAGATGATGTGGCCATTGGAAAGTAAGACTTGTTAAAAAGTGGCTAACTAACTCAGTAGGGATAAACGGAAGAAAGGGAGATTCTAAAAGGGATTAGTCAGCTAATTTATAGGCACCACATGGCTAGACGATATTGGCTAGTAGGTAGAGGAGAAATAATTTAAACTCTGAAAAATGCAACTAGCTAACATATGTAGAGGTAATGTTAATGGTTTTCTAAGCCAATTGAGCTCGAATTCAGCATACTCCATGGTGAATTAAAATTTTGAAAGCACTTATAAGACTTAATTGGGTACAATAAGTATTTATCCATATAGAAGATGGATTTCTCATGGAGAGCATGCATTTATTCATGGGAAAAGGGCTAAGGTTTTGTTTAAAATTCAAATTAGCTCATGCTTTGCTTCATGAGAGGCCTTAGTGAGTTTAATTCACTAAAATAAGGTGAATTATATGTTTGGTGTAGTGAATTTAAGGCTGGAGAAGAAAAATTGGGTTCATCAAGTTCTTGGATGTGCAAGAGGTGTGATATGGAGTCTGATATATATAAAATGGAAAACAAATGGGCTCATAGACCCTTTTAAAACGATTTTGGAGCCTAAAACATGGCAAGGAAGGCTTTGAAACTTTTTGGGGATGACATCATGCTAACATCATCATGATGTGGGCCAAGCCACGTCTCGAATTTGATGCATCAGGGTGGGGATGTGGACATTCTGACATGTGGAAGGATTGAAGGTTGGCGTGGGAGGGTGACTTGGTGGGTCGAGTGGTGTATAGGAACACATGGGATGCCTTCATGGAATGCCACATCGCACCCCTCTTTTCACCCCAAAACTCACCAATGAATATTTTGGGATGGTGCAGGGGGCACGGGAAGGTGCCACGTGGACCCCCTCCACACACCTCTTGTGAGTTAACCTCTGTGTATGTGATGAGCCCTCGTACTGCACCAAGAGTGTTGCAATTCACAGAGGCTCCTCAACTCTATTTATCAACTTGGGGTTTGCACAACTTCCAGTTTATAGTGTTATATACACAATAGATGGAATTCTACTCATGCCACCCTCAACTAGGTCATTTGATCATTAGGGCTCCAAGACCATTCTTCTACTAAACTAGGGGAGATTAACTACTGAAAGCATAATTCAAAAGCTAGTCCTAGTGTAGAAAAAGTAAATGCTTTTCAACTCTAACTTGTAAATGTTGTCAACTTGTAAATGCTACTGAATCAATCCATGAAAGAACACAAGAATTATGCTACCTGTAGAAAGGAAACTACACTAATTGCAATCAACCATCTAGCTATCAAATTCACTTGAAAACAAAAGATTATTCTACCAACTCATAACTCAATAATTCATGCATAATTTATCTATTTCACACTTGCACACTAAGTAATGCCCTAATTGCCAAATCTGTGATGAAGAAACTAATGTTATTTTCTCTTGCAGTAAAGGAAAAGGAATGGAAGGAATGGTCTAGGTGGTACCTCTAATCATGGAGCCCAAGTTGGGGAATTAACCTACTCCTATACTAAGCTACGCTACAGTACAGTTCAAAACAAGGGCTGAACAGGTTGCTACATGCGTGCTACATGAAGTTGCTACAGGATTCTTGTATTGCTACAAGAAGTCCTAAAATGCTACAAGAAGGGTGTCGAGAGGGTTTGGAAGGTAAGAATGATGGAATAATTGGATGAAAAGATGGATTAAGGTTGCGGTGGATGCGTGGAAGGTGACCAACACCCCTAGCCAATCTCAACACCTTAGGAAGGCCATTTTTTGACTAGGAGGTTGCTCACAATGACCTAAAAACAAAGATCAAGAACATCAGTTGCCATTCACCAAAAGAGAGTGGAGAAGTCTTGGATGGAGATGGTGAAAATATCCCTTGCATGCAGGTCCAATAGTCCTGCAACATCACATGCACCTATTCTTATTTTCAATTACAAAATATTACAACCAATTGTGGAAAAGATGAGTTGAATTTGGAAACTATCTAACTAATCCTAAGAACTCTTCCCTATGCAATGAATGAACTTCTAAGCTACAGAAATCATATGTAAAGAAAGATAACAAATGTACACTTTTCCAAGAAATCACATAAAGTTTTTGGGTTGTGATGGTGTAGTTCTCTAATCATGCTCCCATGAGAGAGATGAGATAGAGGCCACAGTCACAAACTTTTTGAGGAATTATATTCTACTAAGAAGAACCAATTAATCAAAAATTCTAAGCTAAAATAAATATCAATACATAAGAGGGACCTAAGCTACTAGGGTTGGGCCCAAACCTAAGATCTTCAGCCCTCTGGACTAACTCGGTTATGGATCAACAAGAAACTTCTCATTACCATTGTAGAAATGTCAAATACATCACATAATAATAAAAAATAGCAATCACAAGTGCTTGAGCTCAATAGCCTCTTAGCTAGAACCAAAATTCAAATCCTAATGATTTCCTTGACATGTTTATTTATATAAAATGGTAGCTACCAACAACTCCCTAGAAAATAGAGATGTTTGTCTCCCAAACTCGAGTAAGGTAGATCTAGATCTTTCTTGAACTGCACTGGCTTGGATGCCAATGACCTCATCCTACTTGGCTTCCAATGACTCTGAGTTGATGAGAGACAAAGTGGTGATATTGGTTGATTGAAGGAGTTACTGAGGCAGACAACCTCCTAGAATCTCTCCATGTTGTCTACTCTGAGCCCTTGCATTCAGATTATCTCAAAATTTCTCCAACTCCTGCATTTAAAACATAGTAGGCCACACGACACAGAAACATATCTTTTACCCCACACTCAGCATAATATAACGAAACTTGTAAATAATCGTGATAAAGAGATAATTTTAAAGGTAGGGGATGGCATTGTGACCCTTATGATATACCTATTAATGAGCCTCATCATCACCCCCCTACTGAAGTTGTTTCTCATCCTCTAAGATACTCATTCATCTATGTCCATTTCTTTCATGGCCATGGTAGCCTCTCTGAAATCCCAAGGTTCTACATATGGTGTGCCTTCTTGAGGATAGAAGCATGCATCCTTCTCTATGTCTATCTACTGCTTCCTTTCCTCTTCTTCATTCCTTCCTTCCTGTAGACCCAGTAGAAAAGGTGGACTGATCTTGAGTCCAATCCAGTTGATTTTTAATATTTGCATGAGCCTTTTATACAGGGGTGTCCTTTCCAATGCATTCCTCAACCTTTCAGGAGAGTGATACTCCCTGATCTGGATACTATGGGGTAAGGAATTCCATATTCTCTGGCATGCTTGTTGGCTTTGTGTACCTAACAGCCTGAGTGTGTCTTCAAAATGTGAGATGGAATGTTCTTGGGTGGAAACGTATCTAGGTGCTAGATTAGCATCATTGGAGATTATGTTGTGAGTACTAATTACATCCATTGGGCTTATCTCTTCTTCCCTGATATAGAGTGGTTATTTTTCTTCCTTTTCCATTACTTGCTTTACTTCCTCAACTCTAAACTCCTCATGATTCATCCAAGAAGCTAGGTCCATCAGTTGCATGTTCCAAAAAAATGCGTTGGGATCCCAAACATTCATATCAGTCAAGGTGAGGTTATGCATGTAGAACTCAGCAAATTTGGCTCTGTCTTCTATGCTACTTTGGTCACACAACTCAATGAATTATTTGTAGTCCTGAAATGGCATGGATCCATGTTGTGCTAAGGTCTTGATTTGGAACCACATCCACTGCTCTTTGAGAAAGAGTGCATAAGACTTGGATGGTTGTTTGCACCGTAGTGCCTCCATGGAGAGGATTACCATTGTATCCAGTTGGGTTTCTTTCTCTTGCATTTTCAACCTCAACCATTTATTTTCTGCATCTACTTGTTCCCTCATTATGGACTCTTTCTCCCTTAAATCACTTAACTCCTTGCCCATTTCAAGGATATTCTCTTCCATGAGGCCCACATCTTCCACCTTTTTAAATTTAGCAATCTACATCCATCTATGGAATTCCTCTTTCTGCTTTAAGTTCAAAGAAAAGTGAGATTGCAAATTTTGGGTAATAACTCTCACTCCTTCAATGAATTTATAATAGGAACTCAAATTAAGCTGTGGACTAGGCTCTTGTATCTCTAGTAAGTCCTTCTCAAATGTTTTTGGGGAAGCTGCTATTAACTTTTGAAACTAGGGTCAAATTCCACATGGGACAACTCAGATTCAAGATAATATGTGCATTAAATTCTTGTTTTTGAGAGGACCAAAATGAACCTAAAGATCACATAATTGGGTTAAACATAAGTTAAGATTTAAATTATTTTATTCATGCATACATTATGGAATGGGTCGGCTGTAACCACATGAGTAACTACTTGGGTCAATCTTAACCCCAAGTTAATGCTCAGGAAAAAATATAATTGGAAGAGACCTCAAGTTCATTTGATAACATCATCATCGTCTTTATATTATTCTATTTTGTTTTCGCTTTCACAGGTTCATCGACAGAAGTTTGCATTGGGTCTGAAGTTATAGGCGAAAGGTTCACTCTAGGTTAGGGTTTCTGGATCTAGGTCGTTGGCACAGATCTGAAGTTTTTCATCCTCGGTCAGAGGCATAGAGTAGGCCAGAGAGAGACTTTGGCTCTTTGGTCGCTCAGAGACAGTTCAGTGAGAAAAAATCTGGGTTTAGAGGCAGATTGGAAGGATTCAGTCCCCAATCACTTGCATCTAGTAGACCTAAGAGTGACCCTATCTTCACAATCGCTTTCATAGCTCAGCGAGGGTGTGACTTTAGCTCTTCGGTCACTTGTACAGCTCGATAAGGCAGAGACTTTGGGTTTTGCATATCGATGCCAGAGCCGTGCGCATAGATACTTCCTGTGTGCGACTCTGTAGTTACAGTTTCTCGCACACTGTATTCATGAGAGTGACCCAAAAGCTTCAGTCACTCATAGGTAGTGTAAATGAGAGTGACCTAGATCAGATCTAAGGTTTCAAGATCTTGACATCAGCGGGCTTCAGTGATATGGTAGATTTGGGTTTCTCAGCTATTATAACATATCTGTAGATCTATAGATCTGGTTCATTGTTATCTGCTACAAATCATATGTATTAAGCTCATTGTACTCTCTGCTGAAATATTTTTATGACGATCTACTAAAGAAGAAGATTTGAAAGGGTTTCCCCCTAGTGGGGTTTTTCCCTAGTCTTGGACCAATCTGCTATCTCTTATGGTTGTTTTGTTTTCTTCTCTGTCACTGCATATATTGTTCTTTCTTTAGTTATGTTTATTATTGATTATACTGCTAACAAATTGGATGCATTATTAATGAAAAGATAAATTTGGCTAAAGTAACTGATACAACATTGAACAATCTGAAAATTTAACATGGAATCAAACCTGAGGTGAAAGTCAAGCCCAAGAGAAGACAAGCTTTGAAGCCTTCTTTTTTAGAAAGCAGATCGCCTATTCAAGGTCAAGATGTCGTCCTCTACCTTCAATGAACATGAAAAGTTAGGTTATGCATCAAACTTTGTTGCATGGAAAGTCAGATTGGAAATCATAATTGACAACAATGATGTGCTGGAATACATTCAAGGAAGGATGCTCGAGCCTCCAGAAAATGCTTCCACTTCTCTCAAGAACATGTACAAGAAAGGTGAGTCTAAAGCAAAGTAAATTATAGTTAATGGTTTACAAGATCATTTACTTACTTATGTTGGGAGTTTACAAAAGTCTAAATATATGTATGACAAGATAGCTGGTGTGTATGAATTAAACAACTTGAATGAATTCGTCACTTTGAAAGATCAACTCAGGGAAACTAAGATGAACAAAGGGGAAACGATTCAATCCTACATTATTTTTTTCTCCTGCCTTAGAGATCAATTGTAGAGGGCTAGAGAAAATGTGTCGGATAGGGAGCTTGTGGTTGTGACTCTTAGAGGTCTCCCTCCCATTTGAGAAACCTTCATTACTACAATCAACAACAGCAATGTCCTTCCAACATTTGATGAAATTGTTGGCAATATCACGCAAGAAGAATCTAGGATGATAGAAAGAGGAAGGATTCAAAAGCATGAAGAGGGAGAGCCCGTTGCATATATATCTCATGAAAAAAAAAAAAAGACAAAAGGAGTTCCATGATGGAATCCTCCTTCTGAAAACTCAAAAAGAAGAAATGACAAATCATTATCTCAGGTTGAATGCTTTTATTGCCATAAGAAAGGTCACTTTGCTTGTGATTGTCCCGAGAAGAATAAAAGACATCACTACAACACTAGAATAAAATATAATGACAAAAGAAGAAAAGACTATGAAAGGAAGAACTACAATAAAATATTAAGAAGAGACTCCTCAAGTGATCATGAAGAACATCTCCCTTCTCAAAACAAGTCAAAATCTCCCAAGTATGAAAGTAATGCAGTAAATAAATCTGAATACATTCTCATTTCTTCTCTTACTAGTTGTTCCCCACCAGATTCGTGGGATAGTTGGTTGGTTGATAGTGGGGCCACTCATCATTTCTCTGGTTATAAAGAAGTCCTCTCTAATCTAGTAGAGAGGGATGCTAAGCTAAATATAATTCTTGGAGAAAAATCTACTCATGCTGTGAAAGGTTTTGGGTCTGTCAAATTTCAGCTAAATTCTAGGGAATCAGTTCGATTGCATGATGTCATGTATGTACCAGGATTAGTGAAGAATCTGGTATCCGTATCTGCACTGGAAGACAAAGGTATTATGGTTTCCCTCATCAAAGGTAAATTTATAACTTGGCTTGTTGATTCACCTATGAGGGATTCCTTCACTCTTTGAATTTTTCCATAATACTAATCATTTGAGCGAATTATGGCACCGCACACTGGCTCATCTTCTTTTTGATGCACTTTTGAAACTAAAGAAATTTCTCTCTAGTATTCCCGATGTTCAGGCTCATCATGATGGAGTTTTCCTAGGTTGTGCAAGCAGAAAGAAAACAAGGGGACCATTTCCCTCTAGTAAGAACAAAATTCATGACATCCTTCATCTCATTCATTATGAAATATGTGGTATAATGCCTATACATTCTGTTGGTGGTCATCTATACTACATTGCCTTTATCGATGACTTCTCAAGAAAGACATGGATATACTATCTTAAGCACAAGGATGAAGCCTTTGAAACATTCAGGGAATTCAAAGCCTTGGTCAAAAATCAATCAGGAAAGAGAATAAAACTCTTCAGGTCCGGTAATGGAGGAGAATACATGTCAAAAGAATTCATAGCATTTTGCAAGAAAGGAAAAATGAAGAAGGAAACAATTGTGCCATATACTCCTAAACAGAATGGTTTAGCTGAAAGAAAGAATGGGTCCATATCAGAAGTTGTCTATGCTACACTACATGATCAAAAGGTTCCAAAGTTCCTTTGGTGTGAAGTGAAATCTATTGTTGTATATGTTCAGAACAGGGTGCCTCATCAAGCATTAGAAAACGAGACTCCTGAAGAAATATTCACAGGCACTAAGCTTCATATTAGCCATCTTCGTGTATTTGGATGCCCAATCTATTTTCATGTGCCAAAAGACAAAAGGAACAAACTCGAAGCTACTGGCAGAAAAGGTACATTTGTGGGTTATTGTAAAAATTCTGAAGTATATAGAATTTATATTCCTAGT
This sequence comes from Pinus tabuliformis, assembly GCA_031772625.1. Classification (NCBI taxonomy): domain Eukaryota; kingdom Viridiplantae; phylum Streptophyta; class Pinopsida; order Pinales; family Pinaceae; genus Pinus; species Pinus tabuliformis. The sequence goes on from CM062812.1 coordinate 859,592,840, forward strand.
GAGAGGAAGGTTGAAATTAGTAGAGACGTAACCTTTGATGAAGGTTTAGCTCTTTGTTAAGAAAGAGATATTCCTCCACCTCCTCCTCCTAAGGGATAGAATGATGATTGGGATATTATGAATGGTTCGTCTGCACCTATGTCTGATATGGTTGATGATCCCATAGGGCCTATGGATCCATTAGATCCTCCTCCAAGTGATCCTCCCTCCAACAAGAGACCACTTTGGCTTCGAGATACTTCACAGGATATTGAAATAAATGTCCTCATTCGTAGATCATACAAATAAAAGAAACAACCATTTAGGTATCAGGGATATGTTTCTTCTATGAGTACTATGATTCACGCCGAACTTTCCACATTCAAAGAAGCTACAAAAGAACAAGTTTGGAAGGATGTTATGGTTGAAGAGTATGAATCAATTATGAAAAATGATGTATGGGACGTTGTACCTAGACCGAAAGGGAAGTCTATTGTGACTTAAAAATGGCTATTTAAAATCAAACATGGAATTGATGGCAGTATTGAGAAATGTAAATCACAATTCATGGATCGAGGATTCTCTCAGAAAGAGGGAGAAGATTATGATGAGATATTTGCTCCTGTAGCTCGATATACAACAATTCATTCTATAGTTTCGCCTATTGTAAGTCAGAGATGGACTCTTCGTCAGATGGATGTAAATACTGCATTGCTTCATGGCATGTTACAGAAAGAGTTATATGTTGAAAAACTAAAAGAATTCAAAGTGGAATATCAAATAACACATGATTGTAGGTTGAATAAGGCATTGTATGGATTGAATCAAGCTCCCCGAGCTTACTATGCATGTATTGGCAGTTACTTAGTGAAGCTTAGTTTTATATGTTGACGATTTATTTTTGACAGGTAGTGAACCTCTGATGATCTAATGTAAGATGAATCTAGCCTCTGAATTTCAGATGAAATACTTTGTTCTCATGCACTAGTTTTTGGGTCTTGAAGTGTAGCAAAAGCCTGGTAATATTTTCCTTTCACAAGGAAAATACCTTGTAAAGTTGCTGGAAATATTTGGAATGACTGAATGTAAATCTATGGTCACTCCAATGGAAATGAACTTCAAGAAATTATGTGGAGATGTTGCAGGACCAAACTTAGAAAATACATCTCAGTATAAACAACTAATTGGGGTTCTAATGTTCCTTGTGAATACTTGTCTAGATATATGCTATGCAGTAAATGCTTTGAGTCAATTCATGACTGAGCCCCACCACTCACATTAGATAGTTTCTAAAAACATATTGAGATATTTGTATAGGTTGATTACACTTGGCTTGAGGTATTCTACATGAAATGTTCAACTTCATGGATACACTGATGTTGATTAGGACGGAAACTTTATCGACAAAAAGAGTACATCTGGATGTTACTTTAGCCTTGGATCTACCATGATATCCTGGATGAGAAAGAAAAAAAAATTGTAGCATTGAGCACAACCTAAGCATAATACATTGCTGCTAGCATGGCTAGCTACGAAGCAATCGAGTTGAGAATGCTCTTTGGAGAGCTACTTGAGCAGGTACTGGATACTACAGTGATATACTATGAGAACAAGAGTGGGATCTATTTAGCAGAAAATCCTTTGTTTCATGACAATTCTAAGCATATCGAGATTCGATATCACTTCATTTGAGACATGATACAGAGAAGAGAAGTCAAGCTCCATCACATATCGACAAATGAATAGATTGCATATATTCTCACAAAGCCATTAACCAAGAGAAATTTCTTGGACGGATGGATGTGTCCCCTCTAGATGAGGGCAGTGCTGATCAAGAATATTGAGCCATCTCTTCCTATCCTGTTTGAGGAATCAATATGGAGGTCTCTTGGGTTTGAGGGAACTCTGTAAAATAGGGTGTTATCCATATATGTTACCCATAGGGTTGGAGTTGTAGCTCACGCCCTATCTTGGTCTTTGAAGAGTATGCCCCATTTGGCATCATACCCACAAGTTGGTCTTGTTGGGAGTACACCTCCTCATCTGGCCAATGAGTGAGAGTGTACTTGAAGGTGTACAACCCAAGGTCATTATGATGCAGGTGTTCTACCACATGACTATTATGGGTCATTGATGGAAAGATTAGTAGGCAATAGGATGGGTTGAGATGACCCGTGGGTTGAGATAACCTGATATGATTCAAGGGTTGAGGATTTACTCCCCTGTATGATGAGTTATCCTATAGCTAGATAAGGGTGGAAGCTATTTCTCCCCGTTTCTTATTCTAGATCTGAGAAAGTTTCAGCATATAGAGTTGAGCAGTGACTGACATATATTGAAAGGTGGAATTCTTCCTAGTTGAGAGGGAGTGTTAATTTTTGCAACTAGGGTCAAATTCCGCACTGGACAACTCAAATGATCAAGATAGTATTTTTATTAAATTCTTATTTTCGAGAGGACTAAAATCAACCTAAAGATCACCTAATTCAGTTAAACATATATTAAGATTTGAATTATTTTATTCATGCATACATTATGGAATGGGTTGGCCCTAACCATATCAGTAACTGCTTGGGTCAATCTTAACCCCAAGTTAACCCTTAGGAAAAACTATAAAAGGAAGCGACCTCGACCTCAAGTTTATTTGATAACATCATCATCTTCTTTCTATTATTCTTTTTTGTTTTGGCTTGCACAAGTTCATCGATAGAAGTTTGCATTGGGTTAAAAATTACAAGCAAAAGGTTCACTTTGCTTTAGGGTTTTCTAGATCTTGGTCACTATTATAGATATAAAGTTTTTTGTCCTCAATCATAGGCATAGAGTAGGTGAGAGAGAAACTTTGGCTCTTTGGTCACTCGGAGACAATTTCGTGAGAGTGACTCTGGGTTCAGAGGTAGATCAGAAGGAAATGGTCCCCAGTCTCTCGCATCCAGTAGACCTGAGAGCAATCCTATCGTCATAGTCGCTTGCACAGCTTAGCAAGGGTGCGAATTTGGATCTCTGGTCACTCGTAAAGCTCAATAAGGGAGAAACTTTTATTTTTGTAGATAATTACTAAAACCACATGCATAGAGACCTCCTCAGTGCGACTCTGTAGTTACAGTCGCTCGCACACTGTATAAGTGACAGCGACCCAGAAGCTTCAGCCACTCGCAGACAATGTTGATGAGAGTGACCCAGTTCATATCTAAGGCTTTGACATATTGATACCAGCTGGCTTCAGTGATATGGTAGATCCTGGTTTCTCTACCATTATAACAAATCTATAGATTTGTAGATCTGGTTCATTACTATCCACTGCAAATCATATGTATTAAGCTCATTTTGCTCTCTACTGAAATCATTTTATGACGATCTACTAAAGAAGAATATTTGAAAGGGTTCCCCCCTAGTGGGGCTTTTCCTTGATCTTTGACCAATCTATTGTCTCTTATGGTTGTGTTTTTGTCTTCTCTGTCACTGCATATATTGTTCTATCTTCAGTTATGTTTATGATTGATTATACAATTAACAAATTGGATGCATTTTTAATGAAAAAATAAATTGTGTTAAAGTAACTAATATAACATTGAAAATTCTGAAAATTTAACAGCTTCCCCCTTTTGTAGCTGTTGCGTTACCTTCTACCCTTACTGTAGCACCTTCTGTTCTTCCTGTAGCACTTTCTATTCTTCTGGTAGCACACTATGTTTTTCCTGTAGCTTCCCCTTTCCCATTTTTTCAAAGGTGGTAGGTGCCTTGGGTTGTTTAGAGGAGGTTGATCTAGTGGTGGACCTCCTTACATACTCTATAAGAGTCTTTGAGATGTTCTCTGCAGAGATGACCTCCTCAACTTTTCTTTCAATGGGCCCTACCTCCTCTTTTTTACTTGGGGACTCTTCAATTGTGATAGGGGCCTTTGTGGGAGTTTGAGGCCTTCCTTGCTTAATCCTGGTGCTTTTCCTGGTTTTAAAGTAGAGGGGAATTTTCCTTTGCCTTTTCTTTTTGGGTTTGACTAGTTTGCTCAAGGTAGCTAAGATGGCAGTTACCTCTTTTTTATTGGGTCTTGGAGACAAACCTATTTTCTCTGGGGATACCCCTTCTTCTCTACGTGCAGTAGTTTTCTCAATGCTTGGTTTTTCCTGTTTCTCCTCTTATTCTTCTTCATCATTCTCTTTCTCTATGTCTTCCTTGGGGTCTTTCTCTGCCTCTCTCTCTCTTTCCTCTTCTTCCTCTACCTCTTCTTCCTTTGTTTTCTCTTCCTCTATCTCTCTTTCCTCTTCTTCTTCTTCTTTCCCCTCTCTTCCTCCAACATTAGAGGTTGTGGTCTCACCTCATGTGAGGGTTTGAGGTTCAATGAAGGTCTCTCCATCCATATCCATGAATTTGGACCAAAGTATAGGGATCCTTAGTTTATTCAAAGAATCTACCACTATCAGTTTGATGAGGACATGGTCGCTTAGGTTTTGGTGCTTTCCCTCTCTCACCTTTTGGATAATGTCCGTGATGGACTTTAGGAGGAAATATGGTAGACTGAGTCTTTGGGCTAGGAGAAATTATGCTTGAAACCTTAGTTCATGTAGTAATCTAAAATGATAGACATAGACTACACTCAACCTTCCTTCATAGGAGATGTATTTTAGGATATAGGCCTCCTCATCCCAGGGATAGGTTAGGCTTTCCCTCCTAACTCCATTCTTGTCTTCAATAGTTTTTTCATCAGCAATGAAGAATTTATTTTTGGAAATGGCATTGGTGGTTTTGTCTTCTCTTCTCCATTGGATCCCTAGCGAAAAGGTTGTCACCCTACTAATTATCTCATGACTAATTGAAATAGCTAATCCCCTCACCACAGTGGTGGTAGTGAATTTTGTCTGAGAGTTTAGGGCCATTGAAATTTCATATGTAATGTCCCCATCATATCCCTTCAGTAGTTCAAATAATCCTAGCCACTGATGTTTTCGAGAAATGTCTAAAACAGGAGGGTGAAGATGAATTATTTTAGTGTATGTAGGCTCCCTTCTATTAAATCCCTCTCCCATCTCTTTCCTTTGTTTTCAACTAGGTGAAGGAGGGATGCTTCATGTAATACCTTTGATATGTAATTTAGTGGAAGTAGAGGGTTGAAATTCCTAGTTGATGCCAATTTGTTATAATCCCTTTATTCTACAACCAAAAAAATTATGTCAATTCACAAAATGACTAATATTTCCTCTAGAATTCAGGGTGCACCAACATAAGAGTTATGGACAGATGAATGAGAAGGTGCACTTAATTTTTACCACATGGCCTACAATAAGGATAATTGGAGACCAATTCAACCCTTGGCAATGTTCTTTCACCCTTTGAGGCTTCATGTAGCAATTTCTCGGGCTTCATGTATTGTTTGCAGGCTTCCTGTAGTTTCCTCTTATAGAAATGGTAGATCAGGGTTCGACTCTCCTCGATGGCTCCCCAGACTCATCCTCACTTTAACTCTTTTTGAAATGAGCATAGATGCAAGAGAATTCAAGGCTTAATACATTATATGTTTTTTTTGGCTAGGGCTCAGAGGGTTTTGATGACTTGGCAGAGGCAAGAGGTTTCCTCTTTTGGACTGTTTTCCCCACCTGGAATAATCATTCCTTCATCCCTCGTAATCACCACCCACTTTGTGATCTAATATTGACTAATATGACACCTCCACGTTGCATGAGGGCTCATAAATACTTTTTGTTTACTAACTGACAGTGACCAAGCTAACTTGGTAGTTATTTTCATCCTTAAAGGAAAGGTTGATATAGGGTGGGAGGACTTAAAGAATATCAAAGACATTATAGATAAGGATTTTTCTTGGACGAAGTTCAAAAGGTACCTTTGTGAGAAGTACATATTTGAAAAATATTATGATACCAAGGCCAAAGAATGTTATGAAACAAGATGGGATTATTGACACCTACGGAGTATACAAGTACATTCTTGGAATTGTTGAGGTATATACCTTATATCAAGGATGAAAAGGCTAAGAAACATAGAACCCACACACAAGCACCACCCAACAAGGACCAAAAATAGTCTTCCATAGAAGATAGACAACTTAAATAAATAAAATATACATGAATAATTGATTATAAACTGATATCTATAGGAAAGGGAACATTATTTTTTATTCATCATAAACAAAATGATACAAATATACTTTCATAAGAGAGTTCCTCTCCTCAAGCTTGAAGCATGTTCTCTTCCTCCAAATACAACAGATCTCTTGCGCTATATGGATACTCTCATTTACCCCCTTCCTCTTAGTGACATTATATAGGCTCATTATATCCTTTGGGAGAATGTATCTAGAAACCTAGGTGCTTGAGAAGTTAGGAAACTTCTACAATAGTGGACCCATAGCCACCCCCTAGCCAACTCACACACAAGTGAGTCAAGTTGATATCATTGGGAATGAGAAACTCTGGAAATTTTGTTCACAATTATGAGCTTTTTCTCAATTATCTCAATTATGAAATAATTATTATCTCATAATTAAAACATTTTAGGAAAATAATTATGATAAATTTCTCAATTATGTAGCTTCACCCTTTTAACAAGGAATAAATCTCACATAAGTAAAATAAGAGGTAAAAGGGTATGCATTCTAGCCAACAACTAAGGTAAGTTGAACTTAGGTATCTCTTACTATAATGGAATGGAAAATAGATTTATAATAGATTTCCCCTAATGCCTAAGGTCAGAAGAGAAAATGATGGCCAAAATGCATTACAATAAAACTCAAAGCTCAAAATGGGAGGAAGGATCCAAGAATGTGAATCTGGATCAAAGGAACTCAAGTGTTGAAGTCTCAACTCTATTGATAACATCACATAGGTAGACATACCCATGATCTGTCATGAAGAGATACTAAACATGGTCGCTAAACATATAATACAGATCCATGACATAAAATGCTAAGACATGGCCATGAACAATACTTAGTGGATCCATGTGAGTCATCAAAAATATCATAGCCACTAAAAAATAAAGTGTGGATTTATGTCACAGTATACATCAGCAGGACTATGGACAAATAACAAACAGGAGGTGTCCTAGATTAGTCCTCAAAGTACATAAATGATACATAACTATAACGCAACCTAGGAAGGGTGTTAGATAAGAGTGAGATGTACCTAACCCAGGGTCTTTGACATAACCCCAATTATGCAAATCTACAACATCCAAATAGATGTGCTAATGTCAAGCATGCCAAAAATTGTTTGATTACCAGTCAATGAGGTGTACCATTAAAAGACACAAGGGGACCCGATAATGATGAAAAGTGACTGCAAGGTACCTTATACATTCCTCTAAGTGTTAATAGATGAGATGATGTCAAACACTAGTGAAATCGACTGATCTAGAGTTCGTGATATACACCCACTATAAATTGCGAGGAAACCTACCACTGAGATCTACAAGCTCTAAGGTACTACTAGTTTCTAGATTAAGCTCATCGATGATGAGATGAAGTCAATAAGAGAAGATCTATTGAAGGAAGGCCTTGATTTATCCCCCATATATCGACATGAAATAGAACAAGAGATGATGTGAATGGATGAAGTCATGAGGTGATGAAGTACAACTAACATAGGGATGGCTGACTAAAAAATGTCAACAAAAAATTTCAGATGGATGACATAGGTTGAGACTTCCCTTGAACACATAGCGGCACAACACGAAAGTGACTTGGAAGCATGAGTAATGAGCACCACATGTTATTATGCAACAACATAGGAGGAATTGAAGCACACTCCATATTATTAGAAGAGTAACTGATCAGAGGAGAAGATAGACTCATATGTATGGTAAAACTCTTAAGCAAGCTAAAATCCAACATTAAGATAATAATGCAGAAAGGTGCCATGTTCAAGGGCGACATGGTTGATGCTTCAATTTCAATGACTAAAAAAATAAAATTTCGCTTCCCATTTTATCTTTTTAGTCTCTTTCATGGTTTAATGATCACGAAAGAGAAGATAAGTATGCTCAACAGGTTCCTATTTTGTAAGTTTAGTCCCCCAAGCCTGAAAAACATATAAAACAATATAAGGGAGAACATTCTAGCCATAATAGACTAGAGTATTCATTTTTTGTAACTAGTCTAATTAGTCAGGAAAAGGGATAAACTTATATTGAATAAATGACCCTTCAATTACTTTAATGAGCGTGAAGGAGACAAGTTCACTTTAAAATCTTTTCTAACTTAAAGAGTCTGAAAATAGCTTAAAGGGAAAATCTCTTGGAGGAAAAATTGGTGTAAAGGGTAGCAATAGGTTTCGGTCATGGTGGAAATAGTAAAAATATGTAAAGGTCAATAAGATAGCTAATAAGACCACTCATCCCATCAGTTCCTCCAAGAAAGGGTAAAAGACCAAGTGAAATAAAATGACAGGGCAAGCAGATGATGATGATGGAATGAGAAAATCAAGGCTCATTGTGCAGAAATCAAATGATAAAAAGTGGCAATCTATTGGGATATGGTCCCTAGTGTTAAATTTTGTATTTCCCCTTTTTAAAACTGTAAAGTCTCCGCGATTTGTGGAAGTGGAGTGCGAGGATAGTAAGAGTCAAAGGTGATTTAGCCACTTATGTTGTTAGTTGTTAAGAAGGTTTTGAGACCCGCCCATGGTACGTGGACCATGGTATTGTAAAAGGAAAGACTATAAATAGAAGAGTCATTGCGAGTCTAGAAAAGAATCATAATATAGAAAATCATTGCTTTGGGAAAGTAAGATAAGGCAGGAAAGTTTGTTTCATGTACTTAGGCAAAGGGGAAGGCTCATGTAGCTGAGTGCTCAGAGACCTTGGTAAGTCTGCAAGTTGAGTGCACAAGCCCCTATAGCTAAGTGTGCAAGGAAGAAGAGTCTCTACTTTGAAGATCACATCTAATAAAGACAGTTTTGATCCATACATTGTGTATCTGTTCATTTACTTCTACAATTTATGTGGTTTCGCGCTGCATCTAAAAGTATACGAATTAATGTTTATCTAATGCGTGAAAGTGGTAGATTAGTATACATTATTCATGTTATGACTAATTAATGACCTTCGTGAAGATATAATTGTTGTGTATAAGATTTATTGTTATTAACTATTCTGGAAGGGTTAGGGTTCACAAAGACAAAACTAAGCCCCAGGAGCTGCAAGAACCCATCACGCAAACCCTTGGATGCAGAAACCTGGTTCTATCATCTCCTAATACTACTTCAGGTGAGACTGCAGCCTACACTATGCAGGTTGCTATCGAAAGGGCCATCAGTTTAGGGTTTTGTTGGTTGCCACAGATAACGTTGAGCCTGGGTCAGCCCCCATCAAGCCAAAAAATGGTTTTGTTGCCAGGACCGGGATCTTGCTAAGGAATGTGTGATAAGTGGTTCCCCACTAAGAAAGAAATTGAAAAGTGGATCGATTGAAAGTTGCATGTGTTTGCAGCCTAGGAGAACATAAATATGTGCTTGTCAAAGGAAGAGTGGCTGAATAGATACCTATTCACAAACGAACACAAAATATTCTTCTAGTTTTTCCCCAACGAATTTCATGAGTGTTTGTCCAAATTGGCAGATAGTCAGGGTATGTGGAAGCTGAAGAGCCCTATTGTGTGGACCCCAGAACTGGTGAAGTGCTTGGAGGCTTCAGAAAATAACATTGTGCAGGCCGTCAACCACTGGATCTATTATCACCTAGGTTGGTGGGGGTTGGGTTGTGTCAACCCTTCAACCTCAGAGTAACTATTTCAAACTAGCTTTTGATTGGAAGTTAGCCCTTCCAACCTGAGAGGGCTCTCTCAATATTTTTTAGAATCCAGATGGCTAACTCTAGTTTTCTATTTTGATATTTTGGATGAAAGAATTTGAGGGTAGCCACCATTGGGAATGGAGTTAGTTAAAGAAAAACAACAATAAACAACATTTTTTTATGGAATCTGAGGCATCTTTGGTTTACTAAGGTGGAAATGGACATTCATAGTAATGACAACAAATTAAAGGAAGTTGCAGTTGTTTGACAGAATTCCAAGTAATCAAGATACTAAACAAAACTGAATATAAGGCATTCATAGTAATCACAACAAATTAAAGGAAGTTGGAGCAATATAACATTGAATTTCAAGTAATCAACAAGCTGTGGAAACTAATAACACAAACCATGACAAGATGAGACTGAAACCTAAATGAATCTCATGTTAAAATGGAGTATACTGCAAACTAGTATTTCTATTAACTGAAAGTAATACAACAATGATCTTCTCAATACATCGATCCCCCTTGTGGAGAGTCAAGAGTCTACATATTTATAGATAAATGTCTCTCATTACATATCTTCCACTTGGGCTAGATTCAATCAATAACTATCAGATATGTTCCTATCTGTTTAATAAAACATTGATCTTTCTAAGGGGTTTCCTGTTACAAGAGAATTCGAATAAAAATGGGAGTCATGTAGACTGTTATAATAATTAAAAGCACGGCTCTATATTGGCGAAAATTTGAGCATCTGGCCTTTGAATCTGTTGTGTTGCTTCTGAGCATTCATCCTACTGGAAGGCGTGTTGTGAGTGCCATTACTGTCCCATTGTGTCTCATGCCCTGCTATATTGTGTTCCATGTCTTGCTTGCTATTTTCTCTGTGTTCTATTAAGTAACCATGTTGTTGATAAAAGCTGAGAAATATTCTTGCTGTCTTATGGAGTGGAAGTAGAATGGATTCTGATATGGACCATTAATCCTTTTTGTTTTAACATCGCAATCGCAACATAGGAGGAAGAGATTTAACACTAAATTTTAGCAATTTTCTAATAAGTTGGAAGTGACGGTTTATAGAGTGAAATACATAAAAAAATCGCATCCGAGGAGGGTCTCACACACTGCAATCAGTGGGTTAGAAGGACTTTGGTGGAGTGGGATTATGTCTGTGTGATCATCGATTGCGATATCGCAATCGGTGGGCAGAGAGTTATCGCAATCAGCAAGGTGAAGGATTTTATGTGATATTTCATCGGCTATCGCAATCGGTGGGTAGATGAAAGTCTTATCACAATCATGACATCAGAGAGGTTTACGATATTGCAATCGACAGTGGGCCTGCGATATTGTGATCGGCAATGGGCCTCTGATATCGAAACTATCACAATCGGTGATATCAGAACTATCGGAATCTATGAGGGGAGTGATAATGGCGTTTGCGATATGCGATATTGGCTGGTATGTAATATCAATATCACAATCAGAGGAGGGACACTGGTGGAGGTGTTATAAAGAAAGGGAAGGGAAGGGCCGATGCGATATATGAAACGTGGCCTGCAAGTCCCAACTTTTAAAAGGGTGGAAGAATGTTTATATATATATATATATATATATATATATATATATATATATATATATATATATATATATATATATATATATATATATATATATAGATATATAGATAAAGGGTTTGCGGTTAGAGTTATATGATATAATGGGTTTTGCAGCTAGAGTTAGTATTACATGAAAAATGGAATGTGGCTAGATTTTAATAAAGGAAAGTGGAATATGGGTTCTAGCTAGAGTTGAAATGCGGGTGAATGCAATTAGAGTAGGAATGGGTATGCGGCTAGAGTTGGGTTAATGGGTAATGAATGAAATGGGTTAGAGCTATAAAAAAAAAGGATGAAATGGGATGGGTTTTACATAATATGGGAATTTTTCCAAAATAATTAGAATAGACATGTCCTTCCTTCTTTGATCTTCAAATTCAAAGCACAACAACCTCTTTCAGAAAAACAACAGATAGATGAAAAGATCAATGATGGAAAAGCTTGACTAATAAAACTAAAAATTTATTTTTAGTGGTTATCATGGATAACATTGGCTCCAACGGGGATGTTTCGCCCCTGTGGTGCAACAAAGAACCAGAAGACCAGTTTCCTGACCATTGGGTTGATCCCATCTGAAGACTACATTCAAACCCACTTCACCAAACTGAAAAGAAAACTGCAACATGTAATCTAAAGTTGAAAGAAATACTTACCCAACAAGCTTATTTATGTCCTACTCTAACATCTGAAAATCCACTTGTTTAATTCAAGCAATATAAAACCTCCAGTACAACCAGTCAAAGAGTAGATTCAACGCCAGGGTTCCTTGACTGTATTCAAGTGGACCATCCATTGGCAACTCGAAACAAAAATTGAATCCATCATTGAGTTGATAAATGGAAGAGACTTCACCTTCACTAATGACTGTAATAGACTTACCAAAGGATCTTGATAATCATGAAAAAACACATTTTCTTGATGAATAATACCATGAGGGCTGAATCCATTCATAAATAATGGCCTCTGTTGTCCAATGTCTTCAATTTCAAGAGCATCATCAAATAAAAAGGCAACAATAGATTTCTTTTCCCTTCCATGTAAATCAACAAAAACATCCATGCATCCATGAACATCTTCAAACATGAAATCCATATTGTGTGTATCAAAACTACTCTTCTACTTAGCAAATGAATCAGATATAACCCTTGGTAGATTTTCTTGAGGAATTTCATCTTGATTCTAAACGCTAACAGCTTCTATAAAAAAAACTTTATGCATTTCATCCATATCATTTTTATGATCCACAAATAGAGTAGGTAAAACCTGTATATTCAACTCTTCATGTAACTCGGGTTTACCTAAAAGTGAACTATCATGTACTTCAACCGAAACAACATCATTATGATCTTTAATAAAAACAAAAAAAATATTGTCTAGGTAGACAACTTTCCTCACATATTACCTCACTGTTCAGGATTTTCATGCATGTATTTTCAACAAGCTAATCTTGAGGAGTTTCTTCTTGATATAAAATCTCATAAAAGGAGTCATACCTTTGACTATATATAGATTCACAGGGTTGTAAATCTTCATGGATTTCATGAACTATGAATTAACTGTCAAATTGGTGATCAATTTCATCTTCAACTAAAGAAGATACATCTGCTTGTTGGAAAACTTCTTGATCATCATGACAGCTAGCTTGAGAAGAAAATGCATAGAGTGCCTCTAACAACTCCTCGTCATCCATACATTATACATCATCATTAATACTATTAAGATATTGAATGAAACCTTTCCAAACATTACAGTAATATTGAAACAATGGTGATGAAGGATGAGACTTCCTATCATGTTCAAAAAATATTTTATGGAAATCTTTAAGAGAAAACAAGCTTCGTGATGGCAACCCTTCATACCATATTCTAGTTTTGTCTTCAAGGGTAGCCATAAACATCTTCATGAGACAATCCTCAGGAAACTCAATACTCAGTCTACATATGTATTTGTGGAATTTAACCAAATGTAAACCAACATCATCTTCCTTTTCATATTTGAACATGGGAAGATGAGTTGACCAATCAACACAAGGCATAGGATTTGGAAAACCATGGATGTGAGACTGATCCATAGGAGCATACCTAACATTTCCTCTTGCAGTAGAACTCATATTTGAATTTATTCAAGCTACTGATCTGTAAGCTATGGATTCACCATGAAGCTTCGATATTCAATATCCTTTAAGAGTGGAGTCTCCAGGGTAATATCACAACCTTCAAAACTTCTGATTTCCTATTACCCTCATAAATCAAAAAGAAGAGACTCAAAGAGAATCCTGGAAAAGGAGATTTTTGACTCCCGAAAGATGCGCCAAAATGTTATCATTATATTTTATCTTCAGGTTTTTTTCCACATCATTCTGATCAAATAACGTCTCAAGAGGAATCAATCCCTTTGGAATACAATTGTTTTTGATATGAAAAACTTCAGTATTGGATTTTGTTTCAACAAAGATGTTTTGTTGATCAACTTGAATAGATTCAAATGCTATTTTCAATTCCAGAAATTTTCTGACTTGCTGATCATTATCAAACACTTGCCCGTTTACTATGTTATCAGGTATAGCAGGTCTCTTCCTAATTTCTACCTCATACCTATTGCAGGAATGAATTGGAATTGAAAATAAACTTGTTGAAACAGCCAAAGAATCTACAACTTATCCCTTCCAATCTGAGAGAGCTCTCTCAATATTTTTTAGAATGTAGATGCCTAACTCAGGTTTTCTATTTTGATATTTTGGGTGAAAGAGTGTGAGGGTAGCCACCATTAGGCATGGAGTCAGTCAAAGAGAAACAAAAACAAAAAACACATTGTTTATGGAAGCTGAGGCAATCTTTAGTTTCCTAAGGTGGACAAAGTGATCTGAAAATGGAATGTACTTGTTTAAGGGTGCAAGGTATCCATTTCCAATAATTTCAACTGTGAGCTAGACACTCCAAATGACCTCTAAAAATGTATAAACTTCTTATTTCTTATACAGAGATAGACTGTAGGGGCATTCACCGGACATGTCACCTCTAAAAATAGGATGAGTTCTAGAGGCTACCTGGCCCTCTACAGGCTCTGCCTAAAGAAATAACAAAGTAAACACTTAGAAGTCTTTGACATACACATACTTGAAGGTTAAGGTCTTGCGGAATAAGACAAGTAACTTTCTGTAGCTGAATAAGTGATTATGTGTGTATGCAATTTATATTTATTTGTTTTTTAATACTTTATATCAGTTTTGTTTAGCATATCATCTTCAGCAAATAAAGACATCAAAATGATAAAGCAGTTCACCCCCCCCCTCTGGGCTACATCTGTTGGACCAAACCTCTCCAACTAGGCTTGTCCTCTTGTATTAAAATTGCTACAAAGGCTAATACAAGAAGGGTGTCACAAAGGACAGATCTGACTATAAATACAAAATTAGAAGATAGGAATTAGCCAAACATGCTCTTTCCCAAACACTAAACAGTGAATTTTGTACCTTATACAGTACTTTCCCCAATTGGCCCTGGTGGCCCTTTAAACTTGCATGGAGAATTTCAAGGTGAAGATGACCTCAATTGGTTCTGAAACCTCTGCCATTAGACTCAGAAGGTCTAAAATAGCAGACATAGGCTTTTGAATCACCAAAAACGGATGAACATAGCCCCCAAACAGCTCAAGCACTGAAATGGCCCTAGTGGCCCTGAAAGCTTCCCTGAAGCTAAACAGTGAGAAGAATGCCTCAGAAGGAAAAACAAGCTGTATAAATGGATTCAAAATGCTCAAAACCTTTAGGAGTGACCTTCGTTCCACATTCACTGGCGGCACAATTCCCAATGCAACTCCCAAACTGATTTGGCCCTAGTGGCTCCTAGAACTTCCACGAAGTAAAAACACCTACAAATGACCTCAGATGGCTGTGAAACCTCCACCAATTGCTTCAGAAGGTCGAAAATACCCAAAATCAAAAAAAAAAACCGTCCAAAACCGACTTTCCTAGCCAAAGTTATGGCCATTTAAAGTTTCTCCAGTTTGTCCCTAGAAAAACTCCAGCTAACTTTAGTTAACTCCAGTTAGCTCCGCCAATTATGGCGGGTCCGCCAAATTTGGCACTCTTGCCAAAATTCTGCCAACTTAACTGCAGTTACATTTAATGTTTGGTGGTTGCCTCGGATTTCATGCCAGGCGGAATATTCCTTTTTTAATTTTTTTTTTTTAAATTAAAATTTCTAATGTTATGGACAAATTCTTCTTTTTGCCATAACTTCCTCATACGGAGACCGTTTTTCGAACCATTTGCGGCGCCGGAATAGGGAAGACGAGAAATTTCCAATCATTCAACTTTGAACTAGTTCTAAGCACTTTAAATTTTGAGCATTTTACGACACTTAGGACATGAGCACCTGATCACAAAGGCATCATAGTAATCATAGCAAATTGAAAGAAGTTGGAGTTGTTTGAGAGAATTCCAAGTAATCAAGATACTAAGTAAAACTAAATATAAGGCATTCACAGTAATCACAACAAATTAAAGGAAGTTGGAGCAATGTAACATTAAATTCCAAGTAATCAACAAGCTATGAAAACTAATAACACAAAGCATGACAAGATGAGACTGAAACCTAAATGAATCTCATGTTAAAACGGAGTATACTATAAACTGGTATTTCTATTAACTGAAAGCAATACAACAATGATCTTCTCACTACGTCAATCCCCCCTGTGGAGAGCCAAGATTCTACATATTTATAGATAAATTTCTCTCATTACATATCTTCCACTTGGGCTAGATTCAATCAATAATTATCAGATATGTTCCTATCTGTTTAATAAAACACTGATCTTTCTAAGGGGTTTCCTATTACAAGAGAATTCAAATACAAATGGGAGTCATGTAGACTATTATAATAATTAAAAGAACGGCTCTATATTGGCATAAATTTGAGCATCTGGCCTTTGAATCTGTTGTGTTGCTTCTAAGCATTTATCCTGCGGGAAGGCGTGTTGTGAGTGCCATTACTGTCCCACTATGTCTCATGCCCCATTATATTGTGTTTCATGTCTTGCTTGTTATTTTATGTGTGTTCTATTAAATAACCATGTTGTTGATAAAAGCCGAGAAATATTCTTGTTGTCTTATGGAGTGGAAGCGGAATGGATTCTGATATGGGCCATTAATCCTTGTTGTTTTAACATCGCAATCGCAACATAGGAGGAAGAGCTTTAACACTGATTTTTAGTGATTTCCCAATAAGTTGGAAGTGATGGTTTATAGAGTGAAATACATAAAAAATCGCATCTGGGGAGGGTCTCACACATCGCAATCGGTTGGTCAGAAGGACTTTGGTGGAGTGGGATTATGTTTGTACGATCATCGATTGCGATATCGCAATCGGTGGGTAGAGAATTATCACAGTCGGCAAGGTGAAGGATTTTATGTGATATTGCATTGACTATCGCATTCGGCAGGTAGATGAAAGTCTTATCACAATCATGACATCGAAGAGGTTTGCGATATTGCAATCGGTAGTGGGTCTGTGATATTACGATCAGTGACAGGCCTATGATATTGGAAATATCGCAATCAGCGATATCGGAATTGGTGAGGGGAGTGATAACGAGGTTTGCGATATGCAATATCGGCGGGTATGCAATATCACAATCGAAAGAGGGACACTGGCGGAGGTGTTATAAAGGAAGGGAAGGGAAGGGTCGATGTGATATATGAAACGTGGCCTGCAGGGTTTGCAGCTAGATTTATATGATACAATGGGTTTTGGGGCTAGACTTAGTGTTACATGAAAAATGGAACGTGGCTAGATTTTAATAAAGGAAAGTGGAATATGGGTTTTGGCAAGAGTTGAAATGCCGGTGAATGCAGTTCGAGTAGGAATGGGTATGCGGCTAGAGTTGGGTTAATGGGAATGGAAATGGGTTAGAGTTATAAAAGGAAAGGATGAAATGGGATGGGTTTTAGATAATATGGGAATTTCTCCAAAATAGTTAGAATAGACATGTCCTTCCTTCTTTGATCTTCAAATTCAAAGCACAACAACCTCTTTCAGAAAAACAACAGATAGATGAAAAGATCAATGATTGAAAATCTTGACTAATAAAACTAAAAATTTACTTTTAATGCTTATCATGGATAACATTGGCTCCAATGGGGATGTTGCGCCCCTATGGTGCAATAAAGAACAAGAAGACCAGTTTCCTCACCATTGAGTTGATCCCATCTGAAGACTACATTCAAACCCACTTCACCAAACTAAAAATAAAACTGCAACATGTAATCTAAAGTTGAAAGAAATACTTGCCCAGCAAGCTTATTTATGTCCTACACTAACATCTGAAAATCCACTTGTTTAATTCAAGCAATATAAAACCTCCAGTACAACCAGTCAAAGAGTAGATTCAACGCCAGGGTTCCTTAATTGTATTCAAGTGGACCATCCATTGGCAACTCAAAATAAAAATTGAATCCATCACTTGAGTTGATAAATGGAAGAGACTTCACCTTCACTGATGACTGTAATAGACTTACCAAAGGATCTTGATAATCATGAAAAAACACCTTTTCTTGATGAATAATACCATGAGGGCTGAATCCATTCATAAATTATGGCCTATGTTGTGCTATGTCTTGAATTTCAAGAGCATCATCAAATAAAAAGGCAACAATAGATTTCTTTTCCCTTCCATGTAAATTAACAAAAGCATTCATGCATCCTTGAACATCTTCAAACATGACATCCATATTGTGTGTATCAAAACTACTTTTATGCTTAGCAAACAAATCAGATATAACCCTTGGTAGTTTATCTTGAGGAATGTCATCTTTATTCTAAACGCTAACATCTTCTACACAAAAAACTTTATGCATTTCATTGATATCATTTTTATGATCCTCAAATAGAATAGGTAAAACCTATATATTCAACTCTTCATGTAACTCGGGTTTACCTAAAAGTGAGCTATCATGTACTTCAACCGAAACAACATCATTATGATATTCAATAAATAAATAAAATCTTGTCTAGGTGGACAACTTTCTTCACATATTACCTCACTATTCAGGATTTTCATGCATGTATTTTCAACAACCTGATCTTGAGGAGTTTCTTCTTGACATAACATCTCAGAAAAGGAATCATACCTTTGATTGTATATAGATTGACAGGGTTGTAAATCTTCATGGATTTCATGAACTATGACTTGACTGTCAAATTGCTAATCCATTTCATCTTCAACTAAAGAAGATACATCTGCTTGTTGGAAAACTTCTTGATCATGATGATAGCTAGCTTGAGAAGAAAATGCATAGAGTGCCTCTAACAACTCCTCATCATCCATACATTCTACATCATCATTAATACTATTAATATATTGAACGAAACCTTTTCAAACATTACAGCAGTATTGAAACAATGGTGATGAAGGATGAGACTTCCCATCATGTTCAAAAAATATTTTATGGAACTCTTTAAGAGAACACAAGCTTCATGATGGAAACCCTTCATAACATATTCTAGTTTTGTCTTCAAGGGTAGCCATAAAGATCTTCATTAGACAATCCTCAGGGAACTCAACACTTAGTCTACATACATATTTATGGAATTTAACCAAATGTAAACCAACATCATCTTCCTTTTCATATTTGAACATGGGAATATGAGTTGACCAATCAACACAAGGCATAGGATTTAGAAAACCATGGATGTGAGACTGATCCATAGGAGCATACCTAACATTTCCTCTTGCAGTGGAACTCATATTGGAATTTATTCAAGCTACTGATCTATAAGCAATGGAGTCACCATGAGGCTTCGATCTTTAATATCCTTTAAGAGTGGAGTCTCCAGGGTAATATCACAACCTTCAGAACTTATGATTTCCTATTACCCTCAGGAATCAAAAAGAAGAGACTCAAAGAGAATCCTGGAAAAGGAGCTTTTCGACTCCCGGAAGATGCACCAAAATGTTATCATCATATTTTATCTTCGGGTTTTTGGCCACATCATTCTTATCAAATAACGTCTCAAGAGGAATCATTCCCTTTGGAAAACAATTTTTTTTTAGATGAAAAACTTCGGTATTGGATTTTGTTTTAACAAATATGTTTTGTTGGTCAACTTGAATAGATTCAAATTCTTCTTTCAATTCCAGAAATTTTCTGACTTGCTAATCATTATCAAACACTTGCCCGTTTACTATGTTATCAGGTATAGCAGGTCTCTTCCTAATTTCTACCTCATACCTATTGCAAGAATGAATTGGAATTGAAAATAAAGTTGTTGAAACAGCCAAAGAATCTGCAATTTATCCCTTCCAATCTGAGAGGGCTCTCTCAATATTTTTTAGAATGTAGATGCCTAACTCTGGTTTTCTATTTTGATATTTTCGGTGAAAGAGTGTGAGGGTAGCCACCATTGGGCATGGAGTCAGTGAAAGAGAAACAACAACAAAAAAACACATTGTTTATGGAAGCTGAGGCAATCTTTAGTTTCCTAAAGTGGATAAAGGCATCATAGTAATCATAGAAAATTGAAAGAACTTAGAGCTATTTGACAGAATTCCAAGTAATCAAGATACAAGTAATCAAGATAAGTTAAGAAACATTGAATATAAGGCATTCACAGTAATCACAGCAAATTAAAGGAAGTTGGAGCAATATAACATTGAATTCTAGGTAATCAACAAGCTGTGAAAACTAATAACACAAACCATGACAAGATGAGACTGAAACCTAAATGAATCTCATGTTAAAACGGAGTATACTACAAACTAGTATTTCTATTAACTGAAAGAAATTCAACAATGATCTTCTCACTACATCGATCCCCCATGTGGAGAGTCAAGAGTCTACATATTTATAGATAAATGTCTCTCATTACATATCTTCCACTTCGGCTAGATTCAATCAATAACTATCAGATATGTTCCTATCTGTTTAATAAAACACTGATCTTTCTAAGGGGTTTCTTATTACAACATAATTCTAATACAAATGGGAGTCATGTAGACTATTATAATAATTAAAAGCACAGCTCTGTATTGGTAGAAATTTGAGCATCAACCTTTGAATTTTTTGTGTTTCTTCTGAGCATTTATCCTACTGGAAGGCATGTTGTGAGTGTCATTACTGTCCCACTCTATCTCATGCCCCGTTATATTATGTTTCGTGTCTTGATTTCTATTTTCTATGTGTTCTATTAAATAACCATGTTGTTGATAAAAGCCAAGAAATATTCTTGCTATCTTATGGAGTGGAAGAAAAATGGATTTTGATATGGGCCATTAATCCTTGTTGTTTTAACGTCGCAATTGCAACATAGGAGGAAGAGCTTTAACACTGATTTTTAGCGATTTTCCAATAAGTTGGACATGACAGTCTATAGAGTGAAATACATAAAAAATCGCATCCAGGGAGGGTCTCACACATCGCAATCAGTGGGTCAGAAGGACTTTGGTGGAGTGGGATTATGTTTGTGCGATCATCGATTGCGATATCGCAATCGATGGGCAGAGAGTTATCGCAATCGGCAAGGTGAAGGATTTTATGTGATATTGCATTAGCTATCGCAATCGGCAGGCAGATGAAAGTCTTATCACAATCACGACATCAGAGAGGTTTGCGATATTGCAATCGGCAGCGGGCCTACGATATTGCAATCAGCGACGAGCCTGCGATATCGGAACTATTGGAATCGGTGAGGGTAGTGATAACGGGGTTTGCGATATGTGATATCAGTGGGTATGCAATATCACAATTGGAGGAGGGACACTGGCGGAGGTGTTATAAAGGAAGGGAAGGGAAGGGCCGATGCGATATATGAAACGTGGCCTGCAGGTCCCACCTTTTAAAAGGGTGGCAGGATGTTTATATATATATATATATATATATATATATATATATATATATATATATATAGATATATAAATGGTTTGCAGTTAGAGTTATATGATACAATGGGTTTTGCGGCTAGAGTTAGTATTACATGAAAAATGGAATGTGGCTAGATTTTAATAAAGGAAAGTGGAATATGGGTTTTGGCTAGAGTTTAAATGGGGGTGAATGCAGTTAGAGTAGGAATAGGTATGCGGCTAGAGTTGGGTTAATGGGTAATGAATGGAAATGGGTTAGAGTTATAAAAAAAATGGATGAAATGGGATGTGTTTTAGATAATATGGGAATTTCTAAAAAATAGTTAGAATAGACATGTCCTTCCTTCTTTGATCTTCAAATTCAAAGCACAACAACCTCTTTTAGAAAAACAACAGATAGATGAAAAGATCAATGATGGAAAATCTTGACTAATAAAACTAAAAATTTATTTTGAGTGGTTATCATGGATAAAATTAGCTCCAATGGGGATGTTGCGCCCCTGTAGTGCAAAAAAGAACTAGAAGACCAGTTTCCTAGCCATGGGGTTGATCCCATCTGAAGAATACATTCAAACCCACTTCACCAAACTGAAAAGAAAGCTGCAACATGTAATCTAAAGTTGAAAGAAATACTTGCCTAGCAAGCTTATTTATGTCCTACTTTAACATCTGAAAATCCACTTATTTAATTCAAGCAATATAAAACCTCCAGTACAACCAGTCAAAGAGTAGATTCAACATGAGGGTTCCTTGACTGTATTCAAGTGGACCATCCACTGGCAACTCAAAGTAAAAATTGAATCCAACACTTGAGTTGATAAATGGAAGAGACTTCACCTTCACTGATGACTGTAATAGACTTACCAAATGATCTTGATAATCATGAAAAAACACCTTTTCTTGATGAATAATACCATGAGGGTTGAATCCATTCATAAATGATGGCCTTTGTTGTCCTATGTCTTCAATTTCAAGAGCACCATCAAATAAAAAGGCAAAAATAGATTTCTTTTCCCTTCCATGTAAATCAACGAAAACATCCATGCATCCTTGAACATATTCAAACATGACATCCATATTGTGTGTATCAAAACTACTCTTCTGCTTAGCAAACAAATCAGATATAACCCTTGGTAGTTTTTCTTGAGGAATGTCATCTTGATTATGAAAGCTAACAGCTTCTATATAAAAAACTTTATGCATTTCATCGATATCATTTTTATGATCCTCAAATAGAATAGGTAAAACCTGTATATTCAACTCTTCATGTAACTCGGGTTTACCTAAAAGTGAACTATCATGTACTTCAACTAAAACAACATCATTATGATCTTCAATAATAATAAAAAAATATCTTGTCTAGGTAGACAACTTTATTCACATATTACCTCACTGTTCAGGATTTTCATGCATGTATTTTCAACACCCTGGAGTTTCTTCTTGACATAAAATCTCAGAAAAGGAATCATACCTTTGACTGTATATAGATTGACAGGGCTATAAATATTCATGGATTTCATGAACTATGACTTGACTATCAAATTGCTGATCCATTTCATCTTCAACTAAAGAAGATACATCTGCTTGTTGGAAAACTTCTTGATCATCACGACAGCTAGCTTGAGAAGAAAATGCATAGAGTGCCTCTAGCAACTCCTCATCATCCATACATTCTACATCATCATTAATACTATTAAGATATTGAACGAAACCTTTCCAAACATTACAGCAGTATTGAAACAATGGTGATGAAGGATGAGACTTCCCATCATGTTCAAAAAATATTTTATGGAAATCTTTAAGAGAACACAAGCTTTGTGATGGCAACGCTTCATACCATATTCTAGTTTTTTCTTCAAGGGTAGCCATAAACATCTTCATGAGACAATCCTCAAGAAAATCAACACTCAGACTACATACATATTTATGGAATTTAACCAAATGTAAACCAACATCATCTTCCTTTTCATATTTGAACATGGGAAGATGAGTTGACCAATCAACACAAGGCATAGGATTTGGAAAACCATGGATGTGAGACTGAACCATAGGAGCATACCTAACATTTCCTCTTGTAGTAGAACTCATATTGGAATTTATTCAAGCTACTGATCTATAAGCAATGGAGTCAGCATGAAGCTTCGATCTTCAATATCCTTTAAGAGTGGAGTCTCCAGGGTAATATCACAACCTTTGGAACTTTTGATTTCCTATTACCCTCAGGAATAAGAAAGAAGATACTCAAAGAGAATCCTGGAAAAGGAGCTTTTCAACTCCTGGAAGATGCACCAAAATGTTATCGTCAGATTTTATCTTCAGTTTTTTGGCCACATCATTTTGATCAAATAACATCTCAAGAGGAATCAATCCCTTTGGAATACAATTGTTTTTGAGATGAAAAACTTTGGTATTGGATTTTGTTTCAACAAAGATGTTTTGTTGGTCAACTTGAATAGATTCAAATTCTTCTTTCAATTCCAGAAATTTTCTGACTTGCTTATCAGTATCAAACACTTGCCCATTTACTATGTTATCAGGTATAGCAGGTCTACACCTAATTTCTACCTCATATATATTGCCGGAATGAATTGGAATTGAAAATAAACTTGTTGAAACAGCCAAAGAATCTGCAAGTTAGCCCTTCGAATTTGAGAGGGCTCTCTCAATATTTTTTAGAATGTAGATGCCTAACTCTGGTTTTCTATTTTGATATTTTGGGTGAAAGAGTGTGAGGGTAGCCACAATTGGGCATGGAGTCAGTCAAAGAGAAACAACAACAAAAAACTCATTGTTTATGGAAGCTGAGGCAATCTTTAGTTTCCTAAGGTGGTGTTGAAGCCCCGAAAATCGGGTTGACAACAAGGGGGATACCCGCCCGGTCCAGACCTTGGTTGGCAGCTCCTTATCCGTTTGGTATAGCGGGTCCGATTGGGGATAATGGGACCAATTTCCCAATCTATGAGTGTGTGTGTGTAGAATTTGGTGTTGCTGATCTAACAGTTCCTATCTAAGCTATTCTAATTCAAACTTTTATCTAATTCTATGCTATTGTAATCTAATAAATAACACATCTAAATCTATACTAACCCGGGATGTAATTCTTCTATTATGCGATCTAAAGAGATTTCAAATAACAACTGGTAATAAAGATCATTCAACGATTATAAGAAAGGAAATCAATTAAGATGAACCACTTCGCATAAAAAGTTAGACGAAACAGTTGTGAACAACATATCGCATAATGAGTTATTCATACATTAAACATAAATAAATAGCTATCACCGTACAAAAGTGCCAAATGATAACTCAAGCATTCATGCAGTAATACATAAACAACTAAAAATTGTATATCACTTTAACATATAAGCAGAAATGGTCAGGAGATAAAAGTACCATTTATGACTAGTCCTACTCATAAGCTTCAAGCAACAATGATTTATCTCTCCTTGCTTTAACATCCACTAAGAGTACAGAAGTGCAACATCAGTAGCAGATATCAAATGCAAACATCAACAAATCTTGATCCATTCATTCACCAAAACCTCCTCTGAGGGTGCAAAATTGCATGTTCTGAGGACAAGTTTTTGATAAATTTCTGGACCCTTCTCTAAATGAATGAGAAGGGTTTAAATACTACTAACTAAATAACTTAATTACACATATTTAGGATACGGTTTAAATGACCGCCCTTTTTCTAAGCAAAACTATTTCTAAAAATTAAATTTAATATCTAACTATTTCTCCATTTGCTCCTTAATGTTGCGAGCATTCAATATTTGCCTGGGTAGAGTCGGCTGACTGTCTTCCACTTTTGGTTGAGCTAAGGAAATAGAAATGGTAAGAGTTGGCACCATCTTTTCAGCAAAATCGATGATATACTCGAGAGTCATCCTCTGGCTATGTGGATTTACTGTGTATGCTCAGTAATAATCCAAGTTCCACTTGGTTAATCCTCGAATTGCTTCTTCTTTCAGCTTTATGTTTCCAATTTGTTCTTTACCATTGCTTTCTTGCATTTTCCGGGCTTACAAGTGACTGAGCAGTTAGAGGCTTTGCTTTTTGAGCAATTTTCTCAGCGATGCACGATTCGCGCATCGGAAACTGCCTCTGTTCTTTGATCCGGGTCTTTCTGATGCGTTTTTCACCTTTAGCGCCTTTTCCTTCACCGGGTATAAGCTTCAAAATTTGTAAACATACTGCTTTTCGTGAGCTTCTGACCTTGAGTGGTAAATCGCCTATTGATATCAGCATTATTCAACTACTCATTCAACCATGGCTGTGACTGAAAGATCAGTAACGGACAGCTCAGCAGCGCTCTGTGAATCTGCGGCTCTGTTGCATGCGGTATCCATTTATGATGACATATTTTCTCTGTCTCTGAGCATTGGAGCTTTACCCTTTTCCCTCATGGCTTCCAGCACATTGCTTTGTGTTACTTCTGTTTTACTTTCCTGCAGTTCACACATGAGGAGAGAGTAATGATAATAAAAAAAATCAACAGAAAAGCTTTAAGCTCTACGGATGTACAAAAACATGCCACCTGACGTGAACTGACTCTTCGAAAACACAAAATCGTCTTTCATTAACAACTGGCGTATCATTCATTAATTACCATTAAAGCGCGTATCCAGTTCTTGGTTTATGGAAAGCTTTTCTTAAATGTTGAACCGGGGAAAATCTGCGATGGAACGCTTCTGCGATTCGCATCGCAGCGTCGCATATCGCATTATCGCATTACCACAAATTTCATTAAGATGTGTTATCGCAGGGTCACTCAATCGCGCTATCGCAAGATCGCAGATCACAGTATCGCGCTATCACAAGATCGCAGATCGCAGTATCGTGCTATCACAAGATCGCAGATCATTACAATCGTTAAATGGTTTATGTGTTTTCATGCGACGTTGCGATATGCAATATCGCATATCGGATATCGGCAATTTTTTAAGGTTTTCCAATGTGATCGTTTCTTAATGCATGCGATGCGATGGAATTCGCGTCGCACTTTCACAGTTTATCATTTTCACTCATAAGGAAATGTCCTATCATTCCTTGCGTGATGCGATGTTTTCTTAAGGAGTAAAATACATGAGCCTTAATTGAATTTTTTGAATTTTTTACTAAGGGTCCCCACTTACCTAGTGTTATTGCTAATACTAAATAAGGAGGGGGGTTGTTGGTGACCACAACAATTGGAGATTCACTTGGAATAACCAGTTATCTCTGCTTTTCTATTGAATTTTTTCAAACTTCCAAAACAGAAAATTTTTCAGAAAATTATACTTTATTATGGAAAGATAAAGTACATTATGCTCTAAACTGTCAATGATATTTTGTTTCAACCTTTTTCTAATTTGATTATTTGCTTCCTCGGGCTAGTCCTTGTATTTACATCAGCCATTACTCGGTCTTGTAAAGATAAAATAAAGTCTCGTCTATAACCCAGTTTTAAATATGCTCATTTGTTGTAGGTAGAGCCTCTGCTGCCAGCAGGTGTTTATAGCCTCGACAGGGTTACCTGTACCCAGCAATGATCCTGTATCCTACTTAAGGTGGCCTACAAATTTCAAAGAAGAATCCATATCTACACTTATTGCTTTGATTTTCTTTTTATTCTTAAAGAACAATGTCTTGGTTTGGTAGCCAAATTATGACATAGTCATTCACTTGATTTATAACTTTGCTGAACAAGCTGGCTCGTGATGAGACCCCTTGTCTTTTGATTGCAACAATCTTGAGTCATTGCCTTGTTGTGGTGTACAGTATTGGCAAAGTCAGCAAGTTATAATATCTGTGATAATGATAAGCCGGCTCGTGATGAGACCTCTTATTCTTCAAGATAAAGTGTATCCTTGGATTATTCCTCTGAAAGCTGTGATTTCCTTAGCAGGGAGGAAGTCATTGTTTCCTTAAGATAGCTCTGGACGACAATAATAGAGTTTTTGGAAACCGCTGTTCTACAGAGAATCTTTATTTTGTTATTGATATCTTTCATTGTACTGAGATAAAACAATTTCTTCCCTAAAGGTTACTTTCATCAAATTTTTTGAAGTTGAAACTAGTATCATATCTAAGCTAAAGTTTTTAACTGTATCTGTCAATAATAAAGATCAGTTTTCCAAAAGATTTTCTATTTATACAAGCGAAAAGTTCAAAATCTGAAAGAGAATTGGTGTCTTTTTCGTAAATGCCTAATGTAACCACTCACAACTGGTTTTATTATGAAAAAGAAAAACAACTATTCTACAAAAATAGAAGAATAATCTTCTATGGAAAATATTTCTTGAGAATTTGTCCATTAACAGGCAAAGGATCCCTTTTACCTTGTAACACAAATGTTGATGGACCTATGACTTCTACAATCTGAAAAGGACCAAGCCACATCCTTTGAAATTTTGTATGTTTGCCCTTTTCTTCATGAGCCTTGTCCCACTTTAAAACTAAATCTCCCATCTCAAAATCTTTTTTGGTCATTATGTTTGAATCAAATGAGGATTTTACTAGTGATTGATGATGAGCATGCGTTTTCTTAGCTTGTTCTCATTGTTCTTCTAATTTAATTATTTCCATTTGTCTGAGCTGTAAGGAGGAAGTGGGTACTTGATCAATGTATTGTACTAAAGACAAAGAGGGAATGGCTAAGTGAGTCGGAAGAACCACTTCTTTCCCATAAACTAAATTAAAGGAAGAAGTGTCGATAGAAGCTTTTTGCGTTATCTGATCTTCCCATAAAGCATATATCAAAGCCTTGTGCCAATTCTTTTGATTTTGGTCAACTGTTCTTTTAATAATCCTGATTAGGTTTTTATTTGTTGACTCAGCTAACCCATTACCTTGTGGGTAGTAATTGGCCGAATATTTAAGTTTGAATCCTCTTTTAAGTGAAAATTCAGTCATTGCATTTCCAGAAAAGTATGATGCATTATCAAACATTAAAGCGGATGGCAATCTAAACCTAGTGATTATAAATTGATCTATGAACTCAATGATATTTTCAGAATTAGCCGTATTGAGTGGAACTGCTTCTACCCACTTAGTAAAATAATCTGTTGCTGTGAGGATGTATCTATGCTGCTTAGAAGAGTGAGGAACGATCTCACCTATTATGTCCAAGCCCCACTGACTGAAAGGTTGCTCGATGTTTACCGGCTGTAGTGGCAGGGACGGCTTCTTTTGTCTTCCAACAGTAGTTTGGTAGACTTGACATCTTCTCACGTAACTGTGCGAGTCTTTAAACAGTGTGGGCCAGTAATATCCTGCACGTAAGATTTTATGTGCAGTAGCATCTCCAGCATAGTGCCCGCCTGTCGGCCCATCGTGGAGTTCCTGCAAAACTTTTTCAGCTTCAGCTTTCTCAAGACACCTAAGAAGAACAAAATCATAATTTTTTCTAAAATGAATATCATTTATGAGCTGATACTGCTTCGCTTTCAACCTTAGAGCTCTTTTCTTTGTATGATCAAGGTGTGAAGGAGCATACCCGTTCTTAAGATAATAAATGACATCAGCATATAATGATTCTGCATCATTTAGGCTTACCTCACACATTTGTACCTCTTCAGATGGAATTTCAGAAATTTGCCATGCTCCAGCCAACATTTTGCAGAAGCCTTGACCTCTTACAATGTTTGCTGGTTTGATCTCAATGTCATATTCCTGTAAGGCAATAACCCAATTGGCCCTTTTCTCACCCACATCTTTCTGTACTAGAAAATTCCTTACTGCTAGAAATGGTACTATGATCTTAGTATGGGTTTTAAGTAAGAAAGGTCTGAAGTATTTGACCGCTTTGAAAACAACATAAGCCTGTTTCTCCACGTCTGAATAATTTAGTTCGGCACCTTGTAAATTTGAGCTAAAAAACGCGATTGGAGCTTCCGCTTTTTCTTGATTTGCTTGAGTTAAAATCACAGCATATGACTTATCTGAGGCAAATGTGTATAAAATAAAAGGCTCTGAAAAATTCAGAGTCGCTAAAGATGGAGCATTAATAATAGCTTGTTTGATCAGGTTAAATGCTTCATGTTCATCTTGACCCCATTTAAAATTTGAATTCTTTTTAATCATGGTTTGCAAAGGAGACACGATTCGTGAAAAATCTGGAACGAATCTCTTTACAAAGTTGATCTGACCAAGGAAAGATTGCATGGCTTTTTTTTTATGAGGTAGGGATATTTCAGAAATTTCTTTGATTCTGTCGGGATCAATGTGAATACCGGATTTTGACACTATGAATCCTAGAATTTTCCCTTCACCTAGCGCGAAAAAAGATTTCTTTGGGTTAAGTGAAATTCCATACCTTAAACACCGTTGAAAGATTTGTTTCAGTTCTTTGAGATGGTCGCTTCGCTTCTTCGAGTACATTGTTATATCATCCAAATAAATTACTACAGATTTATTGACTAAACCTTTGAATGCGATGTCCATGGCTCTCTGAAATGTAGCACCAGCATTAATCAAACCAAATGGCATCTTTCGATATGCGTATGTGCCCCATTTAGTTCTGAATGTGGTTTTCAACTGATCATCAAGATGTACCAACACTTGATTGTATCATGAAAATCCATCCAAGAAAGACATTAATTCTGAGCCCGCCACTGCCTGCATTATCTGTTCCATAGATGGTAGAAGAAAATTATCTTTTTGACAGGCTTTGTTAAGGTTCTGAAAGTCAATGCAAATCCTAATATCTCCGTTTTTCTTTCTAACAGGTACCATATTGGAGACCCATTTGGAATGCCTGACTGGAAAGATTATCCTGGCTTTCAATAACTTATTGAGCTCAGTTTTTATCTGATTTTCTAAATTGGGGTGGATCTTTCTCAGCTTTTGTTGGACAGGTTTTTCATTATCGATCATGGGAATAGTATGCTGGATGATGGAAGTGTCATATGTTTTCAGCTCATCATAATTCTAGGCAAAAACATTTTTATATTGTCTCAAAAGACGAATATACGCTAGTTTCTCTTCAGGGGCTAGGCCGAGGCCTAGATTAATGTTTTGTGGTTTAGCATCGATCCCTAGGTTTACTAATTCGTAGTTCAAGGTTGAACTTTGGAGTTTTGAATTAGTAGACCTCTTAAACCGATCTTTCAAATCGTACAAGTCTTCTAACTTGACCACCGACTTAGGTATAGCATTATTAGTGCTATTTTGTTGCAATTGTCGATCGTGCTGGTCTTCGTCAATTATTTGATTGGAGTAGGATCCTTCAAACATGAGGAAATTTACGATATCAGGATCGTCATTGAATACTCTCCAATTTGTAATGTTGTCAGGAATGGATGGTCTAAAGATTAATTCTATTGAGAATCTATCTGGACTAAAATCTTCGGACGGAATAAGCTTAGAAGCTACGTTAGCCAAAAGGTCTGCACTTGCGTTTTGGAGCATGGGGATTGAAGAAATATTAAATGCTATTAAATGCTCAGTCAGATCTTGTACTAAGGATTGGTAATGTTTTAAATGACCTGATAAGCAATGTATAGTGTTACGTACCTGTTTAACCACAATCTCAGAGTCTCCAAAAACTTGAAGATACTTGACATCTAACCCGATTGCTTTGTACAAGCCTTGAACCAAAGCTTCGTATTTTGCTGTATTTTTTGTGCAATCGAATTCGAGTCTACATGTGAGCATGACCTTATCTCCTTCTGGACTAATGAGAACGCATCCTACTCCTGCTCCTTCGTTAGATCTAGAACCATCAAAAAATAATTTCCAAAACAAAGATTTATTTACAGGTTTATCTAAAAAATTGATACATTTCGAACTATCAGTTCGAGAAAAATTTTCGACTTGGGACAAAACAGAGTGTTCTAAATAGGGTGACGCATGAGCATTGAAATTGCCGAGGAAAGAATCTACCGAGTAATTGCCAATAATGCTGTTGTTATATGCTACTTGTTCATTTTCTCCCTCTAACTCCGTTACTATGTACTTCTGGTGTAGCTCTCGTTCAACTTTTATTTGATTCGGTTTACCATTGTAGGGCAGCCACATGTGGGACCAGTCAGTTGCGAAGTATCCATGGAGTTTTTCTGACCAATCCCTGCTAAGAATTAAGCCATAGAATTCTGGGATATCGGCAACTAAAATGTCAATAACCTGACATACTTTCGGGTTGGATGACAGCCTTATGGTTACTTGATTTAGTTCGCCAATCACTTCGACTTGAGATCGATCTAGCTGAACCATACGCACTGTGGATTTTTGTGGTTGAACATTTAACTTGGCACATATAGATTTGGGTAAAATATTCGATGAAGCACCGGAATCTACCAAACAATTGTGCACATTTTTATTGAAGATTTCATAAGTAAGGAGAAACGGGGGAGTGTGAAATCTTGATCTTCCTCCAATTAGGGCGATGTCATTTGGATCAATCTTATTGATCGTGTTAGTTGGAGGTCTTCCCATGTTATGGGAAGCTTGAGAAAGTATAGCGGCAGGCAAAGGTGCAACTGGCACGGCATGTAATTCTTTCATCATTATCTTCTGCTGATGTTTCAACTTGCTCAGTTCGTAAAGGGTGATGTTAGCCCTAGTCTTCTTCATGTCTTCAATAATATTGTACTCCATTTCATCCGACACTATGAGTGTTTTAGATGGAGTCATTTCATCTGTTTGGACTGGGCTGGTTTGAGTCGCTTTAGATGTCGTTTTCTTTGTCGCGACTTTATCCTTTATTGCAGAGCTTGCGCTCTTTGGCTTAGGGGTAGTTTGTGGAGGATCAAGCTGATTTTTGCTTCGTGTGCTAACTAGAAATAATTCTTGATCTTCTTCTTGTGGGAGGATGAAATCCCACATTCCTTGTAATTCCACAACTTCTTCATCATCAGTCTACCCTTCAGTGGCAATTTCCTCTTCCTCTTCCTCGAATTCAACATTTGAAATGGCATTGGGTGGCTTTACATCTGTCGAAGGACCTCTTTTAAAAGCTCTGTAGGGCTTTTTTGAAGAACTTTCTGCTACTTGCTTTTTTATGTCGACCATTTCATTGGACATGATCTTTAGAACTTTCTGCAATCCTTCCAAATCAAATGGATCTTTTACTTGTTTCTTCTTGGAGTCTTCCTTGAAGGTGACTTTTTTGAATTTACGTTCCTCTATCGTGGATCTCTTTTCCAGGGCTATTATTCGTTTCTCTACTGCTATCGCCTCTTTCATGTTATCAGCTAAGGTTATTTTATTGGCCCTGTCCACAAAGATTGCTATGTTCGATGGTAGAGCGGTAATATACCATTCACATTGTACTTCTTCGCTGGGCTGGGAAGCAGTAGGAATTTTGTTGAAAATTTTGTTGAACCGTAAATTGAAATCCTTGATAGGCTCTCTAGTTTCGGCTTTAAGATTAGATAGGTCATTAATTAATGTTGCCATAGACCTAACATCGCCAAACTTGGTTAGGAATTGGTCCTGGAAGATGTCCCAACTTGTGATAGATCCGAAGGGTAATGAAAAGTACCATGACCCAGCTGTTCCTTGCAATGTATAAGGAAAAAGCCGAACAAACGCATCTTCATTAGTAACCCCATTGAGATTAATGGAAAGCATGAAGTTGTTTATGTGCTCTTCTGCTCACATGCCTGCCTCGGGATTGAATTTAGGCAGCCATTTCTCAGGATGGGCCGGTATTTGACTCAAGGGTGCAGGCATTAAGACTGCCCCGGGGTTATTCCATGGAGACTAGGCCATTGTTGAACTGCTAACAGAGGAAAGTGCAGAAGATGATCCTTGTGGCTAGGAGGATGAGGATACTACGATTGTAGATGATTGAAGAGGGGTTGTGGGGGTTCCAGTGGACAGATGGACGATGTTCTTGAGTGGAGGTGTGGATGGTTGACTTCACAGTGAAGTAGTTGAGATCGACGATGTTGACGAAAGAGTCTCATTGTCAGACTCTTGCGGTGATTTCCTCGCTCTTTTCCTAGTGGGAAGACGTAATTCAGTTGGCTGAATGCCAATATTTTCACTCTTTAGCCTGGTCAGGGGATGAGCAGGGTTGTACTGCGAAGTCACGCTGCCTTGAGATTTATCAGATCTCTGAGGAGAAATGGAAAATCGCTGAAGTTTGTGAATCATGGATTCGACTTCAGGAAGTTCAACGGTAGATTGTTCTGAAAGACCAGGGTGTGTAGCAGCGGCTAATACTCGAGTGACTTCTAACTCTGGATTTAAATGTAATGGAGAAGTCGGGGGAGATGATGAGGGCGATTTACTCTCAGAATGGTATTCAGATTTGGATTTACTTGTCATTCATAGTTCAGGCCCTCCTTCTAGCGCCAAATATGTTGAAGCCCCGAAAATCGGGTCGACAACAAGGGGGATACCCGCCCGGTCCGGACCTTGGTTGGCAGCTCCTTATCCTTTTGGTATAGCAGGTCCGACTGGGGATAATGGGACCAGTTTCCCAATCTATGAGTGTGTGTTTGTAGAATTTTATGTTGCTGATCTAACAGTTCCTATCTAAGCTATTCTAATTCAAACTTTTATCTAATTCTATGCTATTGTAATCTAATAAACAACACATCTAAATCTATACTAACCCGGGATGTAATTCTTCTATTATGCGATCTAAAGAGATTTCAAATAACAACTGGTAATAAAGATCATTTAGCGATTATAAGAAAGGAAATCAATTAAGATGAACCACTTCGCATAAAAAGTTAGACGAAACAGTTGTGAACAACATATCGCATAATTAGTTATTCATACATTAAACATAAATAAATAGCTATCACCGTACAAAAGTGCCAAATGATAACTCAAGAATTCATGCAGTAATACATAAACAACTAAAAACTGTATATCACTTTAACATATAAGCAGAAATGGTCAAGAGATAAAAGTACCATTTATGACTAGTCCTACTCATAAGCTTCAAGCAACAATGATTTATCTCTCCTTGCTTTAACATCCACTAAGAGTACAGAAGTGCAACATCAGTAGCAGATATCAAATGCAAACATCAACAAATCTTGATCCATTCATTCACCAAAACCTCCTCTGAGGGTGCAAAAGTGCATGTTCTAAGGACAAGTTTTTGATAAATTTCTAGACCCTTCTCTAAATGCATGAGAAGGGTTTAAATACTACTAACTAAATAACTTAATTACACATATTCATGATACGGTTTAAATGACCGCCCTTTTTCTAAGCAAAACTATTTCTAAAAATTAAATTTAATATGTAACTATTTCTGCATTTTCTCCCTAATGTTGTGAGCATTCAATATTTGCCTGGCTAGAGTCGGCTGACTGTCTTCCGCTTTTGGTTGAGCTAAGCAAACAGAAATGGTAAGAGCTGGCACCATCTTTTCAGCAAAATCGATGATATACTCGAGAGTCATCCTCTGGCTATGTAGATTTACTGTGTATGCTCAGTAATAATCCAAGTTCCACTTGGTTAATCCTCGAATTGCTTCTTCTTTCAGCTTTATGTTTCCAGTTTGTTCTTTACTATTGCTTTCTTGCGTTTTCCGGGCTTACAAGTGACTGAGTAGTTAGAGGCTTTTCTTTTTGAGCAATTTTCTCAGCGATGCGCGATTAGCGCCTAATCGCGCATCGGAAACTGCCTCCGTTATTTGATCCGGGCCTTTCTGATGCGTTTTTCGCCTTTAGAACCTTTTCCTTCACTGAGTATAGGCTTCAAAATTTGTAAACATACTGCTTTTCGTGAGCTTCTGACCTTGAGCATTAAACCACCTGTTGATATCAGCATTATTCAACTACTCATTCAACCATGGCTGTGACTGAAAGATCTGTAACGGACAGCTCAGCAGCGCTCTCTGAATCTGTAGCTCTGTTGCATGCGGTATTCGTTTATGATGACATCTTTTCTCTGTCTCTAAGCATTGGAGCTTTACCCTTTTCCCTCATGGCTTCCAGCACATTGCTTTGTGTTACTTCTGTTTTACGTTCCTGCAGTTCACACATGAGGAGAGAGTAATGATAATAAAAAAAAATCAATAGAAAAGCTTTAAGCTCTACGGATGTACAAAAACATGCCACCTAACATGAACTGACTCTTCGAAAACACAAAACCGTCTTTCATTAACAACTGGCATATCATTCATTAATTATCATTAAAGTGCGTATCCAGTTCTTGGTTTATGGAAAGCTTTTCTTGAATGTTGAGCCGGGGAAAATCTACGATGGAACGTTTCTGCGATTCACATCGCATATCGCATTATCGCATTATCGCAAATTTCATTAAGATGTGTTATCGCAGGGTCGCTCGATCGCGCTATCGCAAGATCGCAGATCGCAATATCGTGCTATCGCAAGATCGCGGATCACAGTATCGCGCTATCGCAAGATCGAAGATCGCTACAATCGTTAAATGGTTTATGTGTTTTCATGCGACATTGCGATATGTGATATCGCATATCGGATATCGGCAATTTTTTAAGGTTTTCCAATGTGAGCGTTTCTTAATGCATGCGATGCGATGGAATTTACGTCGCACTTTCACAGTTTAACATTTTCACTCATAAGGAAATGTCCTATCATTCCTTGCGCGATGCGATGTTTTCTTAAGGAGTAAAATACATGAGCCTTAATTGAATTTTTTACTAAGGGTCCCCACTTACCTAGTGTTATTGCTAATACTAAATAAGGAGGGGGGTTGTTGGTGACCACAACAGGTGGATAAAGGCATCATAGTAATCATAGCAAATTGAAATAAGTTGGAGTTGTTTGACAGAATTCCAAGTAATCAAGATACTATGAAAAACTGATAATAGGGCATTCACAGTAATCACAGCAAATTAAAGGAAGTTGGATCAATACAACATTGAATTCCAAGTAATTAATAAGCTTTAAAAACTAATAATAACAAAGCATGACAAGATGGGACTAAAACCAGAATGAATCTCAAGTTAAAACAGAGTTGTTGCAAACCAGTA
The DNA here is from genome assembly GCA_031772625.1 of Pinus tabuliformis. NCBI lineage: Eukaryota > Viridiplantae > Streptophyta > Pinopsida > Pinales > Pinaceae > Pinus > Pinus tabuliformis. Next base: position 859,628,947 of record CM062812.1, read on the forward strand.
TTTCTATTAAGTGAAAGCAATACAATAGTGGTTCTCACATCATTCATCTCCCCCTATGGAGAGTCAAGAGTCTACATATTTATAGAGAAAGGTCTCTCATTACATATCTGCCACATGGGCCAAATTCAATAAATAACTATCAGATTTGTTCCTATCTTTTTAATAAAACGTTGAGCTTTCTAAGGGATTTCTTGTTACAAGAGAATTCGAATACAAATGGGAGTCATGTAGATTGTTATAATAATTAAAAGCATGGCTCTATATTGGCAGAAATTCGAGCATCTGGCCTTTGAACCTGTTGTGTTTCTTTTGAGCGTTTATCCTACTGGAAGGCGTGTTGTGAGTGATATTACTATCCCACTATGTCTCGTGCCCCTTTTTCTTGCATTCTGTGTCTTGCTCCCTATTTTCTCTGTCTTCTATTAAATAACCATGCTGCTGAGAAAAAACGAGAAATATTATTGTTGTCTCATGGAGTGGAAGTAGAGTGGATTCTGATCTTAGCCGTTAATTCGTGTTGTTTTAACATCGCAATCACAACACAGGAGGAAGAGCTTTAACACTTGTTTTTAGCGATTTTCAAATAAGCCGGACATAACACTTTATAGAGTGAAATACATAAAAAAATTACATTCGTGGAGGGTCTCACACATCGCAATTGGTGGGTTGGAAAGACTTTGGTGGAGCGTGATTATTTTTGTGCGATCACCGATTCTGATATCGCAATTGGTGGGAGGAGAGTTATCACAATCTGCAAGGTGAAGGATTTTATGTGATATCACATCATCTATCACAATCGGTGGTTAGATGAAAGTCTTATCACAATTAGGACATCAAAGAGGTTTGCGATATTGCGATTGGCAGCGGGCCTGTGATATTGTGATCGGTGGTGGGCCTGTGATATCGGAACTATCACAATCAGAGATATCAGAGCTATCGGAATCAATGAGGGGAGTGATAACGGGGTTTGTGATATGCGATATCGGTGGGTATGCGATATCGAAGTCGGAGGAGGGACACAGGAGGAGGTGTTATAAAGGAAGGGAAGGGAAGGGCCGATGTGATATATGAAACGCGTCCTGCAGGTCCCATCTTTTAAAAGGTAGTGGGATGTTTATACATATAAACAATATATATATAAAGGGTTTACAGATAGAGTTATATGATACAATGGGTTTTGTGGCTAGAGCTAGTATTACACAAAAAATGGAATGCGGCTAGATTTTAACAAAGGAAAGTGGAATATGGGTTTCAGCTAGAGCTTAAATGTGGGTGAATGCAGTTAGAGTAGGAATGGGTATGCGACTAGAGTTGGGTTAATGAGTAATGAATGGAAATTGGTTAGAGTTATAAAAACAAAGGATGAAATGGGATGGGTTTTGGAGAATATGGGAATTTCTCCAAAATAGTTAGAATTGACCTGTCCTTCCTTCTTTGATATTCAAATGCAAAGAAAAATAACCTCTTTCAGAAAAACAATAGATAGATGAAAATATAAATGATGGAAAACCTTGACTAATAAAACTAAAAATTTATTTTTAGCGGTTATCATGTGTTGGGTGTGGTTTTTATACCTATTTCCTACACTTTCTTTCCCCAGTTTTGATCCTCTTTCCTTCTAGGCCAATGAAACTTCACATTTTAATTGCCTTTTTATTATTATAAACATCCTATTTCGTCATCATGTTATTTTTCCATTTTTTCTGAATATAACGATGCAATATTCCTTTTTGTGGTTAACTGGGGTAAGCATTGGAGAAGTCTTCTGGATCCTCTCCTCTTTTTCAGGTGTTTCTTTCGAGAACAAGGTTATGGATTGAACAAACTGTGTTGATCGGTCTCAGAGAAGGATGGAACATATTGCTACTACACTCTAGATGTTGTTACAGATTGATGTTACACTCTGTATGTTGTTACAGGGGTTGTTGTTACACCACGTTCTGTTAAAGGTGACCATTGTTACACCTTGGGTGTCGTTACAAGGATAATGTTACCCACTGATTGTTGTTACATCCCAAAACATTATCTGGCCACAGGATGTTGTTGCACTGTAGCTAGTAAAGTCATGTGTACTATTCCACGCAACAGCTATCAGAAGTTATGAATTGTTTATTTAGAAAGTAACAAATCCAAGCATTTGTGATCTTAACCAATGTATTTGAATATCATTTTCATTTAGAAACAGGTTATAATGATTTCTATTTTATGATCAGCATGAGAATCGTGAGATTCTCATGACTGATCTATTCCTGATTTTGGGTATGTAATAACTATAATAGAAACTTAATATCTCATGTACGAGGATGACATAGAGAGCAATGTTATTTTGATCTTGTAACTTTTAATTATTTTGAATATCGAAGACACTGCGGTGATGTTGTTAATGTTTCTCATTTGATTATTTAACTAATCTCATGTTCATTCCTATGCCCCTGCTAGGGAGGGAGGGCCCTCCTCTTTAGTAGGGACTGCAACAGTAGAAGTAGCTGTATATTATTGTTTCTTTTATTGTTTGTATGGTTTTTTGTTGTTGCTGTATAAATTGTAGAATATATCAGTTTCAGTTCCAGAATTATGTTATGATGTTACACTAATTTGATTAAGTGGTATGGTAGTTGAAAAGTTGTTGTAGTTATTAGTTCAGTGTGTGGCACGCCCTTTCTATGGTAATCATGAAGTGTGATTTCATTTCTGTAGAGTGTTTTAATTTCTGCATGAATGATTTAATTTTTGCAATTGATTCAACTGCATTCTTTACTGTTTTCTATTTTGATTCTTGGTTGTAGTGTATCAGCACACATAGTGCAAACTCCATTGAAACAACAAGACTTACCCTACATTGACAATTAAATGGTTGCAGTCTTGGTCAATTAGGATTGATTAAAATAGCACTACATTTTGGCGTCATTGCCGGGGATGGCAGTTGATGATACAGTCAGCCAAGTTGTTTGTTTGATGATAGAGTGTTCCTAGTCCACAATCGTTGGGTGGTAAGACGAGAGGTAAGAACCTACGCATCGCTCTAACATACCTGACGGGCTCACTGTTGTGATCACTAGGGCACTTAGGGTGTGGCATTTTGGTGTTTTCTTAAAGCGTGTCTTCAGCTCTTCAGTTGGTGGACGTAAGATGAGAGGTAAAAACCTATGCATCGTTCTAACATACCTGGGTAGTCTCACCACTTTCGAAGACGGAGACACTTAGGGTGTGAATTAATACACATAGGGTCCATGTGTGCAACTATAGGAATTATAGGAATACCAAAAATACCCCCCCTCTAATTAGTCACAGGAAAAACGGGTTGTAAAAAGGAAAGGGAGAGTGTAGATTTGGGAAGGAAAACATTTATCCATGAACTGATCTCAAAGGAAGAAAAAGAACAGTCAAATTCTCAAAGGGACACAAGGAAAATAGGGCCACAAAAATATATTACTCCCATAACAAGGACAGAAACCTCTGAATCCTCTGTCTCGGGGCCATATCATTCTAAATCTAGTGAAAATACTCCCAAGATTAAGCATCCAATTCAGGAACAGCAGGGGGAAGCTAGTAACTAGAATCTTAGGACTGAGGGACAAGGGGAAACTAAAGGGGGACATCAAAAACCTAAAACAAGAGAGCACCTATTGGTTTATCAATATCCAGATTCAGGCAGCACAGTGAAACAGCTAGCCCTGAAGTCGCCTAAGCCATCAATTTCACGTGCAAGACAATCACAAGAATAGTTTGAAGAACGTCTATTACAACTAGGATTAGAAGGGTTAGCAATAGGGGGAAATAATAACAACAACACTAAAACAGATGCTACTATCACCACCTTTGAGTTCCCAATTGGGGATATCAGAGGCGAGGCTCCCATGAAAATATTCCTTTATCATCGGAAGAGGGTAGAAAATAAATAAAGGGAGATCTACCTCACCAATAGATGGAGCTAATACCTCGAGTCCACAATGATAGCAAGAGCGAGAATCCAAATGTTGAAGATCATTTTCCAAAGGACGAGGAAGAGGTAGAAGAGAGGTTCGTTGCTACAGGTGTGGTAAGCTTCGACACATGGTGTATGATTTCCTAGAGAATAGAGTGACAAGCCAAAGGAACATTGTCACTGCTCTAGCATAGGTGCAAGATGTTGAAAATGCAACAAGAAAATCTTGAATTAATTTTGTCCTCGAATTAAATTAGGAATACAATTGTAATTCTACATCACAAGACAACTTGTATGATTTAACTAATTTAAATTGACTTAGTTGGCTTAGTTAATTTGAGTTGAGGGTATAACTTGAGTCATGTAGAGTGTCGTCTACATTATAGGGCATTAGTTGAGTTTATTTTGAGTTGTAATTAATTAATTCAATTTAACTGGGTTAAAGTTAGTTAAACTAGTTCCAACTGATTGAGGAACTAGTAGGAGTTTAGACAGTGGGATGTTTCTTCATGTGTTCAACCAGATAATTGATGATTCACTCATAAATAACTCATGCATGTCAGATATGAGAGTTACTGTAGGGCGGTTTTAATGGTGTGTTAAATCCCTTGTCATTTTAACATGCAACCCGAGGGTTTCGTAAACTTAGAAGCAAACCAAAATATATGGAACCTTAGATGAAACTGTTGTAGAAAGTTTGTTTAGGATGGAAAGAAAGAAAGGAAATGCATATTACAAATAACTTCTAAGTTTAAAGAAACTAAAAATTTTCTAATTCAAGATGCAGCAAGCAAGAGAAGAGGCTCCTAACTTAGGAGGTCTTGGTTTTCCTTCCTCACAATATAGTCCCCAAGAAGAGAAACTAAAGAGAAACGGTTTGTGATGTGTAGATAGAAAGAGAAGAGGCTCCCATTGCATCAAATCATAAACTATAATTCAAGAAATAATTAAATCTTCACATAACAAAACACACTTGCCGAAAGTAAATCACACCTGCATGAAAGGAAATAACATAAATTAAACTATGTTATAGATATATGAGAATTGTGGTTGATGGGGATCTATCCATTCCTCAATGAACACACATGAACAGCTATCACTCCTTAAGAATCAAGCAACATTCATAACTCATAATTGCAAGAAAATAATATTATTCATGTTGAATGAACAATCATAAATCTGATGCTAGTGAATAACTGACAATTGTTGGCTTCCTTTGAAGGATGCTCCTCTTATTTATACATGAATTAGGGATATCTACTCAATAAATGTAGATCCCTTAAATATCTACTAGATCCATACTTGTCTCAACTCATCCCTAAATACTAGATACAAATCCTATGACACATCAAGATCTCCATGATCTTTCTCCTTGGAATATGGTCCACCTCTTGAGTTGAAATTCGAATTTGATCTTGGGAGGCCAAGTAAGACCCTTCTAGAACCTCCAAATAAGCCTACACATGTCACAAAACTCATAACACATATATAGATATATGAAACCATGTTAATTTCCTAGTTTTTAATCATAAATTCACTTTATATACATAAAATAAATAACTTTGGAAAACAAGGATCCTAACCCATATAATTATGAAGATGGTTACTTGATGTAGGGTTTTAGGCTAGATAGTTATGAAATGAGGGCTAAATGGTTATGAAATGATGGAAATATGGATGAAGATGGAAGACAATTTTGAGACTCAACATACCCCCAACTGAAGTTGTTGCATGTCCTCATGCAACTATTGCATTGATTCATTTGTCCATAAGTTTATCTTCTTGAAATGATTTGCTTCTTTATGAGCTTTTGACTTGTATTGATTCTCTTCAATCTTTGCGTCATAATATTCTCTTTTTCAAAGTGTAATATATTTGATTGCAACATAAATTTTTTATGGTTGGTTCTTGTGTGAGAACGAAATTTTTTGAGCATTGGTTCTTTTGTAACAATGCTTTTTATTTTTTGTTGTATGAAAGTTCATGAAAACATTGAGAATTTTCTTTTCAAGTCCTATAATAACTATCAATGAAATAATAATTTCCAAAGCATATAATCTTTTTGGAATCATACTGCAACAATAGTTGATTGGGGAGAATATGCGGGTTGGAATGAAATGAAAATGTGTGATGGTGTATAAAATGAATTGATGTCCCTTTCCCCCAACTAATGGTGTTTTTTAGTTTATGAAAATATGAGAAACAGTGTGAGGAGTTTTCCAAAATTATTATTTTAGCATTTTAAGGAATTGCATGACTAAAAATTATTAAACAACATACCTTCTCTTACCTTCAATGTGGATGAATTGTGTTTACTGAAGAGTGTGGTTGCTGATGTCAGATCATGGAGTATGTAAACAAAGGAATTTGATCTTCTTCTTTGTTCTCTTTGTGTTGATGACAAGATTGTGATCTTTATTGTTGTTGCTACAAATTGGTTCTTGTTGCAAACTGTTGAAATGTTGTAGTCTTCGATCGTTACAAAACCCGATGGTACAATTCTAGTCATGCGAATAAATGTGTTAATGTCGAGCATGAAGAGAAGTCATTGGATTACTGACCATTAATGAATGCCGTTAACCAATGTGATGCAAACTCACCATTAATGTCAATGAGTGCCAAGGTACCTAAGTACATCTTGCGAAGTGCGAATGGATGAGCTGATGTTGAGCCACTTGCAAGATCCAACGATCAAGGGACATTGATGTATTCCCATGATTGTCAGTGAAAGAACTTGTCATTAATGCATACAAGCCTCAAGGTACTAATAATGACTCTAGTCTTTATCCCAAATAAGGTGTTGAGGTCGATGGGTCAAGACTTGTTGAAAGGTGGTCCTTAAGGAATCCCACATCAGTCAACGCGAGTTCATACAAAATGATTGGTAGGACTATAGATAAAATATGTCACGGTCAAACAGTTTTTATGGTAAGGAAAACAAGGCAATGTAGAGAGATGGATGGTTTATTCGTGAGGCAAAAATATGAATTGAAAAGAAGGAAAAAATGTATGCGACTCAGAAAAGTGGCTATGTGTGAAGTCGGGATGGATAAGACAATGAATTAGTGGACTTTAACATGGATGACTAATGAGCTTTAAAGGAGAAATGTGGGTAAACATATCATGATGCAAAAGGTTTCTGTGTAGCGGCAAATGTCACGGTATTTGTAATGAAGAATTAGCTCCTCCAAGCTTTCAATGATGAATGTGATTTCTGGAGATCACATCTGCATGGACTTGGATCGTCTACGCACTTGTAAAAGCTCAGTACAAATCTTGCATGAAAACTATGAGAGCTTCTAAAAAACATAAATGCAGAAATGCTAGCAACCAAATAAAATGAAATGCATCTTTCTTACCTGTTGCCTTTGCGTGAAAGTTCATTTGAAATGACTCCAAGAAACAAGTTAGCATAAGTTGTTTTCAAGAGTTATGAAATGTCCATTTGCAAAATCTTTTTGTTTTTTATTTGTTATTTTAATTGTTTTGATTTTTTTAATTGTTTTGATTTTATTATTTTTTATTTTTATTGTTTGCACAACCCATTAGTAAACATGAAATGAAAACAATCTATCAAATGAGGAAAATGTTGGTTGAGTCAGCAAGAAAAGGTGTCAAAACAAAATAGTCATCGAATTCTATACTCCCCCAGCTGAACTTGTTGCATGTCCTCATGAAAAATTGCACGACTTCATTGTGGCATAATGTGAAAATAACCCTTTGCATGTGAAAAGGGTTGGATTTGGAAAGAGAATCATTAACAGAGACGAGACTATAAGAAAACTTATTACCGACCAATGGCCTAAGTTGTGAGATTAAGGATAGAGGGCCTCGTCCGAAGCCTACTAATCCACTTTGATGGTTGAATCCCCTTCCCTTATTGTAATGACCACAACCAAACGCAATATGGGGAACTGATTGAGAAGAAAGGGTAAAGGTATCATTTGAAAGGATCCCCCTGGTGTAGTCAGAGTCAGCATAATAATACCCGTACACACACCTTGAATTATTTTTGCAAAAAGAGAAGCCCGATCTATAGCACAGAGGGCTTTTGCAAGGCACCCTTCTGTAAGTTGAGGACAATGAAGGATCATACATTGGTATTGTTTGATTATAGCAATGGTAGCAAGGCTTTCACTGCGTCCAAATTAAGTCACTTCCACTGTCCATAATTGCAGAAAAAGATGAAGGTGGCATACCAATCGCCATATTCATGACAAATTCTCCATTCTTTGCATTCACACCTTTCCCTGCACTCACAGGGGCCTCGATTACTTGCATTTCATCAACAAGTCTAGCATTAGTATTTAGAACTGTAGACAACTGTAGGGTTTCTAGTCACTTTTTACTACATTCCACTGCTCGTTTCAAGTGCTCAATGGATGTAATATTGCCGAACAACGTATCTATATGCACAAGTTCCATTCTCAATCCATTCAGCACTTGGTCAGGCAGTCCAGTTCCTCTGACAACTCCGTCAACTGATACATGTTTTCATTGCATCAAACAAAATACACAGAAGAGCAACAAAGGAACAAACATGCATGTGCATGTAGCAGGAGATATAGCTGATATAAAGATCACAGAGAAGCTTTAAGTCTGCATGAGTGTTCCTTAGACGCAATGCAGTAGTATGCAGCAATCTTGATGTCTGATACCTAAATGCATCGAGCTGGAATTTGGGGTTTCGTAAATGGTCCTGTCCTTCATGGCGAGCAATTACTAGATTTAAATTGGAGTAAGAGCCCCCAGGATGCCAAAAATAATAATCTTCTTCCCAACAGCCAAAAATTGGATAGAATAATGTTGTTTTGAACCTCATCTCTGACTGTTATGGGCACCATCGTAAATTCTCTTATCAAAATCTAACACAACCTACTCATATTCAATTTCAACGCATAGCTACAAATACTTTTTGTATTGTGGTGTCAAGTCACCATACCACCCATAGTTGCTCGAATAGTTTCTCTGTTTTCAATTCTACTAGAATCATTGATCTCTCTTTCAGGAATTGGATGATACATCATAGTTGAATGGAGGATGGCAAAGAACTGAGGTATAGCCTCCTGAAGCTCCAGCATCATGTTAACTTCAAATTTCTCCTCATGGAGGTACAGCAGGGGCATATCAAATGTGACTGAATGAGAAGTATGCAATCATCATGCATTACGCATCTCACCATGCATTTCGATTTGATATAGTAGGCATTGTAATTGAACCAGAGTGTATTATATTAGTATCCAAAAAATCGTCCTTTTGATCTACTGCGTTCTTTCAATCATAAAGTTCAATAGGGAAGAGATAGATGAATTATTTTCCTTTTAATAGAATGATGAATAATGAAGACAAGAAGTCACACTTGTCAGAAGGAATTCATTAGCGTGCGTTAGCCACTGAGGGAAGAGTGAATCACATGCTATCGGAGCCACAGTATATAAAGAGCAATCAAATGAAGCACATAGAAATAAATTTATACAGACCATGGGATCAAAATGGTAAGCATTGGCATTGTTATACTTTTGAAATTTGTGCAATCACTGACAATTCACTACATATTCATTGGTAGGTTCTCTACATTGTCATCGCATGATCAATCCAAATCTTAGCCCGATTTCTTCCATATTTTGCGAACAAATGCCTGATTTTCCTCATTGGCCAATTTGACTTCTAAATATATCACTCAATTGAATCAAATCTTAGATCTTCGAATGAATGATGGATTGGGGCAATCGAGATCTTGGGGAGAGAGAGGCCAACTTTTGATGAATTTTGAGGATTTTTCTCTCACCGAGTTTAGCAAATTCTAAGGGGTGAAGTGTGTTTTTAGCTGAGAAATGTCTTTTATTTCCTGGATGAGTGGTATTGGTGCATTTTTATCAGTAGCCAAGCCAGCTCCTCTTCTTTTGACATTTAAATCAATTCCTCAAAAAGAGTCACTTTGAAGCAAAAGATTCAGATGGCAACACTTTACAGTACTGCACAACACCTAATTTTCTTCATTGATATCACATCATCCTTATTGCCAACATGTATCTTCTATCCTTTATGGGGCACGGTTATTGGGTTTTCCCCAAGAGATTTCTTACTCACAATCCAGAAGATATGGCCAATTACTTTTGTGAATGCATTCTCAACATTTGTTGATTCCAAAGGTAATATTTCCATAAAATATGTATTTTCTCATTCTGCAAATGCTTTTCCATCCTCTATAGAAACAGCTCTAAGATGGCGCAAATCAACTTTGTTACCAACAAGCATTATTACAATATTGGCATCAATGTCGTCTCTAAGCTCTTCAAGCCATCTCTCCACGTTCTCAAAGATTACATGTCTGGTTACATCATAAACTAGTCAGTGTACCAACTGCTCCTCGATAATATGCACTTGTTATGGCCCGATATCTTTCTTGACCAGCTGTGTCCCAAATCCTTATCATCGACTATCATACTCCGAGTCACAAACTTCATTCTGATGGTGGATTTGGACTCCAAGTTGAACTCGTTCCTAGTAAATATTCGACACCAGATTGGACTTGCTCACACCAGAGTCCCCAATCAGTGCCACCTTGAAGAGGTAATCATAGTCATCATCTGCTCAAACCATTTCTCCACTGCTTCAAACTGAAAGAGAAAAACCTTGGGTCTACTCACCAGGCAGTAAGAGTGCATAAAGATCTCTCTTTATTGTCCAATTTTTTAGAAGGTAATAGCTATAAATGGGCCATATCTAGTCAAAGAAACCGCTCACAAAACCACTATCACCACTGTTACTTCAACATATAAAGACACTCCTCTTGAGTTATGTTTTATTTTGCAAAAAAAAAAATGTATTTTTAAGTTGTATTAAAAATTTAAATCTTGAATTTTATTCCTAATTTTTTTTAATTTTTATGTTGTTTTAAAATTAAAATATTTAAAAAAGAAATTGAATTTTATTTCTAATTATTTTTTTTTAATTTCTATGTTGTATTCAAATTAAAATCTTTAAAAAGAATTTAAATTTTATTCTAACTCTAAAACAATCTAGAAAATTTATTGTTTTAAGGAAAAAAAAAATTAGCAAATGGAGACAAACTGATTTGCAAGTGAAATTGATTAAGCATATTGCAAACCCTCGATTTCTTCATTCCTGAAAACATTTATAGACATCCTACTTTACGATCCTCGAAATCTTACGAAGACGTGGGAGGAGAGGATACTTATTCGACATTGAAAATATCATCCTACCTACTCTATGCTTAATTGAAAATTATAAACCATTACGTGTAATTAAATTTCCAGTGTAACCATTCACACAATAGTAATAAAAATATATTCATTTTCAATTGATTAAGCATATTGCAAACCCTCAATTTCTTCAATCCTGAAAACGTTTATAAACATCCTACTTTATGATCCTCGAAATCTTACAAAGACGCGGGAGGAGAGCATACTTATTCGACATTGAAAATATCATCCTACCTACTCTATGCTTAATTGAAAATTATAAACCATTACGTGTAATTAAATTTCCAGTGTAACCATTCACACAATAGTAATAAAAATATATTCATTTTCAATTTGAAATTGTAAAATGAAAATATATAAGGATGATCGAATCTAGTTTTTGTGACTGTGATTTAATGAAATAAGAACAAAAATGAAATTGATCTAACCTGGTATTTGCTTGAAACCGTCTTTTGATAAGGCTTTCATAGGCGTGATTTCCACTCTAATTCAGATCATGCTACAAATTCTCTTTGTCCTCCTGAATCTTCTATTCAAATTATTGTTCCTCATCAGATGTATAGGATTATTCAAAGGTTGATTCGTTGTTTTCTTTTGGAGGAGTAGTTAAGCTGTTGGCTGCTGTCAAGATCTCTTCTTCGCAAGAAGAGGAGATCCTAAATCTTACTAGGATCTGAATGAGTTGCTCCAAACTTATACTCATTTTTCTTATAGATATACATATGGATTAGTTGGAAATGGGTTCTTACAAAACCCAAAACTTAAAATATGAAAAACTTAAAGGTTGTTGCAATTGGATTTTATTGTGTGTGTGTTTTTTTTTACTGAATGGGGTTTTTGATTTGTGGATGTTTTGTTTTATTTCTATGTTTTCTATATACAAATGAAAAATAAACTTAAATTTAAATTCCTAAATGCGGTTAACCCTAAATGAAAAAGGCTTCCTAAACAATCCTCCTAACTATCTTACATCTAAGTTTGCATCCCCGGCAATGGCGTCAAAAATGTAGGGTGGTTTTAATGGTATGTTAAATCCCTTGTCATTTTAATATGTCAACCCGAGGGTTTCATAAACTTAGAAGCAAACCAAAATATATGGGACCTCAGATGAAACTGTTGTAGAAATTTTGTTTAGGATGGAAAGAAAGAAAGGAAATGCATATTACAAATAGCTTCTAAGTTTAAAGAAACTAAAAAGTTTCTGATTCAAGAGGCAGCAAGAAGGAGAAGAGGCTCCTAACTTAGGAGGTCCTGGTTGTCCTTCCTCACATTATTGTCCCCAAGAAGAGAAACTAAAGAGCAACGATTTGTGATGTGTAGATAGCAAGAGAAAGGGCTCCTAACTCAGGAGGTCCTGGTTGTCCTTCCTCACAGTTCTACTCCAACAACATTACCATTGCATCAAATCATAAACTGGAATTCAAGAAACAATTAAATCTCACATAACAAACACACTTGCGGAAAGTAAATCACACCTGCATGAAAGGAAATAATAGAAATTAAACTATGTTACAGATGTATGCAAATTATGGTTGATGGGGATCCGTCCATTCCTCAATGAACACACATGAACAGCTATCACTCCTTAAGAATCAAGCAACATCCATAACTCATAATTGCAAGAAAATAATATTATTCATGTTAAACAAACAATCATAAATCTGATGCTAGTGAATAACTAACAACTGTTGGCTTCCTTTGAAGGATGCTCCTCTTATTTATACATGAATTAGGGATAACTACTGAATAAATGTAGATCCCTTAAATATCTACTAGATCCATACTTGTCTGAACTCATCCCTAAATACTAGATACAAATCCTATGACACATCAATATCTCCATGATCTTTCTCCTTGGAATATGGTCCACCTCTTTGTTGAAAATAGCAACAAGAAATGCTAAAAATAGAAGTGCTAAAAATAGCACTGCTATAAATAGCATTTCGGAATACATTCCAATTTTAGTTAGTCCCTAAACTAAAATTGTGAATTAAAATCTGAATTTGATCTTGGCAGCTGTTTGTAAAATAATTAATTAATTCATCTTGAGTTAATTAGTTGTAGGAAATCAAACATGAAGTCTATGTGAAGACATGCAACAGTTTCTCCATTGATTGAGGAAGTTATCCCTTGATTAAAGGAGATCAGCATGAGTTGTACTTTGAGTTGTAATTAATTAGCTCAGTTAACTGAGTTAAGTCCAGTTAGATTAGTTCCAACAGTTTGTGGAACTAATTGTGAGTTCACTTAGTTAATGCATGCATTCATGTAACTGCTGCACTTCAGATAACTGAATATTCTCTCATAAATAACTCATGCATGTCAGTTCAGTTAGAGACCCAATTGAGATCAGATGATGGGACAGTGTACTATCAGTTGTAGGAATATTCCATGGAGGATATCTCTTGCATGCAGAAGGAATTCATTCCTTGGAGATTGTGCAGTTACTTTTGATTTTGATGAGTGTGTGATGAGGCCAATTCACACAGTTGGTAGCATTGGACACCAAGAGAAACTGCGTAAGGAAATAGGAGGCTTGGAGGGCTGAGGGAAGGCATATGTTGTGTCTATTCAGTCTCAGTTGTATTGTTAGATTGTACTGAGAGTAGGATAAATTGTGAGTTAATGCTTTGTATAATCCAAACGTATTTCCACTTGTATGATAATACAGAGATCGGGGTTTTTAGCTAAGGCTTTCCCCAGAGTATTCTTCTTTGTTCATGTGTGATTGATTTCTCATTCTTAGTTATATGTGTTCTATTTGATCTTGCTCAAAATCGATTAAGCTTCTGCAAGTTTGTTGTAGAGGTAGATCTTGTATTTTGCTTTAGTATATTGCATAATTTGTTGATCTACAGTGGAAAATTAGACATGGTATCAGAGCAAAGGTGATAGCGAAGACAGTATACAAAGAAGGGAGAAGTTTGAAGGTTGAAGTTCCTTATTATAGAATTTGAATTCTTATCACATCTCAAATTTCACCAATGGCGTTCAACGGTTTAAGACTCGAGTATGCCCTTGATGGAAACTCAAATTATATAGCCTGGAAGGATCACATGGAAGTAGTATTAGAGGACAACGGTATAAAGGACTTCATTGATCAAGAAGTCCCCAAGCCAGTAGAAGCTAATGCTACAGAATTGGCGAAATGGAAGAAATGTGTGGCTAGAGCGAGGAGAATCCTTCTGGAGGGAGTTCGAGACCACATAGTCTCGAGTCTCCATGGGAAGGATACACCATTTTCAATGTGGAAAACATTGAAAGATCTATATCAGAATAGCAGCGATCAGAGGAAGCTGGCGCTGAAAGACAAGCTTCAGAAAATCAAGTGTGAAAAGGGCGACACGATCTCTACATATCTGAACAAGCTCACCACCTGCAGGGATGAGCTTGGAAGTGTAGGGATCATGACAGCTGATGATGACATGGTGAGCCTTGCTCTCCTCGATCTTCCTAAGAGCTGTCATAGTTACCAAGACTCGGTAAATGGAAGAGAGAAACTGCCAAATTGGGAATGACTTTGGTCGGATCTGATGCAGGAGGAGATAAGGAGAAGCACCAGAGATGGATCTTCATCAAAGCAAGATGATGAAGAAAATCTAGCCTTAGCGAGTAAGGCAAGGAAAGGGAAAGGGAAGGCGTCCCATCCCAAATCCAGTTCTTCCCATGGTGGGAAGAAGTTTGACAAATCAAAAGTGCGATGCTTTCATTGTCATGAGGTGGGCCATTATGCTACAAATTGTCCACAGAAGAAATCCAAGAAGGGATCCTCGAAGGGATCAGACGGTGAGGCACTAGCCTCACAGTTCGAGTTGGATTTCTCTCTCATCACATGCATGGTTTCATCCATGGTGGGATGTGTTTGGTACCTGGACAATGGAGTCTCCTTCCACATGTCTAGCGACAAGAATATTTTTAATACCTTGGAGGAGAAGGATCTCCAGATGCGGATCAATATGGGTGATGATGGAAAGTACTGTGTTTCAAGTGAAGGTACAGTTGTGTTTTAGAGGGAGCAGGGAGCTCATCTCACCCTGAATGATGTAAAGTATGTACCAGGTCTGAAGAAAAATCTTGTGTCTATCGTTATGCTAGAACAAAAAGGCTATGATGTAGTCTTTAGTAAAGGAAAGGTATTCCTGAGGCATATCGGTCCTAGACAGACCAAGAGGATTGGGATTCGAGTAAAGAATCTCTACAAGTTGGAGGTAGATGACTGTGCTGCATTGAGTTCCAAAGCAGAGTTGGTGCAAAGCCAAGATGTTGGCGAGCTATGGCATAGAAGATTGGGCCACTTGCACCATGGGGCCTTGAATATCATGCAGCAGATTTCTACCGGACTTCCCAAGGGAAAACTGGAGCAAACAAATACATGCAAAGGCTGTAACTTGGGTAACTATGCAAAATCTTCCTTTCAGGATCGAGACAGTAGAGTTGGAGCAATCCTAGGGCGAGTTCACACAGATGTGTGTGGACCATTCTCTACAGCCTCCACTGCTAAACAAAGGTACTATGTTATTTTTATTGATGATTTTTCTCGTAGATGTTGGATCTATTTTATGCAAAAGAAGGATCAGGCCTTCTTAAGGTTTTTTGAGTTTAAAGCCTTGGCAGAGAAAGAATCTAGAAAGAAAATAAAAGCCTTGTGTAGCGAAAGAATTAAACGGGAGTTGATGGCACTCCATAACCCACAGTAGAATGGGGTGGTCGAAAGGAAGAACAAATCGATTGTGGGAGCAGCTCGAGCAATGTTGCATGACCAAAGCCTACCACTTCATTTGTGTGTTGAGGCATGCAATACACCAGTATGCTTGCAGAACAGAAGCCCGCACTGTCTACTGGGGATGAAGACACCAATGGAAGCCTTTTCCGAGAAGCGACTATATGTGAGTCACTTCAAGATCTTTGGATCATCAATTTATTGCCATGTGACCAAAGATGCCCGAAAGAAGCTAGATCCAACAGCTGAGTTGGGGATACTTGTGGGGTACACTGATACACCCCACAACTATCAGGTGTTCCTGCCTACCAGTCAGAGGACAGTGGTACGCAGAGATCTGAAGTTCGATGAGCAGAAAACCATGCGAGTATCACTTGAGAGGGAGCTCAAGTTGCATGCAAAGGAGGAACTTTTAGTTCCTAACAAGGAGGAGCCACAGATTGATGTGGAGCAGCCGCATGCAAAGGATCCGAGAGTGGAGACATCCACTCATGTTGAGTCTTCCAGAGATGGGTGGAAATGCTCAAGGGAAGCTGACAGGTTGATGCTAGATGCGTGAGAGAATATGGTATAGCCATCTTCTCAGCGCAGACAGAGGAGGTCACCCAAGCGTTACACTGGTTACATGGCCCTGGTTGGGGAGTGTGTAGAGACCGAACCTTCTTCTTTCGAGGAAGCAGTGCAGCAACCAGTTTGGGTTGATGCTATGGTAGAGGATTACGACTCCATCATTCGGAACTATGTTTGGGATGTTGTCCCAAGACCTCAGGATAAGTCAATGGTGAGTTCCTGATGGCTTTACAAGGTAAAGTAGGCAGCTGATGGCAGTGTTGAGAAACATAAGGCAAGGTTTGTTGCCCGTGGTTTCTCATAGGTCAAGGGGATCGACTACGATCAGAATTTTGCTCCTGTAGCAAGGTACTCATCTATTAGATTGATGTTGGCACTATCAGCTCAGATGGGTTGGAAGATCCATCAGATGGATGTGAAGACAACGTTCCTCAATGGGAAGATTGAGGAAGAGGTGTACATTGAGAAGCTGAAAGGTTTTGAGACCTTTGATCATGAGTCGCATGTGTGCTGACTCAACAGGACTTTTTATGGACTGAAGTAAGCACCTCATGCTTGGTACACCAGGATCGAAAGCTATTTCACTGGGTTAGGCTTCACCAAGAGTGAAGCAGATGCGAACCTTTACCACATCATGGTAGAATTTAAGCCATTGATCATTGTTCTTTAAGTGGATGATCTGATTTTGACAGGTAATGATCAGTTGATCAAGTCTTGCAAGGAGGACCTTGCAAGAGAGTTCGAGATGAAATACATGGGTCTTATGCACTACTTTCTAGGTATGTAAGTGTGGCAGAAAGATGGGGAAGTATTTTTGTCTCAAGGCAAGTATGCCAATGAGATACTCAGGCGGTTCCACATGGAGAAGTGCAAGCCCATGTAGACTCCTCTAGCTGGGAACTGGAGGAAGGAGGATGCTACTTCTGGTGAGGTAGTAGCAGCTACTGTTTATCGATAGCTAGTGGGTTCACTAATGTATCTAGTGAACACATGACTAGACTTATGCTTTATGGTGAACCAGCTGAGTCAAGCTATGGTTCAGCCTACCAAGCTATTTTGGAAGGTAGCAAAGCATGTGCTGAGATACCTCAGAGGCACATCTCTGTATGGATTGTGGTACAGACGGACAAAGGGAGTGAAGCTTCAGGGCTTCACAGATGCAGATTGGGCAGGGAGTCCATCAGACCAGAAGAGCACTTCTGGAGGAATCTTCAACCTTGGTTTAGCTACAGTTTCCTGGTACAGTAGGAAACAGAGGTCAATTGCACTTAGCTCAACAGAGGCTGAATACATGGCTGCTAGTCAGGCAGCATGTGAGGCCATTTGGATGCGGAAGATTCTAGTGGGATTGTTTGCTCAAAGGATGCATCCAACTATGATCTACTGCGATAATTAGAGTTGTATCAAACTCTTTGAGAATCCAGTATTTCATGATAGGTCCAAGAACATCGATATCCAATACCATCATCTTCAAGACTGTGTTGTGAAGAGGATCATGTTGTTGCTGTAAGTTTTGACCGAGGAACAAGATGCAGATATTTTGACTCAAGCATTGTCAAAATGCAAGTTCAAGTTCCACAGAGACAGGATTAGGGTGACTGATAATCCCTTTCTTGTTGAGAGGGAGTGTTGAAAATAGCAACAAGAAATGCTAAAAATAGAAGTGCTAAAAATAGCACTACTATAAATAACATTTCGGGATACATTCCAATTTTAGTTAGTCCCTAAACTAAAATTGTGAATTAAAATTTGAATTTGATCTTGGCAAATGTTTGTAAAATAATTAATTAATTCACCTTGAGTTAATTAGTTGTAGGAAATCAAACATGGAGTCTATGTGAAGACATGCAATAGTTTCTCCATTGAATGAGGAAGTTATCCCTTGATTAAAGGAGATCAGGATGAGTTGTACTTTGAGTTGTAATTAGTTAGCTCAGTTAACTGAGTTAAGTCCAGTTAGATTAGTTCCAACAGTTTGTGGAACTGATTGTGAGTTCAGTTAGTTAATGCATGCATGCATGTAACTACTGCACTTCAAATAACTGAATATTCTCTCATAAATAACTCATGCATGTCAGTTCAGTCAGAGACCCAGTTGAGATCAGATGATGGGACAGTGTACTATCAGTTGCAAGAATATTCCATGGAGGATGTCTCTTGCATGCAAAAGGAATTCATTCCTTGGATATTGCGCAGTTAATTTTGAGTTTGATGAGTGTGTGATGAGGCCAATTCACACAGGTGGCAACATTGGACCCCAAGAGAAATTGTGCAAGGAAATAGGAGGCTTGGAGGGCTGAGGGAAGGCATATTTTGTGTCTATTCAATCTGTGAGTTGTACTGTTGGATTGTACTGAGAGCAGGATAGCTTGTGAGCTAATGCTTTGTATAATCCGGACATATTTCCACTTGTGTGATAATACAGAGATCGGGGTTTTTAGCTGAGGCTTTCCCCAGAGTATTCTTCTATGTTCATGTGTGATTGCTTTCTCATTCTCAGTTATATGTGTTCTATTTGATCTTGCTCAAAATCGATTAAGCTTCCGCAAGTTTGTTGTAGAAGTAGATCTTGTATTTTGCTTTAGTATATTGCGTAATTTGTTGATCTACAGTGGAAATTAGACACTCTTGAGTTGAAATTCGAATTTGATCTTGGGAGGCCAAGTAAGACCCTTCTAAAACCTCCAAATAAGCCTAAACATGTCACAAAACTCATAACACATATATAGATATATGAAACCATGTTAACTTCCTAGTTTTTAATCATAAATTCACTTTATATACATAAAATAAATAACTTTGGAAAACAAGGATCCTAACCCATATAATTTTGAAGATGGTTACTTAATGTAGGGTTTTAGGCTATATAGTTATGAAATGAGGGCTAAATGGTTATGAAATTATGGAAATATGGATGAAGATGGAAGACAATTTTGAGACTCAACAGTTACCTATTTGAGATTGGAGTTCAAGAACAGTGTACTATCAATTGTATAATCATATGAATTGTACAGGTGGGGCATGCAGTCAGAGGAAAGCCTATGAGGATTGCACAATTCATATTGAGAAATTTCCCTAATTAATAGGGGGCTAGTTCCCAAGGAAATAGTGCAAGTAAATAGGGACTTGGGCAAGTGATAAATTGGTTAAGTATTGGCCTAGGCTTATCTAGGAAGTAGTGAGACAGATAGAGATAGTGCAGAAGTTTCTCGGGCTTGAGCAAAGCATTGTAATATTCTCATATTTTCTTATTAATGCAATATAAAAATAGCAAGGGTTTTTAGTTGTGGCTTTCCCCAGGAAATCATTGTGTAATGTGTTGATTAAATTCTTTCTCTTATATGCTTCATGATTTCGCAATCATTTAATTATTTCCGCTGATGAGTAGAGTAGATTCAATTCTATTGCTTTAGTAAATTACAATTAGCAGTTTGAATCTACAGTGAATTTCTACATGGTATCAAAATTCTAGAAGAGGAGAATATGAGTGTGTCTTTTGCAAGTGAAATCAAATTTGCAATATCATTCTTTAGATCTAGCAGGATGTCGTTGTACGGATTGAGACTCAAATATTCCCTTGAGGGTAGTTCGAAATATATTTCCTGGAAGGACAGGATGGAGGCAGCATTGGAAGATAACAGGTTGAAGGAATTCATAGACAAAGATATTCCTAAGCCTCTAGCAATTGATGCTCAAGATCTGGCAGAGTAGAGTAAATGTGTTGCAAAGGCGAGAAGGATCATACTAGAAGGATTTCAAGATCCTATTGTCTCAAACCGCCATGGGAAGGAGACTCCATATGCAATGTGGAAGGCCTTGACAGACCTATTTCAGAATAGTAGTGACCACAAGAAGTTGGCATTGAAGGACAAGCTCAGGAAAATCAAGATGGAGAAGGGTGACAAAATACCAAAGTACTTGACCAATTTCACCCAATTTCAAGATGAGCTTGGAACTGTTGTTGTTATAGTTGTTGAAGATGATCTAGTGAGCCTAGCACTTCTAGGCCTTCCCAAGAGCTGGCACAACTACCAGGATTCTGTAAATGGGAGGGAGAGCTACCAAAGTGGGGGTGTTTGTCATCCAACTTGGTGCAAGAAGAGATTTGGTGGAACACCAGAGATGGATCTTCATCCAAGCATGATGAGGAGGAGAATTGTGCCTTAATTGGAAAGGAAAAGAAAGAGAAAGGGAAGTCATCCCATTCCAAGTCAGATTCTAGTCAGGTAGGAAAGGACTTGTCGAAGATTAAATTTTTTCACTATCATGAGTTGGGAAACTATGCCACGAAGTGTCTGCACAAGAAGGTCGGCAAGAAGCCCGCAGGAGGAGCTGCAGACGAAGCTCTTGGTTCATAATTCAATTTGGATTTCACCCTCATCGCTTGCATGGTGACATCGGTGATGGGTATTGTGTGGTATCTAGATATTGGAGCCTCATTCCATATGACCGGAAACAACATAGTTATCGATCAAACGGGAACTATTACCTCAAAATGAGTACTCGAGCCCAAAAATCCCAAAAAAACATGAAAAAACACCTTGAAATTGAAAAGTGTTGATGCCGGAATAACGTTTTTTTTTTAGAGTAAATTTTCAATATTTAAAAAAAAACAGTAAAAAACAACAAAAAGCCATTTTGTTTGGTGCAAAAAACACCTTGAAATCGAAAAGTGTTGATGCCGGAATAACGTTTTTTTTCAGGGTACATTTTCAACATTTTTTAGTAATGACGTTAAAAACAAAATATTGTGACTCTGAAAAACTTTAAATTTCCAATGATTTTCAAGCATGATATTAACGATAAAATATCACGTCTTTGAAAACCCTTAAAATTCCAATGATTTTTAAGCATGACATTAAATTTAAAATATCACTTGTTTGAAAAACCTTAAAATTCCAACAATTTTCAAGCATGGTGATAAGAAAAAATATTTATAATTGTTTTCAACCATAACATTAAAGATAAAATATCACGACTTAGAAAAACATTAAAAATCTTGACAATTTTTCAACCATGGAATTAAAACCAAAGATTATGACTACAAAACAATCTTAAATTTTCAAAATATTTCAAGCATGACATTATGGAAAAAATTTATGACTAAAAAAGCTTTAAAAATGAACACCTGAATGAAAGAGTTATTATACCAAGAGTAATTTTTTTTAAATGCTAAATGTATAGCGATTTTGAAATCTTAGCCTAAGACAACTTGATACATTGCGAAAAAAATTTAAAAATCAACTATCAAATTGACATGCAGTGTAGGTGAGCTCAACCCATTGTAATGAAAACTTAAAGACCAACCATGAAATTAACACATTGTGGGGCAGACTCGATTCATTATAACGAAAAATTTAAAATCAACTATCAAATTACACATAATGGGATCGGGTTGCTAGACAAGCATCGACACATACCCTACAAAATATATATATATATATATATATATATATATATAGAAAGAAACATAAGAAAACAAAAATTCAAATATTGAAAAAAAAAATTAAAAAATAAAAATAATAAAACATAAAAAAAAACATGACAAAAAAATTAAATATAAAAAATATATAGAAATGTAAAAATTCAAATATTGAAAAAAAACAACAATAACAAAAAAACACAAAAAATCAAAAGAAAATAAAAATTCAAATAAGGAAAAAAAAATAAAAATAAAAAATAATAAGAAGTAATAAAACATTTAAAAAACAAAAAACATGACAAAAAAATCAAATATAAAAAATAAATAGTAATGACATAAAAATAAAAAAATAAAATAAAATAAACTATAAAATGTAAAAAAATATTAACCATACCATATAAAATTTAAAAAAAAAAAAACAAAAACAAAACAAAAAAACAAAAAAAAAAGAGTAAAATAAAATAAAAACCAAATTAAAAAAATAAAATACAACATTCAAAAAAAAAAAAAATTCCCCGGCGACCCCGAGGCCCAACTGACCATGGGTGGAAAGGGGACAATTCATGACAAAAAAAATAAAATAAATTTCATAAAATATATAAAAAAATAAATAAAAAAACCATAAAGCTGTCAAAAAAAAATCAAAATTAACTTGTAAAAATGAAAAATTTAAATAAAAAATAAAAAGTAAACAAAAAAAAATTAAAATATATATATACAATATAAGAAAAAATAAATAAAAATTAAAAAAAGACCACTTTTTAAGTTAAAATAAAAACATCATTTAAAAAAATGTTAAATAATTATCAAAAAATTAAATTAAATTAAAATTAAACATAAAAACAAAAAAATTCAAAACAACTAAATAAAATAAATTTAAAAATAAAATAAAATAAAAAAATAAAAAGAATTAATTATATTAAAAAAAATCAAAATCGGGTGATTTTTTGCTAACTCAAAAAAGCGGGTACCAATTCACTTTCTCGTTTGATCGGTAACTATGTTCAACAAAGAATTCTTCAGTGACTTGGAGGAGAAGGACCTCCAGATGCACATAGAAATGGGAGATCATGGAAGGTATAGTGCGACCGTCATTGGTACTGTTACTTTTCAGCGGGAATCTGGTTCTCCTCTCACATTAAAAGATGTCATGTATGTTCCAAGTATGAAGAAGAATTTGGTTTTAGTTGATATTTTAGAGGACCATGGTTAAAATGTGATATTTAGCAAAGGAAAGGCTTTCCTTCATCACATAGCCTCAGGACAAGTGAAGTGAATCGGGGTTCAGGTGAAGAACCTCTACAAATTAGATGTAGAAGACTGTGCTTCTTTGAGCACAAAAGAAGAGAAGTTGTAGATATGAGACATCGGTGAATTTTGGCATAGACGATTGGGCCATATTCACCATGGAGCTTTGAAGATCATGCAACAAATTTCTACAGGACTTCCTATGGGTGAACTATAGCAGAGAGATACGTGCAAAGGGTGTACATTGGGGAAGTACACCAAAGAAACCTTTCATGATAAGGATAGTCAAGCCCAAGCGATCCTTGAAAGAGTTCACTCATACGTGTGTGGACCATTCTCGACAGCCTCCATGAACAAGAACTGGGATTATGTAATATTTGTAGATGATTTCTCACGTAGGTGCTGGACTTTATTCATGCAGAAGAAAGATTAGACACTCTCTAAATTTTGTGAATTTAAAGCACTTGTTGAGAAAGACGTTGGCAAGAAAGTGAAGGCTCTAAAGAGCAATGACGATGGAGAATATATGTCGAATGAATTAAATAACTTTTGTGCATCATAAGGCATTTGACGAGAGTTAATAGCACCTCATAACCCACAATGGAATGGGGTGGTTGAAAGGAAGAACATAAGTATTGTGGGAGCTGCATGGGAAATGTTACATGATCAAGGCTGAACATTGCACTTGCGGGCTGAAGCATGCAACACAACTATATATGTGCAAAATAGTAGTCCTCACCGGATCCTCAGAATGAGTACACCGAAAGAAGATTTTTCAGGTAAGAAACCGGATGTGGCACACTTCAAGATCTTTAGTTCACCAGTTTAGTGTCATGTTACCAATGATGCAAGGAAAATCTAAAAATGATCGCTGAATTGGGCATATTTATGGCATACAATGATACACCTCACAACTATCAGGTGTACCTTCCATCTCACAGGATGTTAGTGGTTCATAGAGATGTGAAGTTCGATGAAGAGAAAGCCATGATATGTTCCCTTGAGAGGGAGCTTCAGTTATATGAATATGAGGAGCTTTTAGCTCCAAAGGAAGAACCTCAGGATGATGTGGAGCAGCCACATGCAGAGGAGCAGAGAGTGGAAGAACCCACTCATGCAGAGACTTCTAGAGATGGAAGGAAGCACACCAGAGAGGCTGAAATATTGATGCATGATGCTAGAGAGAATGTGGGAGCACCCACATCATAGTGCAGGAAGAGGAGGTCACCAGATCAATACACTGGCTACATGGCTCTGATGAGCGAGAGTGTAGAGATTGAGCCATCCTCATTCGAGGAAGAAGTGCAGTAGCCAGTATAGTTTGATTCCATAGTAGAGAAGTATGAGTCCATTATCATAAACAGTGTTTGGAAATTGGTCCCAAGACCAGCAGACAAGTCAGTGGTGAGTTCTAGATGGCTTTAAAAGGTAAATCAATCAACATATGGGAGTGTGGAGAAACATAAGGACAAATTTGTGGCTAGAGGGTTCTCTTGAGTGGAGGGAATTGAATACGAGGAGACCTCTGCTTGAGTAGCAAGTTACTCTTCAATCAGATCTATTATAGCACTTTCAGTGCAAATGGGATGGAAGATACTTCATATGGATGTGAAGACAACATTCCTCAATGGAGTGATTGAGGACGAGGTGTACATTAAGCAGATGGAAGGATTTGAGACCTTCAACAGAGAGTCACATGTGTGTGCACTTAAACAAGCATTGCATGGATTGAAACAAGCACCTGGTGCTTGGTACACCAGGATTGACAGTTATTTCACCAGGTTGGGCTTCACAAAAAGTGAAGCAGATGCAAAACTTTGCCATATTGTGGTTGAAGGTAAATTGTTGATTATAGTATTATATGTCAATGATTTAATTCTAACGGTGATGAGAATCTGGTCAAATATTGCAAAGAAGATCTTGCAAGAGAATTAGAGATGAAGGACCTGGGGCTCATGCATTATTTTCTTGGTATGGAAGCATGGCAAGGAGATGAGGAACTGTTTGTCTCTCAAGGAAAGTATTCCAACGAGATACTGAAGAAGTTCCACTTGGAGAGCTACAAACCCATGGAGACTCCTCTAGCAGGGAATTGGAGGAAGGAATATGCTACTTCAAGTGAAGTAGTAGAGTTTACTATAAACAGGAACCTTGTGGTTTCACTTATGTGTTTGGTCAACACATGACCAGACATATGTTTTGCAGTTAACCATCTTAGTCAAGCAATTTTTAAGCCAACCAAACTCTATTTGAAGAAAACTAAACATGTGTTGAGATACCTCAGAGGCACCACTCATTTGGTCCTTGGTACAAACGGACAAAGGGAGTGAAGCTGCAAGGATTCATAGATGAAAAATTGGGTAGGGATTTCATATAATAGGAAGAGCACATCAGGGGGAATCTCTAGTATTGGGTGAGCAACATTTTCTTGGTACAGCAGGAAGCAGAGATCAATTGCACTCAATTTGGAAGAAGTAGAGTACATGGCTGCTAATCAAGAAAATTGTGAGGCTATCTGGATGAGGAAGATCATTTTTGGGTTATTTGATTAGCAGATGTATCCTACATTGATTTACTATGGCAATCAGATTTGTATCAAACATTCTAAGAATCCAGTTTTTCATTATCAGTCTAAGCATATCGACATCTGGTATCACCGTCTACAAGATTGTGTATAGAGGAGAATCATATTGCTAGAGTACATTCCTACAGAGGAGCAGGATGTAGACATCTTGACTAAGGCATTCTCAAGAGGAAAATTCAAGTTCCATAGAGGTAGGATTGGTGTATTTGATTATCCCTTTCTTGTTGAGAGGGAGTGTTGAAAATGCAACAGGAAAATCTTGATTTAATTTTTTCCTTTAATTAAATTAGGAATAAAATTGTAATTCCAGATCACAAGACAACTTGTATGAGTTAAATAAGTAAATTGACTTAGTTGGCTCAGTTAATTCGAGTTGAGGGTATAACTTGAGTCATGTACAGTGTCTCCTATATTATAGGATCCCTAGTTGAGTTTATTTTGAGTTGTAATTAATTAATTCAGTTTCACTAAGATAAAGTCAGTTAAACTAGTTCCAACTAATGGAGGAACTAGTAGAAGGTTAGAGAGTGGGGTGTTGCTTCATGTGTTCAACCATTTAACTGATGATTCACTCATAAATAACTCATTCATGTTAGATCTGAGAGTTTCCCAATTGAGATTGGAGTTCAAGGATAATGCATTATCGGTTGTATAATCATCTGAATTGTACAGGTGGTTCATGCAATCAGAGAAGGCCTATGAGGATTGTGCAATTCATATTAAGAAATTTCCCTAATTAACATGGGGCTAATTCCCAAGGAAACCGTGTAAGGAAATAGGGTGTTGGGAAAGTGAGAAATTGGTTAAGTATTAGCCTAGGCTTGTCTAGGAAGTAGCGATATAGATAGAGATAGTGCAGAAGTTGCTCGGGCTTGAGCAAAGCATTGTAATCTTCTCATATTTTCTCCAAGAAATAATTGTGTAATGTGTTGATTGAATTCTTTCTCTTGTATGCTTCGTGATTTCACTATCTTTTAATTGTTTCCGCTAATGAGTAGAGTATATTTAAGTATATTGTTTTAGTAAATTACAATTAGCATTTTGAATCTACAAGGAATTTCTACACAAGAAGTTGATAATGTGCCAGAGACAAGAGAGGCCTTGATGATGAAGAAAGAATTGATTAATACGGAGAAAGAAGTTGTTGAGCCAATCCAAAGAGGAGCCTTATTCTGAATTATTTGCAAAGTTCAAGGGAAATGTTGTATTGTAGTGATTGAAAATGGAAGTACTAATAGCTAGTGTTTACAAAGGTTGTAGAAAATTTGGTTGAAGAAGTAAAAGCATACAATGCCCTATAAGGTGGCTTAGTTGCAGAAAGGACATCATTTTTTGGTGAATGAGCAGTGTGAGATAGAGCTTCAAATTGGTAGTTACAAGGACAAGATTTTGTGTAATGTGATGTCGATGGATGTGTTCTAACTTATTTTTACCTATGCGATTTATTCTTAAATTGTATAGTTTCCGAAACAAAAAATTTCAATTTTTATTAGCACTTTGTAATATAGTCAAGCATATGTTCAAAAATGTCACTTTAATTTAGTTTAGGCACAAATAAATTTGTTTAAATGTTTTTTTTAAATAATGTCACCAATTAAGTTATCCATCGAGCATCTTTCAACATCCTAGGTTATCTCCACTCGAATCAACGTACAATAAATGATTACAGGACCCCCCCACACTTCTGATAGTTAACGGGGAGGGGGGTCTGCAAAATGGTTTTTAGGGAAATCACCCATCGTGACGTGCCAGACATTGATCCATTGTGGGTCCCCCCTCATCAAAACTATATACCGCCAAACCACCCCACCCCCCCACCCGCAAACCACCTTCCATACACTCTTTATTGTCACTACCACCTCCGCCAACTTAACACTTCCACCACCACAGTCGCTATTTTCTGATAAATTTAGTAAAATAATTGTTGTAGTCATTTATCCCTTCCCGAAAACATCCCGATACTTGATTGGTGATGCAACAAGCATCAATACCTATAGCAATTATTTCAAATTATCTCATAAGCCATTTATCCTCAATTCACCCATCTTTTTCCTTCATTTCTCCAGTGTTGCATAATTGCTCAGTAATAGAAGGTATCAGAATTCCATAGTCAACCACTTCAATTAGCCAGCAGATTACCAAGTATTCTTAATCATTTGTTCTCTTTTAATCTAAAATGGCTAGCTAGAAGGGGAAATCCAAGATCTCTGCTGAAAACCCTATGCTTCCTCTAGTTCCTAATTTAGATGAATTCCCTCTAGTAGATACTAGTTATAAAATCACTAAAACCAAATGTGAATTCGACCTATATGAAATCCACAATTGGGAATTTCAGAAATTCAAATATTCCATTAATGAACTAAGCTTTTGGGAATCCATGTTACCAAAATTTGTTTTCCCCTAGACTTGTCATTTTCCTAAGATTATTACCTAGTGTGAGAACTGTTATCTACCTAGTCAGAGAACAATTGTAGCTAGAAATGGGGAATTCTTGTTCTCCATAACTTCAGAATCTATTTTCCAAGCCTTATAGATCAATCCTCCAAGTTCCATTCACCCATTCTTAGTAGATTCACTGGTGGAATTATACCAGAAACTTACCTTTCAGTAGCAAGCCGGCATTTTTAAGTCTTTCATGCAAGAGGGTTCTGAATTACCTTGTCACAATCCACCATACTCTTCAGCAACGTTTCTAGAAATGTCAAGACAAGTAATTTCTATGGATTTTTGTATTTTAGGTTACCAAAAGTGATGAGTGGGTTGATGAATTCATTTTAGGTTTTATGTCAGTCTTTTCTCCTTGTAAAAAGCCCTCTATTTTTTCAAATTCACCCAGTTTATTTCTGAGATCATCCATGAACAATTTTTTAAGTTTAATGCAGAAAGGTATTTTAAGCATCAATCTGTATTGGTGTATTTATTTTTATATCATCAGTCTAAAAGTTTCGAAATGCCACTTCAAAATCTTGACTTACGGGGAAAGCCACAAGTTGTTATTCACTAGACCTCTGTAAACATAAGGAATTCATAAAATTACTCTTTCAATGATTTTGTATATCAATTCCTACATTTGTCATTTTGTGTTCTTAGAAATGATGTTTTCCCTAGGATATCTACAGAAATTAAAATAAATTTTCATTTGAGTGAACAATCCAAAGTGGGAGACTGTTACTTATATCAAAATTTCATAGAAATTAGAGTTTATGGTTCTGATTTGCAACCATACAAACTGCCAATTTTTCTTCCTATGAGGATTTTTTCTCTGGAATTCATAAGACAGAGTTTGAACATGGATGAGATTCATTTTTTTATAGAAAGAAAAAGGCCTAATTCAAATTACAGGTGCAAATTGGTCCATTCATAGTAAATACCAGAGTAGTTGACAAGGATAGCCTTTCCATTTCCTAGATAGCCATGGTGTTGTGGGTTTTACTTTTGTTTTTTGGTTGGTTCTCATATTCCTGTGGCTGAGGGTTGAGTTATTAATTCCTGGAGCCTTGGTTGGACAAATGCTTTGGAAGCCATGTAACATCTTGGCTTGAGTTACTAGTCCTGTAGCCTTGGTTAGACAAATGCTCTGGAGCCCTTGGTGGGTTAAGCTACCAGTCCTAGAGCCTTGGTTAGACAAACGCTCTGGATCTTGGTAGTAGTTGTGGGTTGAGTTACTAGTCCTGGAAGCCTTGGTTGGAATAAAAGTTGTGGAGCCCTTAATAGCTTGGGTGGAGACCAATCAAGTGATGGTTATTGATGTCTGACCATGAGGTGGAATCACTGGTTGAGGGTTGAGGTGGTTTGGCCTCTGGAATGCCTAGTTTGGTTTTGTTGGATTTGTTTTATGAGATCCCACATTCATGATAAGAATATGGCATGGGGGTGATTGGCTGAAAGAGATATTTGGTTCAGCCCAATCTATGTTCGGGTGGTTCATGAAAGTCCCATACCTGGACGGCCTATGCATTAATTAATAAGAGCTCCTTCTCCTTGTTCTTTTGTGTAAATGTATTGGTTCATATGTGGTTTTTATGGCTGTCACATCCTTGTAATTTTTGTTGGTTATATGTTGGTTATGAGTAAGTTTTATGACAATGATGATGTTTGGATCTCATCATGTTTTGATTAATAAATGAATATACAATGAATATATGACCTAATGGATGATAATGCAGTATTGTGATAAGGCATCAATTATTCATAGAGATTCTCAGATAAGTATGAGACCCCTGTGCTCAGATCCTTTGTTATGTCATGTAGATTGCATATTTGTGACATGTTAGATGAAATGCTTGTCATGGCTAGTAGGGGTCTAGTAAAGTCCTTGATCAACTTTATTATCAAAAGCATTGTCTTCATGTCTTTTATGAGTTTTTGAATTTTCATGGATTTCTGGGAAGTGATTAGGTCCTAGCCCTAGAAAATAGCCTTAAATCTCACAGTCGTTGGCATAGCACTGGCAGAAAAAGGCTACAATCGCACTAAGGCATGCTCATGGGAGCGAGTGGAGGATCTCTGTCACTTGGAGGGCTTAACAAGGGAGCAACTAGGGCTCTAGTTTAGAAAAAGGTAAGTTTCCTCACAGATTGGTCACCTAGAAGGGCTGGTTAGCTCCTAGAGGTTTTGTAGCATGTGTGGAAGGTCAGATCAGTCTTTTCATGCCAATTCCACTTCCTTAGTTGTACTTGAGGAGTTGAATCATATCATGGTAACTCTTTGTCACATGTTTATCCCAATGGACCGGTTAGCTTGGGTAAATGTGGGAGGAGGGTGTTACAGAGTGGTATCAAAGCATGATTCAACCCTTGGACTAGATGGGTGGTGTGTTGGTCATGCATACATGTCAGTTGCATATGTATTCATTATCCTTCTGGTATATGTGCTTATTGTGTTTGCATGGTGGTGGTCGTGGTTACATTTGTATCGCCACGTGAAAGTTGATGGTGTCATTACTAATAGTATTGGTTGTGAATATATGTCAATTATACACTGGTTATGCATGTCAGTGTTTAAATGTTGTTACACATGCATTGACTTGGTGATGGTTATTGTGCATGAAGCCATGGTATGTGGTCAGTATAGTCATGCATTGATAACTGGATAATGGTTGAAATGATGATTATATGTTGACTTAATTATGTTTATCTATGTATATTGCTAATCTGGTCAATCTTGCAAACGATATATCCTCCCAGAACTATACTAATGTACACTGGTTTGTTTACGATTTGGTTTAGCTGACATAATATACCTTGTAGGAAGAAGAGAACAAATATTACTAGCAAGATGGAAGACTATATTTCACAAGACTCTCCCTTTGGATCAGATGAACAACGTGGTATTGGGATCTCTTCTGACATAGCAAACACATTGAGAGTGTTGAAGGAATGAATAAAGAGTTACAAAGAAGATAATGACAAAATCATACAGGCACAGGGGAACAAGCAGATGCCAATACGATGATTCTTTAGAGCTTGTCAGACTTCCAGAGACGGGGACCACTTAGAATCAGTCATGAACAGGAGGATAGGACTAGTGGAGCACATGGTAGCAGGTCACATAGTGGGGACAGGTTGGATAGAGATGACACAATTAGAGATGGTAGGTTCTTAGACACTCTGGATAGCAGATGCAATGGACATAGGTTCTACTCTAGTTCTAGTTCTAACAGGTATCATGATCATCGTTGTTATCATCCTTACGGGAGGAATGACAAGGGATATTTTCTAGATGAGTTCAAGAAAGAAAAGTCACCTACATTTTATGGAGAAATGAAGAAGTTGCAGGATGTAGAAGCATGGTTGCTTGGTATGAAAAAGTTCTTCAGATTTCATGATTACTCAGTGAACATGAAGGCCAGAATAGATGCATTCATTTTTAATGGTAAAGCAGATGTTTGGTGGGAAGATGTAAAGAATGTCAGAGGTATTTATGAAGAGGAGTTGACTTGGAATTAGTTCAAGAGACTATTCAGGAAGAAGTATCTATCATAGAGATACTATGATGATAGAGCAAAGGAATTCTATGAGCTGAAAATGGGATCTATAACTATTGAAGAGTACACTAGCATATTTTTGGAGTTATTGAGATATATTCCTTACCTCAAGAGGAAAAGGCCAAGATTCAGAGATTAATTAGTGGGTTGTCGGTAGCGTTCAAGGATAGGATTGAGTTTGATGAGCCCATATCATTGAAGGAGGCCATCCGGAAGCTAAAGCATTGTTATGAGAAATCAAAGCATAGATCTGAGACAAAGCAATACTGGAAAGGTAATGATAGGAATAAAGGAAAATGGGACAAGAAGTGAAGAAGACCTCAAGATACAAGTAAAAAAGAGAATGCAGCACCACATAATAATTTCAATGCATCTGACAGAGGACAGGGATTTCGATATGAGAAGAATAAGGGTGATGATAGGAAGACCTTATAGTGTTGAACTTGTGGAGGAGAGCATCACAGAAGAGATTTTCCATAGCATTAGGGTGGTAGACTGCAGATCTATAGTGCTCAAAAGGCAAGGATAGTGGGGGATGTTGGAAAGATTATTCCGCAGATCTATGCAGCGTTGGATAATAGGCAGGAAGATTACGAGGAATCTATTATTGAGATGGACTGGAAGCTTTGTGATCAAGTTGTTTCTATTTTGATTGACCCTAGATCTCATTATGGTAATGTTAATCCTAGCTTGGTGGATAAGTGTGGTTTGAATAAAGAAGTGCATGCAGAATCTTAGCTAGTGTAGTTGGCTACAGGTACAAAGAAGTGATTTCATCTATAGGTAAGAGCTTGTATATTTGAGTTGAATGGTATGCCTACATCATCACATTTGAATGTATTATCATTGGGGTCGTATAGTATGTCTTTGGGTATGGAATGGATGTATCTTAATAGGACTAAGTGGATTGTTATGAAAAATCTATTGAGTGCTTGGATGACAATGGAGAATAGAGAATTTTGCTAGGTAAGAAGAGGGCAACATCAGTTAGAATGGTGACACCTATATAGGTGAAGCGTAGTCATAGGAAAGGGTGTGTTTTATTTGCATTGCATATTTCTAGTGCTAAAGGTAAGGAAGTTGAGGATGTAGAGGTATTGAGCAGGTACCTGATCTTACATCAGCTTTGACATATTTTCTGTAGATATTTCAGAGTTGCCACCTCACAGGGAAGTGGATTTTTCTATTGAGTTGGTACCAAGGGTAGCTTCAACACCTAAGGCACCATATAGGATGAGCACACTAGAGTTGGTGCAGTTGAAGTTGTAGTTGAAGGAAATGGTTGAAAATGGATATATTAGGCCAAGTGTATCACCTTGGGGTGCACCAGTATTGTTTGTAAAGAAGAAGGATGGTACTCTCAGGTTGTGCATCGATTACAGGTAGATGAACAAGGTGACCATCAAGAACAAGTATTCATTGCCTAGGATTGATGACTTGATTGATCAATTGAAGGGAGCAACAGGGTCCTCAGATATTGACCTAAGATCAAGATATCATCAGGTATGCATTAAAGAAGAGGAAATTCACAAGAATGCTTTCCAGACCAAGTATGAACATTATGAGTTTGTTGTAGTTCCTTTCGGTTTGACTAATGCTCCAGCTACTTTTATGTGCTTAATGAATAGTGTGTTGTGTCCTTATTTGGACAAGTTTGTTATTTTTTTCATTTATGATATATTTATATATTTTAAGAATGAGAAATAACATGTCAAACACTTAGCATCAATATTGAGATTGCTAAGAGAGAATCAGTTGTATGCCAATATTAGCAAATGCAATTTATTTCAATATTGAGATTACTAAGAGAGAATCAGTTGTATGCCAATATTAGCAAATGCAATTTATTTCAAATAGAGGTACATTACTTAGGGTATGTGGTTTCCAAGGAAGGCATAACAATGGATCTAGAGAAGATAAGGGATATCATGGAATGGGAAGATCGTAAAAATGTGGATGAGGTAAGATCGTTCATGGGGCTAGCAAGTTATTATAGGAGGTTCATTAGGAACTTCACTCGCATTGCTTATCTGATTACATCATTGTAAAGGAAAGGTAATAAGTTTGAATGGACAGAGGAATGTGCAGCAAGTTTCAAATAGTTGAACTTGTGGTTAACGAATGATCCATTGTTAAATATTGTAAATCTAGACAAAGAGTTTGTGGTATGTATAGATTCTTGCAAGAGAGGACTTGGTGGAGTTCTTATGCAGGAAGGACAAGTGGTATGATATGAATCAAGGAAATTGAATGAGAATGAGAATAATTATCCGACACATGATCTTGAGTGGGCAGCGATCATCCATGCATTTAAGATGTGGAGACAGTGTCTTCTGGGAAAGAGGTTTGTATTGATGAGTGATCACAATGGATTGAGGTATCTATTTGACCAACTGAATTTGAATGTAAGGCAAGCTAGATGGTTGGCCATGATCAGTGAGTTTGATTTTCAGATTAGGTACATTAAAGGTAAAGAGAATAGGGTTATAGATGCTCTTAGAAGGTGGATAGAGGCAAATCATATAGCAACTATGAGTTCTTATAGGATAGATTTTCAAGTTCGGATCTTACAGGTGGAACAATAGGATAACAGGTACATGGATCTTATTCATATGCTACATTAGGGTACAAGTGACCAGGATGTAGAGTACCGTCTCACAGTAAATGGCTTGGTCAAATTTAGGGATAGGATCTATGTGTCGAACGATAGTGAGATCAAGAAGCTTATCCTTAGGGAATTTCATGTTAAGCCAAATCACCCAGGATATGAGAAGACATTGACAGCAGTGAAGAAGTTCTACTATTGGCCAAATTTGAAGAAAGAAGTGGTAGAGTTTGTGCCTAGATGCTTGGATTGTCAATAGGTAAAAGTAGAGTGTAAGCATCCAGGTGGATTACTACAGTTGATTTCGATTCCAAAGTGGAAATGGGAAGTCATTTCCATGGACTTCATCATAGGTTTTCTAAGGACATCAAGACATCATGATTCTATTATGGTTGTGGTTGACAGGTTGACAAAGGTAGCACACTTAATTCCAGTGAAGTCTACATATTCAGTTAATGATGTAGCACAGGTATTCTTCATAGATGCAATGAGGTTACATGGTGTTATGAAGAATATTGTGTGAGGAAAGGATGTTAAGTTCACTTCAAAGTGATGGAAGGATTTGTTTGCAGGTTTGGGTAAAGATTTGGCCTTGATCACACCTTATTATCCACGGACAGATGGAAAGATAGAGAGGGTCAACATGATTTTGGAAGACATGTTGAGAATGTACGTCATGCATCAGCAATGAAAGTGGGAAGAGTATATTCCACTAGTATAGTTTGCTTACAACAACGGGTATCAGGAATTTTGAGGATAACTCCATTTGAGGAATCTACGGGAGGAGTTGTAATATTCCCATCAGTTGGAGTGATCTAGTTAACAGGGTATTGATAGGACCGGATATGTTGGCAAAAATGGAATAGGAAATGCACATAATCAAGAATAATCTAAAGGAAGCACAAGATAGACAGAAAATTTATGCAGATCGGAACAGGTTTCTTAGGGAGTTCCAAGTTGGGGAACATGTGTACTTGTCCATCAAGCCCCATAAGAGATCCTTGAGGATTGGATCATGTGCCAAGTTTGCAACCTCGGTTTTGTGGACCTTTCAAGATCCTTGAAAGGATTAGACCAATAGCTTATCGACTTGCACTGTTCCCGACAGTGAAAGTCCACGATGTTTTCCATGTGTCATTGCTTAAGAAGTATGTTAAAGATGTTGATCACGTGATTGACTAGTCTGTATTACAGGTGGAGCCAGAAGGAGAATTCCAGCCAGAACCTCAGTGCATTTTGCAAACAAATATTCTCATGCTCCAGAACTGAGCAATCGAGCAGTTTAATGTGTAGTGGAAGCACTTTGGGCTTGATGAAGCTACATGGGAGATGGAAGATAAAATGCACGCTATGTATCCTTCTCTATTTTTTGGTTGAGCAAGTGTTTTTGGTATATGTTTTGGTGTGATGTTTTGGTGTATATATATATGTGTGTGTATATGGATGTAAATATAGCCATGAGCTATGTTATAAAGCTCCAACAAGATATATGGTTGTTATGTTGTTATTTTTGTTATGTTGTTATGGTTGTCATGTTGTTATGTTTATCATGATGGTTTTCTTTTCAGTAGGTTGATTATTGTAAATACTACATCGATATAAGTTATAGAGCTCCATGGGCATTATGTTTTGTCTTTCAGTGGTGTTGTTGGTTGTAGGTGTCATTGAACATTGAGGATAGTGTTCCCCCAAGGGGCGGGGGTTCTTTAACAGCGCTGGTCAAAAATCCATGTAATAAACTTAATAAGGTAAAAATAATACCTTGGTAATGGAACACGTATTCCAAGCTGAATGTTGGGAAAAAACATAGTGATGGGGATCATTGGTGATTAATTAATGGTTATGGAAATTGACATAGGAAATGGTTAAGGCTTTGGAAAGACAAAGTGGCATTAATTAGCATTTTATTTATGAAAGTAATGAAAATTAGGAGAAAAGGATGGTGAAATCTCACAGGTTGCATGTGAGGAGGAAAATGAAGGAAAATAACGGAAATTAAAGAAAATAGAGGCCTCATTAATAAAAAGGCTTATGAGGATCAGTTCACAGACTTTTGTCAATTTAGTTTTGGAGCTCTCTCTCTATTCTCTCTCTCTCATGCTCTTGGACACTTAGAGTTTTCTTAGAGAACTATTGGAGGAGGGTGGCACACTTGATATTTTGAGAAAAAAGGAAAAAGAAGAGTAGGAAAGCACAAGAGGACATCGGTATCAGCAGCTACAGTGGGTTTTTCTTGTAGGTATCAAGTTGCATGTATCATTTCCTTCCTAGTTTTGGCATGCATGGCATATGAAATTTCAAAGAATATTTTGAATCTTGTAAGAACCCAACTTCTCAAAATCGCAGCCCATGGCTTGATTACATGATTCAATATGGACCACTCTTTAAGAACAACTAGTTGTGTATTCCCAATTATTCCATGAGGGAGAATTTAATTAAATAAAAGAAAAGTGGAGGTCTTGGAAGATATTTTGGAAAAGGCAAGATGTATGATCTGCTGAAAAGGAATTATTATTGACCAAAGTTAAGAGCTGATGTACAAATATTTTTCAGTAAGTGAAAAAATTTTCAAATTGTCAAAGGAAGAAGTCATAACACTACACTGTATACCCCATTTCCAATTCTAGGGAGGCCTTGGGACTCAGTGAGTATGGATTTTGTTTTAGGACTAATAAGAACTCAGACAGGTAATGATTCTATTTTTGTGGTTGTAGATAGGCTTTAAAAAATTGCTCGATTTATTCTTTGTGCTAAGGTTATTGATGCTAACCATGTTGCTAATTTATTCTTTAAAGAAGTGGTAAGACTACATGGAAATCCCAAGAGTATTGTTTCAGATTGAGACACTAGGTTCTTGGGACATTTTTGGAGGACATTGTGGAAGAACTCTCGCACAGAATTGAATTTCATTTTAGCATATCACCCACAAGCTAATGGTCAAACTAAAGTAATGAATAGAAGTTTGGGAAATATTTTATGCAGTTTGATTAGATATCATCCTAAACAGTGGGATAAAAATTTAGCACAATCCTAATATGCATACAATGACACTCCAAACATAAGTATTGTACAAATCCATTTCCAAATTGTGTATGGAATAAACCCAAGAGGAATGCATGAGCTCAAAAATTTAGGAAGAACAAAGTAGAGAAGTGCGGCAGGAGAAGACTTTTCTACGACTATATGAGAAATTCATGACCAAGTAAAGTAGAAACTTCATGAAAACAACCTTAAATATAAGAGAAGAGAAGATCTCAACAGAAGGGAGAAAAATTTTGAAGTAGGAGATTTAGTACTTGCACATTTGAGAAAACAAATATTTCCAAAGGGCAAGTACAACAAATTAAAACTCAAAAATATAGTGTAGATTTTCTTGTAGATTCACAACTCATGTAATGTAATCAAACATAAGACAAGAATATACTCTACTCTCAATAGCGGAAACCAATAGATCACTGAAAACAATAATCAACAAGAGGAATATAATCAATGGCACATAACATAATATTTCTCCTGGGAAAGAAACTGCTCAAAACCCGAACTATCTATATTGCATTAATCATAATATCTGAGAAGAAATTACAAAGCTTGTTCTCACTAGAACAATTCTTGAACAAATGATCAACTCTCTGCTCACAAGCTAGCTCAAGCCAAACCTTAGCCTATTTTGCTGCTCTCCAAGCCCCTACTTCCTTGCACAGTTCCAAGAGGAATTAGCCTCTATTTAATGAGGAAATCCTTCTTCCATAACTACGCAATCCAAACTTCAGTCCTCAACTAATTGCATGCTGCATCTGTACAACTCAAAAAATTATACAACTGATAGTACAATGTCCCTGCACTCTAGTCTCAACTGGGTCTTCCTTTGAACTAACTTGCTTGATTTATTCTTGAGTGAATCTCTAGTTAGCTGGAGTAGCACTGAGGATGCACAAGTGCACCAACTCACTACTAGAGCTCTACTAGTTCCTCCAAAAGTTAGAACTAGTTTAAGTAACTATAACTCTGTCAAACTAAGTTATCTAATTACAACTCCAATAATCTCAATTTGGACCCCTAAAACTTAGGGATCACACTTACATGACTCCAGATAGACATCCAACTCAAATTTCCTAAGCTAACTAAGTCAACTTAACTTAGTTAACTATTACAAGTTGCTATGAGAAAAGAATTACAATTTAATTCAAGGAAAAATTAAATTGGAATTTCTAGATGCTATTTTTAACATGTCTTGTTGTTATTTTCAACATATAGGACCTTGCAGAATCTTGAAGAAATTCTCTACTAATAATTATGAACTTGAATTTCCACCTGGAGTTGGAATTTCACCAATATTTAATCTAGCATATTTATACAAGTATGAGCCTAACATAGAACAACCGTCAAATGATGATGAGAAGCAACACTGAGTACAGTGGGAGAATCATTTGCTAGCAGTTGAACCTTTGCAACCTGAAAGGATTTTGGATAAGGGATTGATCAAGAAAACCAGGGAAAAAGGATATTTTGAATACTTGGTAAAGTAGAAAAAACTTCCAGTTTCATATGCAACTTGGATGACTGCGACACTTATACAGAATAGTGGAAAATCTGTTCAAGAACTCATGGACAAGTGTTCATGAAATTTGTGTTTCTTGGGAGTATGATGCAGGGGCATATGTAATTTTCAGAGACCAAGAGGTTGAAATCATTTACTGGAGGATTTGGTTCCTCAAGGAGTGGTTTGTTAGGAGAAGATTTATTTTATATTGTTATGTATTTTGTTTAATTAGGTAGATTGTCACAAATTTGTGGTAGTTTGTTTATATTTCCCTAAATTGGTCCTTAGATCGTATATTCATGGATCCATGTCAAACTCTTAATGTAATATTTATATTTCTTGGATTTTAATAAAAATGTATGAGCGAGTGTGTTGTGCAATTTTTTTTCGATAACCAGTCCTTATGCAATCTTTATGATCGATGCATGTTCTCATTTGTAATAGCATTGTATTTTATTGATGGGATTGAACTATATATAGATATATAGATATGTGTGTGTGTGTGTGTGTGTGTGTGTGTGTGTATGTATATATATATATATGTATGTATGTATGTTAAACAATCTAGGGCATCTAGGTATGATGAGATTCTTCTGATGATGATAACTATTTGTGAAGCACTTTTTACTTTTTCTTATTAAAACAATCTTCTCTTATTATTGTCAGTGTGTGATCTCTTTCTTCATCAAATAGTTACCAAAAACAAAAGCGACAAGAACACAAGATGTTGGCTCTCAGCTAGGGAAAAACCTATCTCTCCTAGAGAGAAAAACCCTTTTGAAAATTTCTCTTATTAAATCTTCAATTGACAAATGACAAATCGTAGACCCTTGACCAGTGGACCCTCCAAGCACAAGACATAGTCTCTCTTCCTTTTTTCATTCAATCAATGACTTCTTCTTCTTTTCACCTTTATCTCTTCCTTCTCACTTCTTCCGGCAATGGATAGCTCTTTTTCTGGCAACTTCAGAAACCCTAGGTGTTACACAGTATTTTGTCACTGACCCCGCATCCCCTGATCCCGGGTAGAGTCGGTCCCCGAATGGCATCTGTTCTATGTCATACATCAAAATATGTGTCCACATCTTCCATATCACTCAAGAATATCAACCATCCTCATTAATCTTGAAGTTGACCCTTTTGACCTATGTTTCAAGATCGTTGCAGGACATCAATATCCTGTCTACAACGATGGACCAAAGTGAACTAGAACCTCACGACATCGTCACAAGAGTACATATGTTCTCTGCGACAGTCAGATTTTAGGGATCGTCACAATTCATCAGTATCCTGCTTGCGACGATAGATCTGAATACATTTTTGCCTCGCGATGTCGTCTCTGAGTCATTGTGTTTGACTCGCGATGACCTAGATATGGCGAATTAGTTCAAATAGAATTCTTCTGCATGGTTCTCAAACTGGTTGTTGGGTCAAGGAAGTTTGCCTTTCCTTATTTGAGATGGTGGTTCCACCTTTTGAGTAACCTCCCATGAATATACGCTTCCTCTCCCTCATTTATGGAGGCTCCTCCTCTTATAAAAACATCCTCCATGACTATGATCAGCTAGTTTTTGGTAGTGAGCACACTGGCTAGTTTTGGTGTGAGATTGATAGTTTGCAGTGTGAATTGCTGATAGTCTAGAAATTGGTTGTGGATTTCCATAGCCTTATGTTAGTGCTTTTGGGTGAGAGAGAGAGTCATCATCCTTTCTGGGAGACCTTTTGAGAGTGAATGCTTGTGGAGACATACTGACTGGACCCTTCGAGAAAGCTTGCGATGTCAAGGCATGGTTGTAAGCTTTACTTTTTCTCATATTAATACAATCAATGGTTATTTCCTATATCGTGTATGAAATATATTTGATAGCTTATGGTTCCTTGACTCTGTAAGTGAATAGTTCATTGTTGTGCTCTATTATGTGTTTCGTTGTTCTCTTGTGTTGTTTCAGGTGAATCACTCATCAAAGAGAAGAAAATGATAGCTGGAGCAGTGTAACGAAGACTGCATCAAACATCGGGATAAGGTAGGCTCTTTCAATGATGACTAATTAAGGAATTAGCTATTGTATGTGTCTTGCTGTGACTAGAACCACTCTAGGGCTAGAGGGGTTGCCTCTGTCTGTAGAGGGAACTTTACCTACATCACATTAGGTGTCCTTAGAGACCTCTTCTTTGGAGTCTTCCTTTCCTTCTCTACTTTGTTTGGAAATATTCCCTTTCCTTGACACTTGGGCTGGAGAATGAGACCTTCCTTGAGAGATATTTCTGACTTGAGAGGTTGATCCTCTTTACCCTATTGCAGGTCTGATTTCTTTGCATGTGTGGCTAATATAGATTTGTACTTGGTCCTTTTTCTTGCTTCTTTCCTTCGCTTTAGGTGAGGCATACTTCGCTTGATATGGAGGCCTATTTGGAGCCTCTTTTTAGCCCAATCAAAAATTCTTGAAGGACTGCACTTTTTGACTTGTTGCAGTAGTATAATGCCCTCCTTTTCCTTCGTACGTGTGAATGAGATCAGCCCAAAATAAAGATAACACTTTCCTTTTCTTGCCTTTCCTTCTTCGCTTTCCATAGAAGGTTTTTTCCTTCTATTTCGCACCTCTTTATCACTGAATTGTAGAGCTGGTTGAATTGGTTCTTGAATGAGAACGAGCTCCCCTATATATAGTGGTTGATCTTCCTCTTTTGGGCTGACTTGATCAACTAGTGAAGCCGACTTCACTTTTGTGCATAAAAAATCATTTTTTGAGCTGACATGAAGGGGAGACTTATCTTTGCTTTGGAGGATCACCCTAAACATATTTATTTGACTATAATACATATGTTTACATAGTATAACATGCCCACATGGGTCTTCAATAATTACATTGACTCTTTGACTTCCTAGAAGCACTCAAACATGTGTTTCAACTATGCAATGAGCAAGAAACTCATTTTTACAATTTTCAAAAATAATAATTATTTTCTTTTACAAATACAAAGATCAAAATTACATTTATGAAGACTGAACCTAGTTACACTTTCTTCAACACTTGAGGTATTCATAAATCATTACAAGGTGTTTGGACATTTTTAATCTGAAGAATTCACATAAGAGAAATCGGATTGGAATTCCATATGTTATAGCATCATAGTAACCAACATTGTTTCCACAACAAGGCCTTGACTAACATCTCTATCTCTCAATAGATCAGAGCACAATTTTGGTGAGACCAATGATTATAGGCACATTTATCAATGTTTCTCAAGGTACATACCCACACCGGTGTTCATTGAGTATGACCTTCTAGGACTATTCTTATCTTAGGTTCCCATCCCTCAAATAATATCGGTCATCTTTCCTACTCTTATCTTGGATGCCCTACACATCCTCAAAGAGCATCGAATGCCAGATGATTACCCAATCCTCCATTCTTTCTTCCCAAGTGAACACAAGAATTTTGTATCTATCTCTCCCTCTCATCTAGGGAATATATTCCCATTCCTATAAAGGAATGTACCCAAGCTCCCTCTGACCAGGGACTTTCCCAATATCCCTCTTAATCAAGGACTTTCCAGAGCTCCCTCTTCAACTAGGGACTCTCCCTTTCATTAGAAACTTCTTCTTGTGGGTCCTTCAGCTACTTGATCAATTTATTTCCTTGATGTCATGAAACTTAATCGAGATTCTTCTTTGTAGGGCATCAGCGATTGATCATCTTCCTTCTTTGTTTTTCATGCCATTCCTTTCTTCATGGAAAGTGGCCTTATTGACACATATCTAGGACCTTCATCATATGGATACTTCTTCTTCATAATGTTTATTTCAGGGATTTCCATCTGCCACATGAATGCTAGTTGTACTTGCACTTAAAACTCTTGTTCCAGTAGCCCTGCATGAACCCATCGAGGTATTATTCAAGAAATTAAAGCATAAATTTAAATCAAATAGAACATTATGAAATGGATTTCCATCATGACATATTGTTGCCTTGAATCATCAGCATCCAGTATGTTCACATCTCCAAGGCCTTCATAGGTTTCAAGGGTCCTTTGATCTTTTTATTCCTTTGTCATAATTCTCGTGCCTTCTTTTGGGAGATGCCTTCAACAAATTTGTCATTCCTAGTGTTCATGGTGTCCTTTTATGCCTGATCTCTTTATCTCATATGCTTCTTTATAGATTTTCTTTGTCAACCATCTCCTACTCCATATGAGGACATTTCTCATGTTGATCTTTATGAGAGAGTGAACCATGCCTTCATGCATACCTTCAATGAAGGGGATCTCATCTTATTCTTGACCATGCTTCCAGAGAAATTCCCCATGCTTACAAAATGATGACATGAGTTTAACTAAAAACATAGATCATACATACCTCATCTTAGTTCTTTCCTTGATCATCTCAACTTCTTTTGAGAACTTCCTAGATTGAGATAACCTCAATATCCTTTGCTTTACTACATATTTCCTTTCGTACATATCATCCTTTATTGAATCCCCATAAGTGGAATTCTTCTTGAGACACCTACTTTTCCTGAAGGTCATGAACCTTCTATTGAAGATTCCACTAAAGGATCCTTATAGTCCTCATCCTGCAAATGTCCCTTCCTGTTGATGATAATGGCCTTATAAGATGATTCTTCATGATCATGACTATTCCTTTATGCATTGATGAGGTTATCTAATGGCTACATCCTTCCTACATGAATATATTTATCTGAGTTATCTCTACATAATGCTCTTATATTCCTGAAGATGCCATTCTCATAAATCATGAATTCTATCCTACCACTACATGTTCCTATGATACCCAAAACTTTAAAGAAGACTTATGTTAATAAGTTGATCTCAATCATAGTAGAGATCCAGATGGTCCTCCTTCTTCTGCTTCTTATCTTCTTCTTTCACTTCTTGGGTAATGTGGGCTTCTTCTCTTTTTCTCTTTTTCTTGTCCTTATTGAACTTAGGACAATCCCTCTTATAGTGTCCATATTCTTGGCAACCAAAGCATTAGACTTTGGACATATCTCTTTTACCCTTTCTCTGTGGACCAAACTTGCCAAATTTCCATTTTCCCTTGGCCAAAGTAGAAAATGCTTGCTCCTTTGATCCCACATCATCCTTGGCTTTGAGTCGAGTCTCTTCAATTTTTCATAGAGACCAAAGTTCATTCAACGGGGTGGATTCCTTCTTGGCATATATATTTGATGTGAAGTTGCCCCATTCCTCAGGTAGTGCATTGAGCACCACATTAGTCATTTCTCTATATGACATAACTTCTCCTAGTTC
The DNA here is from genome assembly GCA_031772625.1 of Pinus tabuliformis. Taxonomy (NCBI): domain Eukaryota; kingdom Viridiplantae; phylum Streptophyta; class Pinopsida; order Pinales; family Pinaceae; genus Pinus; species Pinus tabuliformis. The sequence continues at coordinate 859,673,044 of CM062812.1, forward strand.
TTGCAACTGGTCTCTAATCTCAGAGACCTTCATGAAGTAGGGAGATATTCCTTATTCCTTGTATATCTTCATTTTATATAACTCGTTATGCAACGATATCACTTCTCCAGCTGTACTAACTGAGAATGGCTCCACGATATTATCATAGTTTTCTTTAGTTGTTTCAAGTTTGGAAACATAAGAAATGAGAGGGTCCTTAATGGATTCTATCAAAATCCTTTGATCCCTTGTTTCATCCTTATTGCACTTTACTAGGGCTTGAGTTTGTTCCTTAGCAGGAACAGTGAAACTCCCTTTGATGTAGTCCAAAAATTCATTTTATTCGAGAAGTAGATCAAATCTCTTTTTCCATGCAAGGAAATTAGCAATCCCAACCAGTTTGTTGCTTTCCTTGCAAAAAGACATTTTGATATTTTCAGAAGAGGACATAAAAACATTTACATGAGAGTGTTAGTGATGAGGAGATCTTGTTACTTCCTTGATGAATGAAGTCTCAGCTTCTTGGATCTTTGAGTTCTTCAAGATGCTTCCTTCAAGGTGCCTTGTGATAGATTTGCATGTTGATGAAAACTTCTCAATGTGCATATCTGGAGATCTTCAATGTGGGCCTATATCTAAGTACCTTCCTTTGAAGATGATGATTCTTTGATGTAAACCCTTCTTGGATGAACCTTCTATTAGATGCCTTTGTATAGAAGGATTTCTTCCTTCTTTTTTCCCAGGATGGTAGTCCTTCTTAATGGATCTAGGAGAGGAGATAGTAATCCTCCGTGTCTTTGATGGATATGGAACCCTTGCTTGTCGATCTGATGCTTCAACTTTTGTGTGCCCTTGCTTCTTGATCTTGATGCTTTGATCTTCTATGTGTTCTTGAGATTCTCTGCCTTGATGTGTCACCTTAGCTCTGATATTGTTGGCTTGAGGGGGCCTGACCCAAGTTCATATCTAATTAGCCAAACAGATCCCTACAATACTGGCCCTTTCAGCATCAGCCCGCGGAGCGCGGACTGAAGTCTCACCCAAATTAGTCTGGGGGGATGTTGGAACTAATTTTTCGCACCCTTGAGATGGATGTGGTGTCGATTTATTTCAGCTAGACCTGCCTTTGCACAGGTTGCTTAACCCTCTATTCCACCCTTCAGTACCTTCGTGAAAGGGTACAATTGGCTTCCACGTAGCCCTAACCAGGGGCTGAAGTCCTTTCGTGTTGCTAGGGCAGTGAACTGCGATATCTCCCAACTAGGCTAAGTGTCTTTCTTATCTTATTAACAGATCTCAGTTAGCTTCGCGTAAATAGATGTTATTACTTACGGTCACTTAACCAATAAATTTACATACATTCGCGCATCATATAAGCATTATAATTGAAATTCATACGCAATACAACAGATGCATAAATAGGAAATAAGATGTAGAAATTATGCAATACTTATTTTTATTGATAATTCTGGATGATTACAGACTTGACCCACCCTGTGCACTCAGCTGCAGGGGTCCACACACTCAGCTGCGGACTTCTAGGCCTCTGCCCACTTAGCTGCAAAGCCTCTACCTACGCTACAACCCAAACTTAGACTTATACTTTAGAGCTATCTCTCATACATGTCGATCTTTCTTCCATTTCTTCTAACTACTTAGAGCTTAGCTCTATTTATAAAATCCCATGGTCCGCTGCCCATGGGTAGATCTTTTACAGCCGATATTACATTTGAAAAATAAGAAAGGAAAACCCTATGACTCTTTAACACCTACGCGCTCTGCGACCACAAAATGTAGAGTCTTTACATTTGGATTACAAAATTGGACCAAAATATGGGTTCTTAGCCCCAAAACTGCCCTTGGGGGATCCCACACCCAACAAGCCCCCAACACAAACATCATGACTCACCCTCAAGTCACTTTGCAAGTGTGCAGATCTTAGCATGAATACCTCCCAGCGCTATTTGGATCACTGCAACTTTGGCAGCATACTGAGTGGTCGCCTACTGTACTTCTTCCACTCAATGATTGCAGCAGAACTGTTGCCCTGAATCTTCTGCTAAGCTACCTGCAGTTGTGTGAGATTTCCTTCAATGGAGGTTGTGATCATATAAGCCTCGTCTATCCATGGTTGTAGGTGCGCTTTTAAGACTGCTTCTTTGTGTTGAGCGGCATCCACCTGTTCCTTGAGCATCTTTACCTCCTGTATCCTTGCGAGCCTCTGTGTAAGGGCAACCATCTATGCAGTCCCTTTGACCTCGTAATACCTTTGTTGTAGCTCGTGTGCCTCTGTCTCCAAGCGCTCTACATTCAGGTCCTCCTTCATGGTGGTTAGGACCTCGAATGACTGTTCAAAAAGCTGCACGCAGACTGCCACTGCACTGTCAACTGTCGCTATTGTTGTTGTAATAGTGTTGGTACGTTATTCCCTGACTTCCGACAAAGTTGAAGGTTGATCCCACAACTGCAATTCTGCGATCTGTAGGTTCAACTCCAACTAAACCCAGGCCATCTCTGCTCGAGTATCGCACACCCCTATGGCCAACTTGCGGACGCATGCCTCTACCGGTTCTTCTGCCTGAATGTCCAACTTCGGGACCATTCGGCAGGCTTCCTCCACTACCTTCATTATTTTCTTATTCTACTCCACTGCCTCATTGCACTACAGGCCCAACTGCTCAATGTTGATGCGTTGCTCGCTCATCACCTGCAGAGCACAACTCTCCTGCACTCGAAGTTCCGCAGTCACTCCATCCTGTAAGAGGTAGAGCATCTCTCGAGGGAGCGCGGCCATATTCAATCCAACCCCTTTCAAACTACTCACCGTGGGCCTGTTGACCTCATTCTCTGTAGTAAGTGCCCCATATGGTAGCACTATCATGTTGGTCACCCTTGTGCGCAACATCTCCTCGGAAATTGAAGTGTCGATTGTGAGGCTAGTGGACACTATGCCAGCCTATGGAGTGTGAACCTACAACTCCTGTAGCTCTGTCCAAAGAGACCACAATATCAACTGTTGCTGCTCATCGATCTGTTGGAGAGCCTCCGTGGTGACATCCCTCACCGTTTCTCTGATATCATGAAAATCCCCCTAAGTGAGGGTGATTGAGTCGAAGGATGTCTTTGATGTCTTGGTTTTCTTTGTTTTATTTCGTGGCACTTCCTTCTCTCACGATCGCGGATGCTTGAGTTGGGTGTACATCATTTGCGGGTTCACGCCACCTTGTTCTGTCTCTGTTTCTGCCTCAGTCCCAAGCGAAGGTGACTTCTGTCCTTTGCACTCTTCTCCTCCTATTTTCTGTTGTTCCACCAATTTCACGGCGTCACACGCTGCTTGGGACTTAGCCTCTACTTCCTCCTTTTTGTGCTTCTCAATCAGCTACACCATTCATATATTTGTTTCTTCCTTCTTACGCTGCACGGCAGACTTGTCCGTTTCCACCGCGAAGCCTGCTGTAGCGCACCACTCCGGCGACCAAGACTCGAGGACTACAAATATCATATCATCAGTCGCCAGATATGGTAAGTTAAGGCATATCTTCACGAGGTCCTTCCGCGCCCTGATAAAAACATGGTGGAAATCCGCTTTGAACTTTGCAAAGCTCTGTAAACTGGCGTATACTGTGGATGACAACTGCGACTTGCAATTGATCCACATCTAGATACTTATCTCCATTAAGACCCAAAATATCTTGCTTTCTTTTATACGCTACGTGTCCTTGGTCGCCGACATCGAAGCATACTTCATTGCCTCTCGAATGTGCGGTGCGACCAAAGGGAATTAACTATCTTCTAGCAACTCCCATGCCACCAGTACGATCGACAGCACGAGCCATGCGTAGTGAAATGTTTTTCCATGTTCCTGTGCCTTGCGACAGTTTGCAAGGAACTTGCCGCAAAGATAATTCACGCAGTTGAATTGGACTCCTTCAGCGCTTTGGACCGCTAGTGCAATCACAGGCACAAGCACCTCATCTGCACGGCACTTCCGCATCACCTTCCCTTCTAGTATTTGCATCGCTACCTTAAGTGTAGGGTTATTAATACTGGAGATGGCATATCCTCGCTTCTTCTTCTCCAACTTGAATTTCTTCTTCATAGCTTCTGCAAGGGCCAGCTCACCACCTTTTCCTTCTTAAATATTGGCTGGATCCTCCCCTGAGTAAGGCAGTCGTGTAATCTGATGGATCAAGTAGTCTATGATGGGAATGGGCTCCTCCAGCCACAAACATCCATCATGCACCAAGCAGAGCAGCTACCTAATGATGAAGACTGTCACTGGGGTGCGGTGGTAATGCGGCACCAAGAGCAGGTTAAGAAACCCTGATTTCTTTACACCCTTGAGCCAGGTCCGTAGCTCCAATTCAATTGTTCCAGCAGTCGCATCCATCCATTAGCGCATTAGCGGCTCAGCCGCTAAATGCGGGAATTTTTTGTGATCTGCAAGGTCCCAATCTTCAAATTTCAATACAGGAACCTTCCCTAAGTCCAGTCCCTCAAAAACAAGGTCATCTGGGAGCAGTGGAGTTTGCAGGGAGTTCTTGCTCTCGTCTATGTCCTTCGGCACCTTGGCTTTACCCTTGCGTGGAGGAACATATTCGGGTGCCTGGTAATAGGGTTCGCACCCTGGGTTTCAAATTCCATTTCTACGTCCTCCTCATCCACCAGGATTTCTTCAGATTCTTCCTCATCTTCCTCCAAATTAATGGCCTTCCCCTTTTCCTACAAGGTGAGTTTGGTCTTATGTGGGTTTCTTGGTGAGACGCGCACCCAGATCATAGCCTACTTATCCTTCTTAGGTCTCGGTGTTCTGGGTGATTTAGGGACCTCAACTATTGCTCTGGCACTCTCTAGTGCTTCTACTACTGCAATTTCCTGCGTGACTTCCTCAGGTGTCGACATCATTCTGGTCATGAGGTCCTGCGTCTCCTTCAGCAATCTCTCAAACACTGAACTTTCTCTCAAAGCCTCGAAATTTGAAAGGTCCATACGTAGTTGATAGTGCAACAACTAAGTTTTCAAAATGCCAAGTTTTTTTTGTTGGACAACCACCTGTGATTTTTAGGGCTTTTTGAATTCAAATCTGACCATTCCCCCAAAATTTGGCCCATTAATGCTATATTGGTGGCAGAATTTCAAGAATCTAAGCCATAAAGTTCGCCTTAAATGCCTACCACCCGCTCCTTTTGGCCTCAAATTGACCATCAAATCGTGAATAGTGACTTTAACGGTCACTTTCCAGCGGACCTACATGCTAACGCAACTATCTTTGTGCTATCGCAGACCTTGTGAGACTTCGTTGCTTCGTGCAGTCCTGAAATTGCGCGGCTCGCCAACACGGGTAGTGTAGTTTATAGTCCCATGCCTCCTTTCAACTGCCTGGAGTGCTAAGACTGTGCTACTTTCATATAGTCACATGGTCGGATCGTCGGTGTATGGCTTCAAGCGACTGCCATTCACCTTTCCTGGGAAGGGTTCTCCATTTAACTTGACCAGCTATACCGCACCTCTGTCGGTAATCTCCTTAATAACATACGGCCCTAACCAGTGCATCCTAAATTTTCTAGGGAATTTATCAAACTTACTATCATACAACAAAACCAAATTGTTTACCTTGAAGGTGCGTAGCTTAATATGTTGGTCATGCCATGCTTTTTCACGTTGCTTTTGGACCTGCTAGTGAAATCCAGCCAAAAATCTCTCTTCTTCGAGCTCATCCAACTGCGCAAACCTCCCTTCCAGGGCTCCGCAATCTTTCATACCCGTGAGCACTACTATGCACAGACTAGCCACGATGTATTCCATATGCATCACCACTTCAACCCCGTATACCAGCCTAAAGGGTGTCTGTCCCGTCAACTTCTTGCATGTCATCCGATAAGCCCATAACACTGCAGGTATGTGTAGGTCCCAATCACTTCACTAAGCATTGCATACCTTGGTCAGTGCATTTTCAAGCACTTTTTTGAACACCTCCACTGTCTCGTTAGCCTGTGGGTGATAAGGTGTGCTCTTTTGGTGATACACCTGAAATTCCTCCGTTAGTGCGCTGATCATCTCATTCAGGAAGTGCATACCACGATCGCTCATCAAGATCCTTGGACATCCAAATTGCGTCAATACATGCTTAAATAGGAACTTCGCGGCAGTTGCGTGCATGCAATCCTTCACCGGCTGTGCTTCTGCCCAATGAATCAAATACTCTGTCGCAGTGTTAATGTACCTCGTGCGTGTCTTCCCATGAGGCTGAATGGGTCCTACAAAATCTATTTCCCAATTTTCGAAAGGTTGCAATGTCATTTCTGGATTCAAAGGAATTTCATCCCTCCGCGATGGCGTGCCTGTTCTTTGACATACATCACATGCCTTGCAATATGCTTTTGAATCCTAATGAAGGGTTGGCCACCGCAACCCTGCACGTAGAATCTTCTACGTTATTTCTCTCCCTGCATAATGTCCTCCCGTGGCGCAGCCATGAGCATATGCAAGGATGCCGCTTCTCTCAAACTCCGGTACATACCTCTACAATATCTCATCAGTCCCTATCTTGTATAGATGCCTAGCAATGATAGAGAAATCTGCCATGCGTGTTATAGCTCCAAATCTCACTCTTATGGTTTGTGATGCTGCACTTATGGCCTAGGGCAACCCCTCCTTCCAGACCTGGTCCAAAAATTTAAAAAACAGTGTTTTATTCCCTATACGCGACTTTGCCCTGTGTTAAACGCATGTACACGCGGGTCTGTCATACCCAACCCGCGTGTATCTATTAAAACACTTAAAAAAATATAATTTCCTCTTTTTCGGGCGGTGATCGCGGGTTTACCTGCTGGATCACCTGTTAGTGCCCGTGGCCCAACTGTTCCCAACCAACTCCTAACTAAAAAACTACTTTGGAGAGGGTATAAAAAGACATCAAAGGGAAGGCCAAGGGGAGAGAGAAAGGAAAGCAAGATTATTATGCTGAGATTTTTCCCTTAGACCAGGTCTGAAGTCCTTGGTGCATCCTGCACTTCCCCCATTTTGCATAGGAAACCCTTGTTTCCATGTGTATTGGTGATCATTCATTCTTGACATCATCATTGAGTAAGACTTGGAAGGAGCTCTTGTTGGAGGCTGGAGGCTGGAACGAATCCGGGAGGAAGCTTGCTTGGAGCCTGCTGAAGGTGTTCAGGTGATATCTTTCCGATATATGTACTTTATTTGCCTTTATATATAAAGAAACACGTCTTTGTTCCCGAATAATCTTTCTTTATGCTTATGAGATTCTTGTGTTGAATTCTTATGAAAGTGGTTACTTAAAGATTTTTTATAACTAACTTTATAGCATAAAGATGATTTATATATAAACTTCTATACATGTACTGTTGTATTCTTTGATTTGTTTGTCTTGCAGGTCAGAGAAAGAAGAAGGGAACTCCAAGAAGGGTTTGCACCCTAACGGTCTTCTCGAACGTAGGACCTTAGGTATGTACCCTAAACATTAGAATTTGCTTAAAAGTAAAAAAGATGGCTGTGTGTGTGTGTCTCTTTGTATAAGCAATTTTCAGTCTGGTAGAGTCTTAGCCCAAAGGACCCTAGGGGTATTTTCCCTTCAACCAGAATTGGCGACTCCGCTGGGGACAACACTCTTGTTGTTCCTAGTTTGGGTAGTCCTCAAGCCAATCAAGGCTCAGTCCCTCTGCTTGTTGGTTCTGACTGTCTGATATTTTCTTGAACTCCAAGCTTTTACAGTTTTTCAGTTTGTGTTTTTTATTTTTCTTGAAACACTTCATATACGCACTTTTTCTGGATTACAGAAGCGTATATACGCAAGTTGCACTAAGTAAACCCGCGTATACGCAGGTTTCCTTAGTTACAGTCGCGTGTACACGCATTCTGCAAGTAATTGCAGGCGCGTATATTTCATAATTTTCAAGATTTATAATTTTTCTTTTGGCTGAATGTCTGTCTGGTGGTTTGGGTCAGTTTAAAGCAGTCAATTCCCAGTGACAGTTCTCTGTTTAACAGGGGGCATCTTGTTTCGAACTCTCTCTAGTTATAAGGAGTGCTAGTCTTGTTTTTCGTTGATTGCAAGCGTCATTGATTTTTGACACACAAGGTTTCTGTTTAAGAATCTTGATTGCTCTGTTTCGGCAGAGTGGGAAGATTGTCTTCAAATCTTTGTGTCCATTTTGTTTTCATGACATTTATGTTTGCTTAACGAGATCGTTTTTATGACCATTTACTCCTTTGTTTCGGGAAATTTGTTTGTTACCAGTTTCTTGAAACTTGTCTTTTGATTTCTTGGACTTTCATTGCTGCTTTTGATTGTCAAAAGCGATTTCGAACACATTTTATTTTTGTTGAGTTCTCATCATTTCATTGGTGTCAATTCACAAAAGTGTTTGGTTGCTTGTTTATCAATCATTGGTGTCAGTATTTTTGAGAGTTTTTCCTTTGAAAAAGACTTTTTGGTTTGATTGAAAGAAAATCTTTTGAAAGTTTTTGAGTTTCGCTTTCTTAAACTTGCTTCTCATCTGATTTCCTTTTTTGCGAAGTGAAAGTGCTTTGTTTTTTATCTTAAAACTTGTTTTTATTGTTTGGACGAAATGATTAGTAACAAATCATCTTCTATCTAAGCATTTCAGTGGCAAGACAAAATTTGGTAAAGCAGCAACTTTCCTTCTTTGTTTTTAGAGTAGTCTTTGAATCGTGCATCCACATTTAGTTTTTGCATTAGGGAAAGATTTGCATCTCTTTTTAGGCATATTTAGTTTTGTTAGTTTTTGTGAGTGTGGAGTCTGAAAAGAAAAAGGAAAATTTTTTTTTGTTTATATTACAAGTGCCTTCTGAACCTCATAGAAATTGCTATTCATCGAAAACAAAAGTGCATGTGCATGTAGCTAGGTTTTATTAATTTCTTTTGCGTCCATAAAACACCACAAGTTTCACCTACATTACCTTTGACTTAAAGAACAGCCTAATAAAATCAAGCGCTTAATTAAAATCCACTAGAACTTTTTGTTTTAGTTATTACACCAACAAGTTTAGGATTTTAGGGCCTTGGATTAGGCGAGTGGAGAGTTAACTCTCCAAGGCCACACAAAACGTCAAACATAAGAGTCTGATTAAAGAGAGTAAATCCAATAGCGTTAGGGAGACCAGGAAAACTCCGGATCTGGGAGTTAAGCACGAGGGTCTGTGAAGACAGGGAAGAGAGATACCCCCTCTCCTACTTGTCCGAACTTACCTCACGACTGTTCCGCCTGGCTTCTGTGACGAGTTGGTACCCATAGTTGCCTCTCCTAGGGATCTGCATAGGTGGCTGCGGAGGGGAATCCCGTGGCACCTGAGGTCGACGTTGTATCACTCTCGACAGTACTTCCAGAGGGCACCCTTGCGAAGCTTGGGGGCTTGCACCGGCGCAGACTGTTGTTAGGAGGTCAGCGTAACTTCCTCTGATACCTTCGCTGATAGGACTGGGCCCTCATCATCCCAGACTATCCTCGGAAGGCCCTTTGATTCACTTTCTCGTATTTTGGTGTCCGGTCTCAATCACCCGGAGCGGAAATACTTGAAAGTTGTTTGACTGGCTGTATCTTTAGGAACTTTATACTGTGTGCTCTGTGCTCCTAGTCGGCTTAGCTTTTAATTTTTTTTTTGAGTCTTTAGTTAGATCTTAACAAAAAATTCAAAGTGGCTGACCGGTCTCCAAGACGGTCTCGAAGACTTCGTGGTCTCTCGCCACCTAGTTTAGAGCCTTCTCCTAGAAGGCGCAGAGGGAATACTACCGGTGGGGTCCATCCCACGCCGGCTGACGCATCGGGGATTGATCCTCCTCTCGGGGATATTAGCAGCCAAGCAAGGCCTGGTACTTTTGAACAAGAGAGGGACGCTCCAGTCTTTTCTCAAGTTCGCTTTCAAGCGGAGGATAACGTAGAGGTAGAAGAACTTTCAGAATCATTAGTGATTCCAAATTCTCCGCTACCATCTAGTTACCCAGACGTATTGCAATACGTTGGGCCTCCATTATATAGACCAGCGAGTCCAGGTTACGCTACGCGCTTACCATTTATGATCACTACTGGAAGCATGGCTTCCACGAGTGCTGCGACTATGCAAACCCCAACATCGGTGCAAGGGGGAGGAACCATTTCCATCCCCTCCGCTTCTTTGTTCGGATCGTTTGCTAGCACATCTTTGGTTGGGTCTACCTCCATTCCGTCCACGAGTGGAAATGCCCAAACCAATGCTTTTAGTACTGGTTCCTTCCTTTTTGGCACCCAATCACAGGGTATTCCGTCAGTTCCGTTCAGTGCCACTACGTCCATGATGGGTGGATCGGCTTTATTTCAGGGTTTTCCTTTTGGAAGTGGTCATATTCCACATTCCAACCCAACGGTAGGATCCATGCCTTTTTCTTCAATAGGACAAAGCAGCAATCCTTTCCAAGGTTGGAATAACCCTGGGGCTAGTAACGCAGGAACTGCGAATCCATTCATTGGCCAACAAGGAAGTAGGTCGTATTCCACGGTCAGCATGTTTCAAAGTATTCCTCCCCTCGCTTCGGCTTGGAACCCATATCAGGGGTTATCGACTCCTTACAATTCTTTAGGAGGAAACTTTGCAAGCTATGGAGCTTATACGGCAGGAGTTGGTCAAACTCCGAATTTTGCTAGACCACAAGGCTTGCCCTTTGGTTCAGCTGGTTCTACTGGTCACTTGGGGCAGCCTGGTGCCTCTCAAATCCCAGGACAATCTTTTCAGAACTTGGGGAGTTCTGCCCAGTCTGGGTGGAATCCCCTAGGTCCTCCTAGGCTTCCATTTCTGGCAACGTTAAACTTGCCAGATCTCACTAAGCTAACGAACGACCCTATCAGATACAATCCGGCCTGGCCTCCGGTCCCAACTAAACTCCCTTCGGACATCCCAAAATTCGAAGGGAAGAGTGGTGAAGATCCGGGCGATCATGTAACCACATTCCATTTGTGGTGCTCATCTAACTCCCTCATCGAAGATTCGGTTAGGTTGAGACTTTTTCAGCGCACCTTGACTGGTAATGCGGCTAAATGGTACATAGAGTTGCCAGGGGGCAGCTTTACATCGTTCGCAGACTTAGCTAATATCTTCTTGAATCACTTTCAGTTGCCTGTCCGCTATGATGCCGGAACTGAACTTCTGGCTACCTTTCGTCAGGATAAGGCAACCCACATTTCTGATCATATACAGGAATGGAGACGGAGAAAAAGGCTCATTAAAGCCGAAATCCCTCCGGAATACCGTCTAGAGTGGTTTTTGAAGTCTTTGCAACCTGAGATCTCCAAGGATGTCTCCATGTCTGGGGTCTATTCTGAGGAGCAAGCCATTTTCAGGGCCCAGCAATTAGAACTGATCTACTCTCAGTCTGGGATCCTCCAAAAGTACTTGCCAGATGCTCCTGGATCTAAGGTTGATTTAGCTAAGCCAAAGCCAGGTCCGCATGCGGATGGTATCGTGGGGTCTGTAGACTCGACTACAGTGAACTTGTTGAATCAATTGCAGCAGTTGTCATTACAAACTGCTCTTAACAACCAAGTCACAATGTCTAATCCTCCTACTTCCCAAAATTCTTCCATTAACGCCGTCCAATCCGATAACCCCAAAGGAAATCAAAATTCCAATGGGAAAAAGAAAGGACGTGGTAAAAAGAAGAACTCGGATGGGAAGCCCGATGCAAATAAATCCGGCAACAACGCTGGTGGTGGTAAGGGTGAGTCGAGAAAGAAAGTCAAGTTTCCTTGCAAGTTATGCAGTGGAGACCATCTAACTCATCTTTGCCCTAAAATCGAAGACGCTCAGCGCTTGTTAGCACAGCAAGGGACTTCTAGTTCGCAAGCTGTGTTGACTAACCCGTTTCCCCAAGGGCAGCAACTTCTTGCTGGCGCAAATTCGAATCCTGGTACCTCCTCAGGGGGCAACCAGGAAGGGGAAAAAGCATCAAATGTTTTTATGATGGGTTCAAACGTTAACGTGACTACTCGGTCACGTGATTATGGTGAAGCCGAAACATCTAAGGATAAAACGGTTCCCGGAAGTAATGACCTTCATATTGAGCGACCCCCTGTTGAGACTGTACCTAGGATACCGAAAGGTTCCGCCAAACGCGCGACAATTAACCCCAATGCTAGAGCTGCTCAAAATTACTCCATTGTAGAGGATTTGGCTCAAAGCCCATGTGCTATGTCCGCTTTGGAAGTTCTCCAGTCGTGTCCGTCTCAGAGAAGTGCTTTACTCTCCGCCATTGGAGCAGTCGATCCAGCTAACTCTCTAGTGCTCTCTTTTGACATGTCAAGTGTCAAAAAGAGACTCCCTCATCATATGGCTTTTCAGGTAAAGTCAACATACCGGAAAGTCAATATTTTTCGCACCGTTATAGATGAAGGAGCTTCCACATGCGTCATGTCCATGTCTTGTTGGAAGGCTATTGGTTCACCTTCGGCTGTTCCTTCACCAACCGTCTTAACTGCATTTGATGGCCATTCTCACAAGCCGCATGGGATTATCCCGGCCTTTCCTATATGTGTTGGAGGGAAGGTCGTTAATATCGAAGTTGAAGTCGTAGATGCTAACCTAGACTACAATCTCCTATTAGGAAGGAACTGGGTGTACGAGATGGAAGCCGTTGTTTCGACTCTGTTTCGTGTCATTTGCTTTCCTCATGAGGGGAAAATCGTTAAGGTTGATCAATTGGACTATGCTCCAATCGATCCTCAAGCAAACTCCGACTCTACTGTTCCTTTGGTGGATAACCCTCGCCCGCCGACTGAGAATTTAGGAGTAGGGATGTGTTCCTCATTGATGGGTACGTTTGATCTTCCCTCTCCTTTTGCAAGAATTAATGCTATTTCATCATCCAAGGAATCTTCTCGAGAGGAGTTCTTCCGAACTCATCATTTTTCCGACCCTTGGACCTTGCCTTCACCTACGACCACATTAGTTGAAGGGCAAGTTAATGGAATGGCATTTCCTATATCTGCAGCTGAGCTTAGATATCAGGCTATTGTAGACTCTGCAGATAACCATTCTACTCCCTTTTCCGAAGAGGAGTTAGATGGTCATGTGGCCCCCGCTTGGAGCTTTGATTCTAACTCTGCCTTGGACTGCTTAGATTCGGTTCTACCTTCTGAAGAAGCAATCCTCGAAATTATGATGGGTATAGATCGACCTTGGGAAGACTTACACCATCGCTCATATTTTCTTCCTCCATTGCAGGAAGTAGAATCTAGATTCTCCGAGCTCGTCGGTAGTGATGTCTGTACGGTATCGAACCCTTTGGCTCCAACACACACACGTGCTGAAGGTAATATGTCAGTAATCTCAAAAACGATACCTATAAACATCTCTAAAAATCCTAACATCATCGAGAATATCTTCATCGGAAGTGAGTGTTCCCCTGAAGAAATTCAAATTTACACCGACCTATTCAAGGAATATCGTGATGTATTTGCTTGGTCTTATGAGGAAATGCCCGACATTGATCCTTCTATAGTCCAACATGAGATCAAGACGTACGAAAACGCAAAACCAATTCGTCAAAGGCTTCGGCCGGTTAACCCTAGGAAAGCAGCGGCTATCAAAGCTGAGGTTGAGAAGCTGCTAAGGGCGAGTTTTATATACCCTGTTCCTCTTACGGATTGGGTTTCGAATCCAGTTCTTGTGGACAAAAAGCAAGGAACAATCCGCGTATGCATCGATTTTAGGGACTTAAACAAGGCTTGTCCAAAAGACAATTACCCCACGCCATTTATTGATCAAATTATTGACGAGTGTGCAGGTAATGCGATTTTCTCCTTTATGGATGGTTTCTCAGGTTATAATCAAATCTCTATTCGTCCTGAGGATCAGCATAAGACTGCCTTCATATGTCCCTGGGGTACCTTTGCATATCGAAAGATGCCCTTCGGTCTTAAAATGCTGGAGCCACCTTTCAGCGGGCCATGTCTTACGCTTTCCACGACATCAAACATATCATCGAGGCATACTTAGATGATCTCGCTGCTCGTTCTCGAAAGAGAACTGATCATCCTAGTCATCTTCGATTAGTCTTTGAGCGATGTCGTTTTTACAAAATCCGGTTGAATCCTAATAAGTGCGTTTTCGCGGTTACATCAGGTCGGTTGTTAGGGTTTATAGTTTCCAATGAAGGGATTCGGGTTGATCCCTTCAAGGTTGAGGCAATAGTTCAGTTGCCTCCCCCGTCTTCAATTCGTCAACTTCAAAGTCTTCAAGGGAAGGCCAATTTCTTAAGAAGGTTTATAGCAAACTATGCCGAGATCACTAAAGGGTTCATGCGTTTGCTACGGAAAGGAGTTCCATTCCTGTGGGACGACTTTGCGCAGCGGTCGTTTGATGCTTTGAAAAAGGCATTAGTCTCTGCCCCGCTTTTGAGTCCACCGGATTACGGTAGAGACTTCCTTTTATATCTCGCTGCAGCAGAATCTACCATTGGTATGGTTCTAGTTCAGGAAGACGATGCTCTTGTCGAGCACGTGATTTATTATTTGAGCCGAGGCTTGATAGGCCCTGAACTCCGCTATTCTCCAGTTGAGAAGTTAGCCTTGGCAGCAGTCCATGCCGTCCAGAGGCTCCGTCATTACATTTTGCTACGCAAAACTTTTGTCTTAGCGGCAGTCAATCCATTCCAATTTGTCCTCAGTAGGCGAGTGATTGGGGGCAAATATAATAGATGGATAGTCATTTTACAAGAATTCGACCTCGAGTTCTTGTCCGCCAAGTCTAAGAAATCTATGGTCTTCGCGGAGCTAATTTCTGAGCTTCCTTGTGGAGAGGATGTTGTTTATGAGGAAAGTTTACCCGACGAACATATATTCCTCATCTCTTCACAAGACCCTTGGTATGGAGATATCATTGTTTATCTCCAGACTTCGAAGTTTCCCTCTACTTCCTCCAAGGATGAACGTCGCAAGTTACGTCACCTGGCTAAAAACTATGTTATCATTGGTGACACTTTATACCGTCGAGGGGTTGATTCAATTCTTCGACGTTGTTTAACCTTAGAGGAAGCAGAGTCTGTTCTTAATGATTGCCACAGTGGAGCTTGTGGTGGTCATCTATCCGGGCTTGCTACAGCCCAGCGCATCTTACGTGCCGGCTACTTTTGGCCTTCACTCTTTAAGGACTGTGTGGAAGCGGTAAAACGCTGTCACCCGTGTCAAATTTTTACTCGCAAGATGCGCGCGCATCCAGCTCCCCTTTTTCCCGTTGTCACCGTCGGTCCCTTTACTAAGTGGGGTATTGATTTTACGACTTGTAATCCGCCTTCAGCGGCAAATCACAAGTACATTATCGTGGCTGTAGACTACTTCACGAAGTGGGCTGAAGCCATGCCTACTTATAAGAATGACAGTGACACGGCAGCTTTGTTTCTTTTCAATCAAGTTATCTCAAGATTCGGTATCCCAAGAGAGATTGTCACTGACCATGGCAGTCATTTCCAAAATCAGCTAATGTCCGAATTGGCTTTTAAATTAGGTTTCCGTCAAGAGCATTCGTCTCCTTACTATCCTCAGGCCAATGGACAGGTCGAGGCGGTCAATAAAACTCTTAAGACGATACTCCAACGGACAATCGATAAAAATCGGTCCAATTGGCACATTATGTTGTATCCGGCTCTTTGGGCATACCGAACCTCCGTTAAAACGGCTACTGGTTTTACTCCTTTTCAGTTAGTTTACGGGGTGGAATCTATCTTTCCAGTCGAATGTGAAATTCCATCTCTGAAATTGGCTGTCGAGCTTCTTCCTGAGACTTCGAGTCTCGAGGAGCGCCTAGTTCACTTGGAACATCTCGATGAGCAGCGTCGAGATGCCGCCACGACGAATGAGGCCCATAAGAAAAGGGTCAAAACTCAGTATGATAAGTCTGTCAGACCTCGTGTCTTTTCTGAAGGTGACCTTGTCTTGGTCTATGACCAAGATAAGGACGCCCTGGGGGCAGGCAAATTCAAGCCTATGTGGTACGGTCCTTTCATTATCAAACGAGTCTTAGAAAAAGGATCGTATGAGTTAATTGATTTCGAAGGAAACAAGCTGGCGGAGCCCCGAAATGGGCTCTATTTAAAGAAGTATTTTGCTTAGTTTTACCAGGCAATGGCTTCTTTGTATTTTATGTATATTTGTACATATCTTATCGAGCGTTTTCTGATATCAGCACTTTTGGTCTACTTTGGCAGGTGTTGATGGATGATTTGGTTTATTTTGGATTCGCCGATGGTGCTAGTCGGCACACTCGGAATCTTGCTTCCGCAGCTTGGGTACTTTATTACCCAACTGGTCAGTTGATGACATCGAGAGGCGTGTGTATCGGTCCTGCTTCAAACAATATGGCCGAGTATACAGCTGTTATCAATTTATTATCCGAGGCAATCTCTCATGGGATCGACTCGTTGGTAGTGTATCTTGATTCTCAATTGATAGTGTCTCAGTTAAATAACATTTATCGGGTTAGAGATCCATCATTATATCGCCAATATTTAAGGGTGAGGTTGTTGCAAAGATCATTTAGTTACATTAATTATTTGCACATTCCAAGATCTCAAAATTGGTTAGCTGATTCTATCGCTAATCAAGCATTAGACTGGCATATCAATCATTCATCATCATAAAATCATGCATCAAAAAGTCAAACTGTATATATATATATATCGCAAAGCGTCTCGAGTGTACATATGTGTGTCCAAAAATATACAAAATTGGGACTCAAATGCCCATAATCATGTCAGGCATATCTAATGCCTCGGCTCTGGATGAGCAGCTAAATAACTAACTATAGCATTGGCCACGCGCCGAAAAACGCGAACCCAGTCACGTGGCATCCCAACCACATGACGCTGCATATCTGGAGGAAGGTCCTCTATCTCGGCCATCGGTACTTGATAGCTCAATCTCGCCAAGTGTCGCTGGACGTTGGCGAGGGTCCTTTCCGCATCCGCAGCCGCCTCTTCGGCTCCTCGGCCACGCCGTCCGTGCCGTGGGAATCCATCTGGTCGCACAGGCCCAATGTCTGGAACATGATCATCATATCAGTCATTTGGATCTCATCAAAAAATATATTTTTCAAAGTTCATCATTATGCTTGAAAAATCCTAAAAATCATAAAATCATAAAAATCAAAAAAAAAAAATCTTACCGATCTCGCCCCATGCTGCGTCTGGTGGTAGCACTAGGTCAGGATCTCCTCGGAAATCCAGTCCAGCATAGGGGTAGTCGTCTATGGCGATGATCTGTTGCTCCCACCAAGCAAAAAAGTCGTCGTCGAATGCATTCCTGGGCACTTCCCCACCCCCCAGACGTTTCATCAAGTCAGCCCACCGGCCCATGCGTGGATCACGTGGACTACTGATGGGAACTGCTACCCTGGGGCGGAGTGCGGGAACCTTCTCGAAGAAAAACGTGCATAAAATGGTTCCATACCCAAAGTTCTTGGTCTGTCCCTTCCTGATAGAAGCAAGCTGCTCCTTCATGTTGGCAAGTAGAGGAGTACACCAGTCAAACACCGTGGTGAGACAGTCCACTGCTACGCTCATGTTTACCCGTGATGCCTGATGTAGCGAAGATGACCCGTTCACTCGAGCTATGGTGAACAGGATTATCCGCAGTGACAAACTCGCCACGTGTGGGATCGAGATCTGACTCCCGACCTTCCGATGACCTGGGCAGTAAAGTTGTACATAGTCGTCTACGCTGAGACTATTCCGGGTCCTGCCCCGGGAGTGGACTACCTCTCCCCTTCGGGAAAGGCCCGTGATGAAATATATATCTTCCACTTCTATCCTGAGTGGCATTTGATCAATCATAAAATCTTCTTCCTCGACATCCCAATAATCAATAAGTCTCTCGAGCAGACGCACATTTGCTTTCATATTCGGCAACTTGAAGAATTTTAACAATCCGCATCCCCGTAAGGCATCTAATGCCTCATCATTGTCCATAACTTCATTATCTACAGCTGAGTGCTCTCTTTCACGCCATGTGAGAGTCATCCTGGAAGAAAAAATCATTTTCATCCATTAGTTTTTTGTATAAAATTTTTTCGCTGCGCACACGCGGTTTACCCTATACACAGTCGCGTGTAGGGCCGTCGTATACGCGATTTATATACATCCAACCCGCGTGTACGCCGCAGAGCAATTTTTTGCAAAAATCTAACGGTGAAACATTAATTAAACTTCCTAAAAACTATCACAATTGATTGCAAGACAAGTTTAGTGCTTACCTGGAAGTTTTCGGCAAGTTTGAACGGTTGAAAAAGTCACGGGGAAAGTTTGCTCCTTTTGCTCCACAATTTGCTCTCCAAGTCAAACGGTGAAAATGGTAAGTCCAAAATTTCTTTTTATAAGTTTTGAAAATGCAAAATTTTTTCAAAATTTTATTTTGTTTGGTTTCATGTCACTTTTAACTTGGGAGCTTGGAATGTCGAGATTGAGTTGTTTTTCAGGACATTTTGGACATTTTTTTCGACGGTTCGAGACGGTTCCATGACTGCTGACCCGTCATGGCAGGTATCGTGTTCTCACTGGCATATAGGTTAGGGACACCATTTTTCCGTTGCATTATGCATACTAGCCTCCATTTGACCGATACATCTGCCGTAGGGTCGATCCCATCATGTTATGGTTCGCAAGCCATTTTCACTCGCCGATTCTTTAAATCATGACATGACGGTAGAGCCATCCTTTTACATGGGCATCCTAGTTAGCACCTCACTGACATTTGTTGCCCATGCTGCTTCGTTTTGAGTAGGCTCGGGAGTCCTCTGTAGTCCCGCCATGACTTATGCGTTGAAGACTCATTCTTCTTTGCTTCTTCGCTTCGTTCTGGCCTTATACCCTAGAGGCTCCTATGTGTGTTGAGTTGTACTTCTGCATTGCATGTTGACCATTTGCACCTTTTGGCCTATAGCCGGCTTCACTTGGACTCGTGTTTAAGCCCACTTTTGACCATGACGTCTGCAAAAATCAACCTTGCATCCCCTTGACCTCTGCAGCTTGACATACCCAGATCCGTGGAAGGAACATACCTCTGAGTGTCAATGACCAGTTTTTCACCTCTTTGCATTGAGCATAGGAACGTTCCTTTCCCAGGAACTAGAGCATCTGTTTCACCGACACTCGTTCTTTCCACTGTACCATAGCATTCTTTTATTCTTTTTCCGGCTTATCAGAAAAAGACAAAAAAATTAAATATTCCAAAAAGAGCGGGAACAGGGACATTATTTCCATTTATTGTTGGCAGCTAGAGTCAGTCGTGTCGCCCTTGAACAAAGCACTCAAAACAAAGTCTCCTCCACTTGGGTGGGATTTAGTTTGACCTAGGTAAGCCATCACCTTGTTATCGAGTCAGTTCTCCCCCGATTGGTTATCTCTTCCAATCATATGGAGGGTTCGTTCGTGCCTCCTGCATGACAAACTTATACAGATTCATTATATGCTGCCACATAGTCACATTGAGTCGTGCTTTTGTTCAAGGGAGGTTAGCCTGAGTCGGCCTTTCTGCGGTGTCTCTTGACTCATTTTTCAGTCGGCCATCCCTGGTTGTCAGTATCATGTCTATCATCACATCAGTTATATTGGTCCTTCACTCGTGCCGGTTTGAGAAGGTCCCCATTGAATTCTTGCTGGCGGGTCTTGTCCTTATCGACGACGACACATTGCTCTGAGGGCAGACCTAGAGACCGCACCCTGGCCCTATTTTCATTATTGATAGGTCACCTTGTGCTCAGCATCGATCAGTATCATGGGTCTTTGACTGAGTGGTTTCCCTTGTGTTCGACATCAGCATACATTATCACACATTGGGATTCGTGCAGTACCTTGGTTTCCATTTGACCCTATTGGTGGATACCTCGCCTCTGTGTCAGCTTTCATTATTGGTTGGTTCAGAGGGTTTCTGCCGTGCGCCAGCCACATCTTGTGTACGCCGGAAACGTACTTCGGTTGGGTTACTACATCTTTTTCGTCCGATTCCTTCCACATTATTGGCCTACGGGTTACACTCGCGCTAGATTGATGGAGGATGCCTTAATGCCTTCCTTCTAGCGGATCTTTCCCTATCGACTCCGACTCATTGCTCTGGGGCAAAGATCTAGAGTCCATTTGGCAGTACCTTGGGGTTTGCAGTCATTAGTGGCAGATTCCTCGCTATCGACAGTGGGAAACCATCATTGTCTCCTGATTGATAGATTCTTACAGGTGTTCGACTTCAGCTCATCTATTCACACTTGTTAGATTGTACTGGGTACCTTGACGCTCATTATCATTATCGGTGAGTAGTCTCGCGTTTGTTAACGGTATACATCAATGACCGGTAATCAAACGATTTCTCACATGGTCGACTTCAGATCATTTATTCCCATGGTGTAGAAATGTACCACGGCGGTCGGTGAAGACCTCAGGTTGTATCAGCATTCATTGGTTCACTTGACAGTTGCTCCTGTTGCTGCTAGTTGATACCATTCCACCTTATATGTTGCAGTCAGTCATGGCGACATTCTATATGCTGGCACCTGAGTTTGCAGTGTAGTACCATCCTATTCCATCATGTTCAGTTGGTACCTTATGGGATCAGTCTTTGATTTCAGTGATCCGTTGCATCTTTCAGCATCATTGACAGTTTTATATGTGACATTCAGACATGTACTTACTCATTATGATCAGATGATCCATTATGTATTTTACAGTCATTTATACTTGTATACTTAGTGGATCCCCTTGTACTTGATATGCAGACATGCTTTACTTTTCCTGAGCATGGGTATGCCCGCCTCAGACAGTGTTTCTTTCTGATCTCCTTTCGGTGGCTTGGCAGGCTGAATTCCGGTGAAGTCCTCCTCGGTTTTTCGGCAGAGTTCCTTTCCTTGTACTTACTTAATGCATTTCGGCCATCATGTTCCCCTTCTGACCTCATACATTAGGGGGCATCTGTTATAGCTCCAAATCTCACTCTTATGGTTTGTGATGCTGCACTTATGGCCTAGGGCAACCCCTCCTTCCAGACCTGGTCCAAAAATTTAAAAAACAGTGTTTTATTCCCTATACGCGACTTTGCCCTGTGTTAAACGCGTGTACACGCGGGTCTGTCATACCCAACCCGCGTGTATCTATTAAAACACTTAAAAAAATATAATTTCCTCTTTTTCGGGCGGTGATCGCGGGTTTACCAGCTGGATCACCTGTTAGTGCCCGTGGCCCAACTGTTCCCAACCAACTCCTAACTAAAAAACTACTTTGGAGAGGGTATAAAAAGACATCAAAGGGAAGGCCAAGGGGAGAGAGAAAGGAGAGCAAGATTATTATGCTGAGATTTTTCCCTTAGACCAGGTCTGAAGTCCTTGGTGCATCCTGCACTTCCCCCATTTTGCATAGGAAACCCTTGTTTCCATGTGTATTGGTGATCATTCATTCTTGACATCATCATTGAGTAAGACTTGGAAGGAGCTCTTGTTGGAGGCTGGAGGCTGGAACGAATCCGGGAGGAAGCTTGCTTGGAGCCTGCTGAAGGTGTTCAGGTGATATCTTTCCGATATATGTACTTTATTTGCCTTTATATATAAAGAAACACGTCTTTGTTCCCGAATAATCTTTCTTTATGCTTATGAGATTCTTGTGTTGAATTCTTATGAAAGTGGTTACTTAAAGATTTTTTATAACTAACTTTATAGCATAAAGATGATTTATATATAAACTTCTATACATGTACTGTTGTATTCTTTGATTTGTTTGTCTTGCAGGTCAGAGAAAGAAGAAGGGAACTCCAAGAAGGGTTTGCACCCTAACGGTCTTCTCGAACGTAGGACCTTAGGTATGTACCCTAAACATTAGAATTTGCTTAAAAGTAAAAAAGATGGCTGTGTGTGTGTGTCTCTTTGTATAAGCAATTTTCAGTCTGGTAGAGTCTTAGCCCAAAGGACCCTAGGGGTATTTTCCCTTCAACCAATGCGCACCACTAATTCCTTCTTTTGCTGGACAGAGTATCCTTATGGTGCAATTCTAGTTGTTAGAAAGTGTATTATATCCTCGAAATGTCCATTCGCGATGCGCACAACAAAGAGCTGCATATCAAGTAATCCTTCCTCCAAATTAGTAGGTTCCTCCCCTATTTCGATGTGTGACAGATGGTCTAGTCCCGCGTTCAATCATCCAAGGTTCACAACAACTTCAAAATCGTACTCTTGGAAAAATAAGAGCCATCTACAAATTCACCCCCCCAACACAAGCTTATTGACCAAGTACTTTAGCGCGAAGTGATCCGTGTACGACTTAAAGTGGCCTCCTAGCAAGTATTGTTGGTACTTCTAGAGTGCGTACACCATAGCTAGCCCCTCACATTTGGTGGTAGAATAGTTCTTCTTTGATTTGGTCAACTGCGCACACAGATCATTTTTCCCATCGTACTTGTTTGTCAGTCGCATCTTAGGCTTCCCAAATAGTGCTCGCATCATCCTCCTACATTCGCGCCAATCATCGAAACTTCCCTTGTGCATACCCCACCATCTTGCAGGTGTAGCATGCAGTGCCCAGCCCAATGCCTGGAAGCATTGCTTTTCTAGCACTTCCCTTTCAAATGCATCCAAAAATATATCTACCTCATTTAGACCATCATAAGTAGGCATATTTCTTACTTTTGTGACACATAGCACAGCAACCAGGTCATCATGTTGCAATTTAGCGTAGTTACTTCATGTAACCAATTCTGCTAGCATTCTATTTCTTCGTCGGAGTCTGAAGTGCTGGAACTCTCGCACTCCCATGTAATCCGTCCATCTACAGTGGGATTCACCCAGTCTTGGTCTTATGTTATTATCTAATAGATGCATTCCAGATCATCATCACTCTCATAATCCCGGATTGGTTCTGTATAGTGCGATCCTTCAGTAGGATCCAGGGGTATTATTATGCGTAGTGACTTCTTCTCAAAGATCATCTTTCACTTCTTCAAATTGATTACCCAGTTCATATCAGTAGCCTAGTCAATTCCCGGGAGCACAGGGTAGAGATTGTTGTCATCAACAATCTCTATTACTTCAAAGTCTGCTAGCGCGCTCGCTCCCTCAATATCCACGGTCACTCCCTGCAGCCGCCCCATGCGTATGATTTTCTACTGATTCACCATCCTCAGCTGAATCGAAGACCATTGTAGCGCAAGTCTCCCCATTCGCTCCCAAGTCTGCTTCAGTAGAAAATTCGCATCTAATCCCAAATCCAGAATGACTTGATCCATTTCGTATTCTCCGATCTGCGTGGTGAGTCTCATTTCACGCCTCGTCCTTGTCTTATACTTACCTATCTTGCGGACTACGCGTGGTTCACCTATCATGGTCCCAACACATCTATTGATAAGTTCTTGTAACCCTTTCACAGCCTTACTATCACGCAGTAACTTCATACAGGCGTCTAGGAAAGTTGTGAGCATAGAGGGGTCCATATCGGGCTCCGATTTATCCTTGCTTCCTGAAGTGGAGGTCTCAGCGAAGCTCTTATTAGCTTCTATGAATGCTTCACGAGCACGCTCTAAATCAAACTCAGCCTCTTTTTTCGAGGCTTTGCGAACCCATGTACTGTCTTCTGGTTATTTCCCCTTGTCATCTCCTATCGTGATTCCACTTCGAAACACTATATTTACGTTTGGATCTTCCTCGCGTGACTCAGACCTCATCATCTACAGGTTCTGAGTCGGGGGAGGTGGCAGCACCCCTTTGTCACGTATCCTAGCTATCAGCATAGGACAATCTTCTATTTCATGATCAAACAGTGTACAATACTTGCACGACGGGCGCGTTGGATTAGTGAAATCGCAGGCATAGTGTCTTGGCCCTCGCAATTTTAGCAAATCAACTATCCTTGACCTCTACCAAATCCTCCTCCACCTCGGCCTCGTCCGTGCCCCTAAAATCCTATCCATGCCATCCCTTCATTCTGGTCAAGGGGCCATGTTTTGGCCTGAACCCTGTAGGCAAGAGTGCTATCCATCATCAATTCATAGCTCCTGCAAGTACGCTCATCATGTCCTACCGACCTACAAAAGTTTCAGAACAATTGTTGTAGTGCTAGCACATACTTCTGTAGCAAGTGATAGTTGTCCATGGCATGTTTTCCGACTACCTGACAGATAGCGCACCATAAAGCAGGCGTCATGCTAGGTCCTTCTTGAGCTTCCAGCCTTAAAGGCATCGGTCCTCCTCCTGCAAGGTAATTTGTAAAGACCGGGTAGTGGTCTTTGTCATGACCCTGACTCTTGCATTTCAAACACCATACCTCTTCACGTACCTCTAGTTGAACCGTCATGTCCTGCTTCAGAGTTTGCATCTCAAGGCATAGATTCTTCAGCTGTGCATGGATCTACTTGACTCCTAGATTAGGATCCTGCATCAGAGTCTCATGTAGTCTCATGGCAATCTCCAATTCCTCTGCCTGAGTTGTTATCTTTTGCTGTGACAACGCACTCCTTAAGTGTGGTAGTAGTGAAGCCACAAACCACTCACGATGATGTCCATCTGTCAAGTTCATGTTGGCTTCGCAAATCATACATTTCAGCCTCTGATCCAGTTCCCAAGGTGTCTCACCTGGTTTCATCGTGATCTCTTTGAATCCCACAATCGACTGTGCTTCAGATTTAGGCCTGTTAAATTCCCTATTTAGTGCTGCTTGGATGTCCACTACTCTCGCATTCAGGTTATCGTTGGAGTACTTAATATACCAGGTCAGCGCGTGATCCTGCAGAGCACTAACCAGTGTTGCTTTCTTTATATGGTCATTTGTAACACCTTGAGCTTCCCATACAGCCCTCACAACGAACCAGAATTGGTCTAGGTCCTCATTTCCCAAGCCTTTGAACAAAGGCAACTTCACTGTGTTTGCCATACTGAATCGTGGTGGAGGTGGAGGTGGTATGGGTGAAGTTGGAGGTGATGGTGGTGAAGCCGATGGTGGTGTGGGCAGAGGTGGTATTCGTGGGAATCCTTGTTTTATCAACTAAATAACACTTCATAGAGAGACCTTCGCGATCCCTTCTTCGTCCCCTTGCGGAGGTGAAATCAAGGGGCTATGCTCTAGACCCTTATTTCCTTCGTTTCTGTAAAATATTTCGCTTCACATAGTCCCGAACATCAAGGTAGCTGCATAACCTATTTTTCACACAACAGCATTTTAATCCAAGTATTCAAAGATTTTACGTACTTACCTCGTGGTCCTTTGAAAAACATTGCTCTGCCTCGCTATAGCTGACTGAGGTATCGACTGCGAATTCAGTCACAAGTCCTCCTATGATGTGATCGAGCCAATGATCGACAGCGCGGGCGATCTTATCCTCTGATGCTTCCAACCTTTGCACTAGCTCTGGGGTCCACACAATAGGATCGTCAAGTTTCCACCTTCCTTGGCTATCTGCTAGCTTCACGATCCACTTGTATAGCTCAGTAGGGAAGGAAGCGAAAAATATTTCGTGGATCTTCGTATACAGGTATCGGTCCAACTACTGTTCTTTTGATAGTTGTAGGTTTCTATTTTATTGTGTCATGAACTCGTGAATCCTTCTATCCAACCAACCTTTGATTTCTTTCTTAGTTGGATTCCAGTTATATGACATCACACATCTCTTATGAAGATTTTGGTCCCGGCAATGGAACCATTTGTTGGCTTGAGGGGGCCTGACCCAGGTTCAGTGTTAGTTAGCCAAACAAATCTCTACACTACCGGCCCTTTCAACATCAACCCGCGGAGCACGAACTAAAGTCTCACTTGAAGCAATGGGGGGATGCTGGAACCAAGTTTCTGCACCCTTGAGATGGAAGTGATGTCAGTTTATTTCAGCTAGACCTTGCTTCACACATGTTTCTTAACCATATGTTCCACCCTTTAGTACCTTTACAAAAGGGTACAATCGACTTCCGCGCAGCCCTAACCAGGGGCTAAAGTCCTTTCACGCTGCTAGGGTAGTGAATTACGATAGCTCCCAACTAGGCTAAGTGTCTTTCTTACCTTATTAATAGATCTCAGTTAGCTTCGCATAAATAGATGTTCTTACTTATGTTCACTTAACCAATACATTTACATACATTCGCGCATCATATAAGCATTATAAGTTAAATTCATACCCAATATAACAGATGCATAAACAGGAAATAAGATCCATAAATTATGGAATACTTATCTTTATTGATAAATCTGATGATTACAAACTTGACCCGTCCTGTGCACTCAGCTGCAGGGGTCCGCGCACTCAACTGCGTACTTCTAGGCTTCTGCGCACTCAGCTGCAGAGCCTCTACCTACGCTACAACCCAAACTTAGACTTTTACTTCAGAGCTATCTCTCATACATGTCGATCTTTCTTCGATTTCTTCTAACTACTTAGATCTTAGCTTTATTTATACAATCCCATGGTCCGCGGGCAATGGGTAGATCTTTTACAGCCGACATTACATTTCCAAAATAAGGGCGGATAACCCTATGACTCTTTAACCCCTATGCTTTCTGTGACCACAAAATGCGGAGTCTTTACATTTGGATTACAAAATTGGACCAAATATGGGCTTTTAGCCCTAAAACTTCCCTTGGGGGATCCCACGCCCATCAGATACCATGTTGAAGAATCTAGGGCATCTAGATATGGTGAGATTCGTTTGACGATGATAACTATTTTTGAAGCACTTTTTACCTTTTCTTATTAAAACAATCTTCTCTTATTATTGTTAGTGTGTGATATCTTTCTTCATCAAACAGTTATCAAAAACAAAAGAGACAAGAACACAAGATGTTGGCATTCAGCAAGGGTAAAACCTCTCTCTCCTAGAGAGGAAAACCTTTCTACAAATTTCTCTTATTGAAGCTTCAATTGACAAATGCCAAACCCTAGACCCTTGACCAGTAGATCCTCCAAGCACAAGACACAGTCTCTCTTCCTTTTGTCCTTCAATCAATGCCTTCTTCTGCTTTGCACCTTGATCTCTTCCTTCACACTTCTTCCAGCAAATGATAGCTCTTTTTTTGGCAACTACAGAAACCCTAGGTCTCCTTAGAGACCTCTTCTTTGGAGTCTTCCTTTCCTTCTCTACTTCGCTTGGAAATCTTCCCTTTCCTTGACACTTAGGCTAGAGAATGAGACCTTCCTTGAGAGATATTTCTGAGTTGAGAGGCTGATCCTCTTTACCCTACTGCAGGTCTGATTTCTTCGCACGTGTGGCTGATATAGACTTGTACTTGGCCCTTTTTCTTGCTTCTTTCCTTCGCTTTAGGTGAGACTTACTTCGCTTGAGAT
The DNA here is from genome assembly GCA_031772625.1 of Pinus tabuliformis. Taxonomy (NCBI): domain Eukaryota; kingdom Viridiplantae; phylum Streptophyta; class Pinopsida; order Pinales; family Pinaceae; genus Pinus; species Pinus tabuliformis. The sequence goes on from CM062812.1 coordinate 859,700,316, forward strand.
GGAGGCCTATTTGGAGCCACTTTTTAGCCCAATCAAAACTTCTTGAATGACTGCACTGTATGACTTGTTGCAGCAGTAGAATGCCCTCCTTTTCCTTAACACGTGTGAATGAGATCAGCACAAAACATAGATAACACTGGCATTTTCTTTCCTTTCCTTCTTCGCTTGCCCTAGAAGGCTTTTTCCTTCTATTTCGCACCTCTTTCTCGTTGAATTGCAGAGCTGGTCGAATTGATTCTCGAATGAGAACAAGTTTCCCTATATATAGTGGTTGATATTCCTCTTTTGGGCCGACTTGATCAACTGCTGAGGCCGACTTCACTTTTGTTCATAAAAAATCATTTTTTGAGTAGGTATGAAGGGGAGACTTGTCTTTGCTTTGGAGGATCACCCTAAACATATTTATTTGACTCTAATACATATGTTTACATAGTGTAACATTCCCACATGGGTCTTAAATAATTACATTAACTCTTTGACTTCCTAGAAGCACTCAACCATGTGCTTAACCTATGCAATCAGCAAGAAACACATTTTTACAATTTTAAAAAATAATAATTCTTTTCTTTTAGAAGTAAAAAGAGAAAAATTACATTTATGAAGACTGTGTTAGAGCCTAAATCTACCTCAGGCTGATAAAGGCAGGATCTAGGGTAACATCAAACCACGCTTAACCTGGTAGCTAGCCCTACCAGGTTGAGAGAGGGCTCTTTCCTTGTCAATCTCAGAAGAATATGATCAATATAGTTTGAGATGACTAATATAAAGATTAATTTTAGGTTAGGTATGTGAGCTGAGGAGTTTGAATGAATTTAATTTTGTTTCGCTGGCTCAAATGTGAAAGGCAGATTTGGGTCGGGGGAATGGACACAGTCTTGCAGAGATCTCTATGGGGCGAGGTATGAAAATGGTTTAGTACTTCAAAATGAGTGAGATGGAGAGCTTTTAGACCGGTGAGGAGTTGGAGAGAGCATGAAAGTCTCAGGGATCCTCTTAAAACAGCTGAAAACATAAATAACTAAACAAACCCTAGGTAGAGCACTACACCTTCAATGAATTCTACCTTTGTCCTTGTTTCATTTAGTTAAGATGAAAAAAGAGGGATGATGGAATACATAAAACACATGTAAATTTTCAATTACAGAAGAAAAAACAATACCAAATCAAGTTGCCACAAGAATCCCATAAAGTGTTGCAAACCCTGGTCTATTCCTTTGCCAAACTACTGAAATGAGTGTACAATAATGCTCAAAGCATTCACAAGAGTCCAACCTTTACAAATGACTGAAAAACTACTAGATATAGGCAACAAACAACTCATGCTAGGCTTTAGGGGTCGAATTCATGAGTTTAGGATATGTTTCAACAAGATCTAAACTAAGAACTAAAAAGTAGGCAGTGGAACAGCTTGCCTCTAAAACCTAGGAAACTGATTCATTTAGTTGCAAACTACCTTTTCGTGATGAATCTACCTCTATGAGTGAAAATTTAACATATTTACATCAAAATCCATCAAGTAAAATCAAATTACATCATGAATTCAACTATTAGAAAGAGAAAAGTCAAACTAAGAAGAAACTAGGCGAAAAACGGAGTTTTTTTGGCCAAAATGACAAAATTTCATCTTGTGCGCTGCACTCTTGTCCCTGTGCACCATGCTACTTTAGAGCTGATTTTGGAGGCCTTCCCGTGCACCAAATTTGCTCCAAGTAGGATTTTTGGAAATTCCTGCCTATCTACTTTCCAGAACAGGTGGAATTTCTAAATTTGGTCTTCATTTGCCCCTCCAAAATTTAGTTCTCCCAACACTACTTCCTGTGTGACCAAAAAGGGGCAGAAAGGTCATTTTTGAGGTGTTTTTGACCCTTTTGGAAGCTCAAAACTTGTCAAAAATTTTTGGCCATGTGAGGGCATTCATATTTTTTCCTGAGGAATCCAAAAATTCTAAGTTTTCCTCCAAAGGAGGTCCCTAGCAAAAACGTGCGCCAGGTGGCGCGGCGCACCAGGCAGAAAAACCTGTTTTTTAGTCCAAAAATTCAAAATTTGCAAAAAGTTTCCAAAATTTCTGAAATTTGGGCTGAGTGTCCTTCATCAAGTGCTGTGTTGGGCTAAGGAAGCCTCATCTAAGATTTAGAGTCTATCTTTCTCTTTTCTCTTCCTCAATGCTTTCCTCAACTTGGCTTTCAAAGTCCTAATTCTCGCTTTGCAACTTTTGTTCCTCGCCAAGTAGTGGTAGGCCATGTGCCTCAACATGTTTTTCTCTTTTTTGGCCTTTTGTATTTTTATCCTCTCAAGCCAAGATTCACGATCAGCTTCAATTTCTTGTTCAAGTGGTGTCAACTTGGTTTTCCTCCTCTTGGCAGCCTGCCGATTTGCCCTTATTTTTTGGAGCTCCATGATGGTTTGATGATCCTCTAACTATTTTTTCCTCTGCTCCAGATAGTTGATTATCCACTTGGCTCTTTCCAGGTTGAGAGACAAGTGATGAAGGTCATCTTGCTACTCCTGAATGATCTCCTTGAGATTTGAGCTTTGGGAGCCCAAATCAGTGTCATCATCCTGAATGAGAATGAAATCTACCTCTTGACCTTCTGAAGGTCCCTCATCATGTAATGGCTGCTTACCCTTGTCCTGTACCTGCTCTGCTGATGAAGGAAACGAGACCCCTTCCACCCCAGGTGGAGATAGTACTCGTTTTGCTGCTGCAAACAATCTCCTAGTGCCCTTTTGGTATGTGAAAAACACTGGCACACTAGTGGTTTGTGTCTCATGCACCTCTTGCTGATGTGAAGGCTCTCCTACCTCATGAAAAACTAACGGGGGAACTTGAGGACCTGTAAAGACCTCATGTGTAATGAAATCCTCCCATGAAACATACAGTAGACTAAGCTGATGCAAAACCACAATTTTGATTAGTGCAAAGTGATAAATGTTGTTATACTACTAATGAAGAGGCTTCCTTTGCACTAATGTGGTCATTTTCTCAATATTCCGGCAAATGAAATAGGGGAGGTTCATCATCCTCACCCTTGTAAAGTGCATCAACAATCTGATATGATAGGTGTACAGACGAAAAAATCTACCCTCACAGCTGAAATATTTGATTATGAGTTTCATCAAGGGAGCATATGTGTCCTCTAGGTACCTAAATGGGAAGACCCTACTGACATGTCTCTGAAAACTAGCCTTGATATAAGGCTCATAATGATATCTGTCCACCAGCTGCCCATTATTCCACTGCTCACCTACATTTGGAATACCAGTTGCCTAAGCTATAGTCTCAGGTGTCAAGGTGAATGTCACACCTGCCAAATTGGCTTGGCCATTGTGAAGATGGAGCACAAATAGTCTAGCAAGCTCATGGTGGTATTTGACTCTTTCCACCATCTCACAAAACTAATAACAAGATTGGTGTTGGAAGCATGTGACAGCAAGAGGACAAGCCAACAGCTCGGCAAGTGAAGTAGGCTCCTCTCGGTTATGTTTTCCACTCTTATGAGGTCTCCTTGGTGCATGAATTTCTCTGGAAGAGTCACTGACTGTTTCCTCATTTCTGTCATAAGAAGAATCTGACTCCATGTTTGCCAATGCTTGAGTTTTCTTAGATGAGTATGAAGAGATTTTATGGTGTCAATGGGTATTTGCTGCTAAAAGATAGGGTATGATGATAAGGACTGTGGAGGGACTGTGTATGAGGGGTTGGGGATGCTGCTGGTAGGGTTTTTGGGGAATGAAAGGGTTTAGGGAATAATATTTAGGGTTTAGGATTGTTTGATTAGGGTTTGGGATAAGTGAAGGTAGGGATTAGGGTTAGTAGTTTAGGGATATGGGGAATAGGGAATGGGTAAATATGAGTGAAAAGGGAGGGAGAAAATGAAGTGAGGGAGTGAAAATGATAGGGGTAGGATTTAGACAGCAAAAACAGAGATTTGTAAACCCTAGGCAGTGTTTTTTTCAAAAAACTGTGCAAGGAACTAGGGTTTCAATATTTCCATATTGAATCACCATGAAGACTATAACAAACTCATGCATTGGGCATATTGGAGTGTGAACTTACGTGTGCCATGAGGAATTTTGCAATTTGAGAGCCTTTGGAGGAAGATGTGAATGATTTCGGGCCTTGTAGACTGGTGCGTTGTGCCACCTCACAGGCGCGTCGCGCCTCTCTGGTGCGTCGCGCCAGAGAGGCGCGACGTGCCAGTTATGAATTTGAATGTGGAGTGGGCTCTGTGTGCGCCGCGCCTTAACCCAGGTGCATTGCCCCTGCAATTTCCCCTATTTTGAATGGAAAATTGCTCTCTCGGCTTTGAAAATGCAAATTCACTTGCTCTCCTTCACTTTGGACACAAATGAGCCTCCTTTGATATGTAAAAACTTTATGTACCCATGGTTTTAATTTTCACTCTAGAAAACCCACTTTCCTAATGTTTGATTTTCACTTGCTTTTAAAAACTCTGTTTTTGGGCAGTTTGCTTTACTTTTTTCCTTTGATGGACTAAATGCTTTGAAATTTTGTTTCTTTTGCAGGAACTGGAGTAGAAGAGGCTTGGCAAGGTGACCAGGGATGCCTCTTAAAATTATTACATATAGAAAAATGAAATTAAATGAAATTTAGTACATGAAACATAAAAAACTCTGTTTTTCCTCAAAATAGGGTTTTGACAAAAAATCAATCATTGAGCATGCGATTATTGAAATTATTGCTGCTGAGACTTTATTTGACCTCCTCATGTGCCTGTTGACCATTATTGAGTGTTTTCAAGACCTTATTGACGAAACCCTAGACCTAATGAGACTTAAAACCCTAAAAATGACTTTTGCAGATATAAAGACAAAAAATGACTGCAGATGATCTAGATGTATGAAAATGGGCCAGTAGGTAAAGAACATGAGGGAAAATGTATAATATGCCACTACCATCAGATGATCCATGACTCTAATGGAATGCGGCTGATTAGATGAGACACCTAACATCCAATGCAACAAGAGAATTTGATCATTGATGGAGGGATGAAGATACCGACACTAACAGACTAAACCTACTTACACTTTCTTCAACAATATATATATATATATATATAAGACTATATTGCAGGAGGCTCATGAAGAGACGTCAAGGAGCACAAAGGAAAATCCAATAAAGGAGTTGAACCATTATATAGAACAGTCAAGTAATTAACTTTTTTCCATTCCACACAGGGATCAATCACTTGTCAGTGTAGTAGTCAACAGAGGTCAAAAATTTACAAAGGATCTTCTCGATGACTATTACCTCGGTAATTTTATTAAGTGATCAACTGAATACGTTGGGCTGATGTCAATGGGTGGGTCCCGCCCGAGGGTTTCCACTTCGTCGGCTCTTAGCATCTCCTCTTCCCAGTGAGTCAGCTTTGTAAAGTGGCCTAAAACTTTAACTGTGGGTCCTGCCCATAGGGCTTACCCCAATGGTATTTGTAAGCGACCCTTTTCCATTGCACCAAGATATATATATATATATATATATATATATAGCAGCCCGGAACTTTAACTATGGTCCCTCCAGAGGGATTACCGCAACGATCTTTATAAGCACCCTTTTCCATTGCATCAGGATATATAAAATGGTTCAAAGAACTCAAGCGGAGGATTGAGTGGGCCCCGCCCAGAGGATTCTTCCCAGTCTGAAATATTCCCGAGCAGATTTTTCATGGAATTGACTCTTTGGAATGGGATCACATGGCATCGACTGCTTGTTTATTAAAGTGAAGTCATCATCGAAGGTGTAGAAATGAGGATTTAAGAAGCGGCCATCGAAAGTTGAAATAGAATAGGACAAAGCCATGTAGGCATAATCCTAGGTATAAAGAGGGTCACAGAGGTCCTATTACTCCATAAGGAAATTAAGGAAATGTTTTTTTTCGTCACAGGCCCAACAAGTAGATGAAGAATAGGAGGATGATGACCAAGAATTAGATATTATGTAAATTGCAGAATAAATAAGTTATCGCCCCCGACCTCCTCTTACTAGTGGCCATATCCCATTTAGCAAAATAGGAATAGTCCTTCCACTAGATGAAATCATGATAAGGTCATGGACATTTCAAACTTCACCTTCGATCAGCTAAAGAGCATAATAGTCCAGGAAAGGAGAAGGTATTTTCTAAATGGCCCTCACCACCTCATTACTATCAACACAAAAATTATGATTATGTCGAATGTTGGATGTGGAGCCTCATTATCTTCTTTATTCAGAGGTATCGTCGCATTTGACCCCAGTTCGCAATGTGGCGGCAATGCCACCCATAAAATGTGTGCCGCCAAGAGGATCAAATAGATGTAAAATTGCCTTGTAAAATGTTGTAATTTCGTAGTCAATCTGGGCCGTTCATTAGGCGGAGATCTGATGGTAGAAGTTATGTTTAATTTAGGGTTTTTTTCCCTAAAAGGAAACCCCTCGCTATATATGAGGGAATTGTATTATGTCTATGTAGATCTGTATTCTAAGTGAGAAAGAGAGATGATATTTTATGAGAGAGAAGTGGGAATTACAACAGATCTGTTGTAGGTTGTATCTCTTCAGTTTGTTGGATAATAAGAAATGAAGGACTAGTTGTTTCTCCGTGGACGTAGCCCAAATTGGGTGAACCACTTATATCTGTGTCTCTCTTGTTTTATGTGTTTTCTGTGTTTATATTTCTGCAATATATTTTATGTGCTCCATTGCTCTGTAATATATAATTTTCTAACATCAAATACTAGGAAGAATCCAAGAGAAATTACAACAACAAATGTAGCCTTTGCGGAAGCCACTATGGAGAATATTGATTACTTGGTGAGAGAAAATAAAACATTAGTAAATGAATTAGATTAAACAAGGCAACGGGTTGAACATCCCATGTCCGAGAATAAGATATTTCCTTCCACTAGTTCCAGTAGAATAGAACTGAAGGCAACAATACTTGAAGAGATCAAGCCTTTGGAAGACACTATGAAGAAATTATATGATGAGATGTTCACTCTCCATGAGGTAGTGGTGCTCTTACATGAAGTGCAGAAAGGGTCACAAAATATGGTGAAGTTCTTGAAGAAAACTTACACAGTGATATATTTGATCCAGGACTGGAGCACCAAATATCTAAACACACCTGCAGTGCTGGTCAAAAAGAGCAGATAGGATGTTGAAAGAGATAGTGTAGAAATCATAGTTTTTTATTGATCTATGAGCATATCCATACTTTTGTTACCAACACCATAAAAACCTATTCCCAAATGTATAATGGATTAGATTCCTTGGTCAGGATGCATAGGACACCTTCTATATGCACATTTACAAAAGTAAAGAGAAAGAGCAGTATCAGGCAAGAAATACAAGATTTGTTGAATAATATCAAACAGGTGACACTCAGGATGACCTCAAGGTGAATAAAGAATATATTATGCAGTATGTGACCGGGCCATCAAATATACAAATGAAGTTAATTATGCTTCTAAGAACCATTCACATATATTCCAAGACCATATATCCAAATGCATTGGAGGGTAAAATAAGGCACAATCTAGATGTACTAGTGAAGGTTGAACACATAGCAGCAAATTACAAATATTGGCACCAATATCTTACTACAGAGTTACGTGTTACCTTAGCTGAGTTACAATTCCCATAAATCTATACATAATGTATTATTTTGTCGTATGGCTAATAACCACATTTTTTCTTATTGTAATTTTGTCTTATTGTAATTTTGTATTTCGAAAATAATAAGAAAATGAAAAATGTGTAAAGTGTGAGTCCAAGAGTCACATAGGGAATATGAAGAGTCATTAGGTAGCTCAAAGGTTAAAGAGAAGCTAAAAGACAAATGGAAGCTCAAGAGTCATGAGGGAGCTCAAGAGTCACAAGGGGAGGTGAAAGGTCACCTCACTTGTTATAAATAAACCCTCATAACTCAAGCAAAGGGCTTGGAATTTTGGAGTGCTAGCCTTGGCTTCTGTATTTTAGCATAGGATTGAATATCATTCTTTGGAGAAGCAAGTAGTGGATTGATGTTCCACTATTGGGGCTAGTGTTTCATCATTGTAATTATGTACTTGGAACTTTCACTTAATCATCAGAAGCTCTCAGAGCCAGCGCACTTTCATGCATGTATCATGGATGTTGTAAGACTATTATTTTAATGTTTGCAGTATATGTTATTTCATACATGCTAATGAAAATGAACTATTTTTTTGGCTTCAGTATATATCTTGTTAGATGGGTGTTGCTATTTTCTTTCATGATCGTTATTACCTTGTGAACTATTTTGCAAGTTAACTAACGAGTCTTTTCTTTCTCTTGTGTGTCTCTTTTAGGATAGTACTATTACTTTTCTTCTAGAGGCTCACTCTTTCTTTCCCTTCTGTGGAAGTTCCTTTTATGTGTTGCAATTGGTGTCTCAGAAAGCTCACTCATTTATTATCCTCAAAGTTATGTGTATGATCTATTGTGTTGTTTATTGAATCCAAGGCATATCCTTAAGATCACTATAATGGAGATCAAGCCCATATTCTAGATGGGGATCCTATCCCAAACAGTGTGAGGTCTAATTGGGACTTCATACCAAGGAGACACCCTTACTGTTGGCGGCTTCCAGCAATGTCAACATGTGGCTTATGAAGTCTAGTGAGATCACACTAAGAATTAGTTGGTATAACCAAATTAAAATAGCATTGGAAGCATTAGAAAGTGGATAATACAATCATGGTATAATAAGAAATAACACATATAAACAATGATTTTAAAACTAGCTTTAAAACATATCTACACAATGACAAGAAAACTAATTTTATAAACAATATTTAGATATGAATGTACAAAATGTAATAGGAGAATATAAATAAGAAAAATGTGATAATAGATAGTATTAAAATGCAAATATATACCATATTAATGCATAGTAATGAAAATGTATTAGCTTGAGTGGTGGGGGGCCTTGTACAGCTCAACAAGCACACTTAATTTGAATCGATGATAGAAAACTTCAAATGCACTCCATAAAATGATTAATATGACTAAAAATAATTTTGAAAACAAAATATGAGATCTCAAGTCGATATCTAAGTTCTAAAAAACAATAAGATGTCTTGACAAGTTAAGTTTGATTGCCTCTATATGCAAAAATTCAACAAAATACTTAAAAATCATGTTCTTTGTTAATTGCAACCTATTTTATAGATAAAATATGATCTAATCAACCTTGTTGGGCACTCAAATTATGGATTCAATCTCTAAAAATTAGACCTGGGTGAATTTAGCAATTCATGTTGTGTTTTGGAGTAGTTTTGGGTTACAAAAATAGGTGTTTTACCATATTGGCATACCCATGAACAAAACCCATTTTTATACTTTACCCAGATCTCCTACAAATATCATAATGAATGACGATTTACGAATTCTACTAAGTCTTTAATTTTTTTACAATGCAATTAATTACATGAAATTTTAAAAATTAAAAAATCATTAAAATACATTATGAAAGTGATTATATTAACAAAATATGGGAAAATGTTGTCATAAATTACTAAGGAAGGTATTTTTAAGGCTAAAGAATTCATAAAAATATAGAAAAATTCTTAACAAAGAGAGGTGTCATGCGGAAAGAGTCGATAGTGCGGACACAACCGACCTCCCTAGAAGCAAAAGCTTTCTAGTGACAAACAAGACAAATAAACACTACCTTTCTCTAAACATGCATTGCGAATACAAGTAATCAGGGGATCTTTAACATACCTTTAGTCCAATGCTTTATAGTAGTCCAGCCTCGCCGATCTGGATGAGCTCCTCCTTCTCTTCGAAACCTGCATTCACTAACAAGCCAAAAGATTAAATAGCACCTGATAAACTCATAAAACAATACATATCCATCATACAGACCAAGGAGTATATGAAACAAATCATGAATAACAATCTGTTGAGAAAAATGAGTTCATTTGTATTAAAAGGAAACAAAAGGAACCATTACAACCTGAGCCTTGGTGTTGTGCAAGTCCCTCCTAGGGTCCAGCAAGAGTTTTCCTTTACTTTGATCAGCTCACCCACTCTCAAATAAGGCTAGGAAAGGATGGGAATCTCTCCTCTCAAGCTTTACAAGGGAGTCCTAATTCCAACAGCATCTACCCTTAGGAATGTTCAGCTTTCAACCTCTCCTCCCTTTGGCCCAATGCCTGTATTTATAGTGCTCTAGAGGAAGTTATTCAGGTCCACCATCAATGGGATAAGCCCCTCTTTGGATGGGATAGCTCCCCTCTTGATGGGATAAGTTCCTCTTTGGTAGGGATACATGAACCATCTGGAGGCGCTTCATACATGTCAAACAAGCTTCTAGAATGCTCTAGAAATGACCACAAGTAACTTTTTTGGAGTGAAACTTGCGCCTTTTGACCTTTACAGGAGTACGCACCCATTGCTTTATAGACAGAGCGTACAAGTACGCAGGTATTGTGAACTTGGGGTGCGTACACGCAGGTAAGGCTAAGAGAAACTGCGTACCGAGAGATATATAGATTTTTAATGACTTTCCCTCTTTTCTTGGAGTTTGACATGGAGAGCAGAGGTATGAGGCTTGCCAAGGAGGATAGTATGATAGTTGATGGAGCCATACTAACTGCAAATAGTCATGGTGACAAATTTTAGTGTAACAGATTGCCCCCTAAAGTGCGAAGCCTGTAGTAGATTAGGGTTTCATATTATCTAGGAAGGGTGAAGTACTTTATCATTTCAAGGATTATCTTGTGGAGAGCCCAGTCAGAACCTGCAAGTATTCAACACAAAATACATATATATGATCATATCATCGCTGAGGTAGGCATTCCCATACTCAGATTGAAAACTTTAACTAATTGACTATCTACTGTTCTGATACAGGAATGATTCTGCAGTACATCATAATCATAGACTTTTGTAGACAGTATTGACGCAGCCATCTGTTTATAGTTAGTCTACTGTATAATGAATACAAAACTCCTCGCAGCCTGGATGGTGGAAACTAGATCCAGGGTCTTCATTTCTACTTCCCGAACAGGTACGATTCTATCCATGCGAATAAATGAGTTGATGTCGAACATGGTAGAAACCACTTGATTACCAGTCAATGATGTAAACTGTTAACAAGCGTGAGAGAAACCACCAGTGATGTCAATGGTTCTCAAAGTACCCAGTACAATCCATGAGATGTGAATGAATGAGTTGATGTCGAACATTTCACGGAATCCTTCGATCGAAAGTCAATGATGTAAACTGTCGTCAAAGGCGAGAAACCTGCCATTGATGCATGCAGACTTCAAGGTACTGACGATTCCTAGGTCATCTTTCTAGATAATGTGCTGATGTCGATAGAAAGCGACCCGTTGCAGGCAAGCCCACAACACGAAATCATAGATCAAGTTGAAGAAATGTAGCTGTAAGGACTGACTCAGGGATGGTCAAAATGAATGACGAGTATTTTGCAATTGAATGTTTATTGCAGAGACCTCTTGAACACGTAACGACACAACAGATGGCTTGGTGACATTTGACCCAAAGTTAATACCCGGCTAAAGACTTTCAATGTGGTTTGATCAACTGCGAGGCAAAGGATTTCCCAACCCAGGTGAATGAAAAGTGTCGTGATCAAGAGTGGTAATAAGGCTTCTTCTGAGACAAAGGATAACAAATGGGCTCATTTTTCTCTCTTTTCCCCCACCATTTCTGGCAAGTACCTCTTTATTTTTTACAAGCTTGAGGAGGATAACATATGCTTGATTATAAGCTCATCCTTCGGATGAGTCCAACTTAGTTTTGATTCGAACCCTAAGAAGGAGTGGTCCGTTCCTGTTTGTAATCGAACAGGTCCTTTACTGTGAAATTTTAACGAGTCCAGTATAGGAGAAACCCGGCGTTTTTCATTTTTAGAGAGTCTGAAAAAACTTAAGAAGACTCCAGGTTGAACTTTTTCGTAAAGTTGTGTCTCCCAAGCCCGAAAAAGTATAAAATAATACTTGGGAGAACCGCTTAGTCTTGCGACCAAGGAGTACTTTCATGATTAGTGCCTCTGACCTGAAAAGTAAAAAGCGATCAAGGACACATCGTTTTATTTCCAGTATTGAGTTTGAAACGACAAAAACCCAGGAATCTTTTCCTGTTTTTACGGTCAGAAAAGAGCTATAAGGGGACCGTCTTTTAATTCCGTTTTAACGAGTGTAAAAGAAACGCTCGGCAATATTTTCATGTTTTAGGAGTCAGAAAAGGGCTTAAAAGATGACTCTGACGTTTTGGTTCGTGAAAAATGATAATTTTCCCTGAAAGTCCTTTTGTCCTGCACAAAAACGACACATTACTCATACCTGTTTAAGATAAGCAAAAATTCATTGAGAAATATCCTTCCATGGTGAAAAATAAACAAACTTAGCATTCATTTATCCAAAAAACCTATAAAAAGACCTTTTACCATGTCATTTTTACCATTTTACTGTTGAGGGAGAGAAAAGGGCTTTTGGCAAGAAACTTCCCATGGACTTTGTGGAGAATCCGACCGTCGAAATCGAGTGCCATCTCTTTCAGGTATTTCACAACATCCTCCTCTTTGTTTTCATCCGTTTAGAATTTCATTTTAAGCCCTAGTTTGATTTTTTGAGGGCTTTGGGGTTTTAGGATCCGCCTTTCAGGGTATGCAGGTGCCCCATGGGCGACCTGCGTCCCCCGACATTTTCGTTAATGGGAAAATGGCAGGAGTACGCAGCCTACCTTCAGAACAGTTGCGCACCCACGCTCTGTTTTCTGAACGCGGGGTGCATACTCTGCGCAAAGTGAATTTAAAACCCTAAAACTCAAAACTAAACCATCAATTTTTTATTTAATGAATTCTAATGAATGTTTTCTGGTGTGTAGATTTCCCACCATGCTCGATTGGCGTGAAAGAGAACACGAAGATGTTGATTTGGCCACAATAGATCATCAACCTTCCATTGATGCTTTGAAGGCATGCGGTCTCTACAAATACTGGGCCATACCTAGCATGAGGGCCCAGGTGCGATTCTTAGAATGGTTGGTTGAAAGGTGGAACGTTCAGGATCAATGCTTCTACATCGGAGGGCACCAGCTCGAGATAGATCCCTCAGACATATATTTTCTCACTGGTTTGCCTAATAGGGGCGAGCAACTGACTCTGTTCGGGACTAGGTCGGGTGGCCAATCCCTTGCTAGCCTTCGGCTAGAGTGGTGCAACAATCAGAACCAGGAGAAAGGAATAGAAATCAAATACATATCCCTGCCTGAACTTATGGTAATTGCCTTTACAGTTACCAGACTCTGCGGCGCAGCCGCTTTGCATATTTCCACCGAGTCCCAAATGCGGATGGCGATAGATTGCTACTGAGGCACCATTTTCAATTGGTGTGACGCTGTGTTGGCCAATATGAAGGGCCAACTGACTAGGGCAAAGAACGGGAAATTAAAGACCTTTGGGTATGGGCCTCTAGTTGTGAGCTTTTCCCTAGAGAGGGTTCCGATGCTGATCCCACAACATCTCACTATTGCAGCTGGGCCTCCTCGGGAGCCAAAGTTGATGCGATGGGTTGCGGTGATGGCCCGGCATCCTGATGAGGGAGCGGGAGTTGTCCGATTTCCTGCGGGTTACTTTCACTGGTTGGAGGACCGGGTCTTTGTGATCCAAGATTTTCCTTATGCCGGAGTAGATTTTCGCGGTGATCCGGACATGGTTCTTCCACAGGGAGAACAATGGGACGACAGAGGTACTTCATTTTTCTAAAGTTTTTAAATTATTTACTTTTTTGTTTGTTTTTTATATCGTCTCAAAACTGACAGTGACAATTTCCAAAATGCAGATGTAGGTCCACAGCGTCCAGCCAATCTCCGGCCATTTGAGAGAAGAGTACCAGTTGCACCAGCACCGGCTCCACAGGATGCGGCTGCAGAGACCTTAGCCGAGCTGGAACAGGACCTAGAGCGTCTCACGGCGGACATACCAGAGACGACTATAGACGATATTCCTATCCGACTTCAGCGCTATGTGGTCGCAGTCCCAGGACCTTTCAGGAGGTTCCTGTGTAGGGTAGCGCGGGCAGTGGTCTCGTATAGAGAGCACCACCAGTGATTGGCTAGTCACTTTTTGTAGACACATGTGACATTTTTGGTTTTTTGTACTTATCATTTTTGCCGATCATAAGGTGTTTTTCAACCTATGATCGAAGACGATGTATATTTTTGACACACTCCTATCTATATATATATCATTATTACCGGCTTATCTTGTTAAACATGTATGATGAAATGTTTTTAAATTTACATTTATGATTATCGCAAATGTTTTTCTAACACTCGAGAAGCAATTGCATCTGCTAATGTATTTAATGACCTTGGAATATGCTGATATTCAATGTAATCAAATTCACGTTCCAAGAGGCGCACTCTCAAAAATAACCTTAATAACACTGGATTTCTAATGGCATATACTCTATTAAGCTGTAATACAACGAGTTCAGAATCTAACCTCACTATCAAACTCCGAATCCCAAATGAAATAGATTCAGATAATAACTCAATCACTGCACTGTATTCCGTAATGTTATTTGTTGTTTGACCGAGGCTCACCCCATGCATAGAAACTAACTCGTCAGAGGGCGAATAGATAACCCAAGCTGCGAAAAAGATATTCCGTGTACTACGACAAGCACCATCAGCAAATCCAATGTACGTTTGGAGAGACGTCGACATCTGCAATATCAAGAGTAAAACCAAGATAAGCCAGAATAACGACGAAACACACACTCTCTAAGCTAAGCACACTGTCTATACTAACAAACACACCAGCTAAAAAGAAAAACTAACCTAACTAAATCTCCATACCCATCATTTAAGCATAATACCTCTTTAGGTAAAGTCCATTTCTGGGCTTACCCAAAGAGTCCCCATCAAAATCTACCAGCTCATAGGCCCCTTTTGCTAGCTTTCGCTTGACAATATAGGGCCCATGCCACATAGGAACGAATTTTCCAGCACCTAATTTATCGTTAGCTTGATCATATAATAGCACTAGGTCTCCTTCCGAAAAATTACGAGGGGTCACGTTGCGATCATACTGATCTTTCATCATTTTTGCGTGAGTCTCGATTGCCAATGCAGCATCACGTCGAGTCTCATCTAATTTAGCTAAGTATAATAGACGCTTCTCCTCTTCGGAAGTAGCTGGAAGTAATTCGACAGCCATTTGAAGTGATGGATTTCGCATTCAATGGGCAACACTGCTTCCAAACCATAAACTAGTTGGAAAGGAGTGAACCCTGTTGATGTTTTCACTGAGGTTCGGTATGCCCAAAGCGTTGAAAATAACATGTTGTGCCAATTCGACCGATGAATACCAATGATTCATCGGATCATGATAACAAGAACTTTGTTGATGGAATCAACCAAACCGTTTGCTTGGCGATAATAAGGAGTAGAACTATCATGACGTAAACCAAGCTGGCTTGTAAGTTCTGTCATCATAATGTTTCGAAAATGGCGCCCATGGTCAGTGATTATTGCTTGTGGGACACCAAACCTAGCAATAATATGATTGAATACGAAAATCGCAGCTGTCTTGCTATCTGCCTCGAATGTAGGCATCGCCTCGGCCCACTTAGTAAAATAATCAACCGCAAGGATGATATACGCATGCCCCCCGGCTGAGTGAGGGTTACATGTAATAAAATCGATACCCCATTTTGCAAACGGACCAATGGCAATTATAGGGTGGAGAGGAGCAGGTGGTGCGTGCATCTTGCGATCAAACACTTGACAGTTGTGGCATTTTCGGACCGCAATGATACAATCTTTAAACATAGACGGCCAGAAGTAGCCAGCATGCAACACCTTCTGAGTTGTGGCATACCCAGACATATGACCGCCACACGCTCCAGAATGACAGTCATTCATAACCCTTTCTGCCTCTTCATGAGTTAAGCAACGCCGAAAAACCAAATCTACCCCACGACGATAAAGAGTATCTCCAATAATTTTGTACTGTTGGGACTGGAATCGAATTTTTCGGCGTTCCGACTTTGAAGCTTCGGGCCGAAAGGATTGGGTTTGGAGATAGACAATTATATCCCTGTACCACGGATCTAAAGTGCTGATGAGAAACAGAGATTCGTCCGCAATGGGTTCTTCTGCCACAGTTTCCGTGTCAGCACGCGGGAAGTCACACATCAACTCTACAAAAACTAAAGATTTCTCAGACTTAGATTTTTCAAACTCCAAGTCGAACTCTTGCAAGATAACAATCCATTTAGAGTACTTGCCCCCTAGCAATTGTTTAGTCAAAATATAGATCATAGGGTTGCAATCCGAAATGACTGTAGTTTTACGGAGAAGAATGTAATGACGAAAACGTTGGACAGCTTGAACAGCTGCCAGGGCCAATTTCTCCACATGCAAATATTTTAGCTCAGTGGGATTTAACGTCCTACTAAGATAATATATCACATGTTCCGTTTCAAATTCATCTTCCTATACTAAGACCATTCTAATGGTGGAATGAGCGGCGGCGAGGTACAAAAAGTAATCCTGGTTGAGTTGGGAGGATGCAGCAACGGTGCATGGGTCAACGCGTGCTTTAGCGCATCAAAAGATTTCTGAGCTATCTCATCCCAAGAGAATTGAGCATTTTGTTTCAACAACCGGGTAAAACCCTTGGTAATCTCGGCGTAGTTAGGAATGAATCGGCGTAAAAAGTTTGCTTTCCCTTGCAAACTTTGGAGTTGGCGCAGACTCGAAGGAGGAGGCAATTTGATGATAGCTTCGACCTTCGAGGGATTGACGCGAATGCCGGCTTTTGAAACTACAAATCCTAGCAATCGTCCCACTTCGATGCAGAAGCCACATTTGTGTGGGTTCAACCGTATACGATAATGCCTACACCTCATAAAAATTGCTCGTAAATGGACAAGGTGATCAGCTCGACGTAAGGAGTGAGCGGGTAAATCATCGAGATACGGTTGCACAATGTGCTTGATGTCATGAAATGCATAAGACATCGCCCGTTGAAAAGTGGCTCCGAAATTCTTAAGCCCAAAAGGTAGTTTGCAATAAGCAAATGTCCCCCATGGACAAATGAAAGCCGTTTTTGGTTGATCGGCAGGTAGAATATTGATTTGGTTGTAACCGGAAAAACCGTCCATAAAGGAAAATATTTCACTGCCGGCACAATCATCAATTATTTGATTGATATAGGGCGTTGGATAGTTTTCCTTGGGACAAGCGCGATTGATATCCCTATAGTCGATACATATTCTTATTGTTCCCTGCTTTTTGTTAACCGGAACAATATTCGATACCTAATCCGTTAACGGGATCGGATAAATGAAACCTGCTTTCAATGGCCTCTCAACTTTTGCTTTAATTACAGCCGCGAGGGTGTATCTGACGCAGACGTTGCCAAATGGGTTTAGCGTCCGGGTAAGTCTTGATCTCGTGAACAACAATGGAGGGATCAATTCCTGGCATTTCCTCATAGGACCAGGCAAACATGTCGCGGAATTCTTGAAATAGGGCCTTGTATGTTGGAATTTCGTCATCTGAACACGAGGCACCTATATGAATGTGTTCAACAATTCCAGGCTTCCCTGAAATGTCAACGGGAATAGTACGAGAAACGTTTCCCAAATTCAGCTCTGAATCAGGATGTTTCATTGGACTCTGAGCGTCTTTGACATATTCAGCTGTAAAGATTGATGAGAAATCGTTTTCAAAACGATCATCCTCAGGTAAAAACGAAGATCTATGATGGAGATCTTCCCATGGTAAATCGTCTACACACAGGATTTCACAAAGTTGTTCGTCAGATGACACAACTTCGGGAAACGTTATTAACTCCAAGGTTGACGCGAAAAGGTATTCCTCACGGACCACATTCATTTGGTCGCTTCGGGTTGAACTTGGGTCGGAAAAAGACTGCACGGCTTCATAGGCAATTTCATATGGACTCAAAGGCATTGCATCACTGAATGAGTCTATCTCAGATTCAGATGGGACAATCCAAGGATCATCGTAAACAATAGTATCTGACGTAATCATATGCATGAATGCGAATGAAGGGTCTGCGTTGATTGGAGGAAAAGGAAAAGTTCCCAGTAAACCGGAATCTTTAACTAATCCAACGCCAACATCCTTATAAGGGATAGTCGTTTTACCGACATGCTGGATACTCTCTGAAGAGGCTGGGTCGGATGAAAAATAAGCCAGCTGGTCTATGGTTACGATCTTACCATTATGTGGAAACTTTATTACTCTGAAGACCGATGAAACGACCGCTGTCATAGCGTAAGACCAACTTCGACCCAAGAGAAGGTTGTAGTCTAGAGGGGCATCAACCACCTCCACATCCAGAATAACGGTTTTTCCTTCAACCCCTATAGGCAAATCCTGTAAAATGCCAAACGGATGGAACCCACGGCCATCAAAGGCCTTAAGAATTGTCGGGGATTGGTTCAGCGAAGGAGATCCAAGTGATCTCCAACACTGAATCGACATAATACACGTGGAAGCTCCCTTATCAATTACAGTCTGATGAATAGGCCTGTTTTTTACTATAACTGGAATCTGGAAAGCCATCTGATGAGGGAGACGTGGTGTACTATTTTCTAGATCAAAGATTATCAGGTTCGGGTCCTGAACATCAACAGCTCCTATAGCCGACAAAAGTAACTTTCGTTGTGTTGGGCATGATTGCAGCACCTCTAAAGCCGACATTGCTGAGGGTGAAACAGCTAAATCCTCAACAATGTTGTAATTCTGAGCCGGTCTCGCATGTGGATTGAAAGAAGACCTTCGAAGTACACCCTTTGCGGGTGGTTTTATTACTAAGTCAGGGTTAGGTTTCTCGATCTATAGTGGATCGGAACCGGGAGCTGAGGTTGATGGATTTGAATGAGAAGATTATGCTTCTTTCGATCCATCAACAGGACTTTTACTACCATAATCGTGTGATCGAGTCGCAATCCTTACATGAGACATCATCAATATGGGTTCTTCAGTGGCACTCGAGGAAGAACCTATCATCTTACTGTCCTGCTTTGGAAATGGATCTTTCAAAACAGCAGGAGTTGAGGAACCTTTGACGATTTTCACAACCTCGGCCCAATGGGGGCAATCTCTCGTAAAATGATCCTCTTCACAAATAAGACAAGGATATCGAGGTTTGCGCTTTTCGTCATTGGTTTCCGACTTTTCTATTTTCTCCCTTGGAGTCTTGTCTGCTTTACCCTTATTCTTCCCACTGTTTTTTGATTTAGCCGTAGATGACTCTACAGCGTGAATATCGGCGGAAATTTCAGGAGAAGACTCTCCTGTCAGGGAATCTGGTAAGGTTATAATGGGCGAAGAATTCTTTGAAGATTTCTTCTTGCTTTTAGTATTTACCGAACCAATCATGCCATCAGCAGCATGAGATCCCGAAGGAGTGGCAGCGATTTGATTTGACTTTGGAATATCTGGGATCTTTTCATGTAACGTACCTGACTGAGTGTAAACTAAGTCAAGGTACTGCGTTAGAGAAATTACTTGCTCCTCAGTAACTACTCTGGCCTTAGCTACATCTTCAGTAATCTTCGGTAATAACGATTTAACAAACCATTCAGCTAAGATTTGGTCCGGGATAAAAACTTTCACTAATCGCCGTCGACGTCTCCATTCATGTATATGATCGAAAATATAAGTGGACGTTGACTGTTTTAGTGAAGTTAGTAGCTTCGTGCCATTATCATACCTGACCGGCAACTGAAAATGAGTTAGGAACGAGGTAGCTAACAGACTAAAATTGTAAAAAGAGGCCCGTGGTAACTCAATGTACCACTTGGCCACGAGACCAATGAGCGTATGCTGGAAAAGACGTAAGTGGATTGAATCATCCGAGTTGGAATTTGAAGCACACCAGAGGTGGTAATTCATCACATGATTGGACGGATCCTCTCCAGACTTACCTTCGAACTTGGGTATATCACTGGGCAACTTATTTGGCATTGGCGGCCAGAACGGAAGATAATTTATTGGATCGTTCGTTAGGCGCGTCAAGTCTGGTAAGTCCAAAGTTGCGATAAACAGTAATTGCCGATTAGAATCCCTAAAACTCTGGGTCACAAGACCAGTCCCAGGAGGAGGATATCCAGGATAACTTGGAATAGGAATCGCATTCGGGATATTATATCCTCCTGGAAAACCAGGATTAACCGGACTGTACTGGGGTTGCTGAGGTTGTTGATAAGTGTACCCAGGATACGGTTGATACTGGTAAACCGGCTGTTGGACAGCAGGTCCATATTGGTACTGTCCCTGGTACGGTTGATAAGTGAATTGTGGTTGACTAGTGACAACCGTACTTAAACCAGGTTGTCCTACAAGCATTTGAACCGTAGTTTGAATCGTAGATCCAGACAATGGTAAAGATGCCTGAGGAGTAGTTGCAGAGACAGTAGAAACTGGAGCTGTCGATACTCCAGAAGCAAGTGTGGTGGAAGGAGTAGATGTTGCGGTAGTTGCAGTAGCCGTTTGAGATGGAGTACTAGGTGCAATTGGCGGCTGAGAAACTACCGAAGGTACAGAAGTTTGAACATTAGACTGGACTGGTTGCTGGGATGGACCAGCAACTAAGGGTTGTCCAGCTTGAGATGACAACTGTACACTTGGTTGTAATACTTGTTGAACTTGCGATGGATCCCACACTATGTTCATTCCGGGGTATTGACCCATAACAGGTTGAGGATATTGAGATCCATAACCGGATTGAGGATAGGATTGATAACTGAAAGGCACAGTTCCCGTACCTTGAACATATGATTGACCTTGAGGTGGTTGATAACCTTGACTCGAGTATTGACCTTGAGGTTGATAACCTTGAGGTAAATACTGATACTGGGGTTGACCTTGACCTTGAGGTTGATACCCTTGAGGTAAATACTAATACTGAGGTTGACCTTGGGGTACATATTGAGGCTGGGGTTGACCTTGAGGAATGTATTGTATATGGGTACATACTGTCCTTGAGGTTGCCCCCCAAACACAATTTGTGTACCTTGAGGTTGCCCCCCAGGCATTAATTGAGGCTGCCCCCCAAGCGATAATTGACCACCTTGAGGTTGAGAACCGGGAACTGAACCTGACATCATGTAAATTTCTCCTACACCCAACAGTCTATTACCATTGTTTCCAGCTAATAACCCATGTTCGATGGGTTGAGGAGATGCTCCCGCAAAAGTACTAGAAAGTGACTGATACCCGGAGGGAACAGAAGGACCGTCGTACAAGAAAGATTCAGGAGATTGAGTGAACACGGACGACTGACCAGACATATTTACAGGAGTATAAATACCTCCAGGTGGAAAAGGAGTACGAGGTGGAGAAAAACTTATCCCTGAGTTGTCTAAATAATTGGTTAACGAAAGGTACCAAGTAGTACTTCTAGGAGGACTGTAAAAGATAGATTCACGCTCCCTTAGATCAATAGTAGGTTGATCTTCAAGGATAGATATGCCAAATTCCTCCTCTGGAGCAAGTTCTTCAATAGCTATCAAACCAGCAGGAAGATTTTCGGTGATGACTCTTTCTACCCTAGGTGAATCCGGTGCACTAGAAGTTGGAGTAACAGGTTCAGATATTTCAGGTTCTTCGCCTATATCACTAGTAGATGAAAAACTACCAGCAAGCTCAGAAACTGCAACAGCTTCAGGATTATAACCTGTTTCTAGACCTTGGTAATCTGGATGGACTACCAATGACGATTCTCCTTCTTCAGGTGAACCTACTTTACTGCCACTAGGAGTTACAAGGACCTTCAAACCTTCGTAATGACTCGAGACCTCTTCAGGAGGTTCGCCCCGCAATCTACAGGACTTCCTCAACAAATCGGCCACGGTAACAATCTCAGGAGACTTGCCCCGAAGTCTACAGGACTGTCTCGGTAATTTAGCCACAGTTAAAAACTTTTAACTACTGCACACGCAAACAAAGTAAAATCTCAAAGCAAACCACCTAAAGTCTCTAAAGAACCAAACAAATTTGAATCACACGCCTAAAGAATCTAGGGCGTCAAACCATACACAAACAATAGCCTTCCGGACCGAAAGCACTAGTTGGAGATGAAACCCAACATCGCCGAATTTAGTACAGAAGTGGTGGGCGGAACAGTTACCCCGGCAACCTGCTTAATGAATAGACCGGCACAAGTTCCTCCACTTTAACCGTCTCGAGTGAAGTGAACCCCCCAGAAAATCCAAGTGAGTCTAGCCGACGTCTGTTCCAGGTACAGTGGGATCTTCCCTCCACCGTCACCTCGGTATAATCCTAAAGATAATGGTCACTAAGGTTACCAACAGCAACAAATGCACCTGGGGGAACAGTCTACACTCCGACAGCACGCAAGGGTAGAGTATCCAGCTCAATCCCCTTGCCGGCTCCTTGACAATAATCCAAGGTTTACCGACAAGTGACCCCTGGCTCCTTGACAATGGTTAATCCGAGGTTTACCGTTTGTAATACGTGCATGTCTGGCGTCATTCCCAACGAGGGAGGATTGATCCCCTCACTGGTTCGGACACGAGCTCGTGCTTCTCCTTTAAGAGGAGCTTTCCCAGAGTACAAATGAAACAGTTGGATTTATCCTACCACAAGATGAGCTACTTGTTTGGTTTTGCTATCTTGGAGAGTTAATTACTCTCCTACTCCAAGACACTAGCCTGATCTATATTGGTGTTTCAGAGCCCTAGTAAATAAAAAGTTACTAAGTTGATTTTACTTTAAGCGTTAATTTTTATGGCTTTCTTTAAGACAAAAGGTAGTGGAGATGAAACTGATGGTGTGTAGACTCGACCGAAATCCACTAAAAGATGCACTTAGGATGATTTATACTAATTTTTCTTTTTCAATGAATTCCCTAGCTAAGAGAGTTGGAGAATGCAAACTTGATATAAAGACAACTTTCTTGGCAATGAAAAACAAAGAAACAAACTCTTTATCTTTTCAAAACATATGACACATGACCACTAATCACTTCACGAAAATTCCTTTTTCTTTCAAAGACTCAAATGCTACCAAACAAGACTTTCCTTCAAAAGATATTTTTGTATTTTTCCTAATTAATAAAGCATGTAAAACTTACTTTGACAAAAATCAAAGTTAAAAAAGCTATGGCAATCAAATCAACTCAATTCCACTCAAAATCAAATCTAAGAGAAAAGCACCTAAAAGTAAATCTAACGAGTCAAAATCTTACTAAAGATGATTCCTGGATGTTTTACTCAGTCAAAATATAACTAAGGACTAGTTAATGCAGAACCAAAAACCAGTCAAAAACAAAAATCAAAATTTTTTTGTTCTTTTTCTCAAGAATAAAATTCAAAGTTCAAACAACAAACTTTTTCGAGATTCGCAAAGAGAAGACGCAAAGGTAGGTCTCTCACAAGGGTGAATTCTATGACAGGCCCGACTCCTAAGAGGACTGAACAAAACCAAGGAGATCCAAAGTTTGACAACCTCTAACGCCAAAGTCACTACAGGACCAGTTAAAAATCAAACCCTAAGGCAAAATCCCTATGAATTTCACTAAAACTCTCAACACTGACGAAACAAGCTTAGGTGAAGATTTATGGCAGAAAACCAGTGGATCTGGGCAGAAAAAACAAATTAAAAACAAAATCTAAAAGGCAAAAAGAAGAAAATTGAAATTTTCTTAATTTTGACAGGGTACGCAGGCGACCTGTTTGCACAGGTGCGGGTACGCTCTGTGCACAAAGCGACAGTGCATACAGGTACGCACTGTGCTCAACTCAGAGGCTGTGTACTTCTAGCAAAACAAAGAAAAACTAAAATCTAATTTAATCCTAAGCTAACCCACCCAAATACACAGTCAGACAGCCAAAAATCAGAAAACAAATGACTTTTCTCAGATCAAAAGTTCATACAAAGGAAAAAACATTCACATCAATGGATTCCCCAGTATCGTCGCCATTTTGTCATGGGGAAAGAGTCGATAGTGCGGACACAACCGACCTCCCTAGAAGCAAAAGCTTTCTAGTGACAAACAAGACAAATAAACACTACCTTTCTCTAAACATGCATTACGAATACAAGTAATCAGGGGATCTTTAACATACCTTTAGTCCAACGCTTTATAGTAGTCCAGCCTCGCCGATCCGGATGAGCTCCTCCTTCTCTTCGAAACCTGCATTCACTAACAAGCCAAAAGATTAAATAGCACCTGATAAACTCATAAAAAAATACATATCCATCATACAGACCAAGGAGTATATGAAACAAATCATGAATAACAATCTGTTGAGAAAAATGAGTTCATTTGTATTAAAAGGAAACAAAAGGAACCATTACAACCTGAGCCTTGGTGTTGTGCAAGTCCCTCCTAGGGTCCAGCAAGAGTTTTCCTTTACTTTGATCAGCTCACCCACTCTCAAATAAGGCTAGGAAAGGATGGGAATCTCTCCTCTCAAGCTTTACAAGGGAGTCCTAATTCCAGCAGCATCTACCCTTAGGAATGTTCAGCTTTCAACCTCTCCTCCCTTTGGCCCAATGCCTGTATTTATAGTGCTCTAGAGGAAGTTATTCAGGTCCACCATCAATGGGATAAGCCCCTCTTTGGATGGGATAGCTCCCCTCTTGATGGGATAAGTTCCTCTTTGGTAGGGATACATGAACCATCTGGAGGCGCTTCATACACATCAAACAAGCTTCTAGAATGCTCTAGAAATGACCACAAGTAACTTTTTTGGAGTGAAACTTGCACCTTTTGACCTTTACAGGAGTATGCACCCATTGCTTTATAGACAGAGCGTACAAGTACGCAGGTATTGTGAACTTGGGGTGCGTACATGCAGGTAAGGCTAAGAGAAACTGCGTACCTAGAGATATATAGATTTTTAATGACTTTCCCTCTTTTCTTGGAGTTTGACATGGAGAGCAGAGGTATGAGGCTTGCCAAGGAGGATAGTATGACAGTTGATGGAGCCATACTAACTGCAAATAGTCATGGTGACAAATTTTAGTGTAACAAGAGGAGTGAAATTCCCCTGGATTGAAGCTAAATTATGTCATCATACGTATTCCCAAAATTGTGATTGTTTGCATCACATTTTTTTTTTGCATGCCACTAAAGGTCCACATTGTCTTTAGGAGGTTGTGACCATTGTCCCTATGATTTGGGTCTCTTCCTGAGTATTTTCACTTTCAAAATCTTGTTTTCAACTGTATGTGTCTTTTTCCTCTCATACCACTTATAGGCCTGTGTAGAGATCATTTTGTTTTATTCTTGAAACCTCTTATTTTCATCCTGAATCCTTTATTTTTGTTTTATCAATGTGAGGTTTAGTTTGGTGAGTGAATCATTTTGTGATTTCAAGTATCTCTCTAATACTTGCATTTCTTGCACAATCTTCTTCAATTTCTTAATTCTCCTATTTTTATTTTCAAGGGCTTTCTCTTGAGGAGATATAACTTCCTTTGGTGGGGGCAGATAAGTTGTTTCAACCAACTTTGAATATTGGTTTCTTATGATTTATCGTATTTCCTCTTTTGCATTTGTGTACTAATCTTCTTCATCAATAAAGGTATACTCTTCAGGTAGCTTTCCTTTGTCTGCAAATTTTTTCTCTTCTTTTTCTTCAGCCTGTAAAGATTATATATAAACCTAAAGAATGTGTCGGTCCCTCACTATCATTGTCTTCTATTTCAACCAAAGGAGGATTTTGGATTCTTTACTTCTTTTCCATATGAGGAAATGGTTACCTTTTCTTCTCTACCCACCCATTTAGTCATAGATTTGGTCATTCTTCTAAGTGTTGAATATTTTTCTTGTAGTTCTTTCTCATGTGTTTGTTCTAGCTTGTCATATTGATCCTCAACTTCAACTTGTTGTGCATATTTTTCCTCTATAGACTTATTTTCTTCCATTGTGACAAATGATTTCTTTTAAGAAAAGTTTCTCAAGTCTCTTGAGTCTTGGCAAGTTCCCACTCTATAATCATCTTGATTAAGTCGTGATGATATATGTTTTTGTCATTGCCTAGAGATATTTTTGCTATCTTGGACACTTTAGTGAGACTTTTAAGTAAATAATGGAAAATTCAAAGTGCTTTCTCCCCCGTATGTTGCAATATTTTGATGTGATATAGGTATATGAGATTAAATCTACCGTCACATTTCATATATCTTTGTATTATTTATTATGCAACCAACTCATAAAATAGAAGAAAATATAGATCAATGACTTGAGAATTAGCCTCTTCGAGGGGGAAACCTCCTTCACATCACATAGATGAAAAATTATTGGATAATACAAATGACAAGACCTCCTTTCTATATATATGGTTCTAAGGGGTCACAATATAATCAAAGCCTGCATAACAATAATAATATAAGGGCACAACAATAACAATAGTGGGCTTCTATAGGGCACAATAATAAAAACATGGGGACTACATGGACACAACAATAACAATAAGGGGGCTACACTAGTATTATAGGGACCTAGCAAGCCCCTCTCCCTCAAAAAAGTGTTTTCCTCAACACTTGAGTAGTTTTGGATGCTTCTGTATAAAATTCTCATCCTCCCATGTGGAATCTTTAGTGGGTAAGTTCTTCCACTTGATGAGATACTCTGAAATTGATCAATTTCTTAGTTGTTGGATTCTTGTTTCTGTGGCTGCTTCAAGTTCCAATATGATTTTCCCTTCCTCGTCAAGTTATGGAAATACTATTTAAACTCGGAGCTTGTCACTTATAATCTTCTTTAAGCATGAAACAAGGAAAACTGTGTGCACTCTGGAAGATGCAAGAAGCTCCAATTTGTATGCCATAGTACCAATATTTTGCAACACCTTGTAAAGACCATAGTTATTTGGTAATAATTTATTTTCCTTATTATATTTCTTCAGGGAAATTTGTTTGTATGGTTGTAGCCATAAAATTACCCAGTCGCCTATATCAAAACTTCTTTCATTGTGATGTTGATATGCATGTTGTTTCATTCAATTTTGTGTCGAAGTGAGGTTATGAAGAACTTGTTGTTGATGCTTGATGTGATCTTCCACTGCTTGAACCTTATAATTTTCTCTTAAAGATGATGTGATGGACGGTGGATGATATCCATAGAGTTCCATAAACGGGGTCATTTTGGTTGAAATATGGAAGGAAGTGTTATACCACCATTCAGCCAAAGGTAACCACTTGACCCATTGTGTTTTTTTATCAGATACAAAGCAATGAAGGTATACTTCCAATCATTTTTCACTATCTCAGTTTGTGCATCAGATTAAGGATATAAGATAAGCTATGAGCTAATTGAGTACCCAGACAAGAAAATAATTCATCCAAAAATTTCTAGTAAAAATGGGATCTTTGTCGCTTACAATAATCCTTGGGTTTCCCTGTAGTTTTTGAATTATTTCCATAAATGCTATAGCAATTGTACTTGCTTTAAATGGATGAGATAATGCAAAAAAGTGTGCATACTTGGTAAGTCTAACAACTACCACCATGATGACACTCTTTCCTTTGGAATTCAGTAAACTTGTGATAAAATCCATTAATACCTCGTCCCAGCGTTTGCTTGGAATGGCTAAAGGTTGTAACAAACCCTAGTTCTTAATTGTTTCAGCTTTATTTGGTTGGAAAACTAAACAT
Source organism: Pinus tabuliformis (assembly GCA_031772625.1). Taxonomy (NCBI): domain Eukaryota; kingdom Viridiplantae; phylum Streptophyta; class Pinopsida; order Pinales; family Pinaceae; genus Pinus; species Pinus tabuliformis. Next base: position 859,727,986 of record CM062812.1, read on the forward strand.
TCTGCCACAAACTTTTCAATATCAGTTTAAGGCCATCCAAAATAATTCCTTCTTGACCCTGTGGTAAGTTTTTAAAAATCCTGAGTTCCCTCCTAAGGGAGAAGTGTGCAATTCCAAAATAATATTTTGTTTAAGTTGGGAATTATTACAAAGATATAAGTGATCTTTGTACCATAACGAATATTTTTTCCCACTAAATGTATTAGATGTATTGGGATCTTGCTACAACTTTTGAATAAGTGTCCACACTTCTTCATCATTCTTCCATTTATCCCTTGCTTCAGTTATCTAGTCCGGTTGGATAATGGAAATGGCACAAAGAAATGCTTCCACATCCTCATCCTTTCTTGAGAGTGCATATGCAACAAAATTTTGCTTCCATTTTTTGTAGATGATTTCAAAGTCATAACCCAACATCTTTGTGACCCATTTTTGCTGCTCTTATGAAGATAATATTTGTTCCAAAAAGTATTTAAGACTATCATGATCTATTTTTACCTTGAAGTGTCTTTCCATTAGGTAAGGTCGCCATTTCTTTAGTGCATGCAGTATTGCTAGTATTTCCTTCTCATAAATAGGTTTTTGTAAATACTTTCCTTCATTAGACGAATTTCAAAAGCAATGGGTCTTCCTTCTTGCATTAAAACAACACCAATTCCATTTCCTGATGCATCACATTCCACAATAAAGTTTTTGTGAATTCTTGCGCAACTAAGACCGATGCTTGCACATTGCCCCTTTAGGATTTTCAAAGGCCTTAGTTGCTTTTGTAGTCCAAGAAAATGCATCTTTCTTCAGTAATGTTTTTAGAGGTGTTGCTATTCTCCCATAATTCTTAACAAACTTATGAAAATACCCTGTCAACCCAATAAATCCTCGAATATGATTTATGATTGTCGGGATTTTCCATTCCTTACTGTCTTTAATTTTGTTAGGGTGTACCTTAACACCCTCATGAGATACAATATGACCCACACATTCTACCTCATGTACTCCAAAGAAACATTTGGAGGTTTTTGCATATAATTATTTCTCCTCCAATAGTTTGAGCACCTTATCAACATGTTGAACATGATCCTTCCAAGACTTGTTTTAGAATAGTATATCATCAAAAAATACTAACACAAATTTTCTAAGGAAGGGTTTGAAAATGGAATTCATTAAACCTTGAAATGTGGAAGGTGCATTGGTAAGGCCAAAAGGCATGAAAAAAAATTAATCATGACCCTCATGAGTTCTAAATGTTTTTTTCAGAATGTCTTCAGTCTTCATTCTAATTTGATGATACCCTGAATGAAGATCCAACTTGGTGAAGTAAATTGCTACATGCAATTCATCTAACAACTCATCAATCACTTGAATGGGAAATTTATCTTTAATAGTGGGCTTGTTGAGCTCCATATAATTTATACACATGCACCATGATCCATACTTCTTGCGCACCAATACTACTGGAGTAGAGAAATAACTTTGACTAGGTTCAATTATACCGGCCTCTAGCATTTCTGCAACCATACGTTCAATTTCACTCTTTTGGGAGTAGAGATATCTGTAAGGCTTGATGTTTGGAGGGACACTTCCTGGAATCAAGTGAATAGCATGATCATGATCACGAATAGGTGGGAGGCCCTTGGGAGTCTCAAATACCTTGGAATGCTTGTCCAAGACATTATGGAGATTTAGAGAAAGAGATGATTTCCATGTTTGAACCTCTAGTGAACATAATTGTGCAATTACTCCCCATTGTTATTTATGTAGAATCCGTGTTACGCCATTAGAGTTGATTATCTTTCCTAGTTTTCCTATGATACCCCTTAACTCAACTTCCTATCCTTCCCAAAAAAAATTCAAGAAAATTTCTTGAAAATTAAAAGCTATTGTACCAAAGGATTGTTACCATTGGACTCCTAGTACAACATCAACACCACCCATTGGAATGGAAAAAAATTGACTATTCAATACATATTCCCCCATGGTTAGTTTGATATTATGGCACTTTCCAAAGCAATTTATAGTTCCTCATTTGCGACCATCACTTGACGCTCTAGTGTTGGATATAGGAAGCAATTCAATTCTTGGCTATCTTACAATGAATAAAATTATGGGTACTACCTGAATCAATCAACACTATTCACTTTTTCTTCTTGATATGTCCTTCTATCTTGAGAGTTTGAGGAGTGGTAATTCCTACCAATGCATTCCAAGGTATGGTCAGATTCATTTCTTGTTTCTCTGTGGTTGGTTCCTAGTGTAGATCCTCTTCTTTTTCCATTTCTTGTTCCTTTTATTCCTCCTCTTCACAATCTATGTAAAATAAATTCTTCTTAGCACACTTATGACCTTTAGTGTATTTTCTATAACAGCTGTAACAAAGCCATTTTTCTCTTTCTTCTTCCAATTGTTGTGGTGTCAACATTGTAGGTTGTGGAAGGCTAGGAGTAGCAACACTTCCATCTTTATAGTTGTGAGTGGTAGAATTCCTTGTTTCCATAAGTTTTCTTTCAACTTTTCTTGCCACCCTAAATTCCTTCTCCAATGAATCAAGTTCCCAAAGGTGAACCTCATGTTGGATGTTATCATTTAATTTCCCTATGAAGACATCAATCATATGCTCCTCTAGAATATCATTTACTCTTATATTCAATTTTGGAATTCGTCAATGTGCTCTGCCATTGAACCCTTTTGTTTGAAATTTATCAATTGGATAAAGAAGGTGTTTCTCTTTGTATACTCATAATGTGCTATCATTTGCTTCGTAAAAATTGACCAAGTGACAAGTGGTTCGCGAGAACGAGGCCATTGATACCATTCAAACTGATTGGTTTCTAAATATGAATATGCAATGCGTACCTTTTCTGTGTGTTTCACATTATGGATATCAAAATATTGCTTCGTCTGTAGTATCCATCTGACCAGATCCTTGCCATTAAACTTCCTCATATCAATATTTGGAATATGTGGGTATTCAATCCAAAGTTAGAGTCTCTAGAATCATGATTAACATTCATTTTGTTCTCATCATGAGTTGCATAAAATACCTTTTTCTCCATTAAGAAGCATTTCTTATAGCAACTTTGTCAAACCTTCCTTCAACCCTTCCATCTCGGCATCCATGTCTTCTTTTAATCCATCCTTTAAAACTTCTATGTAAGCTTTTAATCCATCCTTCAAACCTTCCATGTCCCCATTTAAGCCATCCATGTCCCCTTTTAGTTCATCTTTGGTTTCTCTTGTGAGAGTGAAATTTGTTGAACTTGGTCTCTTAATTTCGATATATCATGTTGCAATTATTCCTCTTCATGCATCATAATAGAGCTTTCTGAGGGCTTAATGGGTGTAGATTTATTTTGTTTTGGAGGAATTTTACAACCCAATACTATTATTTATGCTTCAATATTCCCTTGGAATCACTTCAAACTATTTTTTCAAACTAAAGTTATGTAAAATTTTAAAAAATATGCACATTTTCCTTGCTTTTTAGGAGCTCAATATTGAAGTTGTTGTATCTATGTAATTTCAGACCTACAAGGTCTGAAATTTTGTCCTGTGGTATCCCTCTTAGTCTTATTTCTAACCCCACAAGTCAAACCAACATTTGATTCTTCAAGAAATATTTATTCTCGATGTTCGACAATTACCTAATTATAGACTGGTTCAGCAGAGCGAACTTGTACGGAGTGCCACGTGTCACTGTTTCACCCTTTGGCCCTGAAAACAATATACATGAAACTAGAATCCGTTTGATATTAGTCACATTTTATGAAATTCAAATATAATTCTTGGAGAAAAAATTATGATGATTTTCCCTAGGTGACCTATTTGATATTGAATTCTCAAGCCTACAAAAACCCTAACTTCCTCAAATCATATCTCTGAAAATGTAGTAAACTAGGATCTAAAAGTTTTATATGAATTTAATCACAAATTTCTCTCCCTGTGTTCAAAATTTCAGCTTCCGAAGCTTCGTATAAAAAAAGTTATAGCGAAAAGACCAAGATGACCTGTTTGAAGCAGTGAAACCCTAGAATCCAAAGCTCGGATACCAAATGTTATGCAACTATCTCATAAAATAGAAGAAAAGATTGATCAATGACTTGAGAATTAGTCTCTTTGAGGGGGAAACCTCCTTAAAATCACATAAATGAACAATTCTTGGATAATACAAATGACAAAACCTCCTTTCTATATATAGGAGTCTAAAAGGTCACAATCTAATCAGAGCCTACATAACAATAATAATGTAAGGGCACAACAATAACAATAGTGGCTTCTATGGGGCACAATAATAACAATATGGGGACTACTTCAACACAAAATTAACAATAAGGGGATACACTAATAATAACAATAAGGGGGTACACTAGTATTATAAGGACCTAACATTATTAAAGTGGCCTCATCCCATGGATGCCTTAAATAGGTGTTGGGCTTGCCTCTCTTCAAATCTATATGTGTCCTTGACATATTGAATAAATAGGTCCATGGCCTCCATTGTAGATGTTGTATTTTAAACAATTTTTTGCCTCCCTATGGTAGCTCTATAATCTGACTTAATACATATTCAATCAAGTGGATGGTATGGTGTCCCACTTCGGCACAATTACCATCAAAAAATAAGGAAAATGCCTTGGAACATTCTTATTGTAACCCTTTAATTTGAGAATAAAATCAATCCAATTCATTTCCTCTAGTATCTTGATTTTATTAGGATGATGATTTTTTATTTAAAAACTAAAGGGTTTAATTCTACCAGTCATTTTGATTATTTATATAATTGCTCTTTGTTTCACTATTTGTCCATGTATTTACCACTATTGTATCAAATTTTATAGCCATGTATAGTCAATCCTTTTTCAATCTATGTCAAATTACTTATGAATGATTTTATATGCACAATCTGGTAATCAATAGTCAACACAATTGTCAGAAATCGTAATCAATAATCAACACAATTGTCTTATGAATCATTAAACATAACAATGTCAACATTAATTCCTAGTTTTTTTAATGCTCTGTCTCAACTGTAAGTAATGCCCTACTTTTATTTTCATAAGACTTATATTTTTCAGGTAAAAATAAGTTTTAGAAGCTTGAAACATTAACCCTCTAAATGATATCCTCTGAGAACTAAAAAAAAATAAAAAAAACTTATCTTTTGCCTCCTTGTGCACACATTCATTGACTTTGTGGAATTTTTTTTGTTTTTGAATAATGAAAGGACAAGTAAAATATCAATATTCAGCATAAAATTTGTCCCAAGTGATAAATTATTTTACTTCAACCAAAATTGTGACCAAATATTGAATCTGCTAAGTGATACACATAGGGGTTTTAATATATTTTTTAAAATATCAACTACCATCTCTATCTTCTAGAGCCACTATAAGAACATTAAATTATTATTTTTTACTCAAAGATAAATCGATTTCATTAGAGAAATCATTTTTTGTTGTAAAATATAATTTTATGGCAAAAGCAATTTTTTTATTATTTCAACTCAATTTTTAGGATGCAATTTTTTTTTACTGAGAGACTCAATTTCAATTGTTGAGGAAGCAAATCCATTTCTCAAAGGAACACAATTAAGGCACAAATCGATTCTTGGGTAAATAAAGTAAAAGTGGAGTTTACTAGGAGAGCTACTATAAATTACATTTTTATTGCTCGTAATTCTCCTCTGATTACTGCCATATGAAATACAATGTTTCACTATTTATGCCTTACACACATTCTTAGTTGTTTTTGAACTCATTCTCATGAATTTTCTAGCTAAAATAGAAATTTCTATAATGGTAAATACTTACCTCTATATTTTTTCTCCTTTTTAGTTAAATTACGTGTGTCTTCCTCCACAAATTTCCCCTTTTATGTTGAACTTGTGCTCTATAAACTTAGGGTCTTGATATAACTTATTTACACTTGGTTTTTACATGTCCAAAGGTGAATTATACTTCCTTTTTTAATAGAAAATGGACATAGATTAATTCACTTAAACTCTACATATGAATTGGGTTATAAATCATACTCATGCAAACAACCATACCTGCTTTTCGATCAACATGATTTGAACCTTTGACTTGTTATCCTTTATCTCCAATTCAATCAACTTTTCTCTTTGTTCATATCTCTCAAAAATAGAGTGCACTAACAAAGTGTAATTATGCTTTTAAAAACATATTCTATACACTTGTTTTGTTTCTTATGATATCCAAATGTATTTCACATAATACTTATGAGTTTAAGGGATATGTCAAGACTTTAAAATCCTAGACTGTTAACCATTATATTTAGTCTCTTCATACCTATGATGACTTCATTCTCCATAAAAAAAAAAAAAAATTGAAATGATTATAAGGATTTTATTAACAAGGAGAGTTGGGATCTGACCCAAAATCATTACATTTCTTTAGGATTACCAGTGATTATTGTCGAATTAAACACAAAAGCTTAATAAAGTCTCTCAAAAAATTAACCCATAATAAAAAATAAAAATAAAATCATTCTCATTCCAGTTTAAGATTTTCCAGAACACTCCCAGAATCAAAATGCATTTACATTCCAATTTCATATTTACCAAAGGGGTTTTGCATTCATAACTACATAATCACATTGAGGATAACTCCCATGTCCCTTTTTGGCCCCCTATTCATGTGTTGCTGCATATTTTAAAACATTCATGATTTGGGGTTGGCTTCTGAGCTTTTTATTCAATTCATCTTCTGCCTCACTTTATTATTTTATGGAGTATCTTCCTTGACCCTTCCTGATGATTTTTACTTCATGAATAGATGAATTATCTCCCCAACTCAGGTTATTTTTGGCATTCCTTATTAAAATTCTGACTATGTATTTGATCCTTTTACTGCTATTATATTATCTATTGAATCTTGCATTATTGTTTCTTGAGGGTTTCCCTTTTGAACTGAAAATGGAGGCTCTTGCTTATTGTCTATCCTCATTGATAAATGCCCTCCTCTAGCACTAAAATACTTTACTCTAGCTATTGGAGACCTAGGGATCAACTTCGTACGTGGTTGATGAGGGGTGTTTACTAGAGTCGACTTTGCTTCATTAAATTTCCCTTCCTTGTGTTCCATATTTTTTTATTCATCAATTGGTGTTCCATGATATTCATTGATTGGTCCTTCTTCTTCATCATTTAGTTCCCCTTCTTCGTGCTCCTTGGGAATTGATTCCCCATTTTGAGTTCATTTGTTCCAATACGAATTTTGGATTTCTTGTTCACTTTCTGGATGACCCTAAAAATCATTAAATGGGTTTATGGAGGTAGAATCTCCATTATTGTTTTGCACTAATTGTTACTTGTGTCCACTAGATTTTCCTTTGTTGCCTCCTCTTTTTTGAATCTTCCATTTTTCTCCTTTTTTTTGGTCAAAATTGGCCCCGTTCTAGAAGGGGATTTCTTACAATCCCTTGTGAAATGTTCGTACTCATGATAGAAGCGGCATTTGAATGGAATTTGCTCATAATCTAAACCTTGGCAGTGAGTCCAACTTCTTAATGTGAGGTTGGTCTTTGAAGGAAAACCCTTCTCAAAATATACTTCCACACATATCTCGGCAGAAGAAAATTGAGATCCCTTAGGATTAGCCATATCTAGATATCACCTAACTCTATTTCCTATGGCCCTAAGGCAATCATCGCTCCAAAAACAAAGAGGAATCTTGGGAAATTTGACCCACACAGGTATCATTGTTGGGATATCATCATCCTAGTTAAAATCCAAAGACCAATGATTCAGGTACATACCTCTACATCTGGAAAAAGGGATTTGTTTTTGAATATTACATCCCTGTCTTCCTTGAGCTCGAAAGGAAATGCAAAAAATCCATTTCCGCATGCGAAGAACCTGATATCCCCCTTCATCTTCGATCTCCATGTTTTATCACTCCAAACTTCCAATGATCTTGGGGATGGACACATCCCTATAAAATTTCCAATGAACGCTCTTTCAAAGAATGCTAAAGTATTTTTGTAGGCCCATATTGGTAATTTGACTTAGGGAATCAACTCAAATTTCTTTACAATATTTGGATTCGACGCTTTTCTCTGAGGCCTATTCACAATGGTGTTGACTAGTGCTTGAAATTATTTGATCTCATCGATGAGAGGAGGAGGGTGAGGGAGAGAATCCTCCTCCTTTGATTCCATGGCAGCGTAGGTCAAGGATGAGGGTTTCCTCCGCAGACAAATTCAAAAAAAATGACTTCATTCTCCATAATTACCATGATGCTCCATTTCCTTTCTTCCCTATGCTATCATTAAACTGGTCGTTGTGTCCTTATCACTATTAATTGAAACATTTTTTAGCTTACTTATGTACTTTGAGAATCCACCTTTTTAAGTTGGCCTCAATACTTTGAGAATCATTCTTTTTGTGTTGATATTAATACTTTGAGAATCCTTGTATTAAAATCTCGTATTATGTCCTCAGTTATAAGAAACACTTTCATATGGTTATATGATAATAGGAAGAATAAAAAGGTAAGGTAAGACAGTAGGAAAATGGTAATATATGAGTGGAAAAATATGATATAAGATAGTCTAAGGTTCTTAAGGGAAATATGAACTAGGATATAGGTATCATAATAAGGGTCTTATGAAGTTTTTAAACACAAAATTTTGGATCTTGGACCATCAAAACTTTCTGACAATGAATTCTTTTAGGAAAAATGTATTTATTGAAAAAAAATCAATTTAAAATTTAATGTAACAATTCAAGCATTGTAAAATAAATTATCAAACCTCCTTTGTAAAAAGCTATATATCGCTTTTGCTTGCATTTGTTAATGAGATATCTAACATTATTATAGGTCCTTAATGATGATAATTTGGCTAACTTTAGGTCCTTTGATGATGAATATATAAATCATTTTGGTACCTAGGACAATGATGATATGGGAGAAATTTTAAGTCCCTATGATAATAATATTGTTAAGTAACCAGATAAAAAAATTGATCGATCAACAACTTCAAAATTAGCCTCTTTGAGGGGTAAACCTCCTTTACATCAAATAAATGAACAATTCTTGAATGATACAAATGACAAGACCTCATTCCTATATATAGGAGTCTAAGGGGTCACAATACAACTTAAGTGGGCCTAATGGTTAAGAGCATGTGTTTCCTCCTAAGAGGTTACAGGTTCAAAACCAGAGGTGGTAGAGCATGTATGCCTTCATAGACTTAGCAGTCAAATTGATGTGCGGAGGTGGATCCCTTGTCCCACAAACAAGGGGGTCTCATACACCAATTTGGTGTTTGGCTTGGTCATGACCTTAAAATTGGATAATAATAATAATAATAATATAATCAGAGCCTACATAACAATAATAATGTAAGGGCGCAATAATAACAATAGTGGGCTTCTATGGGGCACAATAATAACAATATGGGGACTACATGGGAACAACAATAACAATAAGGGGGCTACACTAACAATAACAATAAGGGGCTAAACTAGTAGTATAGGGACTTAACATGCCCCTCTCCTTCAAAACCAACTAGGTTCACTCGGGAAGATGCAGGAAGCTCCATTTTGTATGCCATAGTATCAATATTTTGCAACACCTTGTAAGGACCATAGTACTTTGCTGATAATTTATTATCCTTCTTAGCTTGCTTGAGGGACATTTGTTTGTATGGTTGTAGCCATAAAAATACCTAGTCGCCTACATCAAAAATTATTTCACTATGATGCCGATATGCCTGTTGTTTCATTCGATTATGCACCAAAGTGAGGCTATCCTTTAAGAGTTGGAGAGTTTGTTGTTGCTGCTCGATGTGATCTTCCACTTCTTGAACCTTAGAATTTTCTCTTGAAGATGATGTGATGGATGGTGTATCATATCCATAAAGTGCCATAAATGGGGCCATTTTTGTTGCAGTATGGAAGGAAGTGTTATACCACCATTCAACCAGAGGTAACCACTTGACCCATTGTGTTTGTTTATCATATACAAATAAACAAAGATATCCTTCCAAAGATTTGTTTACTATATTTTTTTTCCCATCTGTTACAGGTCTATTTGGGCACATCACTCCCGACATTCATATCAGTACAATTAGGGCTCATCAAACCCTAATTCAGTTGCTACATGCCCTAGACAAGTCATCTCATTGAATGCTTCCATCCATGAAAGTTTCCTAGCCTGAGACCTTGCTGAAATGCCTCCTTGGGACACCAATGTAGCCTTAGTCAGGGCTAACTATGTTTCAATACAGGTAGGTCCATTCAAGCCTACACTGCAGTGCACTTAGGCCCTCTTTGACCTGCGCTGGGCGAGAATGAGCGAGATTCACATTGGATTTTGGGAATATTATCTGATTCTAGAGAAATCTAGAAGGATTCCCAGCTCTTATCTCATCCTATGAGGTCAACTTTGGATATGTTATTGATCCATTAACCTCCTATCCTCTCATCCCTTTCTCCATGGAAACTAACTCCAATTTTGGAAGGCCATTCAATACCCTCATTTATGACAAAACCACCTCCATTCCCCTATAAATTGAGCACTCATCATAGCGATAAAGGGGGATAGAATATGAAGATTGTAAAGAAATTTTGTTGGTTTGAGATTTGAGTTCATGTCAAGCAATGTTATGTTGTTGGATTGGTGTGCTTTTGATGTGGCGAGGGTTGGACTGAAGCTGGAGGAGTGACACAGGATTGAACTGTATTGGGTGAAACTCTTTCTTCTACATTAATAAAGTGTTTATACCTTTTCTCATATTCTTGTTCATATCTATGATAATTATGTGTTTCAATGTCTTCGATTCCAATGGTTTATAGTAGATAGATCATGTATGCTTTGATCATTTGTTGTTTTTGTTTCTGTTGATACAGGTGAGCCGATTTAGTTCAAATGGGAGCGATGGGAGAAATTCATAGGGGATCAAGGAAGATAAAGACCACAAGTAAGTTCCTTCATCTCATCTTCTACTATAGGAAAATATTAAACTACTTTCTTTCTGTTGTTCTAGGTGTGGCTACCCACCTAGGGAAAATGTGTTTATCCGTAGATAAAAATTCCATATAATAAATTGGCGATTCCACTGGGGAATGACTGTTTTTCCCGGTAGCTTACCCTAATAATATTACATCTTAGTAGACTTTTCTTGATTTCATTGATATTATTTCAGTCATTTTGAAGTGTTTTTTGGTCAAAAAGTGTGCTTGAATGTCTCTTGATTTGACTCTCTGGCACTAACGCAGTGTTGGCCTTGACACAGTTGTTATAGACATTTTTGCGCCTTGCGGCATTGAGCATGAAATGTCCATAATCTAAGGGATCCAAAGTCCCTAAACATGTTGTTCCTACCCCTAGAGGAAGAAGGCCAACTAACCACAGCAATTCACAGAAGTTCTCCACCTGAAACCACTCAAAAACAAGTCAATTCAGGATCATGTCAACTGCTCCACTGAGCATCTGCGCTGAATGTCAACTGCTACACTAGCTACCTGCGTTGAATGTCAACTCCAACACTAGCTACCTGCGCTGAGCGAGTTTGGACAAGTGGCGGGCTCATTCCTCAATGTGTCAATGCTCAGGAAGCTTCCAAAATGACACTTGCCTCAGGGAATTCGACTGGTGATGAGTAAGAGGTTGCAAATCTCCAAGTGGAAGCAAGAACCTCCAAGTGGACCCAAGAACTGAGAGAGGGAGAGGACGCTAGTCAGATCTCAAGCTTACTCATCCTCTCTCCAAAATAACTATATATAGATCTCTCCTCCATGAGATCTAGAGGCTGGAATTTTGTTATTGCAAAGAATTGCTGTTGGTTTGAGACTGGAAACATTGGGTGCTTAATGCTTTGAAGGGAGCTGAAGAAGGAATTCCATTCTGCTGGGAAGGAGATGCTGGATTGGAGCCCTCTGGGTTGTATCTCTTCCTGAACCTTGTTATCAATCAATAAAGCTATCTTGGTTCTTTCCTATATGCTGGTGTATTTTGTATGATTGCATTAGTGTATTTGATTTACTTCTAATCCTGAATCATTTATGAATATGAATATTTGCCTTTGTGTTGTGTTCTTCTCTTGTCGCAAGTAGCTGTTCTCTTGTCACAGGTAGTTGTTCTCTTGTGATCTCGTGAAATCAAGTAGTTGTTCTCTTGAGCAAGCGAGGAGGCAAGTAGCTGTGAACACCCAAAGATAAGAGGATCTAGATTGAGGGACAAATGGAAGACAACGGTAAGTCTATCGATCTCCCCTCTTTCACATTTCATAAAGGAAGAAATCATAATAGCTGTATCTGTTTGTTGCTAAGGCACTGTCACACCTTAGGTGGATAGGATCGTCCTGCATAGGCATTTTTCCCCACAACAAATTGGCGACTCTGCTGGGGAAAATTTGTTTATTCATTTCATTTGTGTTTCTGTCATTTGTTTACTTCATAGACTTGACAGCAACTATCGAACTGCATCTTTCCCGGATGCAAAGTAGAAAGTTGTTGCTTTGATCCAGTTGCTGGACTTGTCTATGATCTAAACAATGGATCCACAAATGATTTGATGATCCTTTGTGATAGTCTTTAGTACCCTCTCAAAGCATCCCTCTGTTTATACCTTGCTTGTGTTTCTGATTTGGCTTGAAACAGTGGATTTTTGAGCATTTTATGGCCCAGAACCCAGGGGAAACGAGAGTTTCTCCTTCAGCGCAACTGCTGTGAAGGCAGTCTGCATTTCAACGCAGGTCCCGTCAGGGCTACCTGCACTGAATGTCAAATCCTCAGTGTTGAGGTTGCGCTGAACCAGTTTAGCCTTGTGCAGCTGGGGTTCTCTACTGTCTGTTGCCCTGTTTTGATCTCTGTTTTTGCAGCCTTTAACCAGCATAGGTACCAGTCAGATAACTCCTTTTCTTTGTTTAGATTCCGCCTCCTTTTGTACAAAAAGACTGTGAATGTTTTTATGTGTTTGTGGCGTCATTTACAGTTTTCTTTTGCATAAGTAAAGTAGTCATCCTGTAGCCTTTGATTCAGATCTGATTGATTGTGGTCTTAGAAGAGAGCTCATTGGCTGTTTGCAGATTGATTATAGGTTTACTTTCGCTTATTGGTTTGAATTTGTCTCTTTTGAAGTGTCAAAACAAGTCTTTATTTCGAAAATCGTTAAGTAGTATAATCTCTTCTATCTTCTCTGATTTCGAAAAAAGTGAACTTCTTTGTATTGATCATTTTAAAAGCAAATTCAAAGTTGTGCAAAAAGCTTTCTTTGTAGGCATTAATACTAAGAAAGTGGAAAACAAACACCTGCATTGTGCATTTTGCATTTGATAGTTTGCATGTTGGATTTAGGAAAAAGTGCATTAGAGTGTGCTGATTGCTCTTTGAGAAAAGATAGTGTTTTTCTTTTCCCTTAGTAGCTAGGATTTTCAAAGTTGAAAAGATAATAAAGCTTGCTTATCATCTTAGACTGCATTTAGGAATTTGTATCATACATCTCGTGGTGAACCTTGAAAGGCAAACTTTAAAAAGATCAACTTAAAATAAACTGAATGAACCTATCAACGCTTTGTAACATAACGCAAAACATAGAGGTCTGGGCTAGAGACGTGTTCCGGCGTCGTTAAGCCTAGTGACTGTCGATCTTGTGGAAGGTGGGTGATTCCTCCTGAGTGACGATAGCGCTAGCACGGATTGTGCTCCCACGTACCGTCGCGTATATATTGGGAGACCCCTATAGGCATATATATTTTATCCTTAGGAAGCCGTGTCGGCCGCCCTACTGATCGCAATGCAGTGAACACAGCATTCACAAAGATCGACCGCCCGTACCCTAAAAAGTATTCTGCGGTTTTGCGAAAAGTTTGGCACACCCTCTGCCTAGAACTCCAGAGCAGTTTCTTTTGGCCTTTTTTCAGACTCTATAACAGAAAAAGTCCATCCGAGCATTTGTCACTTCGGGCTCGTTAAAACATCGAAGGAGACTAGAGTCATCTTTAGCTTTTTCTCAACTCTTTAAAACTAAAAAAGCAAGTTGTGTCTAAAGCGTCGTTAACAATTTATTTTAAACGGAACAATCACCCTTTAATCCTGCGTTCATCTTTAGGTTGAAAAGATGGAGCACACCAACCAAGGAATTCCTCTTGGTGGAAATCCTAGTCCCTTCTCCTCTTGGGGAGATGTTGGTGCGCCCCACTTGGCCACATTGTCGCTTCCAGGACTGACAATTGGCCTACCAGTCTGGCTCTTTTCAACCAATGTCGTTCAGAATACCACCATTCCTGAACAGTCGAGTCAATAGTTAGATCAGACAAGAGTTGCCTCCCAACCTTCCACTTCATCTTCCTCCCTTCCTTCCTCTTCACTTGACGGAACTGGTCGAACAAAAAACCAGGTTCCTAAGGAGAAGAAGGAGAAGAAGAAGAAAGAAAAGAAGAAGAAGGAGCCTAAGGCGACTGGGGGCAAACAAGTGTCATCTAACAAAAATCCACACACGGCACTCGTAAGGCCTAAATCGCCATGCATCATATGCCAGGGAGACCACTTCCATAGAGATTGTCCCTGTATCCTCCGGATACTAAGGGACTGGTCCCCCCGTTTGCACAATTCGGTAGCATCGACCTCTGATAGCCATGTCGACTGCTCACCGTCAACTAGTGGGAGTGAAGCCCCAGGACAGAGCGGGAAAGCTAAATTTCCCTGCAGACTGTGTGAAGGCGATCATGCCATCCACCGTTGTCCCTTCTTAGACGAGGCAAAAAGAGTTCTGGAAGATCGCCCGATTTTACGAGCGCATCTCCCTCCTGGATATCAAAGACTCCTGCCAAGTCCCTCACTAGTTGAAAACCCGGCTGACCCGCCCAGGTGGTCAGCCGAAGCACCTGTCATTGAAGATGAACCGTCTGGATCCATGCCTGACGAAAGTCAAAAGGTTGATACGGCAGTTGACCCGGTTTTTCCTTCAGAGGCTCCATCTTCGAATGACACCATCACAGAGGAGAATAAAGATGACACCGTCCAGATTCTCTTCATCAGCACTGACTCTGATGAACAAGGGGGCAATGCCACCATTCCTTTATCGCGGGAAGGAAGTTCGTCAGAGTGATATCCGGCCGTATATTCGGTTCCACCACCAAGCAACCTAGTTGTGTCCTTTGACTGGAACCAACTAGGCAGACCCCGGTTTCCAGCCAGTATACCATTCAGAATTATTTGTCAAATATACAGAATGGTAATGGCTGGCACTATCATTGATGAGGGGGCATCTGTGACTATCCTTTCCTCTATTGCTTGGAAAGTGCTTGGTTCACCAGCGCTTTTACCTGAGATGAGAAATCTATCAGGTTTTGATAAAGGAACCAGTCGACCTTTAGGGATCCTCCCCAATGTGCCTATAACATTGAAAGGGAAGACCGTTCAAATGAACGTGATGGTCGTTCAAGGACCCTTGGATTATAACCTACTCCTTGGACGAGACTATATATATTGCATGGGAGCTGTAGTCTCCTCACTCTTTAGAGTAATGTGTTTTCCGCATGAAGGAAGAATGGTCAAGCTCGTAGACCAACTTTCGTTTCCCGGATCACGCATCGCAAATAGTCATGTGCCATTCCTAAATGGTCTATTCATGCAAGAAGTGTCTCAACCCATGGTCCGTCCTCCTGATGAGCGCGAGTAATCTGGGAGAATATGACTGGAACCCAGGGGGCATGCGTCCTGGCCTGCTTCGGCAGGAAAACTTTGGGTATAGGGTAGGTTTCCATGGGAGAATATGACTAGTCCGTACCCCGTCCGTGGTTGGAAGAGGGGTTGTTCTGGAATAATATTCTTTTGTCAAAGTTATGTGAGAGGGCGGGGGTCGTCACTCACCTCTGTCTATTTCGGTAGACATTGCCGAGGAAGTGTTTTGTTTGAAAGATTAACGAGACAATCTTTGGGTAACCTGAAAGAGGTAGGCCTCTCCCGGTGAAATGAAAGTTTCGATGGAATTGAAGTAGAGGTAACTTTGAAATCATACTTTATACCTGGGGTCATGCAAACCTTTTGGAGTGCAAGCAAAGAACGGTTATTTATTTGTTTTTTGGATTAGCCGTTTCCTAACTTGCATAAAGAAAGGATGGGGAGCAAAGCTTAGTGAGATGAAGCTCCATAAAAAATAGAATCTTGATGAGACACTCTTATCAAATGACTGGGTATTCGAGCAGTTTTAGCATAAAGTTCATGCTCGTTAAAAAATAAACGCAAGATCCGAGCAGTTTTAACGCGGTCTTCATGCTCGTTAAAAAATAAATATAAGCAGTGAGCAAATGTTTCCTCCAGTGTTTAAGCTCATTTTTAACTAAAAAATGAACCTACCCGGTAAATAACCACTGTGAATGTAATATCATCAGCCATTAAAGCCTTGGTCGTGTTTGCACCTGCTACCTCCACTTTTCATTTGGCCGATCGTTCACCTCCATATGATTGTTTACCCATTTTGAGGAACAGCTGCGAAGAGTGATTTCACCTAGCCATCCTTGTGACACTGCCGTGATTGGAAAATTCCAACCTGTACCTGGAATCAGATGCTATCCCTGTTTATCACTCGTTCCTCAAAAGACAAGTCTTCTTTAAGCTCTTTTCAATTGACTCGTAAAATGTGAAAAGATTGCCGAGTTTTGGCCTTCCAGCTCGTTAAAGGACAGGAAGAGCTATCCCTCCTCTAGATTTTAATCTTTTTGGACCTGAGGGATTATTGCACAAAAAGATCGAGCGCTTGTTTTGTTCATCTCGTTAAAATTATCGAAAACTCATCCCTTCTGTATTGTTTTATACTTTTTCGGACTTAAGGGATTAGATGACGAAAAAGGAATTTTGGAGTTAACTTTATGTACCTTTTCAGACTCTCTAAAAATGAAAAGGACCGAGTTATCCTTGTCGTTAGACTTGTTAAAATTATTAAATAGCGACAAACTTGTCTTTAGACGAGAACGAGTTTCACTATCGCTAGGCTCGTTAAAACATAGCGATGGGCTTGCCCGAAGGGCAGGTTATAGAAAAAGCATATGTTATCCTCCTCAAGCTTGACAAAAATAAAGAGGTACTGGTCAGCAATGACTGGCGAAAAATTGGGAGAAAATCGAGAAAACTTTGATGGTAGCAGGTCGCTCTTGAACATGACACTTTTCCTCCATACCACAATCGGGTTGGGTTGTCTCATTCACCAGTCACATCACCATGGTCTCGCCATACCATCCATATTTGGGATAATTCTACCGTTCCATCGCATCAGTGTCGCCATATGTTCAAGAGAAGTCGTTCAGAAAGAGTCAACCGGGTCCCATCCACTACCATACATTATCCTTCATCCATTCATGACCACCACCCTGAATCATATGTCACAGATCGTTTTCATCTCCACTAAAATCATTAGCTCCGTTCCGTGTCACTGATGTGGGATTCATCAAGGCCCTCCTTTGACGGATCGCTTCTTGTCGACATCAGCTCATTATCCAAGAAGTTGATCTAGGAACAACCCCTTCAGTACTTTGAAGCTTGCATGCCTCAATGGCAAGTTTCTCACTTCCGGCGACAGGTATACATTAATGACCTTCGACCATAAGATTTTGCGTGGTGTTCGACGCCAAGTCCTTTATTCACACCACGTGAATTGTACTGCAGTACCTTGAGGGTCATTATCATTATCGGTGATTCCTCTCGCACTTATTAACGGTTTACATCATTGACCGGTAATCAAGCGATGTCCTTCCATGTTCGACTTCAGCGCAATTCTCACATGGATCGACTTGTACTTAGAGTGAAGGTCGAACGAGTTTGAAGACCCCGAATCTAGTTTCATCCATCCGGGCTGCGATATATATTCAGGAAAAATAAAGACATTTGACATGTACATCATTGCAGCAGATGATCATCCTACTCAAAGGATGATAATTTCGCCAAAATTATCAGTCTACCATCAGACGATCGTCTGTTCTATGTACAAAATTGAATTTATAAAGCTGAGCATGGGAATGCCCGCCTCAGCTAGATCATGAAAGAAGTATGAATCATAATTTATTGTATTGTATCTTATTACAGGTCTCCTCCCAGCAAATGGATGAACTTCGGACCCTCCTGGATAAAACATTTCACCCGATAAACGGCCTCATACTTTAGGGGGCAACTGTTATAGACATTTTTGTGCCTTGCGGCATTGAGCATGAAATGTCCATAATCTAAGGGATCCAAAGTCCCTAAACATGTTGTTCCTACCCCTAGAGGAACAAGGCCAACTAACCACAGCAATTCACAGAAGTTCTCCACCTGAAACCACTCAAAAACGAGTCAATTCAGGATCATGTCAACTGCTCCACTGAGCATCTGCGCTGAATGTCAACTGCTACAATGGCTACATGCATTGAATGTCAACTCCAACACTAGCTACCTGCGCTGAGCGAGTTTGGACAAGTGGCAGGCTCATTCCTCAATGTGTCAATGCTCAGGAAGCTTCCAAAATGACACTTGCCTCAGGGAATTCGACTGGTGATGAGTAAGAGGTTCCAAATCTCCAAGTGGAAGCAAGAACCTCCAAGTGGACTCAAGAACTGAGAGAGGGAGAGGACACTAGTCAGATCTCAAGCTGACTCATCCTCTCTCCAAAATAACTATATATAGATCTCTCCTCCATGAGATCTAGAGGTTGGAATTTTGTTATTGCAAAGAATTGTTGTTGGTTTGAGACTGGAAACATTGGGTGCTTAATGCTTTGAAGGGAGCTGAAGAAGGAATTCCATTCTGCTAGGAAGGAGATGCTGGATTGGAGCCCTCTGGGTTGTATCTCTTCCTGAACCTTGTTATCAATCAATAAAGCTATCTTGGTTCTTTCCTATATGCTGGTGTATTTTGTATGATTGCATTAGTGTATTTGATTTACTTCTAATCCTGAATCATTTATGAATATGAATATTTGCCTTTGTGTTGTGTTCTTCTCTTGTCGCAAGTAGTTGTTCTCTTGTCACAGGTTGTTGTTCTCTTGTGATCTCGTGAAATCAAGTAGTTGTTCTCTTGAGCAAGCGAGGAGGCAAGTAGCTGTGAACACCCAAAGAGAAGAGGATCTAGATCGAGGGACAAACGGAAGACAACGGTAAGTCTATCGATCTCCCCTCTTTCACATTTCATAAAGGAAGAAATCATAATAGCTGTATCTGTTTGTTGCTAAGGCACTGTCACACCTTAGGTGGATAGGATCGTCCTGCATAGGCATTTTTCCCCACAACAACAGTGTGCTGCAGAGCAGCCTTAGCTTAGAGACAGTGCACTGAAATGCACTGTCTCCCACTCTAGCTTGCGTTGATCCCTCTTAGACTAAAAAACCAACCTTTGGTTTGATTTTTCCAAAGTTGCTTCTAATTTTGTTTGCTGAAAGATCAATGTTTCTTACAGTTCTGAAATCAAGTTGTATTTCTCCTCCTATACCTACTTTGGCCTTGATTGTTTATTGTTTCTTAAATGATTTCTTTAACATTATCAATTCATTTTCAAAGTTAGCTTATAATCAATTAGGATTTTCTGAAAAGGAAGTGTCGTAAAGTCTTCATTTCTTTGAAAAAGGAATTGTCGTAAAGTCTTCGTTTCTTGCAAAAAGTATTGATTGATTGTTTATGCATTTAGTTTCCTTTTGTTCATATAAACATTAAGGGAAATGAAAATTAAAACTTGCATTATGCATTTACAAGTTTGTGTGTGCTTGTAGGAATAGTATAGGGAAAGTTGCATTAGATTTTCTCTATGCTCTTTGATTAAAGATTATGATTGCTCTATCCCTTGTAGTTAAGGTTTTCATTATTCAAATCAAATGAAAAGAATGTTTCTCATCATAGTTGCATTCTAGGAATTTCAAGGACATCACACGATGAACCTGAAAGACAAACTCCTAAACAAGATCAACTTAAAAGTTATATCAATTAACCTAATGGAGCATTGTAACTTAACGCATAACATTTAGAGGTTCTAGGCTAAAGATGTGTTCCGGTGTCGTAAAACATAGCAGCTGTCGTTAATTATCTGCGATACATTCTGAGTGTGATACCTCGTTCCACGTATGTAAGTATATCGTAGCTCGTCCACATACCTTTGGGTATATAGGGTGGTGTTATAGTACAAAAAGTATAAAGTAATGCTCTCACTATGCGGTTTCGCATTAGACAGCGCTAACACAGATTAGGCCTCCACGTACTTTCGGGTATATTTGGGAGGACTACATTAGGTTTCTATCCATCCATAGGTAACCGAGTCAGCCGCCTTGTATACTGTGATACACCGAAAAAAGCATTCGAGGAGATTTCTTGCACACATATGTTAAGTCCTTGGTTTACTAAGGTAGTATATTGCAGTTCACAGTTACTTGGTAAGCCTTTTGCCTAAATTATCCCTCTTTTGTTTTGTTATGTTATTTTGATTGAAATAAAATTAATTGACCACGGATAACATCCTACACATCACTCCTTAGTTGATCTTAGGTTGAGACATATGGCAACAACTCCAGAGTCCAATGATCAGGGAATTCCTTTTGATGGGAATCCTAGTCCTTTTCCTCCTTTTGGAAATATTAGTGCTCCTTATATGGCTACATTTTCCCTTCCGGGACTTACCATCGGCTTGCAAGTATGGTTTTTCTCAACCTCCTTGGCCCCACAATCGAGTACTTCTCCACCTGGACAAAATCAACCTCCAGTTGATCCTAAAGTTGACCCTTTACCTTCTTCGTTGGTTTTTTCTTCCTCCCATTCTTCCTCTTCACCTGGTGAAAGTATTGACACTAGTAACCAGGTGGATAAGAAGAAGAAGAAAGGGAAGAAGAAGAAGAAGAAGAAAAATCATCAGGGGGGAAACCAAGCAACCATTGCTTCGAATACAAATTCTGATGAGAAATTGTTTGATAAGCCTCACAAACTTCGATATCCTCGCAAAATTTGTATGGGAGACCATCTTCTTCGAAACTGTTTTGGTATTCCTCAGATCTTAGAAGAATGGTCTTCTCATTCACATCATCCTGTGTCATACTCTTCTGGAGATCATGCTGGTGACACACCATCAACTAGTGGTAGTAAAGTTCGTGGAAAGAAGGGTAAGGTTAAGTTTCCCTGTAGGTTATGCGAAGGGAATCACCCCATTCTCCTTTGTCTATATCTGGATGAAGCCCAAAAAGTGTTTGATAACCATCTTGCTTCTCCACAGTGAATTCCATCTAGTTACAGGGGACTCTCCCTTAATCCTTCACTAGTTTATGAAGTGACTGACCCAAATCAATCGTTGGTCAAACCCACTCTCTCTGAATGTGAATCCCATGAGTCTATACCTGACCAATCACAGGTCGAGAAAATAGTTGACTTGATTTCAGCTTCAGTTAATCGTACCTTTCCCGTAGAGAGTGAGTATGATACCACTCAGGTTCTTTTTGTTTCTTCAAATTCCAATGAGCTTCAAGGCAACCCTCCTGTTCCATCAAGATAGGAGGAAAATCCTCCCGTTCTCGTAACTCAAGGGGGTAATTCTCCCGTTCTTATGATACCCCCTCCAAGTAGTCTGGTCACTTCCTTTGATTGGAATCAACTGGCAAGATGCCATCTTCCTTCTTATGTTCCTTTCCAGATCATAGTACAGGTTTATAATATGATTGTATCTGGGACTATTATAGATGAAGGTGCATCTGTGAGTATCCTTTCCTCCACTGCTTGGAAAGCGCTTGCTTCACCGCCACTTGTGCCTGTTACCCAAAATCTGTTGGCTTTTAACAAAGGAACCAGTCAACCTTTAGGGATCCTTCCTCAGTTTCTTATTACTTTGGGAGGAAAAATTGTTTATCTCAATGTGATGGTAGTCCCAGACCCTTTATATTACAATTTACTTCTTGGACGCGACTATGTTTATGACATGGGAGCTATTGTTTCAACATTCTTTTGAGTGATGTGTGTTGGCTTGGGGGGGACCAACCCAAGTTCAGCATTAGTTAGCCAAATAAATCCCTACACTACTGGCCCTTTCTACATCAGCCCGCAGAGTGCGGACCAAAGTCTCACCCGAAGAAGTGTGGGGCGATGTTGGAACCAAGTTTCCGCACCCTAAGATGGTCGTGATGTCGGATTATTCCTCCTATTCCTGCTTTCATGTAGGTCGTTAAGGTCTAGGGCTCAGTCTGTCTAGCCCTTTATTCCGCCCTTCAGTACCTTCACGAAGGGGTACGATTGGCCTTCGAGCAGCCCTACCCTGCGGTTCAGGTACTTTCGCGCTGCTAAAGCAGCGTATAGAACAGATTCCCAAGTTATCTTAAGAGTCTTAATTATCTTATTAAACAATCACAGTTAGCGTCGCGTAAACAAATATTCTTACTTGTGTTAAATTAACCAATGTAATTACATACATTCGCGCATCACATAAGAATTATAAATGAAATTCCTACACAATATGATAAGATGCATTAATAAGAAACAAAGACAGAAAATTTGTAGAATGCTTCTCTGTATTAATATCTTCAGATGATTACATACTCTATCTGCCCTGCAGACACAGCTGTAGGGTTCGCGCACTCAGCTATGGACTTCCACCCTAGGTCTCTACGCACTCAGCTGCAGAGCCTCTACCTACACTAAGACCCAAAACTTAGACTTCTCTCCTTATCGCTCAAGATTTCTTCTACAACTCATGACTCGTTAAGACTACTTAGAGCTTACATACTTAGCTCTTTTTATACAATCCCATGGTCTGCAGACCAAGGGTAGATCTTTACAGCTGACTTTACTTTACAAAATAATGGCAGAAAACCCTATATGACTCATGACACCTTCGCGCTCTACGACCACAAAATGCAGAGTCTTTACAACTTTATTACAAAATTTGACCCAAAATATGTGCTTTTAGCCCCAAAACTATCCTTAGGGGATCTCGTTCCCAACAGGCCCCCAACACAAACATCATGACTCTCCCTCGAGTCACTCGGCAGGCGTGGAGATCTTTGCGCGAAGACCTCCCAGCTCGACCCGCATGACCGCAACCTTAGTAGTGCACTGTGCAGCCATCTGCTTCGCATCTTCCATCATTTGCTTGGTCACTACTCCTGAACTGTCGGCCTAAAGATTTTGCTGAGTTGCTTGCAGAGTCACAAGCTTTCCTTTAATAGAGGCTATCACCGTGTAAGCATCATCCAGCTAGGGCTTCAGTCGTGCCTTCATCACTGTTTCCTTGTGCAGTGTTGCATCCACCTGTTCTTTCAGCTACTTGGCCTCTTGCAGCTTCACCAATCTTCGTGTGAGCATGACGGTTCATGTTGTACCTTTAATCTCATCATAGCACTGTTGTAGCTCGCGTGCTTTTGTCTCCAGCCGTTGTACATTAGGGTCCTCCTACAAGCTTGTCAGGACCTCGAACGATTGCTCAAAGAGTTGTGTACAGTCTGCTACTGCATTGTCAATCGCCTTTATTGCCTTTGTGACAGTGGTTGCTCATTGCTCCTTCACTTCTCGAGGAGTTGAAGGCTGGGCCTTTAACTGTAACTCTGTGATCTGCAGGTTCAACTCCAACTGAACCCTATTCATTTTTGTACGAGCATTGCTCACCCCTGTAGCCAGCTTGCAAACGTGCACCTCGACTAGTTCTTCCTCAGGAATGGCCAAATCTGGGACCATTCGGCATGCCTCCTCGACGACCTGCATTATACACTTTTTCTGATTGGTCACCTTGGTCACAGTGGCAATGGAAGAGTCTCGTTGTAGTGCCATCTGCTCATTGTTAATCTATTCTTCACTAATCATCTAGAAGGCGTGGTGCTTGTAGGCCCTCAGCTCCACAATCACTCCATCCTACAAGAGGTGGAGCGCTTCACCGAGGAGAGCTACTAGATTCAATCCTACTCCCTTGAGGGCACTAACAGTGGGCCTGTCAACTTCATTCTCAATAGTCAGTGCTCCATCAGGCAACACTACTGCGCTAGAGGACTTCGCGCGCAGCATCTTGGTAGATTCTGAAATGCCGATAGCAAGGTTGGTAGACACCGTGCCAGCCTGTGACGCGCAGGTCTACATCTCCCGCAGACCTGTCTAGATAGCCCCCAATACTAGTTGCTATTGCTACTCACACTATTGTAGGGCCTCTGCGGTGACATCTCACACCGTGTCTCCAATATCATTCAAGTCGCCCTCTATTAGCATGATTGGGTCCAGCAATATCTTAGTAGCCTTTGATTTCTTCCTGAACCCTCCTTTCTCCTACTCCCTTGGACGCTTGATGCGGGCAGATGTCGCCTGTGGGTCCACGTCGTGCTGTTTTTTCTACTCATTCCTCTCCTCCTCTATCTCAGGTGAAGGCGACCTCGTGCCTTTGTCAGAGTCTTGCTCTGTTCCACCCATTTGCTTCTCTATCTATTGAGCGGCATTGCGCTCCGCCTAGGCCTTATCAACAGCCTCCTTCTTCCTCTTCTCGGCCAGCTGTGTCATCTTTAGCTTGGCCTCCTCCTTCTTTCTCTGCGTGGCGGACTTGCTCCCTCGCACTGCCAAGTCTGCTATAGTGCGCCACTCTGTCAGCCAGCGATCAAGTACTACATCAATGGCGTCATCCGTTGCCAGATAAGGAAAGTCATACCATTTCTGCGCAAGGTCCTTCCGTACCCTGATGGCCACATGGTGAAAATCTGCTTTAAACTTTGCGTAGCCCTGTAGGTTTTCAAACACCGTAGGTGATAACCGTGGTCTGCGATTGATGGCCATACGAATGTTCATCTCCAATAAGATCCAGAAGATCTTGCTGTCCTTGATGCACTGCGCGTCCTTGGTCACCCACAGCGAAGCATACTTCGCTGCTTCTGGTAGGTCTGGTGCGACCAAAGGGAATTGGCTTTCCTCTAGCAGCTCCCATGCTACCAGCACAATAGTGATCTAGATTTAAACAGGAATGCAACAAATTACAGAGATAACCATAAACACAGAGATGCAGCAGAAATAATACTTCATTTCATTAATGTAAAATACTAAAATATGCTTACAAACAAAAATGGAATTAAACCAGCTAGGGCGATGGTAGCTTATCTCTCAGAAGAGATGTGGTGGCTACATGCCTCTGAACTGTGTTACAATAAGGCTAGAAGGCCTATTTATTATTGAGAAACAATGGAAAACCCTAAACATCCAAAAACCTAACCCAAAAGATGAAACGCCAAATTGTGGGCCCCGTTTGGGTAAATTGGTACATCAACTTCCTGGGGTCGTAACTTTGGCATACGATCTCCGTTTGACACGTACAGTAGCTCGTTAGAAAGATCTATTCGAGCATTACAACTTTGGGAAGAGCGACATTAGTCCATGGACCCATGTGGCTCCTAGATTTCCCAAAAAACGTCGTTTAGGGCCTTAAAATGGCTCCGGAAATTTAGGACCCGAAAAACTACTAAAAATAGTAAATTGTGCTACCATTACGGAAACTGAAAACTGAAAGAGACAGTTGTGGGGGTCCAAGTGGGATAGGTGGGTGGCCACCAACATCCATTTGGATCATTCCTCCCCCCTTAGGAAGCAATGTTCCCCATTGCATTGAGTTCCTCCATCTGTTGAACTTGGTCCCTAGTGAGCTGTTCTGCAACCTTTGATGTGTCTAGCAATGGTGGGAAGCATGGTAGAGGGTGGTACACATTGAACACTTCGCGTAGGCGAAGGAAAGGGGGAATGTTGTGCTCCAAAGCATTGTTTCCTATAGCCTCGGTAATGGTGCAAGGACCATGTCGGAGTGGTCAGTGCTTCTGATGGGCTCTTGTAAGGCATTATTTCTACAGATGCAACCAAACTTTGTTGCCCACCTGAAACTTGTGTGGTACCCTTGTGGGTGAGGAGAAGTTGTTCCTGTGTTCTGTCATGACCATATCACTTTGTTGCTGCTGCTGCGTGGAGGAACCCTTTGCGGGGGTCATGGATGTGGCAATGATCTTCCCCTTACTTTGGCAGCAAACCAGACAAAAAATAAATTTCCCAGTCTGTGAGTTGAGCTTGCTGCCTTTCTTAGCAGCGATCAAAGTGATGGCGGTAAGTGGGGCTACCTCTGGTACCCTGTATAATGAATTACCCAAAGAAACAATAACATCGCAAGGCCTTGACTCATACACAGCATGTCACCTCCACAAGTATGGTTGGCCTAATAATACATCACAAACATCCAGAGGTGTAACATCACACAATACCTCATCTGTGAAGGGCTTGATGCTGTAGGGAAGGTGGCACTGCTAGCGAACTCGAAGATCTCGTCCTTGGTGAAGCCACCTGATACTGTACGGTTGCGGGTGTGGTGTAGTCGGTAGGCCCAACCACTTCACGACCTCTGCTAAAATGAGGTTCTTTTGGCTTCCACTGTCAACAATGAATTGCAATGGCGAAACCTTCACCCACATCTGTGAGTGGAAAAGACGTTCCCGCTCCTCTGGATCTTCGAGCTCATTCTTTTGGATCTTAGCGGTGGCAATAGTGGCGCTGGGCTCCGCATCAATGATCTTCTTCCCTTTTCCATTCCCCTTGTTGGGTTCTAACTCAAGGTCGGAACATGCATCTGATTCAGAAGCCTTCAACTCAGCCACCAGCGACTACTTGGTCCTACACTCACTTGTGTTGTGAGTGGGGCTCTTATGGAACTCACACCACTTTCCTGTGTCCTTTGACTTTGTGGTGTTGTTCTTTTCTTGTGGCTTCAATAGGTTTTCTTGGGTCACCCCGCCTTGGCTTTGTCCTTTGGTCTTCTAATTCGCAGATCCAAAGTCTTGCTTCTTTTGTTTGAACTTCTGCTCGATTTTAACAGCGTATCAGTACGCCATGCCGAGCGAGAAGATGTTCGGGAACTCCATCTCTTACTGGATGTATCTATGTAGGCAGCCACGGTATTTTAGTACTAAATGTAGCTCAGAATCATTGATACCCAACTCTATGCGAAGGGTATGAAAAATGTTTGTGAACTCCAACACATCTTGGTCCCTTCCCTGTCGCAATGTGGTCCACTTTATGTATTTGTCCTCATAGCTTTTGACAGGGTAGTACTGCTCCTTCATGGCATCCCAGAATGAATTCCAAGTGGGTTTGGCTGAAAATAGTGAGCCCGTACTTTCATCCTTCTACTCGCAGTAGGTTTCCCACCAGTCCTTAACGTGGGGGGCTGCTTTGAGAAGAGCGAAAATAATCTTTTCCCGACTGGAAAAATCATGAACAGAAAAATACCCCTCTAGTAGATTTAACCATTTATGTACGGCATCTGCATATATTTGACCCTTGAATATGGCGATTTCAAAATTAACTTGTACCTTAAAGGGCGTGGCATATCTAGAGTAGCTTCTGGAAGCCGATGCGTCGCCTCTGGGTAGCCGCTGAAGGATCTGGGCAAAGTTGTCCATCATCGCGTTCCTTTACCGCTCGAGGGCTTCTTCGAGCAAGATTTTGATAAGATCTCCTGCCCCCTCGTCTTTCTTTTCATCCGCCATGGGAGGCCGTCAGGATTTGCGGGGCTGGTCTTGCAAAGGTTTGACCAGTTCAAGCCCTAACTCCTTATATCCTGACCTTGCTGGGGACATGCAAAGAAAAACAGAGAAAAAGCAAACCACTCTGATACCACTGATCCGGATTTAAACAGGAATGCAAAAAATTACAGAGATAACCATCAACACATAGATGCAATGGAAATAATACTTCATTTCACTATGTAAAATACTAAAATATGCTTACAAACAGAAACGGAAATAAACCAACTAGGGTGATGGTAGTGTATCTCTGAGAAGAGATGTGGCGGCTACATGCCTCTGAACTGTGTTACAATGAGGCTCGAAGGCCTATTTATTGTTGAGAAACAATAGAAAACCATAAACATTCAAAAACATAACCCTAGAAGATGAAACGCCAAACTGTGGGCCCCATTTGGGTAAATTGGTACATCAACTTCCCGGGGTCGTAACTTTGGCATACGATCTCTGTTTGACACGTACAATAGCTCCTTAGAAAGATCTATCCAAGAATTACAACTTTGGGAAGAGAAACATCGGTCCACCGACCCATGTTGCTCCTAGATTTCCCAAAACACATCATTTAGGGCCTCAAAACGGCTCTGAAATTCAGGACCCAAAAAATTGCTAAAAATAGTAAATTGTGCTACAATTATGGAAACTGAAAAACTGAAAGAGACAGTTGTGGGGCTCCAAGTGGGATAGGTGGGTGGCCACCCACATCCACCTGGATCAAATAGACAGCAAGATCCATGCATAGTGGAATGTCTTGCTGAGCTCTTGTCCCTCGCGACAGTTTGCAAGGAACTCACCGTGGAGATAGTCTACCCAATTGAACTGAACTCCTTCAGCGCACTGGGCTACTAGCACGATGACAGGCGTCGGCACCTCATTGGCGTTACACTTCCTCATCACCTTCCCTGCTAAAATATCTGCAACCACCTTTACAGCAAGGTCACAGATGCTAGATATGGCATATCCACGCGGCTTCTTTACTAACTTAAACTTCTCTTTCATGGCCTCTGCGAGGGCCTGCTCACCACCTTTTCTGACGAATATCATGGCCAGATTTTCTCCTATGTAAGGAAACCATGTGATCCTATGGATCAACCTGTCAGTGATGGGTATTGGCTCCTCCAGCCACAAACACCCATCATGCACCAAGCATAGCAGCTACTTGATGACCAATACTGTAACCAGGGTGCGGTTGTAGTGTGGCACCCAAAGCAAGTTGAGCAACCTTGCCTTGTCTACTCCTTTGAGCCACCTCCGTGGCTCCAAAGTGGTCATTCCGTGGGTTGTGTCGATAATGTGACACATCAACTGCTCATTCGCCAGGTGTGGGAAATTATCATGATCAACGAAGTCCTAGTCTTCAAGTTTTAACAAAGGAACCTGCCCCAAGCGCGGTCCTTCAAAAACAATCTCATCCAGCAACAGAGGGGTTTGCAAGGGAACCTTTCTCTCATTGATATCCTTTGGTACCTTGGCCTTGCCCTTGCATGGAGGGACGTACTCAGGCAATCGAGTGATAAGTGTTAAGTGATAAAAGGTGTCTTTTTAACTCCTATTTATCCTACATTAATTATCAATCAGGGTAAGATTTTCTATTTCAAGAGTGTACACAGTATGTGACGGAAATTTCTTCAAGAGTAATGTTTCTAAATTGCAGTACAATGCTTTCGAATACAAGAGTAAACGGATGCTTGAAATAAAACTTACTTGCAATTAAAAGAAACTCAATGCTCTAAAACTAAATCATTCACTCAGGAAATTAACAGAAATTATCAGTCAAGGATTCCTTCCTCTCTTAATTGATGTAAATGAAACCAAACATAAATAAGATCCTCAATCTGAGAACTCTGACAGTAATAGCCAATGTCCTTTACAGTTGTTGATCTCACACTCCACACTAAATGACCGATTGGAAATGACAATGAATTAAATCAATAATGTTA
This sequence comes from Pinus tabuliformis, assembly GCA_031772625.1. Lineage (NCBI taxonomy): Eukaryota > Viridiplantae > Streptophyta > Pinopsida > Pinales > Pinaceae > Pinus > Pinus tabuliformis. The sequence goes on from CM062812.1 coordinate 859,757,399, forward strand.
CTGATAGAAATGGAATAACTATGCTAACTGTAACAACGATGAAAGGCAAAACCAAATGCTTACAGAAAGGAAATGAAAAACAATGCTATTTAGTAGAAATGAACAGCGGAACTTATGAAACTATAATGAACAACAAAGTTAGTTTACTGGAATGAACAGCGAAGCTCTGTAATTGAGATGAACAGCATAACAATATAGTTGCAGAGAATAATAATCTTATTATGACGAGAAGGAACAGCAACGCAATTCAGTTACAGTATATATAATGGAGCAATTCTTTAAATCTAGAAACAAGAAACAGTAAAGCAATGCGACTCCAGTAAACAAAAATCAAACTAAACCATCATACAATAGATATCGTAAAGGAATGGTACAGAATAGCAAGTGGATCCACTAGGGTCAGGCCCTTAGCCGCTAGTGAAGAATCACCGAACTACTTCAGTATAGAAGAAATAATAGCAACCGGATTATGTATTAATCATATGAAAAAATGGTTACAGCCAGTCGTACTCTGTTTTAATCAACGAGAGTCGATGATCAAAGTAAAAATACAACAGTAAGTTCTGAATAATGATGATGAATCCCCATTCTTTACAAGTGTTGTCCCTTTTATAATGGCCAGGCAGATAAAACAGGAATAGCAGATAGACTAGTAATAGTGATCCCTCAAGATCAAGAGATCCTAAGGGATCCGCTCAATCTTCTAACTCTAGTTAACTCTTTGTCTTTTGCGCTAATGTTGTGATCTTTTCCGTTCTTATCCTTAACTGCGCACTCCAATCTTGACCTGCTATCTAGATACGGCTTCCTGGTGAAGGAACAACAGTTACTCTATTTTGTCTTTTCCTCCAGAATGGTAATTTTCCATTTCTTCTCTTTCCTGCATGAGAAAAGACAATAATTAACTAAATTTCAATAATCAATAACTCCCTAGTTTTCGCTAGAATTCTTTGATATATTATCATCTTAGAATATAAAGGAGATATGATTAAGGAGAAAGATAAGGAAATAAATGTCAAATTCATACCTTTTCCATAGCTCAACACACTCCCCTGCTTACCCTTTTTCATGCCCTCATGAAAACCATGTAGTTTGTGTGCAAAGCAGTCAAAGAATAGGCTGGAGAGGGGATGTCATGAAGTGGTCTAAAACCATGATTTTTAGCCAGAACTTCAAAGATGGGCCCTGTCTACCCTTCAGGAAATTCATATATGGCTTTATACCCTTTTGCAGGATACCAGATAATAGGGCTTCGAAACCTACAACCTAGCTAATACGGGCCTTCTCTCAAGATGAGGTTACTCTAGGTAACCAGGCGATCTGCAGATAATTTAAAGTTTTTGTAGTTGGATGGCTCTCTATCCTGTATATTCCGATTGGAAGTCTTCCATCTAAATTTAGCTGCTACCAAGAAATTTTCTTTGATAGAGAGCAAATATTCTATCCCTTGCTGGACAATTCCTTTGTGGATAGGTCCCAAGTTCTAGATTACTCCCTCCTTTTGCATTATACTTTTATGTTTAGCCAGCAGTTGTAATGGGTTTTCACCCCTAACCCAAAGGTCTAACCGATTTTCTTGCCTCTGAAAGTGCTATGGGTTTTGAGCCACTTCAACTGGTTAACAGCAAATGAAATGAGCACTTGAAACTATACATCACCCACAAAAGGACTGGGATTCTTCTCCATTTCTTCTTCCAATATAAAATTATGTAAATAAAACTCATAGAGTAATTGTTGAACTTTTACTCCATGGTGTTTGCAGCAGTTTATAAAATCCTCAACAGTTTTTAATTCTATAGGTTTCCCTACCCTAACAGCCTTAATTTTTAACTGTAAATACCTCTCTAACAAAAATAAAGCATAGTTTTTGGCAGGGGACCTGCATGCTAAAACATCTGTATATAAGGAATAGAGAGTATCCATTTGACACATGACTATTTTCAGTCTGTTCTTTATCTCTTCAGCTCTTTCTTCTGCCCTCCAATATTTATCGAAGGCTTCATTTTCTGATGCATTGATGTCCCTCAATTGTTGCTGTAATTTCTGGTATCTTTTTTGAGGAACAATTTCTTCCTCAAGCCTTTTTATGGTCAGTTGAGCCTGTGCCAGGTCCTCTTGGAGTTTTTTTATACCAGGATCGCTGTATATCAGAACATCTTTAGCTTGGAGATCTATCTGGGTACTTTTATTACAAGACTGAGTGCCTATAGTCTGCGTCCCTTTATCATGGAATGGAATGCGTGAGGTCTGTGCTGCATGCTATTCCTTATCGTTTTGAATGAGTATGGGCTCAGTTTGAGTCTCCGTGGCCCTTGTATCATGGAGTTCAGTTTGAATAGCTGCATTCACTATTTTTTGGGTTCTTCTTTAGATTTTCCCCCTTTTTAGTGCCCTTATCTTTTGTCTGAGTTGTTTCACTAAATTTTGTAGCTTTTGTTGTTCCTTTTGCAACTTCTTAATTTGGCTCTTCTTATTTTTGAGAGGATCAGCTATTTCCCTAACTGTTTCTATTCTTACTGGACTCGGCTGCTCAGTTGGATTTTGCTCTCCAAGGGTTGTGCCTTTGCTCTGGCTAGTTTCCATTTCTTCTGTTTGGAACATATCTTCTATGTTCGCATTGTCGTGACTAGGTTCCTCTGGAGAGGTAACCCTAGTTTGGTCTGCCACTTCCTAAGTGGCTTTTGCTCCTACTTCTACTTCATCATTTATTTCTTCTGATATACTCTTGCTGTGGGCGAAGTTTTATTGTGATTGCTCTGCTTCAATATTAAGGTTGAGAAGAATTTGGAGCTCAGTATATTCACTCATATTGGCCAAAATCTGGGCCAATTCATCCTCCTGTAATGGGTTTTGTGGTGGACTTGCGCTGGGGGTTAAGGGAAGTTCCGCTTCCTCCCTCTCTTCTTCACTAGTATGCTTTGTTTCTTCCTCCAATTCTGATTCTTGGTTGTCTCTTCCTTCCAACTGTAAGGGTTGTTCATTTTCAGAGCTATGTAATTCTAAGGGTTGGCTGCTGCTACCTTGGAGGTTCTCAAATGTTCCCCTGCTTGTTCTTAATCTGGAAGGGTGTCTACGTTTTTGCGGTTTGTTTGTTGTGCTGGTGGTTCTATTTCTTTTTGGGACAGGTAAGGCTAATCCCCCATCTATAGAAAACACCAATTCTTCCCAACTGGTATGTTGTTGAGCAAGGCTATAACTTACTATCAATCGAATTAAACAATGGTGGCTCACTACAGTATCTATATGGTGGGATTTTTTATGCTCTGAGCAGCATCATGCAGCAAAAAAATTTAAATATGCAGGCAAATTTACAGCACATTTCTGTTTTAGTACTGCTAGTAATTTGAGGTGGCGTGGTCTTACCACATTCTTTCTTCCGTCGCATGTAATGTAGCTCTGCACTACTCTAGCCAGCTCCATCCATGGTTCTCCCAGAGATGAAGGCTGGACTCCTTTTCCTTTGACAATTAGGTTATGTCCCTCATCCCAAAAGGTAGCCATGGCATCTTGAAGTCACAATTTTTTATGTGTCCATATGGGTCCGATTGCTGGTAGTCCATATACCTTGGCAATTACTGTATCCATCATTGTTATTCATATTCCTCTTACTATGGAAAGATCATTCTACAAATTCTGCAAAAAATCGATAGCCACAGTTTCATGGGGTTGTTGTAGTCATGTAAAATATGCGATCCTTCTAGCCCTTACTAAAATTTCTCGTGCAGCATCGGAAACTGCTAGTACCTGTGGCTCGCTGTGTATTGATCGTCGTCCCATTTCGTCTAAGTTATGCACACTGTTATTTTTACATAGCAATACATAGAGATAACAATGGAACAGCAAACTGTGCATATCGGATAATACCCTTTTTTTAACATCAATACCGTTAAAACTTGCTATTAAGGGATCTGATGCAGTCTAGTACACCCAAATAAAAGACTGACATGTATGCAAGAGTATTTTGGAAGTCACCCGCGCCCCCCTAAAAAATGATAGGTCGTCCTCGACCGGTTAAATGGAGGAGCGACGTACTAGACGGCAATCGTACAGTGTAAAAAGGGCAAGGTGTACATATTCATGACAAGATCACAAAAAGTATTGAGTTGCTGAAATCGAGGCTTAAGATGAAAATCGTGAATAGATATGGAGATGCTATGGAGTGATGTGAAAAAGGGAAAAGGACAGCTAACGTAGGTAAAATGCTATGCGGTCATTATTTCACTTAAACCGTTATGATTGACTTTTTTAAACGATATTTCATGCATAAAAGGTTCAAAGGGAATTGGGAACATAATATCTTTTGAAATAAAGATAAAGAAATAAGAAAATGGTTTATAATTACTATTGATGTTGAAAAATATGACTCCAATACCATCAACAGAGATCTATTGCCCACAGGTGTTTATAACCTTTCAAAGTTGCTTTTTCACCCTTTGGAACCATAATCCTTTATGTATGCCTAGGAAAGTGCCTTGTGATGTCAGAATGGAGGCCATTGTGCTGGCTTGGTAACCAGATGAATCATAATTCCATTCACCAGGAAGGAGTGAAAGGTGGACAGGCCGGCTCATGATGAGACCTCCTGTTCCAAGGACTTTTATTTTTTGATGTGTCCATTGGATCATATCCTTGGTGTGGTGGCCATAGTGGGAATGCCACTTCACTGCTCCCTTATGATCATGGTAGGCCAGCTCTTGATGCAACCCCCTATCCTCCATCTGAAAAATCATAGAACTATTAGTAATCACATATATATATTTTTTCTTTCTTTTTCTTTTCTTTTATATAGCACTTCCTATTTATATATAGAGGATGGCTCAACACTCCTTAAGAGTAGGGATGGTGGAAGAAGTCTGAACATCTCAATAGAGGAAAATATGCCCTTATTCTTATTCAATAATAATAATCAAAGAGAATTATGAGAATTAGGGAAGAACCAACATGATAAAAATAATCAATCAATTTGAGTTTTAGTGAAAATAAGGACAGCAAAGTGATATAGATAGTTGTGTCCTTTCCTTTTTCTTATCAATACAAAGCAATCTCATTAAAGATGATAATTTTTCTTTGATTTTCTTATTTCAGTAACCTCTAATTTTTGTGTCCTTGCATATATTTGTATCTTTTCCTTGAAAGGATCATGAAGAGTGAAACATTATTCACAAAAACTCTCAAAAAAAATGTTGTTCTTTAAGAGGAACAACAAAAAAATGCACTCAAAAAGTGTTGTTCCTTAGATGGAACAATTGTTGTTCCTTAAGAGGAACAGAAAAAAGACAGTTGCACGCAAAACTACGATTCCTTTAAGAGGAACAGCAGAAGAAAAAAATTGCACACGAAATTGTTGTTCCTTAAGAGGAACACAGTTGTTCCTTAAGCGGAACAACAAGTAAAACAGACGCAAAATAAAGTGTTGATCCTTCGGCGGAACAACCTAAAAAACACTCCAAATCGAAATTGTTGTTCCTTAGAAGGAACGACAGAAAGTAAAAAAAATAGCGAAACTGTTGTTCCTTTAAAAGGAACGGCAGTTGTTCCTTAAGAGGAATAGCGCAAATGTAAGCAGGCGATATTGTTGTTCCTTAAATGGAATGGTTGTTGTTCCTTAAGAGGAACAGTAACTATTCCTTAAATGGAACAGCAAAAATAAAATACACGCAGATTGTTTTTCCTTAAGAGGAACAACAAATACAAGAGCACGTAAGGCTGTTGTTCCTTAAGAGGAATGGTTGTTGTTCCTCTTAAGTTGTTCCTTAAGAGGAACAGCAGTTGTTCCTTAAGAGAAAAACCAAAATATGAACATGCAAAGTTGTTGTTCCTTAGGAGGGATGGTTGTTGTTCCTTAAGAGGGACAGCAGTTGTTCCTTAAGAGGAACAGAAAAAATAGAAACACGCGAAAGTGTTGTTCCTTAAGAGGAATAGCGAAAAATAGAAACACGTAGAAGTGTTGTTCCTTAAGAGGAATGGTTGTTGTTCCTTAAGAGGAACAACAGCTGTTTGTTATAGACATTTTTGTGCCTTACAGCTCTAAGCATGAAATGTCCATAAACCAAGGGATCCTAAGTCCCTAAAAGTGTTGTTCTGGCCCCTAAAGGGACAAGGTCAACAAATTACAACTTCTCCCAGAAGTTCTCCACTAAAAACTGCTCAGAATCAGTCAAATCAGGATCATTTCAGCTGCTCCACTAGCTAGCTGCGTTGCATAGCACCCCAGTACACTAGCTAGGTGCATTGCAACGCACCTAAATGCACTACCAGGGTGCGCTGAGCAGGAAATGACAAATGGCAGTGTCATTCCGCGAGGTGGACAAACAATGGAAGCTTCCAGAATCTTCCCCAATGACACTTGCCTCACTGAGTTCAACCAAGGATGAGTAAGAGGCTCTCAGTCTCCAAGTGGAAGCAAGAACTGACAGAGAGAAGCCACTAGTCAAAACATAAGCTGACTCATCCTCTTTGCATACATCTATATATGGATCCCTCATCCCAGAGATCCAGAGGCTGGAATTTTGTACATTGCAGAGAATTGCTGTTGGTTTTGAGATAGAGATCAGAGTATTGGGTGATTTATGCTTTGTTGGAGGTGAAGAGGGGATTCCTTTGCTAGGGGGTTGATGCTGGATCAGGAATCATCGGTTGTAACTCCTCCTGGACCTTCTTGTTATATCAATAAAACTATTTGAGTTTCTCCTACATGCTTGTGTATCAATGATGTTCTGTTATATTTGCATGTTTAGCTTAAATCTAATCCTAAGCTATTTATGAATATAAATCCATGTCTTTGTGTAGTTTTCTTCTTCTGTGATCTTGCAGGAACTTGGTGAAGCTGGGCAAGTAAGGGAGCAGGTAGCTGGAAGCTGTCAAAGAGGAGAGAGATTGGATCAAAGGACTAGCGCAAGACACAGGTTGGTTCATCCTATTCCTCTTCGTTTATAGTTCATAAAGAAGAATACGAAAGTAGTTTTCTCTGTTTGTTTCTAATGTACTGTCACGCCTTACTAGGATAGGGGCGTTCTGAGCAGACACTTTTCCCGTTAACAAAATGGCGACTCCACTGGGGATCGTGTCTAGTTAGTTTGTTTGTGTTTCTCTTGTTGTTTGTTTCATAAACACAGAAGTAGCAATCGAACTGCATTTGCCATTATCAAATGCAAAGTAGACATCTGCTACTTCAATCCATTCACTGGATTTGTTTATGATTTGAACAGCTGATTCACAAATGATCTGATTACCCTTTGTGATAGCTCTTAGACCTCCTTTAAATCCACCCTCTGATTGTGCATTACTGATTGCTTTTACTCGGCCAAAAACCATAGATTAAACTGCAAACTGTGACCCAGAACCCGGATAGAATTCTCGTTTCTGCCCCAGCGCAGGCTCTGTGAAGAGATTCTGCATTTCAACGCAGTTCCCGAGAGGGCTACCTGCGCTGCAATCCAGTTTCTCTGTGTAACAGGTGCGCTGATCAGCCTAGCCCTGTGCAGCTGAGGTTCTTTGCTTCATTTTTTCAGTTTTGTCTCTGATTTTTGCAGCCTATGATCAATGTGCGTCTGTTTAAAAACCCCTTTTCTTTGCCTTAATTCCGCCTCCTTTGTACAAAAAGACTGTAGATGTTCTTTGTGTGTTTGTTACATCATTTACAGTTTTCCATTGAAAGAGTAGAATAATCATACTGTCGTCCTTTGATTTAGATCTGTCGTAAGTGTTGATTTTGATCTTAGGAGAAAGTTTATTTGCTGTTGACAGTCGATTATGCTTTTACTTTTGCCTTTGGTTTGAATTTGTGACTTTCTAGTGTCGAAATGAGTGTTTATTTCAAAATCATAAAGTGTCGTAATCTTCTCTACCTTTTGATTTCGAAAAGAAGCTTGTTTGTGTTTGTCACTTGAAAGCAAATTCAGATTTGTACATCAACTTTCTTTTTAGGCATTAATATTAAGAAAGTGAAAACAAATACATGCATATGTGCATTTGCATATTGATAGTCTGCTTGGCTTGATTTAGGAAAAGTGCATTTACAGTGTGCTCTTTGCTCTTTGAGAAAAGATTGTGTCTTTCTTTTCCCCTTGTAGCTAGGATTTTCATTGCTGAAAAGAGATAAAAGTTTGCTTATCATCTTTAGATTGCATTTTTAGGAATTACATCTACATCTCGCGGTGATCCCAAAAGGCAAACTTCTAAGAAAGATCAACTTAAAATAAATTGAATGAATCTAACAACGCTTTGGAACTTAACGCACAACATTTAAAGGTCTAGGCTAGAGACGTATTCCGGCGTCATAAAGCCTGGTAACTGTTGTCCTCACTGATAGTTGGGTGATTCCTCCACTTTGAGACGATAAGTGCCAGTACGGACTTGTGCACCCACGTACCGTCGAGTATATATTGGGAGACCCCTATAGGCTTAAAACCTTTTATCCGTAGGAAGCCGTGTCGGCCGCCCTACTGATCGCAATGCACCGAACACAGCATTCGGGAAGATTGATTGTCGTACCATAAAAAGTATTCTGCAGTTTTGCGATTGGTTTGGTACTCCCTCTACCTAGATCTCCAGAGCAGTCCCTTTCGTTCATTTTCAGACTCCTTAACAGAAAAGGTCCATCTGAGCACTTGTCACTTCAGGCTCATTAAAAATTGAAGGAGACTAGAGTCATCTTTTGTTTTTTCTTGACTCTTTAAAACTGAAAAAACAAGTTGTGTCAAAGAGTCTAAAAATTTATTTTAAACGTAATATTCATACCCTTTTCCTACGTTGATCTTAGGTTGAGAAAATGGAGTCTACCAACCAAGGAATTCCCCTTGGTGGAAATCCTAGTCCCTTCTCCTCTTGGGGAGATGTTGGTGCACCCCATATGGCCACATTGTCGCTTCTAGGACTGACAATTGGCTTGCCAGTATGGCTCTTCTCAACCAATGTCGTTCAGAACACCACCATTCCTGAACAATCGAATCAGCAATTAGACGAGTCTAGAGTTGCCCACCAACCTTCTACTTCCTCTAATTCTTCCTCTCCCCCTTCCTCTTCGCTTGATGGGGCTGGCAAAGCCAAAAGTCAAGTTCCTAAGGAGAAGAAGGAGAAGAAGAAGAAAGAGAAGAAGAAGAAGGAACCAAAGGCGAATGGGGGAAAATGAGTGTCGTCTAATGAAAATCCACACACTGCACCAACCAGGCCTAAATCGCCATGTGTCATTTGCAAAGGAGACCACTTTCACAGAGATTGTCCTTGCATCCCTCGGATACTAAGGGACTGGTCTCCTCGTTTGCACAATCCGGTGTCATCAACCTCTGATGATCATGTTGAAAGCACACCGTCAACTAGCGAGAGTGAAGCCCCAGGACAAAAAGGGAAAGCTAGATTTCCTTGTAAACTGTGCAAAGGCAATCATGTCATCCACCGTTGTCCCTTCTTAGACGAAGCGAAAAGAGTTTTGGATGATCGTCTGGTTTCACCGTTACGACTTCCTCCTGGATATAAAAAACTCTTGCCGAGTCCGTCGCTAGTTGAGAATCTAGCTGGCCCGCTCAAGTGGTCGGCTGAAGCGCCTACCATTGAAGATAAACCATCTGAATCCATACCAGACGAAAGTCAAAAGGTCGAGGCAGCAGTTGACCCGGTCATGCCTTCAGAGGTTTTATCTTCGGATGATACAGTCACTGAAGAGAACAAGGATGACACCGTCCAAATTCTCTTCATCAACACAGACTCCGACGAACATGGGGGCAATCTACCCATTCCCTTACCGTAGGAGGGAAGTTCGTCAGAGCCATACCCGGCCGTCTACTCGGTCCCACCTCCAAGCAACCTAGTTGTCTCCTTCGATTGGAATCAACTAGGCAAACCCCGTTTACCAGCAAGCATACCATTCCGAATTATCGTTCAAATATATAGAATGGTCATGGCTGGTACCATCATAGATGTAGGGGCTTCTGTGAGTATCCTTTCCTCTACTACTTGGAAAGCGCTTGGTTCACCATCGCTTTTGCCTGAGATGAGAAATCTGACAGGCTTTGATAAAGGAACCAGTCGACCTTTAGGGATCCTCCCCAATGTGCCCATAACATTGAGAAGGAAGACAGTTCAAATGAACGTAATGGTTGTTCAAGGACCCTTGGATTATAACCTACTCCTTGGACGAGACTATATTTATTGCATGGGAGCCATCGTCTCCTCACTCTTTAGAGTAATGTGTTTTCCGCACGAAGGAAGAGTGGTCAAGCTCGTGGACCAGCTTTCATTTCCCGAATCACGCATAGCAAATAGTCATATACCATCCCTAAATGTTCTCTTCACGCAAGAAATGTCTCAATCTCCAGTCCGTCCTCCCGATGAGCGCGAGTAATTAGGAGTGATATGACTGAAACCCAGGGGGCATGCGTCCTGGTATGCTTCGGCAGGAAAACTTCGGGTATAGGGTAGGTTTCCGCGGGAGAATATGACTAGTCTGTACCCCGTCCGTGATTGGAAGAGGGGTTATTCTAGAATAAGATTCTCTTGTCAAAGTTATGTGAGTTGGCAGAACTGAGTCACTCGCCTTTGTTTATCTCGGTAGACATCGCTGAAGAAGTGTTTTGTTTGCACCGCGAATAGAACAATCTTTGGGTAACCTGTAAGAGGTAGGCCTCTCTCGGTAAAACAAATGTTTTATTGGACTAAAGAAGGGGTAATCTTGAAACCATACTTTTACCTGGGGGCATGCAAACCTTTTGGAGTGCAAGCGAGGGGCGTCTATTTATTTTTTAAATTTTTAGGACCTCTAACCCTTTAAACTCGTAGGATTAGTCGTCACCTAACTTGCATAAAGAAAGGATGTGGGGCAAAAATCTAAAACTTGTCGTTTTATATGAGACATTCTTATCATATGACTGGATTAATCGAGCAGTTTTAGCACATAGTTCAAGCTCGTTAAAAAATAAACATAAGACATGAGCAAATGTTTCCACCCACGTTTAAGCTCGTTAAAAAATGAACTATTCCCTGGTAAATAACCACCGTGAATGAAGCATTTCAGCCATTAAAGCCTTGGTCGTGTTTGCACCGTCACCTCCACTTTTCATTGGCCGATTATTCACATCCATTTGATTGTTTACCCATTTTGAGGAACAGCTGCGAAGAGTGATTTCACTACCCATCCTCGTGACACTGCCATGATTGAAAAATTCCAACCCTTACCTGGAATCAGCTGCTACCCATTTTATCACTCGTTCCTCAAAAGACGAGTCTTCTTTAAGCTCTTTTCAACTGACTCGTAAAATATGAAAAGATTGCCGAGTTTTGGCCTTCCAGCTCATTAAAGCGACCGGAAGTGTTATCCCTCCTCTAGATTTTAATCTTTTTGGACCTGAGGGATTATTGCACAAAAAGATCGAGCGCTTGTTTTGTTCGGCTCGTTAAAACTATCGAAAATTCATCCCTTTTGTATTGTTTTATACTTTTTTGGACTTAAGGGATTAGATGACGAAAAAGGAATTTTGGAGTTACCTTTACGTACCTTTTCAGACTCTCTAAAAATGAAAAGGACTGAGTTATCTTTGTCGTTAAACTCGTTAAAAAGATTAATAGCGACAAACTTGTCTTTAGACGAGAATGAGTTTCACTATCGCTAGGCTCGTTAAAACATAGCGATGGGTTTGCCCGAAGGGAAAATTATAGAACAAGCATATGTTATCCTCCTCAAGCTTGACAAAAATAAAGAGGTACTGGTCAGCAATGACTGGGGAAAAAATTGGGAAGAAACTCAAAGAATCTTTATTGGTAGCAAGTCGCTCTTGAACATGACACTTCCACTCCGTGCCTGAGTCGGGTTGGGTTGTTTCATTCATCGGTCACATCACCATGGTCACGCCATACCATCCACATTTGGGGTAAATGCTACCAATCCATCACATAAGTGTCGTCGACATGTTCAAGAGAAGTCATCCAGAGAAGTCATCCGTGTCCCATCCAGTACCATACATTACACTTCATTCTTTCATGACCGCCATCCTGAACCATATATCATCATATCATTTTCACCTCCATCAAAATCATTTGCTCCGTTCCGTGTCACTGATGTGGGATTCATCAATGCCCTCCTTTGACGGATCGCTTCTTGTCGACATCAGCTCATTATCCGAGAAGTTGATCTAGGAACACCCCATTCAGTACTTTGAACCTTGCATGCCTCAATGGCAAGTTTCTCACTTCCGGAGACAGGTATACATCAATGACCTTCGACCGAAAGATTTTGCGTGGTGTTCGACGCCAAATCCTTTATTCACACCACGCGAATTATACTACAGTACCTTGAGGGTCATCATCATTATCGGTGATTCCTCTCGCGCTTGTTAACTGTTTACATCATTGACTGGTAATCAAGCGATGTCTTTCCATGTTCGACTTCAAAACATTTCTCACATGGATCGACTTGTACTTCGAGTGAAGATCGGACGAGATTGAAGACCTCGGATCTAGTTTCATCCATCCGGGTTGCGATATATATTCAGGAAAATAAAGACATTGAAATGTACAACATTGCAGCACAGATAATCATCCTACCAAAAGGGATGATGGCTCTATCAGAATCATCAGTCTACCATCAGACGATTGTCTGTCCTATGTACATGAAAATGAATTTATAAAGCTGAGCATGGGAATGCCCGCCTCAGCTAGATCATGAAAACAGTATGAAGATAATGTATTGTATTGTATCTTATTACAGGTCTCCTCCGAGCATTGAAAGAACTTCGGATCCTCCTAATAAAGCATTTCACCCTATAAACGGCCTCATACTTTAGGGGGCAACTGTTATGGACATTTTTGTGCCTTACAGCTCTAAGCATGAAATTCCATAAACCAAGGGATCCTAAGTCCCTAAAAGTGTTGTTCCGGCCCCTAAAGGGACAAGGTCAACAAATTACAGCTTCTCCCAGAAGTTCTCCACCAGAAACTGCTCAGAATCAGTCAAATTAGGATCATTTCAGCTACTCCACTAGCTAGCTGCGTTGCATAGCACCCTAGTACACTAGCTAGGTGCATTGCAACGCACCTAAATGCACTACCAGGGTGCGCTGAGCGGGAAATGACAAATGGCAGTGTCATTCTGCGAGGTGGACAGACAATGGAAGCTTCCAGAATCTTCCCCAATGACACTTGCCTCACTGAGTTCGACCAAGGATGAGTAAGAGGCTCTCAGTCTCCAAGTGGAAGCAAGAACTGACAGAGAGAAGCCACTAGTCAAAACATAAGCTGACTCATCCTCTTTGCATACATCTATATATGGATCCCTCATCCCAGAGATCCAGAGGCTGGAATTTTGTACATTGCAGAGAATTGTTGTTGGTTTTGAGATAGAGATCAGAGTATTGGGTGATTTATGCTTTGTTGGAGGTGAAGAGGGGATTCCTTTGCTGGGGGGTTGATGTTGGATCAGGAATCATCAGTTGTAACTCCTCCTGGACCTTCTTGTTATATCAATAAAACTATTTGAGTTTCTCCTACATGCTTGTGTATCAATGATGTTTTTTTATATTTGCATGTTTAGCTTAAATCTGATCCTAAGCTATTTATGAATATAAATCCATGTCTTTGTGTAGTTTTCTTCTTCTGTTATCTTGCAGGAACTTGGTGAAGCTGGGCAAGTAAGGGAGTAGGTAGCTGGAAGCTGTCAAAGAGGAGAGAGATTGGATCAAAGGACTAGCGCAAGACACAGGTTGGTTCATCCTATTCCTCTTCGTTTATAGTTCATAAAGAAGAATACAAAAGTAGTTTTCTCTATTTGTTTCTAAGGTACTGTCACGCCTTAGTGGGATAGGGGCGTTCTGAGTAGACACTTTTCCCGTTAACAAAATGGCGACTCCGCTGGGGATCGTGTCTAGTTAGTTGTTTGTGTTTCTCTTGTTGTTTGTTTCATAAACACAGAAGTAGCAATCGAACTGCATTTGCCATTATCAAATGCAAAGTAGACATCTGCTACTTCAATCCATTCACTGGATTTGTTTATGATTTGAACAGCTGATTCACAAATGATCTGATTACCCTTTGTGATAGCTCTTAGACCTCCTTTAAATCCACCCTCTGATTGTGCATTACTGATTGCTTTTACTCGGCCAAAAACCATAGATTAAACTGCAAACTGTGACCCAGAACCCGGATAGAATTCTTGTTTCTGCCCCAGCGCAGGCTCTGTGAAGAGATTCTGCATTTCAACACAGTTCCCGAGAGGGCTACCTGCGCTACAATCCAGTTTCTCTGTGTAACAGGTGCGCTGATCAGCCTAGCCCTGTGCAGCTGAGGTTCTTTGCTTCATTTTTTCAGTTTTGTCTCTGATTTTTGCAGCCTGTGATCAGTGTGTGTCTGTTTAAAAACCCCTTTTCTTTGCCTTAATTCTGCCTCCTTTGTACAAAAAGACTGTATATGTTCTTTGTGTGTTTGTTACATCATTTACAGTTTTCCATTGAAAGAGTAGAATAATCATACTGTCGTCCTTTGATTTAGATCTGTCATAAGTGTCGATTTTGATCTTAGGAGAAAGTTTATTTACTGTTGACAGTCGATTATGCTTTTACTTTTGCCTTTGGTTTGAATTTGTGACTTTCTAGTGTCGAAACGAGTGTTTATTTCAAAATCATAAAGTGTCGTAATCTTCTCTACCTTTTGATTTCGAAAAGAAGCTTGTTTGTGTTTGTCACTTGAAAGCAAATTCAGATTTGTACATCAACTTTCTTTTTAGGTATCAATATTAAGAAAGTGAAAACAAATACATGCATATGTGCATTTGCATATTTATAGTCTGCTTGGCTTGATTTAGGAAAAGTGCATTTACAGTGTGCTCTTTGCTCTTTGAGAAAAGATTGTGTCTTACTTTTCCCCTTGTAGCTAGGATTTTCATTGCTGAAAAGAGATAAAAGTTTGCTTATCATCTTTAGATTGCATTTTTAGGAATTACATCTACATCTCGCGGTGATCCCAAAAGGCAAACTTCTAAGAAAGATCAACTTAAAATAAATTGAATGAATCTAACAACGCTTTGGAACTTAACGCACAACATTTAAAGGTCTAGGCTAGAGACGTATTCCGGCGTCGTAAAGCCTGGTAACTGTTGTCCTCACTGATAGTTGGGTGATTCCTCCACTTTGAGACGATAAGTGCCAGTACGGACTTGTGCTCCCACGTACCGTCGAGTATATATTGGGAGACCCCTATAGGCTTAAAACCTTTTATCCGTAGGAAGCCGTGTTGGTGCCCTACTGATCGCAATGCACCGAACACAGCATTCGAGAAGATTGACTGCCGTACCGTAAAAAGTATTCTGCAGTTTTGCGATTGGTTTGGTACTCCCTCTACCTAGATCTCCAGAGCAGTCCCTTTCGTTCCTTTTCAAACTCCTTAACAGAAAAGGTCCATCTGAGCACTTGTCACTTCAGGCTCATTAAAAATTGAAGGAGACTAGAGTCATCTTTTGTTTTTTCTCGACTCTTTAAAACTGAAAAAACAAGTCGTGTCAAACCGTCTAAAAATTTATTTTAAACGGACTATTCATACCCTTTTCCTACATTGATCTTAGGTTGAGAAAATGGAGTCTACCAACCAAGGAATTCCCCTCGGTGGAAATCCTAGTCCCTTCTCCTCTTGGGGAGATGTTGGTGCACCCCATATGGCCACATTGTCGCTTCCAGGACTGACAATTGGCTTGCCAGTATGGCTCTTCTCAACCAATGTCGTTCAGAACACCACCATTCCTGAACAATCGAATCAGCAATTAGACGAGTCTAGAGTTGCCCACCAACCTTCTACTTCCTCTAATTCTTCCTCTCCCCCTTCCTCTTCGCTTGATGGGGCTGGCAAAGCCAAAAGTCAAGTTCCTAAGGAGAAGAAGGAGAAGAAGAAGAAAGAGAAGAAGAAGAAGGAGCCAAAGGCGAATGGGGGAAAACGAGTGTCGTCTAACGAAAATCCACACACTGCACCGACCAGGCCTAAATCGCCATGTGTCATTTGCAAAGGAGACCACTTTCACAGAGATTGTCCTTGCATCCCTCGGATACTAAGGGACTGGTCTCCTCGTTTTCACAATCCGGTGTCATCAACCTCTGATGATCATGTTGAAAGCACACCGTCAACTAGCGAGAGTGAAGCCCAAGGACAAAAAGGGAAAGCTAGATTTCCTTGTAAACTGTGCGAAGGCAATCATGCCGTCCATCGTTGTCCCTTCTTAGACGAAGAGAAAAGACTTTTGGATGATCGTCCGGTTTCACCGTTACGACTTCCTCCTGGATATAAAAAACTCTTGCCGAGTTCGTCGCTAGTTGAGAATCTAGTTGGCCCGCTCAAGTGGTTGGCTGAAGCGCCTATCATTGAAGATAAACCATCTGAATCCATACCAGATGAAAGTCAAAGGGTCGAGGCGGCAGTTGACCCGATCGTGCCTTCATAGGTTTTATCTTCGGATGATACAGTCACTGAAGAGAACAAGGATGACACCATCCAAATTCTCTTCATCAACACAGACCCCGACGAACATGGGGGCAATCTACCCATTCCCTTACCGCAAGAGGGAAGATCATCAGAGCCATACCCGGCCGTCTACTCAGTCCCACCTCCAAGCAACCTAGTTGTCTCCTTCGATTGGAATCAACTAGGCAGACCCCGTTTACCAGCAAGCATACCATTCCGAATTATCGTTCAAATATATAGAATGGTCATGGCTGGTACCATCATAGATGTAGGGGCTTCTGTGAGTATCCTTTCCTCTACTTCTTGGAAAGCGCTTGGTTCACCATCGCTTTTGCCTGAGATGAGAAATCTGACAGGCTTTGATAAAGGAACTAGTCGACCTTTAGGA
Source organism: Pinus tabuliformis (assembly GCA_031772625.1). Classification (NCBI taxonomy): domain Eukaryota; kingdom Viridiplantae; phylum Streptophyta; class Pinopsida; order Pinales; family Pinaceae; genus Pinus; species Pinus tabuliformis. The sequence goes on from CM062812.1 coordinate 859,774,215, forward strand.
TCCTCCCCAATGTGCCCATAACATTGGGAAGGAAGACAGTTCAAATGAACGTAATGGTTGTTCAAGGACCCTTGGATTATAACCTACTCCTCACTCTTTAGAGTAATGTGTTTTCCGCACGAAGGAAGAGTGGTCAAGCTCATGGACCAGCTTTCATTTCCCGGATCACGCATAGCAAATAGTCATATACCATCCCTAAATGGTCTCTTCACGCAAGAAATGTCTCAATCTCCAGTCCATCCTCCCGATGAGCGCGAGTAATTCGGAGGGATATGACTGAAACCCAGGGGGCATGCGTCTTGGTCTGCTTCGGCAGGAAAACTTCGGGTATAGGGTAGGTTTCCACGGGAGAATATGACTAGTCTGTACCCCGTCTATGATTGGAAGAGGGGTTATTCTAGAATAAGATTCTCTTGTCAAAGTTATGTGAGTTGGCAGAACTGAGTCACTCGCCTTTGTTTATCTCGGTAGACATCACTGAAGAAGTGTTTTGTTTGCACCGCGAATAGAACAATCTTTGGGTAACCTGTAAGAGGTAGGCCTCTCCCGGTAAAACAAATGTTTTATTGGACTAAAGAAGGGGTAATCTTGAAACCATACTTTTACCTGGGGGCATGCAAACCTTTTGGAGTGCAAGCGAGGGGCGTCTATTTATTTTTTAAATTTTTAGGACCTCTAACCCTTTAAACTCGTAGGATTAGTCGTCACCTAACTTGCATAAAGAAAGGATGTGGGGCAAAAATCTAAAACTTGTCGTTTTATATGAGACATTCTTATCATATGACTGGATTAATCGAGCAGTTTTAGCACATAGTTCAAGCTCGTTAAAAAATAAACATAAGACATGAGCAAATGTTTCCACCCGCATTTAAGCTCGTTAAAAAATGAACTATTCCCCGGTAAATAACCACCATGAATGAAGCATTTCAGCCATTAAAGCCTTGGTCGTGTTTGCACCGTCACCTCCACTTTTCATTGGACGATTATTCACATCCATTTGATTGTTTACCCATTTTGAGGAACAGCTGCGAAGAGTGATTTCACTAGCCATCCTCGTGACACTGCCGTGATTGGAAAATTCCAAACCTTACCTGGAATCAGCTGCTACCCATTTTATCACTCGTTCCTCAAAAGACGAGTCTTCTTTAAGCTCTTTTCAACTGACTCGTAAAATATGAAAAGATTGCCGAGTTTTGGCCTTCCAGCTCGTTAAAGCGACCAGAAGTGCTATCCCTCCTCTAGATTTTAATCTCTTTGGACCTGAGGGATTATTGCACAAAAGATCGAGCGCTTGTTTTGTTCGGCTCGTTAAAACTATCGAAAATTCATCCCTTCTGTATTGTTTTATACTTTTTTGGACTTAAGGGATTAGATGACGAAAAATGAATTTTGGAGTTACCTTTACGTACCTTTTCAGACTCTCTAAAAATGAAAAGGACCGAGTTATCTTTGTCATTAAACTCGTTAAAAAGATTAATAGCGACAAACTTGTCTTTAGACGAGAACGAGTTTCACTATCGCTAGGCTCGTTAAAACATAGCGATGGGTTTGCCCGAAGGGAAAATTATAGAACAAGCATATGTTATCCTCCTCAAGCTTGACAAAAATAAAGAGGTACTGGTCAGCAATGACTGGGGAAAAAATTGGGAAGAAACTCAAAGAATCTTTATTGGTAGCAAGTCGCTCTTGAACATGACACTTTCACTCCGTGCCTGAGTCGGTTTGGGTTGTTTCATTCATTGGTCACATCACCATGGTCACGCCATACCATCCACATTTGGGGTAAATGCTACCAATCCATCACATAAGTGTCGTCGACATGTTCAAGAGAAGTCATCCAGAGAAGTCATCCGTGTCCCATCCAGTACCATACATTACACTTCATTCTTTCATGACCGCCATCCTGAACCATATATCATCAGATCGTTTTCACCTCCATCAAAATCATTTGCTCCGTTCCGTGTCATTGATGTGGGATTCGTCAAGGCCCTCCTTTGACGGATCGCTTCTTGTCGACATCAGCTCATTATCCGAGAAGTTGATCTAGGAACACCCCATTCAGTACTTTGAAGCTTGCATTCCTCAATGGCAAGTTTCTCACTTCCGGCGACAGGTATACATCAATGACCTTCGACCGAAAGATTTTGCGTGGTGTTCGATGCCAAATCCTTTATTCACACCACGTGAATTGTACTACAGTACCTTGAGGGTCATCATCATTATCGGTGATTCCTCTCGCGCTTGTTAACAGTTTACATCATTGACTGGTAATCAAGCGATGTCTTTCCATGTTCGACTTCAAAACATTTCTCACATGGATCGACTTGTACTTCGAGTGAAGATCAGACGAGATTGAAGACCCCGGATCTAGTTTCATCCATCCAGGCTGCGATATACATTCAGGAAAATAAAGACATTGAAATGTACAGCATTGCAGCACAGATAATCATCCTACTAAAAGGGATGATGGCTCTATCACAATCATCAGTCTACCATCAGACGATTGTCTGTCCTATGTACATGAAAATGAATTTATAAAGCTGAGCATGGGAATGCCCGCCTCAGCTAGATCATTAAATTAGTATGAAGATAATGTATTGTATTGTATCTTATTACAGGTCTCCTCCGAGCATTGAAAGAACTTCGGATCCTCCTAATAAAGCATTTCACCCGATAAACGGCCTCATACTTTAGGGGGCAACTGTTATAGACATTTTTGTGCCTTACAGCTCTAAGCATGAAATGTCCATAAACCAAGGAATCCTAAGTCCCTAAAAGTGTTGTTCCGGCCCCTAAAGGGACAAGGTCAACAAATTACAGCTTCTCCCAGAAGTTCTCCACCAGAAACTGCTCAGAATCAGTCAAATCAGGATCATTTCAGCTGCTCCACTAGCTAGCTGCGTTGCATAGCACCCCAGTACACTATCTAGGTGCGTTGCAACGCACCTCAATGCACTACTAGGGTGCGCTGAGCGGGAAATGACAAATGGCAGTGTCATTCCGCGAGGTGGACAAACAATGGAAGCTTCCAGAATCTTCCCCAATGACACTTGCCTCACTGAGTTCGACCAAGGATGAGTAAGAGGCTCTCAGTCTCCAAGTGGAAGCAAGAACTGACAGAGAGAAGCCACTAGTCAAAACATAAGCTGACTCATCCTCTTTGCATACATCTATATATGGATCCCTCATCCCAGAGATCCAGAGGCTGGAATTTTGTACATTGCAGAGAATTGTTGTTGGTTTTGAGATAGAGATCAGAGTATTGGGTGATTTATGCTTTGTTGGAGGTGAAGAGGGGATTCCTTTGCTAGGGGGTTGATGCTGGATCAGGAATCATCGGTTGTAACTCCTCCTGGACCTTCTTGTTATATCAATAAAACTATTTGAGTTTCTCCTACATGCTTGTGTATCAATGATGTTCTGTTATATTTGCATGTTTAGCTTAAATCTAATCCTAAGCTATTTATGAATATAAATCCATGTCTTTGTGTAGTTTTCTTCTTCTGTGATCTTGCAGGAACTTGGTGAAGCTGGGCAAGTAAGGGAGCAGGTAGCTGGAAGCTGTCAAAGAGGAGAGAGATTGGATCAAAGGACTAGCGCAAGACACAGGTTGGTTCATCCTATTCCTCTTCATTTATAGTTCATAAAGAAGAATACGAAAGTAGTTTTCTCTGTTTGTTTCTAAGGTACTGTCACGCCTTAGTGGGAGAGAGGCATTCTGAGTAGACACTTTTCCTGTTAACATTGTTCCTTAAGAGGAACAACAAAAATAGAAACACGCAAAAGTGTTGTTCCTTACGAGGAACGGCTGTTGTTCCTTAAGAGGAACGGCTACTGTTCCTTAAGAGGAATGGTTGTTGTTCCTTAAGAGGAACGGCTGTTGTTCCTTAAGAGGAACGGCTTCTATTCCTTAAGAGGAACGGCTGCTATTCCTTAAGAGGAACGGCAGTTGTTCCTTAAGAGGAACAGCAAAAATAAAGCGTCAAACGGCTGTTCCTTAAGAGGAATGGCCATTGTTCCTTAGGAGGAACAGCAAAAATATATGGACATGCAAAGATGTTGCTCCTTAAGAGGAACGGCTGTTGTTCCTTAAGAGGAATAGCAAAAATATGAGCACGCAAGATTGTTGTTCCTTAAGAGGAACAGTTGTTGTTCCTTAAGAGGAACAACATCTGTTCCTTAAGAGGAACAACATGAAAATTAAATAAAGAAACCTCTATTGTTCCTTAAATGGAACAGCACTAAAATATGTACAAAAACAGTTTATACAAGAAAATTAAAGAGAAAAGTTTATATACAAAATTCGAAAACAAAGGAATTGTTTAGTGAATTAATGTTGAGGAGGGGTTATCTTCCTCAGCAAGAATTTGCATAGTGGAATATTCCCGTAATTGCTGGTAAAAGGATTCCCTGGTAAGCGGTTTGTGATAAAGTCGCACTCGATGACCATTCGCTTTGAAAGAATGTCCAGATCCATCAATGGTTGTCAATGTAATGGTGCCATTGTCATGCACTTTTTGTATCTCATAAGGTCCAAGCCATCATGTCTGGAGTTTCCCGGGGAAATCTTGGAACCTTGAATCGTATAGGAGTGCCCAGTCTCCTTCGTGGAAGATTTTCTTTTTAATAAGGGCGTCATGCCATTTTTCTCTCTATTGTTGAATTAATGTAGTGTGTTAAAGAGCTGAGAGCCTGATTTGATTTGCTGTAATCTATTGGTCTGGGCTTCATTTAAATTCAAACCCACCTCCTGCACTGTTCTTAATGTTTGAGTTTCGAATTCGATTGGGAATATGGGTTCTTTTCCAAATACTAATTGATATGGTGAATACCCTGTGGTATTTCTCCACATTGTTCAGTATGCCCATAAGGCTTACAAAAATCTTGAAGCCCAATCATGTCTTTGTGATGCAACTATTCTTGTAAGTATTGCCTCAATCACCTTATTGGTGCTTTCTACTTGGCCATTTGCCTATGGATGGTATGGAGTTGTAATTTTGTGCAGAATGTGGTAATTTTTTAATGTTGCAGCAATCTTATTACTTAAAAATTGTGGTCCTCCATCTATAATTATGTCCCTCGGGAGGCCATATTGCACAAATAATTGGAAAAGAAAATGTATCATTGAATCCTCTGTAGCTCTTGGCAGCGCCTCTACTTCAACCCATTTAGTAACATACTCTGTTGCAACCAATATGTATGTTTTCTAATTTGATTATGGGTTAATAGGACCAATAAAATTGAGCACCCATCGCTCAAATGGCTCGATTACTAACTGCGTATTTAGAGGCATCTCATCATATTGTCTGAGGCGTCCTCCCCTCTAGCAGCTATCACAAGCTTGAACAAACTTTTTAGCATCTTTAAAAATAGTGGGCCAGTAATAGCCTGTTTGTAAAACTTTGTGACTGGTCCTGCGGTCTGCAAAATGTCCGCCATAAGGCCCATTTTGGCATGCTTTTAGAATGTCAAATACTTCATCTTCTCAGACACATCTTCTAATGTGCATATCTCCCCCTGTATGAAATAAGTAGCCCCCAATCCAAGAGAATCGGTTATTGCGCTGCACTATCTATTTTCGTTCATTAGGCGTTAGATGCTTGGGTAATTTGCCTATTGCTAAGTAATTTGCAATGTCAGCATACCATGGTGTTCTGACAGTAACATCATACAAATGTTCGTCCAGAAATTGATCTTCGACTGCTGCTACATCCACTGGCTTTGGCATTCGTGAGAGAAAATCAACTACAGGATTCTCTTTTCCAGGTCGACCCTTAATTGTGATATCAAATTCCTACAAGAGAATCAACGATCTTGTCACTCTTCCATTTGTAATAGGTTTATTTGCTAAATATTTTATGGCAGAGTGATCTATATATAAAACTACAGGATACCTAGTTATATAATGTCTAAATTTATTTACAGCATATATTACAGCTAAAAATTCTTTTTCAGTCACAGTATAGTTTAATTCAGCAAGAGATATATTTTTGCTAATATAATAAATTGCATATGGATTTTTATCTTCTTCATGCCCAAGAACTGCTCCAATTGCTGTGTCTGAAGCATCAGATGAAATTTGGAATGGCAAATCCCAATTTGGGCCCCTTAGCACTGGGGTTGTTGATACAAGCTTTTTTAGATCCTCAAAAGCACGGTCACACTTATCTGTCCAAATAAAATCAATATTCCTTGTTAGTGCATATAAAGGTGCAGCAATCTGAGAAAAATGTTTTATAAATCTTCTATAATAACTAGAAAATCCCAAAAAACTGCGTACCTTTGTTTGTGTGGTAGGAGTAGGTATTAACAAAATTATCTGAATTTTAGCCAGATCTACCTGTATTCCAGCTACTGAAATATAATGACCTAAGATGAGTCCCTCGGTCATCATCATATGACACTTTTCATGGCTCAAACAGAGCCTGGTGGCAATGCATCTTTGCAACACTTTTTCTAATGTTTGTAATGCTGGCTCAAAGTCATCCCCATAAGGTGTGAAGTCATCCATATATACTTCGAGCCCTTCATTTATTAAATCTAAAAAAATGTTGAGGATAGCCCTCTGAAATGTGGCAGGTGCATTGCATAGCCCAAAGGGTAAGACCCTGTAAGCAAATGTTCCCCAAGGATAGGTAAAAGTAGTTTTATCCTGATCTTCAGGGGCAATCTGAATCTGATTGTATCCACTAAAGCCATCTAGGAAAGAAAAGAATTTCTTTCCTACTAATGTGTCTAATACCTGATCAATGAATGGAAGGGGGAAGTGGTCTTTCTGGGTTTCTTTGTTCAATTCTCTGTAGTCTACACATATCCGCCACTTTCCATTCTTCTTTGGCACCACTACTAGTGCAGAGACCCACTTGCTGTCAAATATTGGGTAAATAAAGTTTACATCTAAAAGTTTTTGCAATTCAGCTTTCACAATATCCTTAAGATGAGGGTTTAATCTCCGTTGGGGTTGGCCAACGGGTCTAGCATCCTTTTCTATATAGATGTGGTGTGTACACAACTGGGGATCAATTCCTTTCATGTCCGGGTAATCCCATGCAAAAGCTTCCTTGTATTTTCTTGGTAGTTGGACCAGCTTTTCTTCTTGTTCAGCAGTCAGGTTTTTGTTAATGTTCAAAGTTTTTCCCGGCTCAATATCTATGGTTTTGTTGTTATAAACAGAGGTGGTTGGTATTGATTGATCATGAGTATCTTTTAAGGGATCTTCTTCTACTTCATTATCAAATGTTGCCTTGATCATGTGACATTGTAGATGGGATCTGGTTTCTCGTTGGTTAATGAAGTTGTTAATGATGTCGTCCTCTGTTTGGTCTTTAAATTCGAATTCATCTTCTATGGTTAGTGGTGATCTAATGTTTTCAGTTAGGTATGATACAGGTTGTCTTTTTGTTTTGATTATTGTTAAGCTTGGCTGGGCTGGAGGGTATAAGGCTAAATTCTTTACATTGCTCCCTCTTGCTATAGTCATGCTGCCTTGTCGATAGCCAATGTAAGCGTCAGCAGTTGCTAGCCAAGGTCTACCTAGAATTAAAGGGTGTCCATCCAGTCGGTTTTTGGGATTAATGATCAGAAATTCTGCAAGGTACTCCCAGGAGTCTATAGATACCATTACATCATATAGTGTGCCTTCTGGTCTGACTACCGAGTGGTCAGCCAACTCCAATAAGGTTGTAGTTGGGTCTAATGATGTAATGCCAAGCTTTTGACAAGTGGTGGTTGTTAGAATATTGATTGCAGATCCTAAATCAACTAAGGCATTTGGGAAGGAGCATCCATTGATTTGCACCGTGACTATAGGATTTCCTGGGTCCTCATATTTTACAGGTGCTTCCCTTCCTGATAGTAAGTTAGATAGGGTATCAACTACTTGGACAGTTGGATTAGATGTTATTTTCCTCTTTGGCTTTTTTATACATAATTCTTTGATGCGTAAATTGGGATGTCTTGGATAGCCTGGAGGAGTGGAATTTTTATACACAAATTTTTTAGTTCTCCCAGAAGATCAAAATTAGGATGTTCTATTGGGCGAGGTATGATCAGTCATTTTGGGAATGGTGGAGAAGAGGTGGTTGCTTGTTCATGAGTTTGTTGTCTAACCAAATTCTCTTCTTGTGGTGTTTGTTCTAAAGGTAACGAATTTTCAACTTGAACATTTTTATCTCCCTCTGATTCTATTATACGCCCAGATCTTAATTGAAGGTCGTTGCACTCCCTTAACTCAGTTTCTAGTTCTGGTCCTTTGATTATTTGTACAGATTGAACCGGTCTATTGTTGGGGTTCGGGTTGGGTTGGGCTGGGAGCTACAGTCTTAAGTTGGTCTGGGGATTTTGTTGCAATGTATAAGGTGCTATCAATGTAGGTTACGGGAGAGGAATGGTTCTAGCTAGCTGATTCATAGGTCTTTGCCAGTTCGACTGCTAGGTTTGACTCTGCGAGGTGGAGGGTGACCATTGTGTTGAATATGCATTATTTTGCCAAAATGGTGGATAGTAAGGAAAGTTCAGCCAATTGGTTTGATTTGTTTGATTTGGCCATGGTGATATGGGGAATGGCTGTTGTGACCAGCTGGGAAAAGGTGGTTGATTCTGCCACATTCCATTATATTGCTGAGCATTATACTGAGGATACTGAAAAGAAGAGGATGGATCAACGAGCATACCTGTTTATTGTGGTTGCCACTAGTGGCGCTGATTTAGTAGGTAAATCGGTTTTGTTTCTTCTTCTGATTCTTTGTAGATTGCTTTCAATCCTGGGAGTGAGGGGCAGCTTTCTGTGGAGTGATATTTCATGCAAATGGTGCAGACTTGGACTATATCCAGTGGGCACTCTTTGTGGCTATGTTTCTTTCTGCATCTAGGGCAGAATATCGCCAAATTTTGTTCTACTTCTGCTTGATTTTGTTTAGCTTGCATAATGTCAAGCTGCATTGTCAGAGTCCCTAGAATATCAGTTTTGAAATCTTCTAGTAGATTGTCAATTTTTGCGCGGGTTATACCTCCACTGGAGATCTTGTTATCCCTTGTGATCATGTCACGTTCTATTGGCTTCAGTCTTGTGCTACCTCTTGAACTCCTGATACACAAATCAATGATGTCAGCAAAATTTTCCTGATATATGTCACCTTTGCCCATAATGTTTAATGTTTCAACCCATTGTTCTTTCATCCCCTTAATTAGTGTAGTTTTTAACACATTTTCAGGCAAGGGTAAATATGCATAAGGAGATCTTTGGAGATTTTATTGAAAGTGTTCTACATATTCCTCCAGTGTTTCACTAGGTCTTGCTGTCATTTGAAATATTTCATCCTTTAATTCTCTGGATCTACAATAATCCTGATATTTCTTTAGAAAAGCAGTTTTCATCTGATCCCAGTCATTTATAACACCTCCACCTAACCCCATAAACCATCGTAAAGCTGCTCCTTTTAATGTGGAGGGAAATAATTTTAGTTTTTGGGGATCGGTGGTATAGTCATACCCCCGGCATAATACATCAAACTCAAATAGAAATGCATCTGGATCCTCTGATGTTAAGCCATGGAATGTAGGAATATTTTGGAGAGGAATGGCCTTCATAGGTGCATTAACTGTAGTGTCCACGATGGGATATTGCAGTGTGGAGGTTTGAGGTGTTTGCTAGTTCTGGGCCATTTGATCAAATATGTGCCAATACCCTTCTGGGATTTCTAGGGAGTTATTCCTAGGATGACTAGAAGGAGTAGGAATGAGCTTAATAGCACTTCCTTGGTCTAGGATAATGAGTGTTCCTTGCTGAACTACGATCTGGGGGATCTTGGCTCCTCAAGTTATTCTGCTTTGTTTTGAATGATCTTGACAACACTCCCCTTATCTAGGCTGCTGAGTGTTTGAACTATTTCGAGAGGGGATCTTGGCTCTTTTGTTTCCCCTATTTCCCCTCCTCCTTCACAGAGATTACTAGAATTCCCTTCTTGTAAATAAATTGGGTGAGAATTCTTAATTTCTTGAAAATCTTGCTCAGTCTCTTCTATTTTGCTGTGCACCTCAGCAAAGGCTACAGATGGTGAGCCTGTGGCCCAAAGGGAGCCAGTAGGTTGTCTAGAAGCAACTTTTCTAGGGCCCACTGATGGCTGATATTCGGCTTAATTATAAAATCGTCTATGAAGGTTGATCGACCAAGGGTCACTGGTCCCTTAGCTTTGTCAGGTTTGGGTAGTGGTTTTGGATTATTTTCAAGTTTTTTCTTCTTAGTCATACACACAACTCAAATATTTATTTCTACCCAAAAAAAAAAATTAACAATTCTACTCGAAAGTGGGCAGGGGAGTAGGGATTTTACATGCTCCATACGCAGGTTCTTACCTTCCATTTTTAATACCCAATTCTCTCCTAATAGGTGCTCATCAGATGCACACTACTCTTTTTTTTTTAAATGGCTACACTTTCCCTAGCAATGGCGCCAAAATGTTTAGTGATAAAAGGTGTCTTTTCAACTCCTACTTATCCTACATTAATTATCAATCTCGGTAAGATTTTCTATTTCCAGAGTGTACACAGTATGTACCGGCAATTTCTTCAAGAGTAATGTTTCTAAATTGCAGTACAGTGCTTTCGAATACAAGAGTAAATAGATGCTTGAAATAAAACTTACTTGCAATTAAAAGAAACTCAATGCTCTGAAACTAAATCATTCACTCAGGAAATTAATAGCAATTATCAGTCAAGGATACAGTAGCAATAACTCCTTCCTCTTTTAACTGATGTAAATGAAATCAAACATAAATAAGATCCTCAATCTGAGAACTCTGATAGTAATAGCCAATGTCCTTTATAGTTGTTGATCTCACACTCCACACTAAATGACCGATTGGAAATGACAATGAATTAAATCAATAATGTTGCTGATAGAAATGGAATAACTATGCTAACTGTAACAATGCTGAAAGGCAAAACCAAATGCTTGCAGAAAGGAAATGAACAGCAATGCTATTTAGTAGAAATGAATAGTGGAACTTATGAAACTGTAATGAACAGCAAAGTTAGTTTACTGAAATGAACAGTGAAGCTATGTAATTGAGATGAATAGCATAACAATATAGTTGTAGAGAATAATAATCTTATTATGATGAGAAGGAACAGCAACACAATTCAGTTATAATATATATAATGGAGCAATTCATTAAATCTAGAAACAAGAAACAATAAACCAATGCGATTCCAATAAACGAAGATCAAATGAAACCATCACACAATAGATATTGTAAAGGAATGGTACAGAATAGCAAGTGGATCCACCAAGGTCGGGCCCTTAGCCACTAGTGAAGCATCGCTGGACTACTTCAGTATAGAAGAAAGAACAGCAACCAGATTATGTATTAATCATATGCAAAAATGGTTATAGCCAGTCGTACTCTGTTTTAATCAATGAGAGTCAATGATCAAAGTAAAAATACAACAGTAAGTTCTAAATAATGATGATGAATCCCCATTCTTTACAAGCGTTGTCCCTTTTATAATGGCCAGGCGGATAAAATAGGAATAGCAGATAGACTAGTAATAGTGATCCCTCAAGATCAAGAGATCCTGAGGGATCCACTCAATCTTCTAACTCCAGTTAACTCTTTGTCTTTTGCACTAATGTTGTGATATTTTCCATTCTTATCCTTAAATGTGCACTCCAATCTTGACCTGTTGTCTGGATACGGCTTCCTGGTGAAGGAACAGTAGTTACTATGTTTTGTCTTTTCCTCCGAAATGGTAATTTTCCATTTCTTCTCTTTCCTGCATGAGAAAAGACAATAATTAACTAAATTACAATAATCAATAACTCCCTAGTTTTCTCTAGAATTTTTTGATATATTATCATCTTAGAATATAAAGGAGATATGATTAAGGAGAAAGATAAGGAAATAAATGTCAAATTTATACCTTTTCCATAACTCAACAATAGGGTCAGCACTTTGGGCTTCAACTTCCTCCACATATACTCCCACATCCTCATCATCCATCGAGATGTCTTCTATTTCTTCCTCCTCCAGCTCCAAATTGATGGATTTTCCCTTCTCTTATGCGGTAGGCTTCGATGGGTTTCTTCTTGGTGATGCACGCACCGGTATTGTAGGTTTCTTGCCCTTCTTATCCTTTACACTCTCCTTGGTTGGGGTCAGCTTTGGTCTCGGCATCCTTGGTGATTTGGGGACTTCAACTAATACTTTGGCAACCTTTGGAGCAGCTCCTTTGACCTCCATCTCAATTTCCAACACCGATTCCTCTGCTTCGGTATCTATAGCTTCTGTGGACACCGACATGATATTCTACAAGAACTCTTGTGTCTCCTTCGGCAATGTCTCAAATACTGAACTGGCTATCAGAAGTTCGTAGTGCTCACAATTCATGTGCACCTGAGAGCTCAAAAACTCAATTCTCGAAATGCGAAGTGTTTTTCACTGGACAACCACCTGTAATTTATAGGGCATTTTGAATTCGAATCCGATCGTTCCCCCCAAATTCAATTCATTAATACCGGATTGGCGACAAATTTTCAAGGATCTGACCCATAAATTTCTTCTTAAATGTCAGTCGCTCGCTCTATTTGGCCACATTTCTATCATCAAATCATGAACAGTGACTTTAATGGTCACTTTCCAGCCGACCTACGTGATTTCTCCCTGGGTAGTGTAGCTTCCTTCACACTGCAGCGAACCCTGTGACACTTCCTTACTTCACACAATCCTCCAATCGCGCAACTCCCCAACCCGAGTAGTGTAGTTTATAGTCCCGCGCCCTCTTTCAGCTGCTTGGAGCACTAAGACTGTGCTACCTTCATATAGTCACATGGCCGGACCACCAGTGTATGGCTTCAAGCAACTTCCATTCACATTTCTTGGGAGGGGATCTCCATTGAATTTGACCAACTGAACCGCTCCTCCATTAGTAATCTCCTTAATGACATAGGGCCCTAACCAGTGCATTCTGAATGTTCCTAGAAATTTATCAAACCTATTGTTATATAGCAAAACCAAGTCATTTACCTTAAAGGTGCACAGCTTAATGTGCCGACCATGCCATGCTTTTTCGCGCTGCTTTTGGACTTGTTGGTGAAATCCAGCTAGAAATATTTCTTCCTCAAGCTCATCCAGCTGAGTGAGCCTCTCCTCCAAGGCTCTGCGATCTGTCATACCTATGAGTATCGCTATGCACAGCTTAGGCACAATGTATTCCATGGGAATCACTGCTTCAACACCATAGACAATCCTAAAGGGTGTTTGTCCAGTCAACTTCTTGCATGTCGTCCGATAGGCCGATAGTACTGCGGGTATCCGTAGGTCCCAATCACTTCACTAATTGTTGCAAACCTTCATCAACACATGCTCTAACACTTTATTGAATTCTTCCACCATCCCATTATCCTGCGGGTGATAAGGCGTGCTCTTCTAGTGATATACATGAAATTCCTCTGTTAGCGCACTGAACGTTTCATTTAGAAAGTGCATACCTCGATCACTCATCAAAATCTTTGGACAGCCAAATCGTGTCAATACATACTCAAAGAGGAACTTTGCAGTAGTCACACGTGTACAATCCTTTACAGGTTGTGCCTCCGCCCATCGAGTCAGATACTTCGTTGCGGTGATAATATACCTTGCTTCCATTTTTCAAAGGGTTGTAATGTCATCTGTGGATTTAGGGGTAGCTCATCCCCCCGCGATGGCCTACTAGTCCTTTGACACACATCACATGCTTTGCAATATGCTTTCAAGTCGTGATGGAGGGTTGGCCACCACAACCCTGCACGTACAATCTTCTGCGCAGTCGCTCTCGCAGCATAATATCCTCTCGTGGTGCCCCCATGAGCGTCCATGAGGATACTACTCCTTTCAAACTCTGGTACATACCGTCGCAATATTTCAATGGACCCCATTTTATACAGATTCCTGGCAATGATAGAAAAGTTTGCCGCATGCACCACTAACTCCTTCTTTTGCTAGACATTGTATCCTTCCGGGGTAGTTCCTGTCATTAGGAAGTGTATGATATCTTCAAAATGACCATCCGTGACGTGCACTGCAAATAGCTACATGTCTGACAATCCTTCTTCCAAATTAGTGTGCCCTTCCCCTGTTTCGATGCACGACAGATGGTCTGGTCCCGTGTTCAATTGTCCAGGCTTCACAATAACTTCAAAATCATGCTCACAGAACAATAACAACCAGCTGCAGATTCCCCCCCCCCCCAACAGAGGCTTATTGACCAGGTATTTTAACACGGAATGATCTGTATACATCTTAAAATGGCCACCCAGCAAATAGTGTCTAAACTTCTGGAGTGCGTATACCATGGCTAACCCTTCGCGCTTGGTGGTGGAATAGTTCTTCTCCACCTTGGATAACCTTCTACTTGTGAATGTTATCGGATGGTCCAAGTCTCCTTCGCCAACTTGTGTCAGTACTACTCCCAGCGCTATACATGATGCGTCAACATGTACATGAAACTCATTCTTCCAATCCGGGAAGACTAAGATTGGTGCGGTGACCATCTTTTCCTTCAATGCATCCAAGTTTTTCTTACACTCCTTGTTCCAGTAGAATGTGACATCCTTTTTCAACAACTTCTCCATAGGCGCGGTGATCTGGGCATAGCCTTTGATAAACTTTATGTAATATCCTGTATGTCCTAGGGTTGCGCATAGCTGTTTCACACTCCTATGTGCTTCTAAGTTAAGTATCACTGCGATCTTCATGGGATCTACCATCAATCCATGTCTATAAACCACATGACCCAGCAGGGTCCCAAAAGGAACACAAAACAGGCACTTCTTCAGATTGAGCGCGATCTAGTATCTTCGATAGGTATCTAGCATCAGACGCAAGCTTGCCACATGACTCTTCACCAACCCAAACACAGTCTAGTCATCAAAGAATACTTCCAGGAATTTGTGAATAAATTCCTTGAACGCCGCAATGACTACGCATGAAAAAATCATAGGCGCATTCTTCAATACGAAAGGCATTACAGTGTGCTAAAAACACCCCCACTTAGTCAGGAAGGTAATCTTTCTCCTATCCTCCGGCGTGATTTTGATCTGATGGTACCCCGAGACCCATCAGTGAAGGAATATGCTTCTTGGCCACCTACATTGTCCAACGCTTCATCAGTGAAGGGAGTTGGGAAAGATCATGTACACAAGTGTCATTCAACTTCCTGAGATCTACGCAAATCCTTATTTCATCCTTCTGCTTCTTTTCCTGTACCACCATTGGACTCACCCAATCAGATTCTTTTACGGGCTCAATGATGTCTGTCGTGAGCATCTTGTCTAGCTCTAAGTGGACCTTCTCCTTATACTTCATATTAAGATGTTAAGGTCTTTTCTTAACCGGTTCCATGTCAGGCTTTAATGTGATCTTCATAACACCCAAGTCTATGATTATCCCTTTTAGATCTGTAAACTTGGTAGGGAATAAATCCTGGTATTCGTGAAGCAATTTAGTGACCTTATCCACCATCGCGTCATCCCAGTAATCTCCAATCTTCGCGAATTTGGTCTCCGCCTCCATACCAATATTTACCTATTTCATTTTCAGTGGCATAGTTATATCTGGATCCTCAACCTACGGTCCTTCAACCTCGCAGTGACCTTCTATTTCAGCGATGTTAATCTTTCACGGATCCTCATCTTCTTTAGCGGTCATGTTATATCATTACAACGCGTGACTCAACTGAGTAGTCCCATCAAGCTAAATCAGGTCCAAAGGATCCTGCAGTATCCTAAATGTTACCGGGAAAAGTGTCTATTTAGAACGACTCTATCCCACTAAGGTGTGACAGTTACCTTAGAAACAAACAGAGAAAACTACTTTTGTATTTCCTTTATGAATTAAAGATAGAGGGGGATAGAAGGAACCGACCTGTGTCTTGCACTAATCCTTTGATCCAATCCCTCTCTTCTTTGACAGCTTCCAGCTACCTGCTTCCTTACTTGCCCAGCTTCACCAAGTTCCTGTAAGATCACAGAAGAAGAAAACTACACAAAGACATGGATCTATATTCATAAAAAGCTTAGGATCAGGTTTAAGCTAAACATACAAATGTAACAAGCATCAATGATACACAAGCATGTAGGAGAAACTCAAATAGTTTTATTGATATAACAAGAAGATCCAGGAGGAGTTACAACCGATGATTCCTGATCTAGCATGAACCTCCCAGCAAAGAAGCCCCTCTTCACCCCCAACAAAGCATAAATCACCCAATACTCTGATATCTATCTCAAAACCAACAGCAATTCTTTGCAATGTACAAAATTCCAGCCTCTGGATCTCTGGGATGAGGGATCCATATATAGATGTATGCAAGGAGGATGAGTCAGCTTATGATTTGATTAGTGTCTTCTCTCTATCAGTTCTTGCTTCCACTTGGAGACTGAGAGCCTCTTACTCATCCTTGGTCGAATTCAGTGAGGCAAGTGTCATTGGAGAAGATTCTGGAAGCTTCCATTGTCTTTCCACCTCGCAGAATGGAACTGCCATTTGTCATTTCCCGCTCAACGCACCCTGATAGCGCATTTAGGTGCGTTGCAACGCACCTAGCTAGTGTATTTAGGTGCTATGCAACGCAGCTGGCTAGTGGAGCAGCTGAAATGATCCTGATTTGACTGATTCTGAGCAGTTTCTGGTGGAGAACTTCTAGGAGAAGCTGTAATTTGTTGACCTTGTTCCTTTTGGGGGTTGGAACAACACTTTTAGGGACTTAGGAGCCCTTGGTTTATGGACATTTCATGCTTGGTGTTGCAAGGCACAAAAATGTCTATAACAGTTGCCCCCTAAAGTATGAGGCCGTTAATCGGGTGAAATGCTTTATTATGAGGATCCGAAGTTCTTTCAATGCTGGGAGGAGACCTGTAATAAGATACAATACAATACATTATCTTCATACTGTTTTTCATGATCTAGCTGAGGCGGGCATTCCCATGCTCAGCTTTATAAATTCATTTTCATGTACATAGGACAGACAATCGTCTGAGTGTAGACTGATGATTCTGATAGAGCCATCATCCTTTTGGTATGATGATTATCTGTGCTGCAATGCTGTACATTTTAATGTCTTTATTTTCCTGAATATATATCGCAGCCCGGATGGATGAAACTAGATCCAGGGTCTTCAATCTCGTCCGATCTTCACTCGAAGTACAAGCCGATCCATGTGAGAAATGTTCTGAAGTTGAACATGGAAAGACATCGCTTGATTACCAGTCAATGATGTAAATTGTTAACAAGCGCGAGAGGAATCACCGATAATGATAATGACCCTCAAGGTACTACAGTACAATTCACGTGGTGTGAATAAAGGACTTGGAATCGAACACCACGCAAAATCTTTTGGTCGAAGGCCATTGATGTAAACTTGTCGCCAAAAGTGAGAAACATGCCATTAAGGCATGCAAGCTTCAAAGTACTGAATGGGGTGTTCCTAGACCAACTTCTTGGATAATGAGATGATGTCGACAAGAAGCGATCCGTCAAAGGAGGGCCTTAATGAATCCCACATCAATGACACAGAACGGAGCAAATGATTTTGATGGAGGTGAAAACAATCTGATGATATACGGTTCAGGATGGCGGTCATGAAAGAATGAAGTATAATGTATGGTAGCGGATGGGACACAGGTGACTTCTATGGATGACTTCTCTTGAACATGTCGGCGACACTTATGTGATGGATTGGTAGCATTTAACCCAAATGTGGATGGTATGGCGTGACCATGGTGATGTGACCGGTGAATGAAACAACCCAACCCGACTCGGACACGGAGTGGAAGTGTCATGTTCAAGAGCGACTTGCTACCAATAAAGATTCTTTGATTTTTCTTCCTAATTTTTCCCCAGTCATTGCTGACCAGTACCTCTTTATTTTTGTCAAGCTTGAGGAGGATAACATATGCTTGTTCTATAATTTGCCCTTCGGGCAAACCCATCACTATGTTTTAACGAGCCTAGCGATAGTGAAACTCGTTCTCGTCTAAAGACAAGTTTGTCGCTATTAATCTTTTTAACGAGTTTAACGACAAAGATAACTCGGCCCTTTTCATTTTTAGAGAGTCTGAAAAGGTACGTAAAGGTAACTCAAAAATTTCTTTTTCGTCATCTAATCCCTTAAGTCCAAAAAAGTATAAAACAATACAGAAGGGATGAATTTTCGATAGTTTTAACGAGCCGAACAAAACAAGCACTCGATCTTTTTGTGCAATAATCCCTCAGGTCCAAAAAGATTAAAATCTATAAGAGGGATAGCACTTCCTGTCCCTTTAACGAGATGGAAGGCCAAGGACTCGACAATATTTTCATATTTTACGAGTCAGTTGAAAAGAGCTTAAAGAAGACTCCTCTTTTGAGGAACGAGTGATAAAATGGGTAGCAGCTGATTCCAGGTAAGGTTTGGAATTTTCCAATCACGGCAGTGTCACAAGGATGGCTAGTGAAATCACTCTTCGCAGCTGTTCCTCAAAATGGGTAAACAATCAAATGGAGGTGAATGATCGGCCAATGGAAAAGTGGAGGTGACGGTGCAAACACGACCAAGGCTTTAATGGCTAAAGTACTACATTCACGGTGGTTATTTACCAGGGAATAGTTCATTTTTTAACGAGCTTAAACGCGGGTGGAAACATTTGCTCGGTCCGGGCTTATTTTTTAATGAGCTTGAACCTCGCGGTAAAAACTGCTCGATTAATCCAGTCATATGATAAGAATGTCTCATATAAAAACGGCAATTTTTAGAGTTTTGCCCCACATCCTTTCTTTATGTAAGTTAGGAGACGACCAATCCTATGAGTTTAAAGGGTTAGAGGTCCTAAAAAATTAAAAAAATAAATAGTCGCTCTTTGCTTGCACTCTAAAAGGTTTGCATGCCCCCAGGTATAAAACAGAGTTTCAAGGTTACCTCTACTTCTCTCCGGCAAAACACTTTGTTTTGACGAGAGAGACCTACCTCTTACAGGTTACCCAAAGATTGTTCCATTCGCGGTGCAAACAAAACACTTCTTCGGCGATGTCTATCGAAACAAACAAAGGTGGGTGACGATGCCCGCCAACTCACATAACTTTGACAAGAGAATCTTGTACTAGAATAACCCCTCTTCTAATCACGGACGGGGTACAGACTGGTCATATTCTCCCGCGGAAACCTACCCTATATCCGAAGTTTTCCTGCCGAAGCAGACCAGGATGCATGCCCCCTGGGTTTTAGTCATATCCCTCCGAATTACTCACGCTCATTGGGAGGATGGACTGGAGATTGAGACATTTCTTGCGTGAAAAGACCATTTAGGGATGGTGTATGACTATTTGCTATGCGTGATTCGGGAAATGAAAGCTGGTCCACGAGCTTGACCACTCTTCCTTCGTGCGGAAAACACATTACCCTAAAGAGTGAGGAGACAATCGCTCCCATGCAATAAATATAGTCTCGTCCAAGGAGTAGATTGTAATCTAGGGGTCCTTGAACTACCATTACGTTCAGGCGAACGATTTTCCCTCTCAATGTTATGGGCACATCGGGAAGGATCCCTAAAGGTCAACTGGTTCCTTTATCAAAGCCCGTCAGATTTCTCATCTCAGGCAAAAGCGATGGCGAACCAAGCGCTTTCCAAGCGGTCGAGGAAAGGATACTCACAGAAGCCCCCTCATCTATGATGGTACCAGCCATAACCATTTTATATATTTGGACGATAATTCGGAATGGTATGCTAGCTAGTAAACAGGGTCTGCCTAGTTGATTCCAGTCGAAGGAGACAACTAGGTTGCTTGGAGGTGGGACCGAATAGACGGTCAGGTACGACTCTGATGAACTTCCTTCCTGCGGTAAAGGAACGGGTGTATTGACCCCATGTTTGTTGGAGTCTGTGCTTATGAAGAGAATTTGGACGGTGTCATCATTGTTCTCTTCAGTGATTGTATCATCTGAAGATGAAACCTCTGAAGGCAAGACCGGGTCAACTGCCGCCTCGACCTTTTGACTTTCGTCTGGTATGGATCCAGATGGTTTATCTTCAATGATAGGCGCTTCAGCCGACCACCTGAGCAGGCCAGCTGGATTCTCAACTAGTGACGGACTCGGCAAGAGTTTTTTATATCCAGGAGGAAGTCGTAACGGTGAAACCGGACGATCATCCAAAACTCTTTTAGCTTCGTCTAAGAAGGGCCAACGGTGGACGGCATGATCGCCTTCACACAGTTTACAAGGAAATCTACATTTTCCTTTTTGTCCTGGGGCTTCACTTTCGCTAGTTGACGGTGTGCTTTCAACATGATCATCAGAGGTTGACGACACCGGGTTGTGCAAACGAGGAGACCAGTCCCTTAGTATTCGGGGGATGCAGGGACAATCTCTGTGAAAGTGGTCTCCTTTGCAAATGACACATGGCGATTTAGGCCTGGTCGGTGCAGTGTGTGGATTTTCGTTAGACGACACTCGTTTTCCCCCATTTGCCTTTGGCTCCTTCTTCTTCTTCTCTTTCTTCTTCTTTTCCTTCTTCTCCTTAGGAACTTGATTTTTGGCTTTACCAGCCCCATCAAGCGAAGAGGAAGGAAGAGAGGAAGAATTAGATGAAGTAGAAGGTTGGTGGGCAACTCTGGACTCGTCTAATTGCTGATTCGATTGTTCAGGAATAGTGGTGTTCTGAACGACAGAGGTTGAGAAGAGCCATACAGGCAAACCAATTGTCAGTCCTGGAAGCGACAATGTGGCCATATGGGGTGCACCAACATCTCCCCAAGAGGAGAAGGGACTAGGATTTCCACCAAGGGGAATTCCTTGGTTGGTAGACTCCATTTTCTCAACCCAAGATCAACGTAGGAAAGGGGTAATGAATATTCCGTTTAAAATAAATTTTAGATGCTTTGACACAACTTGTTTTTCAGTTTTAAAGAGTCGAGAAAAAACAAAAGATGACTCTAGTCTCCTTCGATTTTTAATGAGCCTGAAGTGACAAGTGCTCAGATGGACCTTTTCCGTTAAGGAGTCTGAAAAGGAACGAAAGGGACTGCTCTGGAGATCTAGGTAGAGGGAGTACCAAACCAATCGCAAAACTGCAGAATACTTTTTTACGGTACGGCAGTCAATCTTCCCAAATGCTGTGTTCAGTGCATTGCGATCGATAGGGCGGCAGACACGGCTTCCTATGGATAAAGGTTTTAAGCCTATAGGGGTCTCCCAATATATACTCGACGGTGCGTGGGAGCACAAGTCTATACTGGTACTTATCGTCTCAAAGTGGAGGAATCACCCAACCATCAGTGAGGACAACAGTTACCAAGCTTTACGACGCCGGAATACGTCTCTAGCCTAGACCTCTAAATGTTGTGCGTTAAGTTCCAAAGCGTTGTTAGATTCATTGAATTTATTTTAAGTTGATCTTTCTTATGAAGTTTTCCTTTTGGGTTCACCACGAGATGTAGATGTAATTCCTAAAATGCAATCTAAAGATGATAAGAAAACTTTTATCTCTTTTCAGCAATGAAAATCCTAGCTACAAGGGGAAAAGAAAGACACAATCTTTTCACAAAGAGCAAAGAGCACACTGTAAATGCACTTTCCTAAATCAAGCCAAACAGACTGTCAATATGCAAATGCACATGTGCATGTATTTGTTTTCGACTTTCTTAATATTGATGCTAAAAAGAAAGTTGATGCACAAATATGAATTTGCTTTCAAGCGTCAAACACAAACAAGCTTCTTTTCGAAATCAAAAGATAAAGACGATTACGACGCTTTACGATTTTGAAATAAACACTCGTTTTTGACACTAGAAAAACATAAATTTAGACCAAAGGCAAAATTAAAAGTATAGTCAACCATCAGCAGCAATCAAACTTTCTCCTATGATCAAAATCGACACTTGCGACAGATCCAAATCAAAGGATGACAATACGACTATTCATCTTTCTCCTATCCTCCGGCGTGATTTTGATTTGATGGTACCCCGAGACCCATCAGTGAAGGAATATGCTTCTTGGCCACCTACATTGTCCAACACTTCATCAGTGAAGGGAGTTGGGAAAGGATCATGTACACAAGTGTCATTCAACTTCCTGAGATCTACGCAAATCCTTATTTCATCCTTCTGCTTCTTTTCCTGTACCACCATTGGACTCACCCAATCAGATTCTTTTACGGGCTCAATGATGTCTGCCGTGAGCATCTTGTCTAGCTCTAAGTGGACCTTCTCCTTATACTTCATATTAAGATGTTAAGGTCTTTTCTTAACCGGTTTCGTGTCAAGCTTTAACGTGATCTTCGTAACACCCAAGTCTATGATTATCCCTTTTAGATCTGTAAACTTGGTAGGGAATAAATCCTGGTATTCGTGAAGCAATTTAGTGACCTTATCCACCATCGCGTCATCCCAGTAATCTCCAATCTTCGCGAATTTGGTCTCCGCCTCCATACCAATATTTACCTATTTCATTTTCAGTGGCATAGTTATATCTGGATCCTCAACCTGCGGTCCTTCAACCTCGCAGTGACCTTCTATTTCAGCGATGTTAATCTTTCACGGATCCTCATCTTCTTTAGCGGTCATGTTATATCATTACAACGCGTGACTCAACTGAGTAGTCCCATCAAGCTAAATCAGGTCCAAAGGATCCTGCAGTATCCTAAATGTTACCGGGAAAAGTGTCTATTTAGAACGACTCTATCCCACTAAGGTGTGACAGTTACCTTAGAAACAAACAGAGAAAACTATTTTTGTATTTCCTTTATGAATTAAAGATAGAGGGGGATAGAAGGAACCGACCTGTTTCTTGCGCTAATCCTTTGATCCAATCCCTCTCTTCTTTGACAGCTTCCAGCTACCTGCTTCCTTACTTGCCCAGCTTCACCAAGTTCCTGTAAGATCACAGAAGAAGAAAACTACACAAAGACATGGATCTATATTCATAAAAAGCTTAGGATCAGGTTTAAGCTAAACATACAAATGTAACAAGCATCAATGATACACAAGCATGTAGGAGAAACTCAAATAGTTTTATTGATATAACAAGAAGATCCAGGAGGAGTTACAACCGATGATTCCTGATCTAGCATGAACCTCCCAGCAAAGAAGCCCCTCTTCACCCCCAACAAAGCATAAATCACCCGATACTCTGATATCTATCTCAAAACCAATGGCAATTCTTTGCAATGTACAAAATTCCAGCCTCTGGATCTCTGGGATGAGGGATCCATATATAGATGTATGCAAGGAGGATGAGTCAGCTTATGATTTGACTAGTGTCTTCTCTCTGTCAGTTCTTGCTTCCACTTGGAGACTGAGAGGCTCTTACTCATCCTTGGTCGAATTCAGTGAGGCAAGTGTCATTTGAGAAGATTCTGGAAGCTTCCATTGTCTTTCCACCTCGCGGAATGGAACTGCCATTTGTCATTTCGCACTCAACGCACCCTGATAACGCATTTAGGTGCATTGCAACGCACCTAGCTAGTGTATTTAGGTGCTATGCAACGTAGCTGGCTAGTGGAGCAGCTGAAATGATCCTGATTTGACTGATTCTGAGCAGTTTCTAGTGGAGAACTTCTGGGAGAAGCTATAATTTTTTGACCTTGTTCCTTTAGGGGTTGGAACAACACTTTTAGGGACTTAGGAGCCCTTGGTTTATGTACATTTCATGCTTGGTGCTGCAAGGCACAAAAATTTCTATAACACTAAAGATTGCTACTTTTACTTCTTGTAGCGCCTTGTTGATACAGTCAAACCCGTCTTCAAAGTTGAATGTCATTATGAATCCTTCCCGCAGAATATCCCATTCACCTATACCATGGCAGAGGTCGGTTTCCAAGTACCAGTTCATCGGGATGACATCCAGGGTGTGATATAACAAGTGCACCCATTCAGGTTGGGGCTTCTCCACATAAGCCTAAGCCCATTTGGCCAAGTGTGCAAGCGAATCATCCTGCCCATCATATTTGTCTATGATTCGTACCTTCAACTT
The DNA here is from genome assembly GCA_031772625.1 of Pinus tabuliformis. Lineage (NCBI taxonomy): Eukaryota > Viridiplantae > Streptophyta > Pinopsida > Pinales > Pinaceae > Pinus > Pinus tabuliformis. The sequence goes on from CM062812.1 coordinate 859,798,194, forward strand.
CCCAAAGCATGTTCTCATCATTCTTCTACACTCAATCATCAAAGCTACCCTTGTGCGTACCCCACCATCTTGTGGGCATAGTGCGCAGTGCCCAGTCCAAAGCTTGGAAGCGCTGCTTTTCTGGTACCTCCCTCTCAAATGCATCCAAAAATATATCTACATCATTCAGGCCATCATAGGTGGGTAGATTTCTTACCTCTGATGACACACAGTGTAGCGATTGGGTCATCATGTTACAGCTTAGCGTGGTTACTTCATGTAACCGATTCTGCCAGCGCTCTAATTCTTCATCAGAGTCTGAGGTGCAGGAAGTCTCACGATCCCATGTAATTCGTTTATCTAATGTTGGATTCACCTAATCTTAGTCTCGCGTTGTTATCTTATAGATATAGTCCAGATCGTCATTGCTCTCATAATCGCGAACTGGTTCAGTATAGCATGATCCTTCAACATGATCTAGGGGTACTATTACGCGGAGCGATTTCTTCTCAAATAACATCTTTCACTTCTTTAGGTTGATTACCCCATTCATATCATTAGCCCAATCAATGCCAAGGAGCACAGGGTAGGGGTTGCTATCATCCACAATTTCTATTACTTCAAATTAAGCCAGCGCACTCGCGCCTTTAATATCTACAGTCACCCCTTATAGTCATCCCATGGGGATGATCTTCTGTTGATTTTCCATCCTTAACTATATCGGAGACCACTGCAATGCGGGTATTCCCATTCTTTCCCAAGTCTGCTTCAGTAGGACATTCACATCGGATCCCAGATCCAAAATAACGTGATCCATTTCATACTCTCCTATCTGCGCAGTCAACCTCATCTCTCGTCATGTCCTTGTTTTATGCTTACCAATTTTCGTACCACACATAGTTCACCCAGAGTGTTTCCAACGCATCTATTTATAAGCTCTTGTAATCCCTTCACATCCTTTCTATCCCGTAGCAACTTCATGCAGGTCTCTAGGAAGGTTGTAAGCATAGAAGAGTCCATCTCATGATCAGGCTTATCCTTCCTTCCTGAGGTGGAGGCCTCAGCGAAGCTCTTCTTTGCTTCCTTGAATGTTTCGTGTGCATGCTCCAAATCAAATTCAGCCTCCTTCACTAGAGCTTTGTGAACCCATGTGCTACCTTCGGGTTGTTTCCCCTTATCATCCCCTGTTGCAATTCCACTTCGGAGCACTATATTCACATTTGGATCCTCTTCGCAAGGCTCAAACCTCATCATCTATAGGTTCTGAGTTAGTTGAAGTGGTAGCACCCCTTTGTCATGTATGCTCGTATCAGCATAGGAAAATCCTTCGTTTCATGATCGAACAGAGTGCAATATTTGTACGACAGACGTGTTGGGTTAGTGAAATCGCGGGCATAGTGTCCTAGTCCTTTACAATTATAGTAGATTAACAGTTACCGACCTCTACCAGGTCCTCCTCCACCTCGGCCTCATCTGCGCCCCTGAAAGCATGTTCATGCCATCCCCACGTTCTGGTCAGGGGGCCGCGTTTCTACATGAACCCTATAGGCAGGTGTTCTATCGATTATAAATTCATAGCTCCTGTAGTTGCACTCATCATGCCCTACCGACCTACAGAAGTGCAGAATAGTTGTTGCGGTGTCTGTACAAACTTTTGCAACATATAACAGTTATCTGTCGTATGTTTTCCCGCTACTTGACATATAGCGCACCACAATGCAGGCCCCACACTTGGTCTTGCTTGGGCCTCTGGCCTCAAAGGCATTGGTCCTCCTCCTGTAAGGTAGTTCACAAAGACCAGGAAATGGTCTTTGTCATGCCCCTGACCCTTGCATTTCAGGCACCATACCTCTTCGCACACCTCCGATCGAACTGTCCTGTCCTGCTTCAAGCTCTGCATTTCAATGCAAATATTTTACAACTACGCATGGATCTGTTGAACACCTAGATTCGGATCTTGCATCGATGTTTCATGCAGTCTCATTGCAATCTCCAAGGCCTCTTCCTAAGTTGTTATCTTCTGTTGGGACAGTGCAACACTCAGGTGTGGCAGGAGTGAAGCCACAAACCATTCGTGGTGTTGCCCATCTGTTAAGTTCATATTAGCTTCACGGATTTTACACTTAAATATCTGATCTAATTCCCAAGGTGTCTCACCTGGTTTCATTGTGATTTATTTGAACCCTACAATCGACTGTGCCTCATATTTATGCCTACTAAATTCTTTGTTTAGTGCGGTCTGGATGTCTACTACTCCAGTGTTTGGGTTATCATTAGAGTATTTAATGTACCAAGTTAGCGCGCTATCCTGCAAAGCACTAACCAGTGTTGCCTTCTTCATGTGATCATCTGTAATTCCCTGACCTTCCCACACAGATTTCACAATGAACCAAAACTGGTCTGGGTCCTCATTTCCCAAGCCTTTGAACAAAGGTAGCTTCATTTAATTTGCCATGCTGAATTGCGGTGGAGGTGGAGGTGGTACGGGTGAAATCACAGGCGATGGTGGTGAAGTTGGACGTGGTGTGGGTGGAGGTGGTAGTCGCGGGAATCATTGTCTTATTAACTGAATAGCACTTCACAGAGAAGCCTGCGCTACTCCTTCTTCGTCACCTCGTGGAGGTGAAATTAATGGAATATATTTAGGACCCTTTCTTCCTTTGTTCCTGTAAGTTTTTCCACTTTGCGTAACTTCGAACATCAAGGTAGCTGCATAACCCGATTTTCGCACAATAACATTTAAATCCAGGTATTCAAATATTTCAAGTACTTACCTCGCGGACCTTTGAAAAAGTGTCGCTCCACCTCGTTGTAGTTGACTAAGGTATCGACCGCAAATTCAATCACAAATCATCCTATGATGCGATCGTGTCAATGATCGACAGCGCGGGCGATCTTATCCTCAAAGGCTTCCAGTCTTTGTACTAACTCCAAGGTCCAAACAATAGGACCGTCAAGTCTCCACCTTCCTTGGCTATCTACTAGCTTTGTGATCCACTCGTATAGCTCAACCGAAAAGGAATAGAAAAATATCTCGTGTATTTCTATATATAGGTACCTGTCCAGCCACTGTTCCTTTGTCAGTCATGGATTTATGTTCTCCTACGCCGCGAATTCCTAGATCTTCCTATCCAATCAATCTCTAATCTCTTTCTTAGTTGGATTCCAATGATACGACATCACACATCTCTTATGCAAATTCTGGTCACGGCAGCAGAACCATTTGTTGGCTTGGGGGGCCTGACCTATGTTTAGCGTTAGTTAGCCAAACAAATCCCTACACTACTAACCCTTTCAGCATCAGCCCGCGGAGCGCGGACCGAAGTCTCACCTGAAGCAGTATGGGGGGATGTTGGAACCAAGTTTCTACACCCTGAGACGGTCGTGATGTCGGTTTATTCCTCCTATTCCTACTTTCACGCAAGTCATTAAGTTCTAGGGCTCAGTCTATCTATCCCTTTATTCTTCCCTTCAGTACCTCCGCGAAGGGGTACGATTGGCCTTCGCACAGCCCTACCCTGCGGTTCAAGTACTTTCGCGCTGCTAAAGCAGCGTATAGAACAGATTCCCAAGTTATCTTAAGAGTCTTACTTATCTTATTAGACAATCACAGTTAGCGCCGCGTAATCATATATTTTTACTTGCGTTCAATTAACCAACGTAATTACATACATTCGCGCATCACATAAGCATTATAAATGAAATTCATACACAATATGACAAGATGCATTAATAGGAAACAAAGACACAGAATTCGTAGAATGCTTCTCTTTGTTGATATCTTCAGATGATTACAGACTCTATCCACCCTACACACACAGCTGCAAGGGTCCGCGCACGCAGCTGTGGACTTCTACCCTAGGCCTCTACGCACTCAACTGCAGAGCCTCTACCTACACTAAGACCCGAAACTTAGACTTATCTCCTTATCACTCAAGACTTCTTCTACAACTCATGACTCGTTAAGACTACTTACTTACTTAGCTCTTTTTATACAATCCCATGGTCCACGAACCAAGGGTAGATCTTTATAGCTGAATTTACTTTACAAAATAAGGGCGGACAACCCTTTATGACTCATGACACCTTCACACTCCGTGACCACAAAATGTGGAGTCTTTACAACTTTATTACAAAATTTGACCCAAAACATGGGCTTTTCGCCCCAAAACTGTCCTGGGGGGATCCCGTTCCCCACAATGTGTTTCCCGCATGAAGGTAGAATTGTCACTATTTACCAGCTTTCATTTCCCAGTCCAAATATGGCTTCCAGTCAACCATCTTCCCTAAATGGTCCTTTTGTCCCAATGGTATCTTCCCCACCATGGGTCAATTATGTGGCAACCCGTTCCATGCCTACATCAACTGACGATCAATTCCGTGATGTTGTACATTATGTACTAGGGGCATTGGAACCAGATCTCTCTAATGGATTCCTTGCTACATATCCCTTCCAGAGCATTGTTCTCCCATCTGATGAGAACCTCTTGGAAGTCATGACCTCTTATGGGTCGTGATCAAGGAATATGAGGATAGTTCTTTTACTGTGTCAACCTCATTAAAAATGAAATAGGTCCCAGAGCATAGTTCCTTGTCTTGTGTCAATCTCGTTAAAAAATGAAATAGGGAATATGAGCATAGTTCCTTTTCTGGTGTCAATCTCATTAAAAAATGAAACAAGGAATATGAGCATAGTTCCTTGTCTTGTGTCAAGCTCGTTAAAAAATGAAACAAGGAATATGAGGATAGTTCTTTTACTATGTTAACCTCATTAAAAAATGAAACATGTTCCAGAGCATAGTTCCTTATCTTGTGTCAAGCTCATTAAAAAATGAAACAAGGAATCAGAGCATAGTTCCTTGTCTTGTGTCAAGCTCGTTAAAAAATGAAACAAGGAATCTGAGGAGAGTTCCTTGTATTGTGTCAAGCTCATAAAAAAATGAAACAAGGTCCCTTGGAGAAAAGTTCCAATTCAAGTCTTTGATTAGATCTCGTAAAATCCCAGTTGATTCTTTCACTTGATCTCGTAAATTAACCTTCATTCCATCCACATGATAGCCATGAGTATTCTACTTAGGTGAATGCAATGAAGCTTGGGGGGCATGCACCTAGAATTGAGTCATCATGCTAGGGGCATGTAAACCAATCCAAGCATAGTTTTTTGTTTCAATCTTGTGTAAACATGAAACTGAATCCAAGCATAGTTTTTCGTTTCAAGCTTGTGTAAACATGAAATTGAATCCAAGCATAGTTTTTCATTTCACTCTTGTGTAAACATGAAACTGAATCCAAGCATAGTTCCCTATGGTTCAAGCTTGTTTAAAAATGAACCCATCTCCATTTTAACCCTCATGATTTCCATTTTATCAGCCTCTTCCGTCATATGAGCCTTGGTTTTTCTCCTTCCATCGTCACTATCTGCTTGGCCGATCATACGCTTTCACTTGGTTGCTTTACCCTTTTTGAGGGACAGTTGCAATGAGTGGTCTTATTAGCCAACATCTTCACATAAATCAACATGTTTTTAGAAGACATCTACTCAGTATAATTTTAACCCTTTTTGGACTGAGATAGATTACTTACGAAAAAGGAATAAGTTGATCGAACATGGTCAATAAGTTCTCTCTTATATTATTTTATGCTTTTTCGGACTTGAGAGACAAATTTACGAAAAAGAACTTGTGGAGTTTTCTTTTTGTCGCTTTTCAAACTCTCTAAACATGAAAAGGACTAAGTTCTCATTATCGTTAAACTCATTAAAACATCAAATAGTAGCAAACTTGTCCATCATGACAAGACCGAGTTTCACCTTCGCTAGGCTCATTAAAACATCACATAGCGATGGATTCACCCGAAGGGTGGAATTATACTACAAGCATATGTTATCCTCCTCAATCTTGTTAAAAAATAAATAGGTATTGGTCAGCAATGACTAGAGAAAATGGGAAAAGGGGTAAATCACTTTATGGTAGCAAGTCACTCTTGAACATGACACTTTCACTTCATCTCTGTGACTATTTGGGTTGGGTTATCTGCTTGATGGTTATCATACCTATGGTCTATCACACCATCCATCACTTTGGTTTTGGGTCAATGCTACCAATTCATTCAATGTCGCCGACATGTTCAAGAGAAGTCACTCAGTAAACTTCATCCTTTGCAATACTCATAAACCTTCATTTTCATGACCGCCATTCTTGAACCTTGTGTCGTCAATCAAATTCTGTCTTCAAAATAATTACACTCATTTTGTGTCATTGATGGGGGATACATCAAGGCCCTCCTGTGACGAGTCGCTTCTTATTGACATCAGCACATTATCCAAGAAGTTGACTTAGAAACACCCTTCCAATACCTTGGGGATTGCATACATCAATGGCAAGTTTCTCGCTTCCTACGACAGGTTGATATCACTGGCCTTTGACTGAAAGACTTTGTATGGTGTTCAACATCAAAACATATATTCACACCATGCAGAATGTATTATAGTACCTTGAGAATCATTATCATTATCGGTGATCTCTCTTGCGTCTGTTAACAAATGACATCATTGGCTGGTAATCAGAAGGTGACTTCCCATGTTCAAATTCAAATCACATTTTCACATGGTTAGACTCTTACTTGAGCGAACAATTGGATGAGATAGAAGACCCCGGATCTAGTTTCGTCCATCCGGGCTGCGATTTCAGGAGAGTACTAAATCATCCATACAATGGCTTTACACAGATGGTCATCCTATCAAGGATCTATATCTATAGACGACTATCTGATTTATGTACATGTAATGAAAAGTTTATATGCTGAGTATGGGTATGCCTTCCCTTAGAAATTCATGAAAAATTCAAAATATCATGATGTTATGTATTATAATCGATGCAGGTCACCGTCCGCTTCAGATCCTCTCCATCACATCGTAAAGCATATCACTCGACATTATCATTTTCGACTTCATGCTTTAGGGGGAAAATGTTACAGGTCTATTTGGGCACATCACTCCTGACATTCAGATCAGTACAATTAGGGCTCATCAAACCCTAATTCAGTTGTTACATGCCCTAGACAAGTCATCTCATTGAATGCTTCCATCCATGAAAGTTTTCTAGCCTGAGACCTTGTTGAAATGCCTCCTTGGCACACCAGCATAGCCTTGGTCAGGGGTAACTGCGTTGTAATGTAGGTGGGTCCATTCAAGCCTGCACTGCAATGCACTTAGGCCCTCTTTGACATGCGTTGGGCGAGAATGAGTGAAATTCACATTGGATTCTGGGAATATTCTCTGATTCTAGAGCATTCTAGAAGGATTCCCAGCTCTTATCTCATCCTATGAGGTCGACTTTGGATAGGATATGGATCAATTAACCTCCTATCCTCTCATCCCTTACTCCATGGAAACTAACTCCAATTTTGGAAGGCCATTCAATACCCTCATTTATGACAAAACCACCTCCATCTCCCTATAAATTGAGCACTCATCATAGTGATCAAGGGGGCTAGAATCTAAAGATTGTAGAGAAATTATGTTGGTTTGAGATTTGTGTTCATGTCAAGCAATGTTATGCTGCTATATTGGTGTGATTTTGATGTGGAGAGGGTTGGACTGAAGTTGGAGGAGTGACACAGGATCGAACTGTATTGGGTGAAACTCTTTCTTCTACATTAATAAAGTGTTTATTCCTTTTCTCGTATTCTTGTTCATATCTATGATGGTTATGTGTTTCAATGTCTTTGATTCCATTGGTTTATAATAGATAGATCATGTATGCTTTGATCATTTGTTGTTTTTGTTTCTGTTGATACATGTACCAATTGAGTGGATTTAGTTCAAGTGGGAAGGACAGGAGCAATTCAAAGGGGATCAAGGAAGTGAAAGACCACAAGTAAGTTCTTTCATCTCATCTATCTACTATAGGAAAAGGTTAAACTACTTTCTTTCTGTTGTTATAGGTGTAGCTACCCACCTAGGTAAAATGTGTTTATACGTAGATGCAAATTCCATATAACACCATTAGACTAAGGACAATAAGATGATATATGAGCTAATCGAGTACCCAAATAAGAAAATAATTTCGTCCAAAAAATTCCAGTGAAAATGGGATCTTTGTGGCTTATAATAATCTTTGGGTTTCAATGTAGCCTTTGAATTGTTTTCATAAATGTAGTAGTGACACTCTTTCATTTGGACTTGGGTAAACTTCTGATAAAATCCATTGAAACATCCTCCCAACGTTGAATGGCTAAAGGTTGTAACAAACCCAGGGTCTTAATTGTCTCAACTTCCGCCTCATACATTTGAATATTAGATTTAAGTCCCTCCCAAAAAAATTCCTTCTTGAACCTAATAATGGTAAGTTTTAAAAATCCTGAGTGCCCTCCTAAGGGAGAGGTGTGCAATTCCAAAAGAATATTTTGTTTGAGTTGGGAATTCTCACAAAGATATAAGTGATCTTTGTACCATATTGAATCATTTTTCCAGCTAAATGTATCAGATATACTAGGATCTTGCTGCAAATTTTGAATGAATGTCCATGCTTCTTCATATTCTTCCATTCATCCCTTGCTTTGGTTATCCAACCTGATTGGATAATAAAAATGGCACAAAGCAATCCTTCCACACACGCATTCTTTCTTGGGAGTGCATCTGCAACAACACTTTTCTTCCCTTTTTTGTATATGATTTCAAAGTCATAACCCAACATCTTTGTGACCCATTTTTGCTACTTTTCAAAAGATAATCTTTGTTCCAAAAAGTATTTAAGACTATCATGATATTTTTTTACCTTGAAGTGTCTTCCCATTAGGTAAGGTCGCCATTGCTTTAGTGCATGTAGTATTGACAACATTTCCTTCTTATAAATAGGTTTGTGTAAATACTTTCTTTTGATTAGACAACTTTCAAAAGAAATGGGCCTTCCTTCTTGCATTAAAACAACACCATTTCCATTTCTTGAGGCATCACATTCCACAATAAAGGTTTTTGTGAAGTTTGGCGTAGCTAAGACCAGTGCTTGGCACATTGCATCTTTAAGTTGTTCAAAGGCCTTAGTTGCTTCTGGAGGCCAAGAAAATGCATCTTTCTTCAATAATATTGTTAGAGGTGTTGTTATTCTCCCATAATTATTAATAAACATGCGATAATATCCTGTCAACCCAAGAAATCCTCAAAGATGCTTTATGGTTGTGGGGATTTTCCATTCCTTAATGGCTTTAACTTTGTTAGGGTCTACCTTGACACCCTCAAGAGATACAATATGACCTAGATATTCCATTTCCTATACTCCAAAGAAACATTTGAAGGTTTTTTCATATAATTGTTTCTCCTCCAATAGTTTGAGAACCCTATCAACATGTTTAACATGATCCTTCCAAGACTTGTTGTAGATTAGTATATCATCAAAAAATACTAACACAAATTTTCTAAGTAAGGATTTGAAAATGGAATTCATCAAACCTTGAAATGTAGAAGGTGCATTGGTAAGGCCAAAAGGCATGACCAAAAATTCATAATGATCCTCAGGATTTATAAATGTTGTTTTTAGAATGTCTTCAGTCTTCATTCAAATTTGATGATATCCTGAACGAAGATCCAACTTGATGAAGTAAATTTATCCATGTAATTCATCCAACAATTCATCAATGACAGGGATGGGAAATTTGTCTTTAATAGTGAGCTTGTTGATCTCCCTATAATCAAACACTTGTGCCATGATCCATCCTTCTTATGCACCAATACTATTAGAACAGAGAAATAACTTTGATTAGGTTGAATTATATCAGCCTCTAGCATTTATGCAACCATGATTTCAATTTTACTCTTTTGGGCATAGGGATATTTGTAAGGCCTAATGTTTGGATGAACACTTCCTGGAATCAAATGAATAGCATGATCATGATCACGAATAGGTGGGAGGCCTTTGGGAGTATCAAATACCTTGGAATGATTGTCCAAGGCTTTTTGGAGATATGGAGGAATAGATGATTTCGATGTTTGAATCTCTAGTGAGAATAATTGTGCAATTATGCCCCATTGTTCTTTACTTAGAAGCTTTGTCGTGGCATTAGAGTTGATTATCCTTCATGCTTTCCCTCTGATACCCCTTAATTAAACTTCCTTTCCTTCCCAAAAACAATTCAAGAAAAGTTCCTGAAAATTAAAAGCTATCGTACCCAAAGATTGTAACCATTGGACTCCTAGTACAACATCAGCAATACCCATTGGAATGGAAAGCATTAAACTATTAAAAACATGTTCCCCCATGGTTAGCTTGATATTATGGTACTTTCCAGAGTAATTTATAGTTCCTCCATTTGCAACCATCACTTGACACTCTAGTGATAGATATAGGAAAAAATTTAATTCCTTAGCTATCTTACAATGAATAAAATTATGGGTACTACCCAAATCAATCAGCACTATTACCTTTTTCTTCTTGATATGTCCTTCTATCTTGAGAGTTTGAGGAGTGTTAATTCCTACCAATGAATTACAATATATGGTCATATTCATTTCTTCCTTCTCTAGGGTTAGTTCCTGGTGTAATTCCTCTTCTTTTGACATTTATTTTCCCTTTTCTCCCTCCTCTTCACAATCTATGTAAAATAATTTCTTCTCATCACACTTATGACCTTTAGTGTATTTTCTATCACAACTTTAAAAAATCCCTTTTGCTATTTTTTCTTCCAATTTTTTTGGTGTCAACCTTGTAGGTTGTGGAAGGCTAGGAGTAGCAACACTTCCATATTTATAGTTGTAAGTGGTAGACTTCCTAGTCGCCATAATTTTGCTTTCAACTTTTCTTGCCACCCTGAATGCCTTCTCCAATGAGTCATTTTCCCAAAGGATAACCTCATGTTGGATGTTATCCTTTAAATTCCCTATGAATACATCAATCCTATGTTCCTCTGGAATATCATTTACCCTTATATTCAATTTTGGAATTCCTCAATGTGTTCTACCATTGAACCCTTTTGTTTGAGATTTATAAATTGGATAAAGAAGGTGTTTCTCTTTATATCCTCATAATGTGCTATGATTTCCTTCATAAAAATTGACCAAGTGAAAATTGGCTTACAAGATCAAAGCCATCGATACCATACAAACTGATTGGGTTCTAAATATAAATTTACAATGTGTACCTTTTTTTTTGTTGCACATTACAGAGATTAAAATATTGCTCCATCTATATTATCCATGTTACCAGAACCTCTCCATAAAACTTCCTCATATCGATATTTGGAATATGATGGGTCTTCAATCCAACGTTAGAGTCTATGAAATCATGATTAACATTTCTTTTGTTCTCATCATGAGTTTCATTTAATATCTTTTCGCCATTAGGAAGCATTTCTTGTAGCAACTTTGTCAAACCTTCCTTCAAACCTTCCATGTCTTCTTTTAAACCATCCTTCAAACCTTCCATGTCTTCTTTTAATCCATCCTTCAAACCTTCCATGTCTTATTTTAAACCATTCTTCAAACCATCCATCTTAGCTTCCATTTCATTTTTGGTTACTCTTTGCGAGAGCGAAATTTGTTGCACTTGGTCTCGTAATTTTGATATATCATGTTGCATTTCTTCCTCTTCTTCATGTGTCATTGAAGGTATTTATGTTTGCTTACTAGGTGTGTCCATTTTTTTGTTTCGAGGCATTTTGAAATCAAACTATGATATCTATGCTTCATTATGCCATTTGAATCACTTCAAACTAATTTTACAAACAAAAGTTATGAAAAATTTAATAAATACACACCTTTTTCTCCAAGATATGAATATCCAAGATCTAAAATTTCATCCTATAGTATCCCTATGATTATTCTTTGCAACCCAACAAATCATACCAATATTGGATTCTTCTAGAAAGAGTTATGCCCAATCTCCCACGATGACCTAATTATAGACTCATTGAGTATAATGAAATTGTACAAAGCTCCACATGTCACTGTTTCAACCTTCGGCCCTGGAAATGATACCCAAAAAACTAAAGTTTGTCCTATTTCTATCACTTTTAACAAAATTCAAATCTGATGCTCAGAGAGAAAGTTATGACGATTTTCCCTAGGTCACCTGTTTGAGATGGAATTTTGGAGCCTGCAAAAACCCTAACTTCCTCGGATCATATCTCCAAAAATATAGTGAAAGAAGACCTTAAATTCGTACACGAAGTTCATCAATATTTCGGATCCACTTGGTTTCAATTTCAACTTATGAAGCTTCATAGAAAAAAGTTATAGCGAAAATGCCACGATGATCTGTTTGAAGCAGCAAAACCCTAGAATTCAAAGCTCTAGGACCAAATGTTATGTAACCAGATCAAAAAAGAGATAGATCAATGACTTCAAAATTAGCCTCTTCAAGGGGGAAACCTCCTTTACATCACATAAACGAACAATTCTTGAATTATACAAATGACAATACCTCATTTATATATATAGGAGTCTAAAGGGTCACAATATAATCAGAGCCTACATAACAATAATAATTTAAGGGCACGACAATTTTTTAAACAATTGACGAGAGCGCTCTGCAACCTACGAAGATCCGCCTTCTGCGGGAGCCGAGTCTGCGAGTGCCCCCATGCTCCACGCATTCTGAGCCTGCGTGGGAGTCCACGGAAGATCCTGCCTGGAGTCTGCGAGGGAGCTCGCGGAGGGATCTATTTTGTGCCTGCGGGGGTCCACCGAGGGTCCTGCTTCCAGCCGCAGCCGCCCTGGCTGGAGCTATTGGCTCTCCATGGAGGAGCCAACCCCCACTCCTCCTACACCTTCCACAGCAGAGGCCTTCAAAACCCTTCTAGCCTCCCTACCTAAGAAGCAATGCATGGAAACAGCGAAGTTTGTGAAAAGGCTGGAAGATATCTCGAAGATTGCTCTCCCACCAGAAGGACCGATCCAAGTAGCTCTTTCTCTGGCAGATCGGGCTCTGGTTGGTCAGTTTACAGGACTTTGGCCTTCCCCAAAGTCGACCGAGAATTGGGTAGCCAGGAACTGGGCACCTCTGATCCAAAATAAGGTAACCTCTTACTTCCTCGGGAGAGGCTATTTTTTGTTTGAATTCTCTGCAAAAGAAGACAAAGACCTTATTTTCAGGAATGGCCCCTACTTCATGGGCCCCCAAGGGCTGTATTTAAACAAATGGATGCCAGACTTCGATCCGGCGGTGGACGTGCCCACAGCGGTCCCGGTGTGGGTGAGACTCCCCAACCTCCCAGTTCATTGCTGGAACTGGGATTCTTTGAAGCACATCGGAAATACCCTTGGAAAATTTATAGACAAGGCTAACAGTAAGGACCAGTATGATTGTGCTAGAATCTATGTGGAGGTAGATCTGGAGGTCGGACTGCCGGAAGCCGTCAAAATAGTGGTAGGTCCCTGGACTCATATACAGAAACTAGATTATGAGCAGCTGCCATTCAAATGCCGGAAGTGCCACGTCTACGGGCATTTTGCCAGGGACTGCCCGTCCAAAGGGGTGGAAGAAAAAGGAAAGGAAGATGGATGGAATCAGGCAAAGCGATCCAAAACCTCTCACAGGAAGAACACAAATGGCAGTGCCAAAACTCCTCAAGAGGGCCCTGCTCAAAAATCAACCAGGGAAAGCCAAGGAAATAAATTTGAAATCCTCGGATCTAAAATCATGAACACACAAGAGACAGAAGTTCCAAAGGAGGCCTCTCCCCTTAAAGCCTCCCCCTCCATCAAAAGCATTCCAGAGAGATCCAAAGAGAAGGCTTCAGAAGAAGAGGAGGAAACCCAAGAGTCCGAGGAATAGGAGGAAGAAGGGGAAATCGGGGAATCCCAATCCTCTCCCAAAAGATCTACACGAGGGCGCAAATCTGCAAAAGAAAAAAGAGAACAAGTAACCTACAAGGACAAGCTCCAGGGCAGCTATCCAACACTAGAGAAGCTCCTAGCTAAAACTCCGAAGGTGACTAGGATTCAATCACAGGGCTCTAAGGGAGCCCTCCAAGGCAGAAATAAATGATGAAGATGGTCTCCTGGAATTGTAGGGGGATGGGCACCTCAGCTAAGGAAGAAGAAATGCATAGCTTAATAAGATTGGAATCCCCAGATATCCTCCTCATCCAGGAGACCAAATTGGAGGACTCAGCCTTCCTCCAAGCAAGCAAAAAATTTTGGAATAAAAATGGAGCGCATGCAATGTCTGCCCGCGGAGCATCGGGAGGACTTGGGGCGCTCTGGAACACAAATAAGTTTTCATTAATCTCTGAGTCCCTGAATACCCATTGGATTTTTTTAAAAATGCAACATTTAGAATCAAAGGAGATTATTTGTCTGTTCAATGTGTATGCTCCTAACAATGCAGGTGAGAAAAAGAACTGTTGGGACTCCATCAAAAGCCTGGTAGATCTAGAAAATTTGGAAAATATAATTATAGCCGAAGATCTAAATCTCACACTCTATGCATCAGAAAAAAGAGGAGGTAGCATAGTCAGGGATCCGGCAAGAGAATGGGCGGAAGACCTCATGCAAGACTGGGATCTGCTAGATATAAAACCAGTCACAGGAACGTTCACCTGGTCAAACAAGAGAGTGGGGCCGGGACATATAGCGGCAAGACTTGACCGATTTCTTGTTCAAAGCTCCTTCCTACTCTTGGGGTTAGAGGCTAGAATGCGTATTCTCAAAAGCAGTGTCTCAGATCATAAGCCTATCAGCCTAGAACTGATTTCTACTAAGGATCTAGGTCCTATACCTTTCAGGTTTAGCTCTCTATTGACCAAAGACACATATTTCTTGCAAAAGATTAGAGAGTGCTGGAAAGAGCCGGTAAAGTGGTCTCCCTTCTATGTATGGGAGGAAACAATTTGGAGAGTTAAAAGGATGCTGAAAGGCTGGGTAACGACCTTGCCCAATCCTGTAGAGGATGTTGTGGGGAAAAATGCCTATGCAGGACGATCCTATCCACCTAAGGTGTGACAGTGCCTTAGCAACAAACAGAAACAACTATTCTAGTATTCTTCCTTTATGAATTAAGAATGAAGAGAGATAGATGGACTAACCGGTGTCTTCCGTTTGTCCCTCGATCCTGTTTCTCTTCTCTTTGAGGGTTCCCAGCTACTTGCCTTCTCGCTCGCCCAGCTTCAACAGGTCCCTGCAAGATCACAAGAAGAGAACACTACATAAAGACATAGATTCATATTCATAACTAGTTCAGGATTAGAAATAAACTAAACATACTAATGCAATCATACATCAAAGATACATCAGTATATAGGAGAAACCAAGATAGCTTTATTGATGAATAACAAGGTTCAGGAGGAGATACAACCAAGAGAGTTCCAATCCAGCATCTCCTTCCCAGCAAATGAAATTCCTATCTTCACCTTCCTTCAAAGCATTAAGAACCCAATGATTCCAATCTCAAACCAACAGCAATTCTTTGCAATAACAAAATTCCAGCCTCCTGGATCTCATGGAGGAGAGATCCATATATAGATGTTTGGAGAGAGGATGAGTCAGCTTGAGATCTGACTAGTGTCCTCTCCCTCTGTCAGTTCTTGCTTCCACTTGGAGACTAAGAGCCTCTTACTCATCACTAGTTGAATTCACTGAGGCAAGTGTCATTGGAGAAGATTCTGGAAGCTTCTAGGGTCTTTCCACCTCGTTGAATGAACTTGCCATTTGTCATTTCCCGCTCAGCGCACCCTGGTAGTGCTTCTACCTGCGTTGCAGTGCACCTAGCCAGTGTAATCTCTGCATTTCAGCGCAGACAGCTAGTGGAGCCTCTGAATTGATCCTGAATTGACTTGTTTTTTAGCAGTTTCTGGTGGAGAACTTCTGTGAATTGTTGTGGTTTGTTAACCTTGTTCCTCTAGGGGTAGGAACAACATGTTTAGGGACTTTGGATCCCTTGGATTATGGACATTTCATGCTCAATGCTATAAGGCACAAAAATGTCTATAACAGTTGCCCCCTAAAGTATGAGGCCGTTTATTGGGTGAAATGCTTTATTAGGAGGATCCGAAGTTATTTCAATGCTGGGAGGAGACCTGTAATACAATACAATACAATACATTAATTTCATACTTTTTCACGATCTGGCTGAGGCGGGCATTCCCATGCTCAGCTTTATAAATTCATTTTCCTGTACATATAACAGACAATCGTCTGATGACAGACTGATGATTCTGATAGAGTCATCATCCTTTTGGTAGGATGATTATCTGTGCTGTAAAGCTGTACATTTCTATGTCTTTATTTTCTGAATATATATCACAGCCCGGATGGATGAAACTAGATCCGGGGTCTTCAATCTCGTCCGATCTTCACTCTAAGTACAATTCGATCCATGTGAGAATTGTTCTGAAGTCGAACATGGAAAGACATCGCTTGATTACCGGTCAATGAGGTAAACCGTTAACAAGCGCGAGAGGAATCACCGATAATGATAATGACCCTCAAGGTACTGCAGTACAATTCACGTGGTGTGAATAAAGGACTTGGCGTCGAACACCATGCAAAATCTTTCGGTCGAAGGTCATTGATGTATACCTGTCGCCGGAAGTGAGAAACTTGCCATTGAGGCATGCAAGCTTCAAAGTACTGAAGGGGTTGTTCCTAGATCAACTTCTTGGATAATGAGCTGATGTCGACAAGAAGTGATCCGTCAAAGGAGGGCCTTAATGAATCCCACATCAATGACACGGAACGGAGCTAATGATTTTGATGGAGGTGAAAATGATCTGATGATATATGATTCAGGGTGGCGGTCATGAAAGAGTATAATGTATGGTAGTGGATGGGACACAGGTGACTTCTCTGAACGACTTCTCTTGAACATATGGCGACACTTATGTGATGGATCGGTAGCATTACCCCAAATATGGATGGTATGGCGAGACCATGGTGATGTGACCGGTGAATGAAACAACCCAACCCGACTGTGGTACGGAGGAAAAGTGTCATGTTCAAGAGCGACTTGCTACCATCAAAGTTTTCTTGAGTTTCTCCCAATTTTTCCCCAGTCATTGCTGACCAATACCTCTTTATTTTTGTCAAGATTGAGGAG
Source organism: Pinus tabuliformis (assembly GCA_031772625.1). Taxonomy (NCBI): domain Eukaryota; kingdom Viridiplantae; phylum Streptophyta; class Pinopsida; order Pinales; family Pinaceae; genus Pinus; species Pinus tabuliformis. Next base: position 859,815,200 of record CM062812.1, read on the forward strand.
GATAACATATGCTTGTTCTATAACTTGCCCTTCGGGCAAGCCCATCGCTATGTTTTAACGAGCCTAGCGACAGTGAAACTCGTTCTTGTCTAAAGACAAGTTTGTCGCTATTTAATGCTTTTAACGAGTCTAACGACAAAGATAACTCGGTCCTTTTCATTTTTAGAGAGTCTGAAAAGGTACATAAAGTCGACTCCGAAAGTCCTTTTTCGTCATCTAATCCCTTAAGTCTGAAAAAGTATAAAACAATACAGAAGGGATGAATTTTCGATATCTTTAATGAGCCGAACAAAACAAGCGCTCGATCTTTTTGTGCAATAATCCCTCAGGTCCAAAAAATTAAAATCTAGAGGAGGGATAGCACTTCCGGTCGCTTTAACGAGCTGGAAGGCAAAAACTCGGCAATCTTTTCATATTTTACGAGTCAGATGAAAAGAGCTTAAAGAAGACTCGTCTTTTGAGGAACGAGTGATAAAAAGGGTAGCAGCTGATTCCAGGGAAGGATTGGAATTTCCAAATCACGGCAGTGTCACAAGGATGGCTAGTGAAATCACTCTTCGCAGCTGTTCCTCAAAATGGGTAAACAATCATATGGAGGTGAACGATCGGCCAATGGAAAAGTGGAGGTGATGGTGCAAACACGACCAAGGCTTTAATGGCTGATAATGTTACATTCACGGTGGTTATTTACCGGAAGATAGTTCATTTTTTAACGAGCTTAAACGTGGAAAAACACTGCTCAATCTTATGTTTATTTTTTAACGAGCATGAACTATGTGCTAAAACTGCTTGGATCTTGCGTTTATTTTTTAACGAGCATGAATTGTGTGCTAAAACTGCTCGATTTTCCAATCATATGATAAGAATGTCCCATTAAGATTCTATTTTTTGTGGAGCTTCATCTTACAAAGCTTTGCTTCGGATCCTTTCTTTATGCAAGTCCGGAAACGACTAATCCTACGAGTTTAAAGGGTTAGACCTACAGGTTTAAAGGGAGGACCTAAAAATTTTAAAAATAAATAGTCGCCCCTTGCTTGCATTCCAAAAGGTTTGCATGCCCCCAAGTATAAAACAGAGTTTCAAGGTTACCTCTACTTCACTTCCGCCAAAACAATTGTTTTACCGAGAGAGGCCTACCTCTTTCAGGTTACCCAAAGATTGTCCTGTTAATCTTTCAAACAAAACACTTCTTCGGCGATGTCTACCGAGATAAACAAAGGTGATCGACGATGCCCGCCAACTCACGTAACTTTGACAAAAGAATCTTATTCCAGAACAACCCCTCTTCCAACCACGGACGGGGTACGGACTAGTCATATTCTCCCGCGGAAACCTACCCTATACCCAAAGTTTTCCTGCCGAAGCAGACCAGGACACATGCCCCCTGGGTTCCAGTCATGTCCTTCCGAATTACTTGCGCTCATCGGGAGGACGGACCGTGGGTTGAGACATTTCTTGCGTGAAGAGACCATTTAGGGATGGTATATGACTATTTGCAATGCGTGATCCGGGAAATGAAAGCTGGTCTACGAGCTTGACCACTCTTCCTTCGTGCGGAAAACACATTACTCTAAAGAGTGAGGAGACAATAGCTCCCATGCAATATATATAGTCTCGTCCAAGGAGTAGGTTATAATCCAAGGGTCCTTGAACGACCATCACGTTCATTTGAACGGTCTTCCCTTTCAATGTTATAGGCACATTGGGGAGGATCCCTAAAGGTCGACTAGTTCCTTTATCAAAGCCTGTCAGATTTCTCATTTCAGGCAAAAGCGCTGGTGAACCAAGCGCTTTCCAAGCAATAGAGGAAAGGATACTCACAGATGCCCCCTCATCAATGATGGTGCCAGCCATTACCATTCTGTATATTTCAACGATAATTCTGAATGGTATGCTTGCTGGCAACCGGGGTCTGCCTAGTTGGTTCCAATCGAAGGATACAACTAGGTTGCTTGGTGGTGGGACCGAATAGACGGCCGGGTATGACTCTGACGAAGTTCCTTCCTGCGATAAAGGAATGGGCAAATTTCCCCCTTGTTCGTCAGAGTCTGTGTTGATGAAGAGAATTTGGACGGTGTCGTCTTTATTCTCCTCTATGATGGTATCATTCGAAGATAGAGCCTCTGAAGGCAAAACCGGGTCAACTGCCGCCTCAACCTTTTGACTTTCATCATGTATGGATTCAGACGGTTCATCCTCAATGATAGGTGCTTCGGCTGACCACCTGAGCGGGTCAGCCGGGTTCTCAACTGGTGAAGGACTTGGCAGGAGTTTTTGATATCCAGGAGGAAGTCGCGCTGGTAAAACCGGGCTATCTTCCAAAACTCTTTTAGCCTCGTCTAAGAAGGGACAACGGTGGATGGCATGGTCGCCTTCACACAGTTTGCAGGGAAATCTAGCTTTCCCTCTCTATCCTGTGGCTTCACTTTCACTAGTTGATGGTGTGCTGTCAACATGGCTATCAGAGGTTGACGCCACCGAATTGTGCAAATGGGGAGACCAGTCCCTTAGTATCTGAGGGATGCAGGGACAATCTCTGTGGAAGTGGTCTCCCTTGCATATGACACATGGCGATTTAGGCCTAGTCAGTGTTGTGTGTGGATTTTTGTCAGACGACACTTGTTTGCCCCCAGTCGCTTTTGGCTCCTTCTTCTTCTTCTCTTTCTTCTTCTTTTCCTTCTTCTCCTTAGGAACTTGGTTTTTTGTTTTACCAGTTCCGTCAAGCGAAGAGGAAGGAGGAGAGGAAGAATTAGATGAAGTAGAAGGCTGGTGGGTAACTCTGGTCTGGTCTAACTGTTGATTCGACTGTTCAGGAATAGTGGTGTTCTGAACGACATTGGTTAAGAAGAGCCAGACCGGCAAGCCAATTGTCAGTCCTGGAAGCGACAATGTGGCCATATGGGGCGCTCCAACATCTCCCCAAGAGGAGAAGGGACTAGGACTTCCACCAAGGGGAATTCCTTGGTTTGAGGGCTCCATTTTCTCAACTAAAAGATCAACGCGGGAATAGGGGTAATTGTTCCGTTTAAAATAAATTTTAACGACGCTTTAGACACAACTTGCTTTTTCAGTTTAAAGAGTCGAGAAAAAGCTAAAGATGACTCTAGTCTCCTTCGATGTTTTAACGAGCCCGAAGTGACAAATGATTGGATGGACTTTTTCCGTTATAGAGTCTGAAAAAGGCCAAAAGGAACTGCTCTGGAGTTCTAGGTAGAGGGTGTGCCAAACTTTTTGCAAAACCGCAGAATACTTTTTAAGGTACGGGCGGTCAATCTTCCTGAATGCTGTGTTCAGTGCATTGCGATCAGTAGGGCGGCCGACACGGCTTCCTAAGGATAAAGGTTTTATGCCTATAGGGGTCTCCCAATATATACTCGATGGTACGTGGGAGCACAATCCGTACTGGTGCTATCGTCCCTCAGGAGGAATCACCCACCATCAGCGAGATCGACAGTCACCAGACTTTACGACGCCGGAACACGTCTCTAGCCTAGACCTCTATGTTGTGCGTTAAGTTACAAAGCGTTGTTAGGTTCATTCAATTTATTTTAGGTTAATCTTTCTTAGAAGTTTTCCTTTTTGGATCACCACGAGATGTATAGACAACTTTCCTAAATGCAATCTAAAAGATGATAAGCAAGCTTTTATATCTTTTCAACAATGAAAATCCTAGCTACAAAGGGAAAAGAAAGACACCATCTTTTCTCAAATAGCAACCAGCACACTCTAAATGCACTTTTCCTAAATCAAACATGCAAACTATCAAGATGCAAATGCACAATGCAGGTGTTTGTTTTCCGCTCTCTTAATATTGATGCCTAAAAGAAAGCTTTTTGTACAACTTTGAATTTGCTTTTAAATGACAAATACAAACAAGTTTACTTTTTCGAAATCAGGAAGGGTAGAAGAGATTACAACACTTAACGATTTTCGAAATGAATACTTGTTTTGACACTCAAAAGAGACAAACTCAAACCAAAAGCAAAAATGAATGTATAACCAACTGTAAACAGCCAATGAACTCTCTCCTAAGATCACAATCAACAGATCTGAATCAAGGGCTATAGGATGACTATTTCACTCTTGCAAAGGAAAACTGTAAATGACGCCACAAACACATAAAAACACTCACAGTCTTTTTGTACAAAAGGAGGCGGAATTTAAGCAGAGAAAAGGAGTTATCAGACAGGTACCTATGCTGGTTACAGGCTATAGAAATCAGAGATCAAAACAAGGCAAAACATAGCAGAGAACCCCAGCTGCACAAGGCCTAAACTGGATCAGCGCACTCCTAACACAGAGGTTTTGACATTCAGCGCAGGTAGCCCTCACGGGACCTGCGTTGAAATGCAGAACCTCTTCACAGAGTCTGCGCTGAAGCAGAAACGAGAGTTTTTCTCCGGGTTCTGGGTCACAGTTTGCTATTTAATCTACAGTTTCAGACCAAATCAAAGCAACAAGTAAGGTACAATCAAAGGGATGCTTTGAAGGAGGATTAAGATCTATCACAAAGGATCATCAAATAATTTGTGAGTCCATTGTTCAGATCATAGACAAATCCAGTGATTGGATCAAAGCAGCAGTTGTCTACTTTGCATCTGAGAATAGCAGATGCAGTTCGATTGTTGCTATTGAGTCTATGAAACAAACAATGATAGAAACACAAATAAAATGACTAAACAGATCTCCCCAGTGGAGTCGCCAATTTGTTGTGGGGAAAAATGCCTATGCAGGACGATCCTAACCACCTAAGGTGTGACAGTGCCTTAGCAACAAACAGAAACAGCTATTCTAGTATTCTTCCTTTATGAATTAAGAATGAAGAGAGATAGATGGACTAACCGGTGTCTTCCGTTTGTCCCTCGATCCGGTTTCTCTTCTCTTTGAGGGTTCCCAGCTACTTGCCTTCTCGCTCGCCTAGCTTCAACAGGTCCCTGCAAGATCACAAGAAGAGAACACTACACAAAGACATAGATTCATATTCATAACTAGTTCAGGATTAGAAATAAACTAAACATACTAATGCAATCATACATCAAAGATACATCAGTATATAGGAGAAACCAAGATAGCTTTATTGATGAATAACAAGGTTCAGGAGGAAATACAACCAAGAGAGTTCCAATCCAGCATCTCCTTCCCAGCAAATGAAATTCCTATCTTCACCTTCCTTCAAAGCATTAAGCACCCAATGATTCCAATCTCAAACCAATAGCAATTCTTTGCAATAACAAAATTCCAGCCTCCTGGATCTCATGGAGTAGAGATCCATATATAGATGTTTGGAGAGAGGATGAGTCAGCTTGAGATCTGACTAGTGTCCTCTCCCTCTGTCAGCTCTTACTTCCACTTGGAGACTAAGAGCCTCTTACTCATCACTAGTCGAATTCACTGAGGCAAGTGTCATTGGAGAAGATTCTGGAAGCTTCCAGGGTCTTTCCACCTCGTTGAATGAACTTTCCATTTGTCATTTCCCGCTCAGCGCACCCTGGTAGTGCTTCTACCTGCGTTGCAGTGCACCTAGCCAGTGTAATCTCTGCATTTCAGCGCAGACAGCTAGTGGAGCCTCTGAATTGATCCTGAATTGACTTGTTTTTGAGCAGTTTCTGGTGGAGAACTTCTGTGAATTGCTGTGGTTTGTTAGCCTTGTTCCTCTAGGGGTAGGAAAAACATGTTTAGGGACTTCGAATCCCTTGGATTATGGACATTTCATGCTCAATGCTGTAAGGCACAAAAATGTCTATAACAGAGAACAAACAAACAAAAAAATTAAAATGATCTGGAAACCCATCACCTCCATCTGGAAGTTGTCGAAATAACCAAAGAAGAGTTAGATAAGGAATATCAACTGCAACATAAATTCCATAGGGCGTGCCTGGCAGAAAAAGAATTATGGAGGCTCAAGTCAAGGATTCTATAGCTCAAGGCTGGAGATCGTAATTCCTCCTTTTTCCATAAGCAAGCTCAAGCTAGAAAATGTCGAAACTCTATATCAGAAATTAAAAATGAAAACAGCACTCTAAAAGAATTTGCGAGCATCAAGAAGGCTGCGTCAAACCACTTTGAAAAGATGTATTCTGAAGACGTGGAGACCAGCCTGAATGCCAATCTGATAGACGTTGTCCCCAAGCTCATCACAGCAAAAATGAACCAGATTCTTGATAAAAAAATCACCACAAATGAAGTCAAAGAAGCTCTCTTTGCAATGGAACCCGATAAAGCTCTGGGTCCAGATGGATTCATGCCCAAATTTCTTCAAACATGCTGGCAGATAGTTGAGAAAGAATTTATGAAAATGATCCTAAAATCCCAAGAATGTCAGAAAATTGGAGGTTGCACAAACTTAGCATTCCTCGCCCTCATTCCTAAAGAAAAAGGTTTTAATTCCTTTAATATATTTCGTCCTATATCCTTATGTAACATTGGATACAAAGTGATCACCAAAGTTATAGCAAACAAATTGAAGAAAATCCTCCCTAAAGTCATCCCGGAGAATCAAGGCAGCTTTATTCAGGGCAGGCAGTTGGTAGACAATTTCATCTTGGTCCAAGAGGCGATCCACTCCAGTCTTCGTCGAATAGAAAAAGGTATGGTTATCAAACTCGATCTAGCTAATGCATTTGATCATGTAAGACATAGATTTTTGTTTGATGTAATTCACAAACTTGGGTTTGGACAAAAATTTATCAAATGGATCAGAGCTTGTATTTCTGAACCCTAGATTGCTCCTTTAGTGAATGGCAGGGCTTCCGACTTCTTTAAAGCATCTAGAGGGCTAAGGCAGGGGTTCCCCCTGTCTCCTCTCCTCTTTGTGTTGCAAGCCTCTGTCCTCGGTTTTCACTTAAATAAGAAACAACAAGATCAAGAGATAGTTGGATTGTGCATAGCAAGAGGGATGAAAAGCATCAATCACGCCCTCTTTGTAGACGATACTCTGCTCCTTGGGGCTGCTTCTCAACTATCGCCAAGTAAATTCAAAGAAGTGTTGGAAGACTACTGCCAAGCATCAGGTAGTGAACTAAATAGGGGTAAGTGCCATGTTTGTTGTTGGAATGTATCAGTGGTTGCTACTAGTTCCATAGCCAGATGCCTAGGCTTTGCTGCTTCAGCATCTTGGACCTCCTTCAAGTACCTGGGGCTGCCCATCTTCCACAAGAGGGCTATAAGCAAGGATTGGCTCCCACAAATAGAAAAATTTAAAACAAAAATGCATGCCTGGGGGTCATCTTGGCTCAACATGGCCGGAAAATCAGTACTTATCAAATCCGTTTTAAGCAGCCTGCCTCTTTTTAATTTCTCTGTTCTTTTGGCGCCAATGGGAATCATTAAAAACATGGAGGAGATAATCAAAAAATTCCTTTGGAAAGGAGGCAAGAATAATGAGAAGCGACTCTCCTTAGTAAACTGGGAAATAATATCTAGGCCGCTACAAGAGCAAGGATTAAATTTTAAAAATCTAAACACTCAAAATTTAGCAATGGGAGCTAAACTGATCTGGAATATCATAGTGCCAAAGCCTGGATGGGTTCAGTTGGTGCTGTGGAGGAAATGAGGTTAGAGACTCCGTTGTCTGGAGCATACCAAAGTCCATTTTAGATCCCCTTTCAGCAATTTAATTTTTAAAGTTGGGCCACTTATAAGAGATAATGCCTATTGGATACCTAGGAATGGAAAACTTATCAGAATTTGGGATGACAGCATTATGAACAGACCTCTGTTAGTGAACTCGAGCCTCAGGAGAGAGCTGAAGGTGTGGATGGAAGAAGCAAACATTAAATCGCTTTGGGACATATCGACTTGGCATGGAGATAGTTGGGATGGCTGGAAAACGCTCAATGTGCCAGCTGCGTGGTTGCCAAACTATGAAACACTGCTACAGATGTTACATGGAGCTACACCTCTTCACGCAAGAAGGAAAGACTCGAGAGGCAGGGGAATGAAGCAGATTAGGTATTCGGTGGCTCAGGGCTATGCCAAAATCATGGAGAGACCCCACGTTCCTCCCAACCCAGTGCCTTGGAACGGTATCTGGAATTTCTCCACCATTCTAAAGATTGATTTTTTCTACTAGCTGTTATGCCATCAAAAAATCCTAACAGACTATAGGCTGCAGAAAAGGGGATTTCTAGGTCCATCAAGATGCGTTCTATGCAAAGAAAATCCCGAATCCGTTGTTCATCTTTCTCTGGAATGCAAATTTACAGTTCTAGTTTGGCAGGAGCTCCTTGGAACGTTGAATTTGATGCCCATCTTCCCACGCAGTCCTGCATTTGTTTGCTGGGTGGTGGGCTAGATATCCAGGACCAGGCCCAAAAAACAAGATTGTCAAATTTTGATGGACTGCTCTGCCCAAGTTTATCAGCTGGTAAACCTGATTGGAGAGGAATAGAAGTATCTTCAGGGATAAGGAACAGAACTACAAGGTAGTTGCAAATACAGTTAAAGGACAGCCAAATGAGTGGCTGAGTGATAAAAATGATGACACAAATCTTAGCCAGCATGACATTGAGTTCGGAGCAGCTCTCAATCTAAATTTCCAAAATTCGAAAATTTCGCCCATATGCCTCAAAAACTAGCAAATAAGGAAAAATGGAGAAGAATTTCAAGCTTGGCTGTCCAATCAAGCTCTTCCCCTCCTGTTCTTTGACGGGGCAGCCAAGGGAAATCCAGGAATGGCTGGAGCAAGAGGCCTAATTATAAATCCAAAAGATTCTTCCATCCACAGGTTCGCATGGGGTCTAGCCCACACCACAAGCATCCAAGCTGAAGTCATGGCGTTGTTTCAAGGGATCAAAATGCTTAAAGATCTAGGGCTCACAAAAGCAATTGTTATGGGAGATTCCCAAGTCATCATAAATGCAATGGTGACCAATACAAATTTGGCAGATCTTCGACTTGCAAGAATTTCAAGAATTAAAAGCGTGACCAAGCTCCTGACACAGGAATTCTTCCATATACTGAGAACCAATAACAAGGAAGCAGATGTAGAAGCAAATAAGGTAGCTCAGTTAGACGCTGGGACTACTCTTAGAGATAATGAAATGTCTTGGGAACCAATCCCCTAAAAAAAAATTATGTTTTTCCGCCTTTTGCTAAAGCAGTTCGTTTGTATTCATAAGCTTGGGAAATCAACAAGAAAAGGCCATGTGAAAAATTGTAAAAAGACGCAATTCACAAGTGATCGTGGCATGCTCAGCCGGTTGGAGAGATTCCAAGAAACCAGGCTCAGCTCTCGTAACCAAATTTATGGTATTTTTCCAGATAGTTAATGAAAGTCCCATAACCATTTCTGTAAAAAAAAATAATAATAATTTAAGGGCACAACAATAACAATAGTAGGCTTCTATGGGGCACAATAATAACAATATGGGGACTACATGGGCACAACAATAAAAATAAGGGAACTACACTAACAATAACAATAAGGGGCTACACTAGTAGTATAGGGACCTAACAAATAATTTGGATGATTATGTTATTTTCAAGTCCCTCTAATGATGATAAAATAAACTTGATTATGTTGCGTTCTGTTGTGCTATACAACAACCCCCCATTTCAATTTTTAAACTCTTAGTCTTAAAATACTAAATAAGAAATGGGTCCCCTTTTGAATATCAATAAAAGCAATAAACTTTTAAATAAAACAAATTTTCCATAGAAGTCATATTAAAATTGCTTTTACAGTAGTTGGGACCGCTCATCGCAAATCGAATTTCTTTGGAATCCGTGAAAATCCATTTCAAGAATCGCGATGCGATCATAGCTGTAGCAAAACCCTCATTGCAAAGTTTTATCAAGATAAGCCTTTTATACACATAAAGTAATAAAATTGTCGCATCTTTCACAACGTTAATCCCTTGGGATGATTTAAAGCGGCATTGAAACTTTGCGATGCGATAGGGCTATCGCCAAATCGAATATCGTTGATTCATAGTAAAGTGTCCATTAAACTCCATTGAAATATTGTGACGCAATAAGGCTATCGCAAATCGCATATCGCAGATTCATAAAGAAGTATCCAACACACTACATTGAAGAATCACGATGCGATTTAATTATCACATGGCGCGCTCTCAATAAAAATAAAGTGATAAATATTATAAATGTTGGCATTATGATACAAGTGTTGTCCTTGATGGCAACTCACTCAGAGACAGGTACAAGTGATGGCAACTTGATCAGAGGACAGATCTCAGTACAGCAGGACAAGAAAGAGATATACGCAGGTTCATTAAGGAAAACCAGCGTGTACACGCAGGTTGGCTTCAGGAAAGGTGTGTACATGTGAAAAGTACCTTTGGTCCATGGCGGTTAGTCCTTGGAAGTTGTGCCTATGGTTTTGGACCATGGTGTCTCGACGGGCGTGTCGATCCCTAGTTTTGAAGTTGATGGTATTGTGTTACTATGGTTTTGGTCCGTGGTATTGTGAAGTGCCTAAGGCTATATAAGGAGAAGATCATTAGGCAAAGAAGTGTAAGCAATGTGTGTCTGATGAAGTGAGAAGATCTGGTATTGCTGGTTATCTATTCGGGACGCTTGGCAAGGGTCGGATCTGACAGCGAAGGTATAAGTAATTATTTCTAGATCTGCACGCGGGTTGCCTTTGGAGAAAGTGCGTATACACACGGTTTTGGTATATCGAAGTAGCGTATGCATAATAAGATTTGATATTTCAGGTTGCTGTTGATTCTGGTGGTTGTTGCAGTGTTCTGGGCTCTGGTTTGTGTTCTGTGTTCTTGATGACAGGGTTTCAGTGATTCAGTATTGGTTGATCTAGAGAATTGTGATGCAAGTATAAGTTGATGATTGTATTGCAGCAGTGTTTGTTCTATACTCATGGATCCAGTCTGAAAATTGATGAAACGTGGTCCCTGTAGGAAAGAAGGTTGTAGACTTCTGTAGGGTCAGCACCTATGTACTAGTAAATGGTTCGGCTAGTACAAGAGCTGAGGGGGTTGTAGCTCCCTTCCAAAAGTAGTTGGAAAACGAGAGAGGGTTGTAGCCCTCTGCAGGTTGTAGCCTGCGTACTGGTATAAGGCTGCACCAGTACAAAATATTGTAAATTGAAGATTCTTATTAAAGAAAGAAAGAGACGACTTGCAGCAGGTGGTTTTCACCCACATTGGGTTTCCACCTTATATCATGGTGTTCATGTGTGTGACTTTTATGTGATGATCTGTTCTGTTATACTACACCTGTTTACTGTCAATGTGGTTAATAATGTTCTGATGCTTTTACTGAAGATAAGCTAACTGAATCATAAGATTTCTGGATATACGCTAGTTGCTTTAGACACAGTAGCGTGTACACGCTGGTTCACTTAACTGAAGTAGCGTATATGTTTCTGAGCATGAAATTTGAAAAGTTTTATTGATCTGATAATACTGATTCACCCCCCCCCCCCCAGTATTATTTCCAACAATTGGTATCAGAGCAGGTTCTTCAGAGGAAGCTTGATCGCTTGAAGGAAAAGATCCATCAGAATGGTTAATCCAGAAAGAGAGGCACAAATCAGGTCACCAGTCTTTGACGGGAACAATTTTACCCACTGGAAGATAAGAACCACTGCATATCTACAATCTCTTGGAGCAGAAGTTTGGGGAAGCGTAGAAGGAGGATACAAATTCCCATCAGCAACTCCTACAGATCCAGCAGAGAAAAAGCAATATGAGCTCAATGCCAAAGCTGTTACTGTCCTATTGAGTAGTTTGACACAATCAGAATTTATGAAGATCATGCATTTCAAATCAGCCAAGGAAATATGGGACAAAATCGTTACAAGCTACGAAGGAGATGATCAGGTAAAAAGAGCAAAGCTTCAAACTCTCAGAATCCTGTATGAAACTCTTAAGATGCATAGTAATGAAAGCACAGCTAATTATTTCCTGCGTATGGATGAGATTGTAAATTGTATGAGGGATCTGGGTGAAGAATTTGAGGAAGTTGTCTTAGTTGAAAAGGTTTTGAGATCTCTGTCTGCTAAATTTGATTCTAAAGTATCTGCCATAGAAGAAAAGGAGAATGTGCAGAAAATCACCATGTCACAGCTTCACGGGATCTTAACTACTTTTGAAATGCGACAAGAGGTACCATCAGAAGCCGCATTTGAAACGTCAGAGGAAGAAGATGAGGTAAATTTTGTCAAGAATCTTGAACGGGGAACTGGACGGTTCAAAGGTAAGCTACCTTTCAAATGTTTTCTATGTGGTAGAGTTGGTCACTATGCTGCTAGATGCCCTCATAACAAAGGAAAGATATCTGAAGAAGATGGTAGAAGCTATTATACCCATATTAAAAGTTCATTCAATGATAGTGAAGATATTAGAAGTCTCATGGCACATGAAAAGAAGAATGCTTCATCCAATAATAGTGAAGATATTAGAAGTCTCATGGCACATGAACAGAAGAATGCAGAAACTGAAGAAGTTACCAAATTAAATGAACAATTGGAGACAGAAACCAGGGTAAGGGAGCAATTGCAGGATATAGTAAAGGATCAGAGCATAACTATTCAGAGACTTGAATCAAAGATCCTCTCTCTAAAATAAGATCTTAAAAAATCAAGAGAACAGAACAGAGAAGCTCTTGAAGATCAAGAACATGAAGTGATCAAACTAAAGCGACAAGTGGAAGAAGGAAGAAAAGCTGAAGAAGACCTAAGGAATCAATATCTGGAAAAGGAAGAACAACATCAAGTTGAGGTAAATATCTTGAAAGGTAAACTAGAAGAAAAGGATAAGCTTTTACGATTTCAAGATAGTACTAGAGTCTTGGATGATATTCTTAATAGTCAAAGGTCTCCTGCTATCAAAACTGGTCTTGGTTTTCATGAATATGTTGAAGGTGAATCTAGTGTACAAGGTGAGGCAAGGAATTCTAATGAGAAATCTGAAATGTTGAACAAGGAACAACCAAGGAAAGAAATTCCTCAAGGAAGATCCTTTACTCCTAACTATGGAAGTGATAGACGATTATTTCCTCCACTGAATAATGTTGAATGTTATGTATGTCATAATCTTGGACATGTTGCAGCCAGATGTAGAAGTAGAATGGGTCAAGACCATTACAAAAGATCATCACATCCCAGGTATTTCAGAGGATATTGCTTTGCCTGCAATGCATATGGACACAAAGCAATTGATTGCGATAGAAGGAACATGAAATATGTAACATGTTATACATGCAACAACTATGGGCATAAAGCAAGGGAATGCAGGAGCAGATTTCAAAATTCAAAACAAGAGGACCATACATCATCACAGTTCCAGGAATTGAAGAAGACATAGACAGAAAGGTGTGGCATAATTCAAACAGCTGACACAACAGACACAGGGGAATCTGAAAGTGATGAATTTCAGTATTCCATCTTACATACGCTGATATAATGAAGACAAGGCGCGTATATACACGAGTTACAGGCTGCAAAGTCACGTATATGAAGAAAGGGCAGCAGAACAGACCCAGGAAATGGTTCAGTCATGGTTGGCTCAGGCTCAGGGGGAGCATAAAGGGCAGCAGAACAGACTCAGGAAATGGTTCAGTCATGGTTGGCTCACGCTCAGGGGGAGCATATACTTCAAATTATTCATTGTTGGCATTATGGTTGGAAGTTGCTGATGAAACTAAATGATACATCTTCTTGTTTGATCAAAGGAATGGTATTGCAGGCTTATGCGTATGGTACAGATCATATATGATAAATGTTAGTTATTGTTGGTCTTAGAACCTGCCTCTGCTCAGGGGGAGCATGGATAGATTGGTACACTTTGGCATACACAAAGGGGGAGCACATTTGGAGATTTCAGCAGGTACTCAAGGGGAGTATGGACAGCAGAAGGTATGCCAAAGAAGAGAATATCTTGGTCCGCCCTTTGCCCTTGATGTCAAAGGGGGAGAGTGACTTGGTGTGGTGGTTTCCATCAAGTCCAAAGGGAGAGATTGTTGGCATTATGATACAAGTGTTGTCCTTGATGGCAACTCACTCAGAGACAGGTACAAGTGATGGCAACTTGATCAGAGGACAAATCTCAGTACAGCAGGACAAGAAAGAGATATACGCAGGTTCATTAAGGAAAACCAGCGTGTACACGCAGGTTGGCTTCAGGAAAAGCGCGTACATGTGAAAAGTACCTTTGGTCCATGGCGGTTAGTCCTTGGAAGTTGTGCCTATGGTTTTGGACCATGGTGTCTCGACGGGCGTGTCGATCCCTAGTTTTGAAGTTGATGGTATTGTGTTACTATGGTTTTGGTCCATGGTATTGTGAAGTGCCTAAGGCTATATAAGGAGAAGATCATTAGGCAAAGAAGTGTAAGCAATGTGTGTCTGATGAAGTGAGAAGATCTGGTATTGCTTGTTATTTGTTCGGGACGCTTGGCAAGGGTCGGATCTGACAGCGAAGGTATAAGTAATTATTTCTAGATCTGCACGCGGGTTGCCTTTGGAGAAAGTGCGTATACACGCGGTTTTGGTATATCGAAGTAGCGTATGCATAATAAGATTTGATATTTCAGGTTGCTATTGATTCTGGTGGTTGTTGCAGTGTTCTGGGCTCTGGTTTGTGTTCTGTGTTCTTGATGACAGGGTTTCAGTGATTCAGTATTGGGTGATCTAGAGAATTGTGATGCAAGTATAAGTTGATGATTGTATTGCAGCCGTGTTTGTTTTATACTCATGGATCCAGTCTAAAAATTGATGAAACGTGGTCCCTGTAGGAAAGAAGGTTGTAGACTTCTGTAGGGTCAGCACCTACGTACTAGTAAATGGATCGGCTAGTACAAGAGCTGAGGGGGTTGTAGCTCCCTTCCAAAAGTAGTTGGAAAACAAGAGAGGGTTGTAGCCCTCTGCAGGTTGTAGCCTATGTACTGGTATAAGGCTGCACCAGTACAAAAGATTGTAAACTGAAGATTCTTATTAAAGAAAGAAAGAGACGACTTGCAGCAGGTGGTTTTCACCCACATTGGGTTTCCACCTTATATCATGGTGTTCATGTGTGTGGCTTTTATGTGATGATCTGTTCTGTTATACTGCACCTGTTTACTGTCAATGTGGTTAATAATGTTCTGATGCTTTTACTGAAGATAAGCTAACTGAATCATAAGATTTCTGGATATACGCTAGTTGCTTTAGACACAGTAGCGTGTACATGCTGGTTCACTTAACTGAAGTAGCGTATATGTTTATGAGCATGAAATTTGAAAAGTTTTATTGATCTAATAATACTGATTCACCCCCCCCCCTCTCAGTATTATTTCCAACAATAAATACATGCGGTAAAGGGATAAATTGATAAACAAAGAAATAACATGATTTGCCAAGATTAAAACCCGTTGTCTCCCTATGCCAGCTAAGCACTCATCGCAATCACAACGATGCAAACAATTTTTTTATGGCGCTTGTAACTCTCGATTTGCGATACGCAATTATTAAACAAATATGAAAATAACGCAATCGCTAATCACAAATCACGGAGTCGCGACACCTATTCTACAAAATACCGTTACAAGACTTGCAATGTGACATATGGTTTCAACATTAATGTTCCACGTTGGAGGTTACGGCGAAACATTAAAGAGCAGTTATGGGTATGTCCTTCGAAGATTTCATCGAGATAGCTAAGTACAACATAACGTCTCATGCATCTAATTCGCTTAACTACGTTTAGTCTGTAATTTGTATTACCTTTGTTCAATTTTTTTTACTGTTACGCTCCTCTTTCTCATTTTGCAGGACTAACTGAGTATCGCACATCAAGCAAGATGTCTAAGAAATCTCGGAAAGCTAAAGCCCCCGTGGTAGTGGAAGAATCACCAGCAAAATTGGTGGTAATTGCAAATACTACCTGTCTAGGACTCAGTAAAATCTGATGCGAAGGCATCTATACTTTACTCGAAGCAGAAAATCCAATGGAGATAGAAGAAGAAGCAACAGCAGATGGAACCGATAAAACAGAGAGCATGCTCAATGACCTAGCCAGCTCCTTCCTCCATAAAATAGCAGCTCGAGCCAAAGTTTTACCATATAATGATCTAGTGAGATGGGTGATCGAAAGTATTAATATAACAAATAGATCCTTCTTCACAGCCGATGGGAAGATGTTTGGGACATTCAAGCCTGAAGATATTAAGAAGATGTATGATTTGCTGGATCCCTAGCGGCATTACAACAAGGCATTTCTAGAAGCTTTCACTAAGGAGAATGACCTAGAGTCACACCTGTTATCACTTAAGAAACAATTTGTAAATTGTTCACATCAGTTTGATTGTAAAGGTTAGGTGCTAGTCTAGGTTTAATTTTTTGTTTGCTTTAGTGTCTAAGTCCTAGGAGTCTTGGTGGTATGGTTAAATAAAGGTCAATTATCCATTCTCATTTATCACTGGTCTCACAACTCACATAGTTTCCATGTACCAGCTTTGTTCGAAGGTTCTTATGTGTTACGAAACTGTTTAGGAGTTTTCGTAGTGCATAAACTCTGTTTAGGTGTTTTCGTAGGGAAAAACCCAGATTTTGCACTGGTTGCGCTATGAAATCAAGGATTCGTTTGGATCCGTAGAAAATCTCACCCAGCTGTCATATCTATCAAAATATTTTATGTTTACATCAACAGTTGTCAGCTTATACACTTCGCCTATCATATCCAACCACTTATCCTCATCATTAGAGTCGTTAGGTGTCTTGGTACGCTCAGGTTGCAAGTTTCAAGAAGAGCGAAGTATCCACAGTCATTATTTATGTTTGGCTTCATGCATGAGGAGCAAATTGACAGGTGTTTGGTTTAAATTCTTTGAAGATCAAGTGAGGCAGCTTTCCTCACATATTTGTGAAGTCAAACTACACTATAGAGACTGTGGAGGCAGAGCGGATTTTTGTTGATCATGGTGCACACCTAAAACCCTCAGATGGAGGCTCAGCTGCTACTCAATTGGCTGCACATCTAACCGGAATTCATAGTGCTGTAAAAATGCTTAACAACCATCTTAGAGTTCTTTATCATTTCTTGTCAGCAATGCAAAGAGGTGAAATTCCATACGAAAATTCTTTGCTTCGACAAGTTTCCAGTCTTCTAAGAAGGTTGCCTGCCATAGAATCCCCAAAGTTTCAATATGATTTTCTAATGGAATATAACGATACACTGTTGATGGCTTACCTAGCTATGATCGCAAATTGTTCTAGTACCATGAACGAACCTATCGACAAGTTCAACACAGCTTTTGATAAACAAAGCAGAAGAGGAGGGCGAACTACTTTTCTTTGATTCTTGGTCTTAATTTATGATTTCTGGACTGAATTGAGTTGGTTTACATCTCATTCAATACCTGATGCTTTTCTTCTGCTAGCTGATCACAGATTTCATTTCGGAGGAAGTGTATGTTTACTCTGGGTGGTTTTATCTTATTGCACTACAGTTTTGTCTAAAGGTTTCTCATGTAGATCATCAATATTTTTTAATTCAGTTGCATGATACCTAAAACTGGCTACAATATTTTCCATATGTGATCAAAGTGTTGTCCATTGCAGTGGTCATTGTCAGCGTTAACCGATTATTATCATGATATGGTTTTCTTGTTCCGTGAATACCAATGAGATAGAATATTCACGTTGCAAGAATTCCATGGAGGGGTCAGAAGTATGAAGAGGCAAATCGAAGATCACACAGCAAAACCAAGTCCTAAATTTTGATGAGTTACCTTTTTACTTACCTTGAAGAATGGTGTCCATATATTCAGTTTGAACAACTTCATGATAGTTGAAAAAGCCATTGCAGAAAAAGGAAAAACTCAAGAAAGTAAAATGTTGATCCTAAGCTGTGTTTTTTTAAATTACACAGCAGTTTCGTAGCACGCTACGAAACTGCTATAGGTGATGCCTAATGCACAGCAGTTTCGTAGCGCGCTACGAAACTACTGTAGCTGCATAATATAACTCAGTCGACCAATTTTGAGTAACCAAAGGGAAAAATTTTGAAAAGAAATCTTAGAAAAGGATCATTTACAATATGCAAGCATCCAGCCAGGGCAAAACAAGTGGAGGAACTCTAATCTTTTTGTTATACAAATGATCACAACTAGTATTGTCCATGACATCTCAAACAAAATTGAAGAGGTTTTGTCTTCATGCGAGTATGTGGGAAGGGTCTACAGCACATGAAGAACATGGCACTCTAATACATTTTTGTGTAATCAAAGAAGAACAACATGTTTAAGTGATTTCGAATATCCTTGAGGAAACCAAAAGCAGAAAAATAGGGGCAGTTTCCTACTTTCCAGCAACAATAAAGAGATAAGACATTAAGGGCCAACAAGGAGTTTTAAACATCCACCAAAGCTAAACTGAAGGAGACCACTTGTCAAAGAACGAGTTTTGATTGTAATAAATGCTATTACTAGCATGATGTGGAATTAGACTCCTAATTGTCTTAGGTCTCTAAGAACTTCCAGTTAGTAGTTTGTTGTATTTAATAGTTAGTTAAAGTTTGCTTAGGTGTCATAGCAAGTAGAATTCAGGTTCCCCTCATGCTGGAGGAGGAATCTTAGCTATGTAAAGAATTCTATATATAGGAGAGAGAACAAGGTACTTAGGTTGGAAAATTATTGAGAAAAGCTCTCATATTGTGCTTTGTGTAAAGACTTTGTTTTCTAGTAATACAGTATTGGCTTTGCTTCTCAGGAATCAAAAGGAATTCGAGGTTCTGAATGTCTTGTGTTGTCTTTTTCCTATTATCTATAGTGTTATGAATGTCTGATTACTTAGAAATCACTAACAGTGCTCTAATTTCCTTCATACATTTGTAAACTGTGTTGGTCCTCTATGTGTTTGGTGTGTTTACATATGTTGGATTCTAAATGCCCTAACTTCTATGCAAAGCTAACCTTACTGTCAATACTGAAGCATATCTGACTCCATAAGGCCAATGGATACTTTTTAATGGTGTTTTAACCTCTTATACTTGTTCATTTTGTTTCATAGAGTTAGCCATCTTATTCATTATCCAAATCTTTAATCTTGTGAGAGAGCCCTCTCAGGTTGGGGAGGCTAAGCCTCAACCTAAAGTAGGTTTGAAATAGTTACTTAAATTCTACCTGATCACAGCAGCCTATCAGGGTCTGATTTTGAGATAACATTTTGGTGCGTCTGCCGGGAGTCTGAAGATTAATTATTCCCGAAATCAAGAAGCTGAACTTCTGAAGGTAGCAAGAGCTCAGAAATCGTTCGAGGTTTCAAAACTACCTTGGCGACTCCATTGTTGAAGAATTCGAAATTCATAGATTCATGGTGATTCCACTGGAGTTATAAAGAACTCAAACGCTACCATTCTTATTTCAAGGTATGCATGCATAAATTTTTCAGGAATTCATGGTTTCCAAAATCATTTTCCCAAGGATACATATTTTCTAAGGCATGGTCCAAAATTCAATGGAGAAGATTTGAGTTTAACTTTGAAGCATATATCATATTTCTATGATTTTACCGAGCTTCTTAGAGTCAAACATGAGGATGTTTGCATTATGTTGTTCTATGATTCATTTCAAGGGAAATGAAACAGTGGATTGAAAGCTTTACTGCTAAATCTATTAAGTCATTTGAAGACTTTTGGTTTATGTTTTTGGAGGAATGGATAGATAGATCAGATTTGGTGGCAAACTCTCCTTCAATTCAAGGTTTCAAACAATGGAATGATGATCATATTAATGAAGAAATAAATAAAAAAATTTCTTTGTCCTTGTCTTCTTATCTAAAATCATTTGAGTGCAAGACAGAAGATAAGATGAAATTTTTGGTTGAAGTTGCTAAGGACATTGAGAAAGACATTGAAGGTTTACAAGGTCAAATTCAATCATATAGTCTTTATGGTCATGATCATTCTTTTCAAAAGGTTTATATGGCAGAACACAAGGAGAGGGTGTTGCTTCCTTTCTCTTTCGTGATTGAGGAAGAATACACTGTTATTGAAGATCAGTTTGCACAACCAGAAAGTTACGAGAATCATCAAGCTGATCATGTATTATGGGATCCTATAGCTAAATACATGGAAGAGTTTTACTCTCCAGTGTTTCAATTTTTCTATGAAGATCAGAGGCAATTTCAGTCGCAGTGGTCATCACAATATCATAGTTTCTCTGAACTCCGATGCAGTCAAAAAACTCAAACATCAGATAAGACAAATGATTGGCTACATTGGAAATTTCACATTCATTGAGCTGAAAGAAATTTGAAATTGATAGGGTAGGTAGGTAGGAAAGTACAAATAAGCTCAAGGTTGACTGAGTATTTTTCAGTAGATATAGATTTCTTTCTGCTACAGTGATCATCAAGCTTTAGCCCGAGGTGAAGGCCCAAGAAGCTTAAAGGGAACGCTTGTCAAGCAAATTTTCGTTTATCATAAAAGGATAAAGCACTGGACCTGCGAGTTCTTAGTGTACTACAGGAGCACACTATCCCAAGTGGAGCCACTATTATCACTTAAGAAACAATTTCCAAATTGTTCACATCAATTTGATTGTAAAGTTAGGTGCTAGTCTAGGTTTAATTTTTTATTTGCTTTAGTGTCTAAGTCCTAGGAGTCTTGGTGGTATGGTTAAATAAAGGTCAATTATCCATTCTCATTCATCACTTGTCTCATAACTCACATAGTTTCCATGTACCAACTTTGTTCGAAGGTTCTTATGTGTTACAAAATTGTTTAGGAGTTTTCGTAGTGCATAAACTCTGTTTAGGTGTTTTCGTAGCGCAAAACCCAGATTTTGCACTAGCTGCGCTACGAAATCGGGGATTCGTTCGAATCCATAGAAAATCTCACCCAGCTGTCATATCTATCAAAATCCGTTATGTTTACATCAACATTTGTCAGCTTATACACTTCGCCTATCATATCCAACCGCTTATCCTCATCATTAGAGTCGTTAGGTGTCTTGGTACGCTCAGGTTGCAAGTTTCAAGAAGAGCGAAGTATCCATAGTCATGATTTATGTTTGGCTTCATGCATGAGGAGAAAATTGACAGGGTTTAAATTCTTTGAAGATCAAGCGAGGCAGCTTTCCTCATATATTTGTGAAGTCAAACTACACTATAGAGACTGTGGAGGCAGAGCGGATTTCTGTTGATCATGTTGCACACCTAAAACCCTCATATGGAGGCTCAGCTGCTACTCAATTGGCTGCACATCTAACCGGAATTCACAGTGCTATAAAAATTCTTGATAGTCATATTAGAGTTCTTTATCATTTCTTGTCAGCAATGCAAAGAGGTGAAATTCCATACGAAAATTCTTTGCTTCGGCAAGTTTCCAGTCTTCTAAGAAGGTTGCCTGCCATAGAATCCCCAAAGTTTCAAGATGATTTTCTAATGGAATATAACGATACACTGTTGATGGCTTACCTAGCTATGATCACAAATTGTTCCAGTACCATGAACGAACTTATCGACAAGTTCAACACAGCTTTTGATAAACAAAGCAGAAGAGGAGGGCGAACTACTTTTCTTTAATTCTTGGTCTTAATTTATGATTTCTGGACTGAATTGAGTTGGTTTACATCTCATTCAATACCCAATGCTTTTCTTCTGCTAGCTGATCACAGATTTCATTTGGGAGGAAGTGTATCTTTACTCTAGGCGGTTTTATCTTATTGCACTACAGTTTTTTCTAAAGGTTGCTCATGTAGATCATCAATATTTTTTCAGTCAGCTACATGATACCTGAAACTGGCTACAATATTTTCTATATGTGATCAAAGTGTTTTCCATTGCAGTGGTCATTGTCAGCGTTAACCGATTATTATCATGATATGGTTTTCTTATTCTGTGAATACCAATGAGATAGAATATTCACGTTGCAGGAATCCATGGAGGGGTCAGAAGTATGAAGAGGCAAATCGAAGATCACACAGCAAGACCAAGTCCTAAATTTTGATGAGTTACCTTTTTACTTACCTTGAAGAATGGTGTCCATATATTCAATTTGAACAGCTTCATGACAGTTGAAAAAGCCATTGCAGAAAAAGGAAAAACTCAAGAAAGTAAAATGTTGATCCTAAGCTGTGTTTTTTTTTTAATTACACAGCAGTTTCGTAGCGCACTACGAAACTACTGTAGGTGATGCCAAATGCACAGCAGTTTCGTAGCGCACTACGAAACTACTGTAGCTGCATAATATAACTCAATCGACCAATTCTGAGTGACCAAAGGGAAAAATTTTGAAAAGAAATCTTAGAAAAGGATCATTTACAATATGCAAGCATCCAGCCAGGGCAAAACAAGCGGAGGAACTCTAATCTTTTTGTTATACAAATGATCACAACTAGTATTGTCCATGACATCTCAAACAGCTTTGAAGAGGTTTTGTCTTCATACGAGTATATGGGAAGGGTCTACAGCACATGAAGAACGTGGCACTCCAATACATTTTTGTGTAATCAAAGAAGAACAACATGGTTAATTGGTTTCGAATATCCTTGAGGAAACCAAAAGCAGAAAAACAGGGGCAGTTTCCTACTTTCCAGCAGCAGTAAAGAGATAAGACATTAAGGGCCAGCAAGGAGTTTTAAACATCCACCAAAGCTAAACTGAAGGAGACCACTTGTCAGAGAACGAGTTTTGATTGTAATAAATGCTATTACTAGCATGATGTGGAATTAGACTCATAATTGTCTTAGGTCTCTAAAAACTTCAGTTAGCAGTTTGTTGTATTTAATAGTTAGTTAAAGTTTGCGTAGGTGTCATAGCAAGCAGAATTCGAGTTACCCTCATGCTGGAGGAGGAATCTTAGCTATGTAAAGAATTCTATATATAGGAGAGAGAGCAAGGTACTTAGGTTGGAAAATTATTGAGAAAAGCTCTCATATTGTGCTTTGTGTAAAGACTTTGTTTTCTAGTAATACAGTATCGACCTTGCTTCTTAGGAATCAAAAGGAATTCGAGGTTCTGAATGTATTGTGTTGTCTTTTTCCTATTATCTACAGTGTTATGAATGTCTGATTACTTAGAAATCACTAACAGTTCTCTAATTTCCTTCATACATTTGTAAACTATGTTGGTCCTCTATGTGTTTGGTGTGTTTACATATGTTGGATTCTAAATGCCCTGACTTCTATGCAAAGTTAACCTTACTGTCAATACTGAAGCATATCTGACTCCATAAGCCCAATGGATACCTTTTAATTTTGTTTCAACCTCTTATACTTGTTCATTTTGTTTCATAGAGTTAGCCATCTTATTCATTATCCAAATCTTTAATCCTGTGAGAGAGCCCTCTCAGGTTGGGGAGGTTAAGCCTCAGCCTAAAGTAGGTTTGAAATAGTTACTTAAAGTCTACCTGATCACAGCAGCCTATCAGGGTCTGATTTTGAGATAACAAGACCCTATCAAACAGTGGAGACATTTTCCGAACAAGCATAAGCACGAATCCTCTGGTATGTACTCTGTGGACTCCTTGGCATCTCCATATTGTTATGGTGCTGCAATGGTATGTAGGCTCTTTGGAAGCCAAAATTCTGCTAGGTTTTCTATAGAAATGGTCCCATTAATAGAAGCAACAGTTAACTCTTTTATTATGGATTGGGCAAATATTCTATTTGATAAAATGGCCAGTCAAATATTATATTATAGAAGAAACAAATTTGTCACCACCAAAGTCATGCCCCCATTTTATATGAGTACCTACATAATGGACACTATCTGTTTCAATTCTGACTTTCCTATTCTAGTTTGGAAATGGACTGTTCAAGACCCCTATCCATATTTATCACAAGTATCTATGGAAGTCAGACTACAAAAATCACATCTACAGAATTTTCCATGGTTTTGTTTTACCTGTTCATCAAGCCATTTTTAACAAGCCTGCTCCTCGGGTCTCTGACGAAGCCAACATTGACTTAACTTCAATCGACAGTTGGTTCTGGGAGGACAATTTCACCTATATCAGAGTTTTTGGGAGTATAACAGACCCTCATGTCCTTCCACTCTATATCCGAGGCAAGCTATTAGCTAGGGAAATAGCATACCAGATAGTGGAGAAGGGAATGACTATAAACCTCTAAGACTCTAAAAAACAAGTGTGGCCTCCATTTCCCCTCCACTGTGGCACCTACACATTGCATGACTTTAAGCATGCTAAAAAAGAGGCAGACAAAACTAAGGACTTGGGTCTAGTAGTAATACCTAAGAGAGTATGATCCAAACAAGGTCACTTACAATTTCACTAGTCAGGTGAAAATTGCTAAATTTATGCATGAGGAGGATGAGTTTGATGATTTATTCGCTTATGCAGAATTATTTTCACAAGTAACTCACCTAGCAAGATTCAAACTAGGAGCTGCAAAGATGAATGAATTCATGGAATACAGGACAAGGAGGTTACAGACATTGCCTCTAGATTTGTTAAATACTACCCCTACTGTTCAGCAAGAAGAACACATTGAAGAGCAGACTATGGAAGAGATTTCCATGAAAGGGGAAACAGTTGAAAAGACCAGTGAACACCTTGGCATAGATGTTCATATTGACCCCATATTGATAAAAGAATGGGAACAATTCGATCAGCAGATAAAAAACCAGAGCGACCCCCAAAACAGTATTGCATCAGGATCACCCGCAACTCAACAGCCCATCATGACTGAGAGCACGATTGAAGAGACACCCAGTACAGTCATAGCTCAGAAACAAGTTGAAATAATCCCTGAAAACCCTTCAAGTGAAATTACAATAAATATTGAGGAGATACCACCTTTGGATGTCTTTTACAGACCTAAGCACAAGGTTGTAGTCAGAAAACAAAGAAAAAAGAGAAAAATTGACCAGACATCATCTATAACTCCTCAATCAGAATTTATGAATGTTATATGGAAGGATTCAGAGGTCAATCCTTCTGAGGATTTGACTAAGCTATCTCAATATGTAGGGGCTTACACAGTTGCCACAATTGATAACGCCACTGAGGTTAATATATTAATCAAAGAAAAAGATCAAAGGATTGGTCAGCTTGAAGAGCAAACAGCATCATAAACACAGAAGATTAATCGGCTTGAGGAACATTTGGCCGAAGGAAAATAGAGGAATGAGCAGCTCAAAGTTCAATTAAACCTAGAGAAACAAAAGATTGACCAGCACACCATGCAGAAACAACAACAGTTGTCCCAGCAGCTCGAACAACTTCAATTGACACATCAACAAGGAATGAAGGCAAAAGAGGAAGAAATCTCACAGCTTCAACTATATACAGAATAGTTCAGAGATTATTCTAAGGTCAACGAATTCAAAAAGGAATCTCTAGAAGCAAATAAGGCCTTATCACAACAGCTCAATCTCCTCTGCCATAAAATATTGCTTATCGACCCACTATGCATCATCACTACATCGTTGATCGATCAGGCAGTTAATACCAGATTATAATTTGAGGACGGAGATGACAAGGTCTCAAATTTCCTCAAATGGCAAAGCACAGCAGAAGGCAGAGCTACTAACCTACCAAAAATTCAAGAGTCACATAAAGAAGTATTGTTTTTGGAATGGGAAACACAATTAATAAAGGCAGAAATGGGTACTTCTAGAGCCAGAGCTATAATGAACAATGTGATAGAACGAGTAAATGATAATTTATATGGAGTTAATTTGATTTCTGACTGTTCCCCTAGAAAGCTCCCGAAAGCGAAAATGTTAGTAAATCAATGGAAGCAGGATTTGGCCACTGAAGAAGAACAACTCGGCGGAGTACAAAGCCTTACTTGGGAGGCATTTTGTTCCTTTTTGGTCAAGCTACACAGTCAACAGATGACCATCAAATGCCTTATCGGCATTATTGATTGCATGGTGCCCAAGCTTTCAGAGGCCACTTACATGGGACAACTACATTCAAGGATGATTCATCCTCCACAAATTCATAACATGCACTCAATTTGTCAGTTGCAGATACAAGAGCAGAAATAGATACAATGAATCATTTTCAAAGGCAATCACATTACTATTTTTGTAAAGAAAATCCCAGATTTGCATATTTACAGTTCCAACAACTCTAAGCAATTTATATTGATAGTTTGTTTTAGTTCTATTATATAAACCCTTTCATGTTATTGAGCAAGGGGTCCTCAATTTGTTCAAAAACAAGACTTTAGAAGTTGCACTTCTGCGCTTCTAAATTTATTTATTTTTTATAAACAGTGGATCAAGGTTTCAGATTTTTGTGAAAGAACTTTTTTAAGACCTACACTTTTGTATCTCCTAGAAGGTTCTGGAATAAAGAGGTGGAGCCGGAATGTTATTTGCAGCTCAAGACTCAAATGCATGCGATATTTTTATCATTTTTCTTTTTGTCTTGATTTCATTGACATTTCATTTAATTTTGATATTGTTGATGTATTCATACGCTTCAAATAATTCTATATTGAGTCATTTCTGAACGATTTAGAATTATTACAATTAGAGATATATATCAGCGATAAATATTACGATGTCATGCGATATGTTTTCATAATTGCTTTGTTTAATTTCTTAAACAAAGTAATCATTATTCAAATACACCTTTCCATAGATAAGTAAATCATCTATATGATTGTTTTTCTATTAGGAATTATCAAGAATCGCATTGTTATTAGATTACCCGGGTCATGTAGGAATATTTATATATTTTAAAGTCATAGATTAAACACTTACCATCTCCGATATACATTAAAACATTCATTCATCAAACCACATATTATTGGGAATGGTCCCATAACCTCCAGTCAGAGCCGCCATCCCAAACGGAAAATGAGTTGTACTAAGGTTCGGACCAGGTGATTATCTCCCAATGTTGGTGCTATGATTTTAGAGGCATCAACATTTTTGGTGCTAGAAGGAGGGCTATCTATGAATGGCGAGTAAATCTAAATCTACAGGCCATTCTAAGAGTAAAACTCCCTCACCATCTCCTCCAACTTCTCCTTTTCATTCGAAATCTCTTATTCCTAAGCGAGAAGTTGAAAAAGATAATACAACACCCACTGCTGAAATCCTAAACACACCAGATAATTCTTCTCCTGAACCCCCTGAAGTATAGTCTTTGATTCATAAACTACAAGGGTTTTCGATATCCCAAGAACAATCTGAGTTATCCCAAGGTAGTGTAACTTCACAATATATCCCATCCCAGTTGCTTACTAGATCAAAAAGTGAAAAACTTGGTATTCCACCAGTCGAGTTTCCTCTACCAAGTCGAAAAAGGGCTAGGAAAACACCATCTGAATCTAACAGTGAGACTCTGTCATCATCGCCATCTATTCCATCCGTACCATTACAAGATCATTCATCCCTTTCCCAACTTCAAATCATAGTCCAAACAGGTACAGGAACTTCAACATCCTCTACCCAATCACTTTCTACCCCTTCATCACCCTCTTCTATTGTTAGCTCCACGATGGCACATAATCAACCTCAACCAAGGCCATGGACCAATCCAGGAGTAGTCAGAATGCCTGCACCTTTAAGCTAATTTCCAGCTCATCTTGAAAAATGGTTACCAAAATTTAACCCTGACATTAGCCTGTTGGTAGAAGAACATATAAATAATTTTATGTTATCCATCAACTTGAATGGAGTAACTGAAGAAGTTGTTGTTGTTAGATTATTTCCATATACTCCACAAGAAGCAGCAGGATCGTGGTACTTTTCGCTACCACCAGGTTCTATCAATAGCCGGGATGCTTTCCAAGAGAAATTTCTAACTAAGTTTGGGGATGATAGGTCTACAGCAACTCTAATCAATGATCTCTCCAATCCTAAACCGGAATCAAAGAAACCCATCAAAGACTTCAACTCACGCTTTAACAAGCTATTAAATAAAATTCTCGCCACATGCAAGCCTAGTGAGGAGGTCTGAAATGAATGGTATATCTCTGTTGCCTTCAAACATAGCCATTTTTGTTGATAGAGCTGCTAAACCAACATTAGCATAAAATATGAAGGAAGCAATCGCTGTTGAAAAACGTATCCTAGCTTTGGAAATGAAAAATGCTATAGAAGAAAGGAAATCCAAAAAAGTTACCTTTAGAGATGATTCAAAGAAGAAAGCAGTCAAGGATCCATATTACATGGAAGGTTTACAAAAAGTTATTAAAACTATGTCTAATGAAATGGTTGAAATAAAGAAGCAGGTAGCTGAGACTTCTAATAAAAATCCCTTTAGTAATTTAAAAAGAAATCAGCCAACTGATCCTAAACCACCTAATGTGATATCTAATGCTGAATCTGATCTAGAAGATGATGAAAATGAAGATGCAGTTTTATCAGTTGAAGATACGGATGAAGATGAAACAGTTGAATGTCATGGAATGTGGGACTTTATCTTACCCAATTCTGATAATGGAAGTGAACAGGAAGCTCTCCCAGTAAATACCAGAAGTAAAAATATAGCTAAGCCTAATCAGGTAAATTCTAAAAAGAAAAACTCAAGTCCCGTTACTAAAGACAAAACTCCATAAAGAAAACTCCATTAGCACCTCCCCATAATCAATCATCATCTTCCAATCCTCCCTCATCATCTAAAATGCTAGTAGTTTCAGACTCCATGGATTATAACATTGTAGAAGATATTAAGAAGACTCTAGAAAATATTTCTTTGCATCAACTTAGCAAGCTCAAATATCAACAAAAGTTGTTGCTCAAAGAATTAAATGTCGTGCCTTCTTATCCTCTTCCAACTAGTGTATTGTCCAAGGCTGCTAAAGGATCAGGTAATCCACCATCTGATAAGCTAGATGCTACTGATGTTGTTTTAATTGGGGACAGGTCAAATTCTCATACTCCTCCTTTTCTCTTAACTTATGAGGTCTATAATAGAAATTTTCATAACTGCTTGATTGATTCAGGGGCTTCATCAAATATTATGCCAGCCTCAGTTTGCTCCAAATTAAATATTGAGCCCCAGAAGTCCATAGTTCACATTGTTCAATTAGATCGAACTAAGGTACAAGTTTTAGGAGAGATAAATTTAGTTACTATCAGATTAGCAGCTGATCCTAAGGTTGTCCAAAGAATTGATATATTAATCGTTGACATCCCTGAGTTTTATGGTTTGATTCTGAGCAGAGATTGGTCCGAAAAACTTCACGGTTATATTTTGACTGATTGGTCTCACATGTGGCTTCCCTATAATGGGAAGCCAAATCAAATCAGAATAGATCGTGAAAATCATTTGACTCATACAGTAACTGAGTTTGAACAAGAGAATCAACCTGTAGCCTTCAATAATAATATTCTCAAAAACTATTCGGCTGAGTCATTTTTTGGGAATTTTAATGCTCAGTAATCTCCTTTTCCTGTTAATAGTGTCATATCACAAATTGAAAATTTCTCTCATACTGATACCTCAAAGTGTGTTAGTGTTGTAGATGAACTTGTAAATAATCCTGTAAATAAACCTTTATTTTGGTCTTTGTATTTCGATGGATCAAAATCCAATGACGGTGCAGGAGCAGGATGTATTTTAGTTAGTCCAGAGGGAGAAAAAACCATGTTATCATGTAGATTGGAATTTGAGTGTACTAATAACACTGCAAACATGAGGCATTGATTCAAGGGCTCAATAAAGCAATAGGCCTAAATATTCAATATCTGAAAGTATTTGGTGATTCTGAGATTGTTATTAAGCAAGTAAGGAATACTATTCATTGTCTCTCGAGTCATCTCAAACATTATCAATTACTTGTTCAAGATCTCATAACTCATTTTCTATCATTTGATATATATCCTATTCCTAGATCACAGAATGCAGCAGCAGACCTAGGAGAAATTGTCCCACATTCTTCCAAGCAACACAGATACATCCTTACTGCCACGGACTACTTTACCATGTGGGTAGAAGCAATTCCTCTAAAGGTAGCCAATTCTGATGCAATTATTGAATTTATTGATCAGTTCATCATTACAAGGTTTGGTTTGCCTAATGTGCTTATTTTTGACAATGCATCTTATTTTTCTGGAAATAATATAGTTGAATTTTCTCTTAAGAAAGGTTTTAAGTTAAAATACTCTACAAATTACTATCCTCAAGGAAATGGCTTAGCAAAGTCAACTAACAAGAATCTCATCAAGATTATCAAAAGAACTGTTGACCAAAACCAAAAGAATTGGCATAAATCTTTGATATTTGCATTATGGGCAAATCGCAAAACTCAGAAGGCCTCAATAGGTACTTCTCCTTTCAACTTAGTGTATAGGAAAGAAGCTGTAATACCTCCAAATTTAGCACTCCCATCTCTAGCCCTAGTGCAATTTATTGAAGAAATTCCTTCTTCCTCTATTCAATTGAGGTGTGATCAAATCCTTAAATTGGATGAGGAAAGAGAAAATGCTAGAATTACTCATTCTAAACATCAACAAATCATTAAATCTTATTTTGATGCAAGTTCTGTCAGCTCAAAATCATTACAAACCGGTGATCTCATTTTGAAATGGGATAAAGCACATGGAGACAAAGGTAAGCATACCAAATTTCAAAAGATGTGGCTTCAACCATTTCAAATCATTGAAAAGATAGGCTCATCAACGTTTCTACTGCAAGATTTATCAGGAAAGAGAGATTCTCTTCCTGTGAATGGGCTTACCTTAAATAAATTCTTCTCCTAAGGGGGTAACCCCTTCTTACATGTACATATTCTTTATGCAAGCTAGTTTCTTTTAGGAAATTATGTTGTAAATACTCTCCCATTGACTTTTCACTATTGAAAATATCTTTGAAAGAATATTGTGAATACTTGCTTTCAAAAATAGAACCTTTTAAGGAAATGATTACAGTTTTGGAAATTAGATATAACATGAAACTCTGAAAATCGCTTTAAATTTTGTCAAATCTTCCAAACCTTGAAAATATAGTAAATCATTTTGAAGTTTTATAAAGTTAATAAAGGTTATTTATAAAAAGGTAAATACTCTCTCTAGCTAAGCATCCACAACTCTAAAATTATCATCCACAAACTCTTGAGTAAGTCATTCACCCCATCCACTAGGTTTATGATTTTTTTTTTTTAATTCTAAATATATTTGATTTAAAAGATAAGAGGTCTCATGACAAGCCTGCTTACCATGATCATAGGGAAATAATTAAACTGACATTACCAATACTGCATATCAAAACAGGGTAATGGCTTATAATCATAAGACAAGGGGTCTCATTACGAACCAGCTTGTTCAGTTCAATTACAACCAGTGAATGGCATTGTCATCATCTGGCTCCCACACTAGGACAATGGCTTTTATTCCAAAAAAAAATAAAAAAGTAAAAAATAAAAAATATACATGTAAACATATCTTTTGGATTTATCTTCAAAAAAGTGATACTCTTAGATGGATGGGACAATGAATGACTAATGGTTAAAAGGTAACCCTGTCGAGACTATAGATGTTTGTTGGCAGCAGAGGCACTACCTGTGGCAAAAGAGTAAACTTAAAAAAGCTAAGTTGGAGGAGCCCCCTACTTTATCTTTAACAACCAATCAAAGCTGGAAAAAACCAAAAATGTTTTTATTTTATCATAAGGTTTTGAACGAGAAGTTGCAGAATTTATATATTTTTATTTCGAAGTAAAGTTTTATCTAACTAATTCTTAGATAGTGGTCTTTTCCACAATTGATTCTACATAAGAAAGTTTTAGAAATTTCATTATTTTTTCAGAGATAGCTGGTTCTCCCAATGAATCGCCAATTGTTGTGCTATACAACAAACCCCCCATTTCAATTTTTAAACTCTTAGTCTTAAAATACTAAATAAGAAATGGGTACCCTTTTGAATATAAATAAAAGCAATAAACTTTTAAATAAAACAAATTTTCCATAGAAATCATATTGAAATTTCTTTTAGAGTAGTTAGGACCGCTCATCGCAAATCGCATTTCTTTGGAACCCATGAAAATCCATTGGAAGGATCACGATGTGATCATAGCCGTAACAAAACCCTCATTGCAAAGTTTTATCAAGATAAGCCTTTTATACGCATAAAGTAATAAAACTGTCGCATCTCGCACAATGTTAATACCTTGGGACGATTTAAAGTGGCATTGAAACTTTGCGATGCGATAAGGCTATCCCCAAATCGCATATCATTGATTCATAGTAAAGTGTCCATTAAAATCCATTGAAATCTTGTGATGCGATAAGGCTATTGAAAATCGCATATCGCAGATTCATAAAGAAGTATCCAACACTATACATTGAAGAATCATGATACGATTTAATTATCACATGGCGTGCTCTCAATAAAAATAAAGTGATAAATATTCTAAATACATGCGGTAAAGGGATAAATTGATAAACAAAGAAATGATGTGATTTTCCAAGATTAACACCCGTTGTCTCCCTATGCCAGCTAAGCACTCATCGCAATCGCAACGATGCAAACAATTTTTTTATGGCACTTCTAACTCCTGATTTGCGATACGCAACTATTAGACAAAATGAAAATAACGCAATCGCTAATCGCAAATCGTGGAATCGCAACACCTATTCTACAAAATACCATTACAAGACTTGCGATGTGACATATGGTTTCAACATTAATGTTCTACATTGGAGATTATGGTGAAACATTAAGGAGCAGTTATGGGTACGTCCTTTGAGGATTTCATCTGAGATAGCTAAGTACAACATAACGTCTCATGCATCTAATGCACTTAACTGCATTTAGTCTGTAATTTGTATTATCTCTGTTCAAGTTTTTCGAATGTTACGCTCCTCTTTCTCATTTTGCAGGACTGACTGAGTATCACACATCAAGCAAGATGTCTAAGAAATATCAGAAAGTAAAAGCCCCCGTGGTAGTGGAAGAATCACCAGCAAAATTGGTGGTAATTGCAGATACTACCTATCTAGGACTCGGTAAAATCTCATGGGAAGGCATCTATACTTTACTCAAAGCAGAAAATACAATGGAGATAGAAGAAGAAGCAACAACGGATGGAACCGATAAAACAGAGAGCATGCTCAATGACCTAGCCAGCCCCTTCCTCCATAAAATAGCAGCTCGAGCCAAATTTTTACCATATAATGATCTAATGAGATGGGTGATCAAAAGTATTAATATAACAGATAGAGCCTTCTTCACAGCCGATGGGAAGATGTTCGGGACATTCAAGCCTGAAGATATTAAGCAGATGTACCACTTGTCGGATCCCCAGCGGCACTACAACAAGGCATTTATGGAAGCTTTCACTAAGGAGAATGACCTAGAGTCAGACCCTATCAAACAGTGGAGACATATTCCAAACAAGCATAAGCACGAATCCTCTGGTATGTACTCTGTGGACTTCTTGGCATCTCCATATTATTATGGTGCTGCAATGGTATGTAGGCTCTTTAGAAACCCAAATTCTGCTAGGTTTTCTATAGAAATGGTCCCATTAATAGAAGTAGAAATTAACTCGTTTATTATGGATTAGGTAACTATTATATCTGATAAAACGGCCAGTTAAATATTAGGTTATAGAAGAAACAAATTTGTCACCACCAGAGTCGTGCCCCCATTTTATATGAGTGCCTACATAATGGACACTATCTGTTTCAATTCTGACTTTCCTATTCTGGGTTGGAAATGGATTGTTCAAGACCCAACCCCTATCCATATTTATCACAAGTATCTATGGAAGTCAGACTACAAAAATCACATCTACAGAATTTTCCATGGTTTTGTTTTACCTGTTCATCAAGCCATTTTTAACAAGCCTGCTCCTCGAGTCTCTGACGAAGCCAGCATTGACTTAACTTCAATCGGCAGTTGGTTCGGGGAGGAGAATTTCACCTATATTAGAGTTTTTGGGAGTATAACAGACCCTCATGTCCTTCCACTCTATATCCCAGACAAGCTATTAGCTAGGGAAATAGCATACCAAATAGTGGAGAAGGGAATGACTAGAAACCTCAAAGACTCTAAAAAAAAGTGTGGCCTCCATTTCCCCTCCACTATGGCACCTACACATTGCATGACTTTAAGCATGTTGAAAAAGAAGCAGAGAAAACTAAGGACATGGGTCTAGCAGTAATACCTAAGAGATAGTATGATCCAAACAAGGTCACTTACAATTTCGCCAGACAGGTGAAAATTGCTAAATTTATGCATGAGGAGGATGAGTTTAATGATTTATTCGCTTATGCAGAATTATTTTCACAAGTAACTCAACTAGAAATATTTAAACTAGGAGCCGCAAAGATGAATGAATTCATGGAATACAGGACAAGGAGGTTATAGACATTACCTCTAGATTTGTTAAATACTACCCCTACTGTTCAGCAAGAAGAACACTTATAAGAGGAGACTGTTGAAGAGATTTCCGGGAAAGGGTAAATAGTTGAAAAGACCGGTGAACTCCTTGGCATAGATGTTCATATTGACCCCATATTGATAAAAGAATGGGAACAATTTGATCAGCAAATAAAAAACCAGAGCGACCCCCAAAACATTATTGCATCAGCATCGCCCGCAACTCAACAGCCCACCGTGACTGAGAGCGTGATTGAAGAGACACCCAGTACAGTCATAGCTCAGAAACAAGTTGAAATAATCCATGAAAACCCTTCAAGTGAAATTACACTAAATATTGAGGAGATACGACCTTTGGATGTCTTTTATAGTCCTAAGCACAAAGCTATAGTTAGAAAACAGAGAAAAAAGAAAAAAATTGACCAGACATCATCTATAACTCCTCAATCAGAATTTATGAATGTTATATGGAAGGATTCAGAGGTCAACCCTTCTAAGGATTTGACTAAGCTATCCCAATATGCAAGGGCTTACACAGCTGCCACAATTGATAAGGCCACCGAGGTTAATATATTAATCAAAGAAAAATATCAAAGGATTGCTCAGCTTGAAGAGAAAACAACATCAGAAAAATAGAAGATTAATCGGCTTGAGGAACAGTCGGTCGAAGAAAAATAGAGGAACGAGCAGCTCAAAGTTCAATTAAACCTAGAGAAACAAAAGATTGACCAGCACGCCATGCAAAAACAAAAACAGTTGTCCCAGCAACTCGAACAACTTCAATTGACACATCAACAAGGAATGAAGGCAAAAGAGGAAGAAATCTCACAGCTTCAACTATATACAGAATAGTTCAGAGATTATCCTAAGGACGAGGAATTCAAAAAGGAAGCTCTAGAAGTAAATAAGGCCTTATCACAACAGCTCAATCTCCTCTGCCATAAAATATCACTTATCGACCCACTATGCATCACCATTGCATTGCTGATCGATCAGGCAGTTAATACCAGATTAGAATTTGAGGACGCAGATGACAAGGTCTCAAATTTCCTCAAATGGAAAAGCACAGTGGAAGGCAGAGCTGCTAACCTACCAAAAATTCAAGAGTCACATAAAGAAGTATTGTTTTCGGAATGGGAAACACAGTTAATAAAGGGAGAAAAGGGTACTTCCAGAACTAGAGCTATAATGAACAATGTGATAGAGCTGGTAAATGATAATTTATATGGAGTTAATTTGATTTCTAACTGTTCCCCTGGAAATCTCCCGAAAGCGAAAATGTTAGAAAATCAATGGAAGCGGGAATTGGCCACCAAAGAAGAAAAACTTAGCAGAGTACAAAGCCTTACTTGGGAGGATTTTTGGTCCTTTTTGGTCAAGCCACACAGTGAACAGATGACCATCAAATGCCTTACCAACGCTCTTGATCGCATGGTGCCCGAGCTTTCAGATGCCACGTACACAGGACAACTACACTCAAGGATGATTCATCCTCCGGAAATTCAAAACATGCTCTCAATTTGTCAGTTGCGGATACAGGAGAAAAAATAGATACAATGAATCCTTTTCAAAGGCAATCGCACTACTATTTTTGTAAATAAAATCCCAGATTTGCATATTTACAGTTCCAACAACTCTAAGCAATTTATATTGATAGTTTGTTTTAGTTCTATTATATAAACCCTTTCATGTTATTGAGCAAGGGGTCCTCAATTCGTACAAAAAATAGACTTCAAAAGTTGCACTTCTGCGCTTCTAAATTTATTTATTTTTTATAAGCAGTGGATCAAGGTTTCAAATTTTTGTTAAAGAACTTTTTCAAGACCTGCACTTTTGTATCTCCTAGAAGGTTCTGGAATAAACAAGTGGAACCAGAATGTTATTTGCATATCAAGACTCAAATGCATGCGGTATTTTTATCATTGTTCTTTTTGTCTTGATCTCATTGACATTTCATTTAATTTTGCTATTGTTGATGTATTCATACGCTTCAAATAATTCTATATTGAGTCATTTCTGAACGATTTAGAATTATTACAATTAGAGATATATATCAACGATAAATATTACGATGTCATGCAATATGTTTTCATAATTACTTTGTTTAATTTCTTAAACAAAGTAATAATTATTCAAATACACCTTTCTATAGATAAGTAAATCATATATATGATTGTTTGTTTGTTAGGAATTATCAAGAATCACATTGTTATTAGATTCCCCGGGTCATGTAGGAATATTTGTATATTTTAAGGTCATAGATTAAACACTTACCATCTCTGATATACATTAAAACATTCATTCATCAAACCACATATTATTGGGAAACTGGTCCCATAACCCCCAGTCGGAGCCACCATCCCAAACGGAAAAGGAGTTGTACTAAGGTCTGGACCGGGTGGTTATCCCCCATTGTTGGTGCTACGATTTTAGAGGTATCAACACATTCATGGCCCTTTCTACATTGATAGTTGTCCTTAATCATGAACTTGTCATTCTTATCAATCCATCTACAAAATGGAAGGAATTACCTCTTGAGATGAATAAGCTATCCGTAGTAGAAAAAAATTAGGATTTCTCGATATAGGGAAATCCTTTATGCAACCTCTAAAAGTAAAGATTTGAACTTATGTACAGGAAATAAATAAGACACCATAAATATTTTCAAATATCCTCTTTTAGACCAATAACTTATATTCATAGGAAATCATTGACAATAAAAAATGTCAACCTCTTGGTAGATATTTTATTGAGAATTTTCATTGGCCAATTTCTTGCTTTTCTAACAAAACTTTGAGTTTAGGTTGTGCTAGGAACCTGGGTTTTCACAACTAAACTCATTATTTTTCTTCTTCTATTTTTTTTTATTTTTTTTAAGGATGGAATAAAGGTGAATAGAATAGGTGAGGATGGTAAACTTGTGAAAGAAAATGGGTTGAAAGTGAGATGGATGAACAGATAGAAACTCGAAAGAAGGAAATTGGCATAGAACATGGTTTGATGAATGACATTATGAATAATAGGGCTTTTGGGATGCTTCTTTGAAATTAGATGTGACTTTAAATTAAATGGAACTTGAATTATTCTTTTGATGATTTACTATTTGTCATTTTCCTTGA
Source organism: Pinus tabuliformis (assembly GCA_031772625.1). NCBI lineage: Eukaryota > Viridiplantae > Streptophyta > Pinopsida > Pinales > Pinaceae > Pinus > Pinus tabuliformis. The sequence continues at coordinate 859,852,529 of CM062812.1, forward strand.
GCTTGATTCATCTTGTAGGATTATAGGGTTATTTATGTTGTTGGTCAACAGTTGAAGGAAAGATCCAAGGATTTTGAGCCTATTTGATGGTCTCAACATCATATAATGTTCCACTTTGTTTGAATTGAATATTTTAATTTCATACTCTTTTATATGAATTTTAAAACTTGGCTTTGAAAACCACTCATCCATAAATTTAACCCCATGGATCCTCTTGGGACTTTCAAAAACTTAGCACTTTCTTGCAATAAAATGTGATATGGTGGAGAAGAAAGGTGATCAGTACTTCTCCCTCAAATATTTATACAAAATAATTATAAACAATTCATATGAACAAGTCCAAAGAATATATATATGAAGAAAAATGCATTTTTTTACCTAATGGGAAGTGATAGCTAGCTTAGACCTCTTGGAAATGTTTTCTTCATAAAATATTCATTTTATCTATTATTGTAGTGATTCCAAAGCCCAATTTAGGTAAATTAATATGGATACTTCTAGTACAAATAGGTTTACAAAGAAGTTTAAAATGATGTGTTAAACATGATGAAAAGCACCCTGCTTGATAGAGTTGTTTGTAAATTGTTTACTAGACCAACAATGACTACTTGGATCGCAACATTTCCATTAAAGGTTGGATTGATAGGATTCCACTTGGATATTAAAGTAGATTTGTTTTTGTATCTCAAATATAAATATTTTTCTAATATCTTTTGATTTGCTATCACAAAAATGTTGATAATCAGATCTAGGAGGGAAAGTTCTACTATGTTGATTTTAAGACATGTAGACACTAAATGTGGCATAAATTTTTCACTTGACATCCAAATTAAATGATTCAAATTGTAATTTAAACTGCACTTGATGGTATATATTACTTAGAAATAGGTTTTGGAAAGAAGATGAATTGGTATGTGAAATATGACGATGAGTGGTCAAAATGTAGAATTGTCACAATGCAAAGTTTATGACATACAATTAGTTATTTGAGAATAACCTTTTTCATATGTTGTTAGATTTAGGTGATTAAAATTGGGTTGGATACTAGATTCCAAGGACTATCTCCTCTAGAAATAGTTTGTAAAAATATGCCCATCAAGTCCCTCAAATATTTATTGTACTCACTTTGTATTTAAATTTTCCACTTCAAACCTAGTAACTATTTTGGCTATATCTTTTTTGTTTGAGATCCAAATTGAAATATTCAAAATGAGTTAGACTAGGTTTCAAGGGCTACTTTGTATAGAAACATGTTTTATTAATAATTTGTTATGGTCCTACAAAATAGGACTGTTTCGGCTGCACTTTGCCGTAAAATCCTTTCAAAATTAGTATTGAGCAACGATTTGAATGATTATTCATGCAACATTGAACCTAACTTATTGTGCAAAATTTTATTAATTAATTTATTATTTTTACTATCCTATGTTATTTTAGAAAAAAAAAAATTCCCTCAAGTATAAGAGAATTTTCAATGCATCCATTTGTGTGACAAGATCATAAGTACTCTCATATCCAAATTTGAAAAGAAAAACATAATGAATGCTTGGACATGAGAGATCAGATGCTCATATGGATTTGATGCCAATAAATATTAATAAATGGAGTGGTATTGTGGCCTAATGGTTCTTCAAAACTGATTTTCAATCTGATCTTTGACTTCTTGGCTCTCTTTTGTTGTCATACCATAAATTTTTTCTTGTGAAAGTTGTTCATTACATTCTTGAATGGACAAGGGTTCTTGTATCTCTTCATCAAAAGTGGCCCATGACTCCTTGTCCTCGTTATAAGGATAACTAGGAGAAGCTTCTAGGTTCTCCTCTTATAGATCCTCTTCATGGATGTTTTTCTCATCTTATATATTTTGAAATGAATATTCATCACTAGTGATAATTATGAATTGTGGACAAGGACTTGAGAATGTCCTTGTGATGGCACACCTTCCTTCACTGGACAAATTATTTAGCATCTTCATTTGTCCCAGTCTTGCAAATAGATTAGTGGTTGGTTTTATTAGTTGTTGGGGTTTATTTTATGTATTTTTCTAGTCCCTACATTTAGAAGAATTCATATATGAACATAATTAAATATAAATCAATTAACCAAATATAAATATGATTTAGACTTCCGGATACTCAACTAAAGTGAATGCGCAGATTCTTACCTCTTGTCTTACCATATCCACTCCTCCAAATCCTAAATGTTTATATTTTTGACAAAAATGCAAACTTCAAGAAAATTCTAAGTCTAATTAACTCACCATGTGCTTCCCCTACAACGGTGCCAAAAATGTCAGGCTAATTTAGAAACCTAAATTAGGACAAAATGTTCAAATCAATTCAGTGTTCATAAAATTAGAAGCACACTATAGTATGTAATGATTTAGATTAGATTAGTTGTTACTTATAGGTTAAGTCAAAAGTAAGGACTATATTAAGAAAGCGTGAAACAAAAATTTTAATCTAATCATGCAGGCTTCGAATATAAAACGCACTAACTTGACTTATGAGCACTTTGGACTAGGCATATACTAAGAATTCTCACACAATTCAATGTTCTCTATACAATCATGCTCAAAATATCAAGTGTTCACTCAAATGATTGGAAATGGAAATTGACAAAGGGGTCCTTAATACAAAGTATTGATTAATGCACTAGGGCATTTCTTGCCACTAGAGGCAAGTGGACACTTCAATAGTCTTTTAGTCAATTCAATAGATTTTGACCTAGTATTAGTTAAGACATTGAGAATGCACTATTATTTTCCCCATTTGTGAGAGAGAAAATGGGCAGTCACTCATAGTCTTCCACTCATTTCTTTTTCTACCATGTTCTCAAACCATTAATCTACTCTAAGGAAAGAAGCGAATGAAAAACATGGAACTATGGTGTTTGATAGATCAAGGTTAAATGGAAAATTTATCAAGAATTTGGGTCTTCTTCACCAACAAATGTGGTGAATTGTACCCTTGGTGCCTTGGTTACTTTTTCCAAGCAAATTGATCCTTCAAACGAAAATTACTCTATAATAAATAAGACGCATAAACATATTGAAACATATAACAATATATATATATATATATATATATATATATATATATATATATATATATATATATATATATATATATATATATATATATATATATATAATGAAGGATATTAAAATGAATATGGCTACTATGATATACTAATACAATATAGCGATATATCGCGGTATGTGGTTTATGAAGTATATTGTGTAACGCCCTCCTCCCACATCTACCCAAGTAACCATGCCAACCGAGTAAACATGCGAAGAGAGGTTACTATGATTGGATTCGACCTCCTAGGTTTCCTTAAGAAAGTGGAATCGATGGAACACATCAACCAACCTGTCCACATCAACAACAGAAACCTCAGGAGACATGTCAGCCACTCAGACATCCTGTCCCTAGGTCCCACTGATGTTATGGACATCTTAAGCCTCAATTGCTCTCATGCTATAGGAAAGAGAGCATCCAAAAACCCAAAGCCACTCTCACAGGCTTTCCTGCCAACAACTAGAGACTAAATTTGTCAGCACTATGCCAGTGACCCTAAGATTTGAGCCACTTTTTCAGGCCTAGAGCCTAGGTCACTACCCAGAATGGAACGATAATTCAGGAACAGTAAAATAACAGGGAAACATTGATGCAAAATCAATAATTTGAACAAGACCTTAATCATACCCTACTGGCCATGCCAGGCATTTCATCAAACATATCATCAACATGTAACCTACAGGTTTAAACAACATAATTAAGTGTAGGGATCTCATACTTATCTGAGAATCACTATGAACTATTGTTCCCTCGTGTCACTCACTACATTATCATATATTAGGACATAGATATAGTATCTATTCATTTACAAGCAAAAACATGTTGAGAGCCATATATAGTTGTTGTCATAAAACACAAATATAACCAGCATAATAACAACATAAATACTCCTGAAAGTAAATCCATATAAACCACATATAATCCATCAAAATTATCATAGAAATACAAGGAGAAATAATCATTCATTAATCATGCAAAAACCAAACTCGAGATGGGACTTCCACGTTCCACCCGACCATAGAGTGACTGATTCAAATCTCTCTTCATGCATTCACCCCCATGCCATATTCCAAGCATGAATGTGGGACTCAAACCAAAAGAACCAACCAGGACATATCAAGGCTAAACCACCTCACCCTCATCAATAGAAGCCAGGCTTTACTGTAATCCATCCCAAATAACTAGGCCAACACAATGAACACATCATAATAGGCTTTACCGTGATCTCCACCCGATCACTAGGCCAAATAAGCATGGATGCCACTAGATTTCTCCACTTACACCGTGAGGAATTTTCCTATCTCCTAGTCTCTCAGGATTTACCGCAATCCAAACCTAGATCACTAGGCCCTAAACCGAGACCCACTCTCCAGTTTTTATCGCATATCCCAACCCTGGGATTACAAGGCCAAATGAAGAGCAAACCACCTCTTGGCTTTACCATATATCTTGCCATTCAACGGCAAGGATTCCTAGGCCCACCAAGGCAACACAATCTTGGCTTTACCACAACCTGCAATCTGGCTCAGGGGTCACTAGGCCAGTGGCTTTACCATGATCCACAGTCTGGTTCAGGGACCACTAGTCCATGTGATCTATCATTTGGAGATCCATCTCACTCAGTTTTGAATCCATCCGACAATCCAGCTCAACCAAAACATGAGAACCCATCACACCATGGTTATCTGAAATGGCAAGGCTAGGCTGAAAACATTGTTACACCTAGAAAAACCCATGCCACAACAACAAAATAACCACATGCAATACCATTCATGGCAAATCTAGCAAGGAAAATACATATGCAAATCGATACCTGCAATGAATATTGTTGTAGCTGCTTAATCCTAGCTTTCCCTGCTTCATTTTTGCTTCATCTTGCCTTCTTTTCCTTTTTTGCTCCAATGCCAAAATGCTCCAAGAAAACTCTAAGTGTCCAAGAGTGAGAGAGAGAGAGAGAGAGAGAATAATGAGAGAGATCCAAAACTCAACTGAAAAAAGGTTACCAACTGATCCTCAGAAGCCTTTTTATGAATGAGGCCTCTATTTTCTTCATTTCCATTATTTTCTTTCAATTTCCTCCTTATATGCAACCTATGACCCTTCACCTCCCTTTTCTCCTAATTTCCATTATTTTCATAAATAAATGTGCCAAAAATTCCATTTTTCCTTTCCAAATCCTTAGTCATTGCCATTGACAATTTCTTTAGCCATAAACAACCAAATGAACACCACGTAGGATATCTTGCCCAACATTGAGCTTGGAATAAGTGTCCCATCAACCGTGGTTATTATTTTTGCCTTTATTAACTTTTATTACATGGAATTTTCACCAAGGCTGTTATAGAACCCACCCCTTGGGGAACACCATCCTTGGTGTTAGACCACACCAAAACCTAAGAAAAATTGCTAAAAAGAAAACATAGTGCCCATGGAGCTTTATAACATAGCTCGATGTAGTATTTACAATGATCACCCTGCTAAAATAAAACCATCATGACAACATAATAACATGACATCATAATGACATGACACCCATATCATTTATTGGAGCTTTATGACATATCTCATTGTGGTATTTACATCCATATACATATGTATATATAGAAACATCACCAAAACATACACCAAAACATATACCAAGACATATACCCAAAATATCATACCAAACCACCAAGTCAAAACTTCTTTGCCTCAACTGGAAAACAAGGAAGGATACATAACCCAAATCTGATACGCCATCTCCCATGTAGCATCATCGGGCCCAAAGTGCTTCCATTGCACTTTAACTTGCTTGATTGCTCGGTTCTAGAGCATGAGTACCTTTTTTCTGCAATATACACTAAGGCTCAGCTAGAATTCTCCATCTGGTTCCACCAACAATATAGACCATCCAATCACGTTATCAACATCCTTAACATACTTATTAAGTAATTATACATGGAAAACATCATGGAATTTCACTGTCGGAGGTAGTGTAAGTCGATAGGATACTAGACCAATCCTCTTAATGATACTGAAGGGTCCACAAAATAGTGGTGCCAGCTTGTCATATGATCCAATCCACAAGGATCTCTTCTTCAATTTGATGCACAAGTACACCTCTTCCCCAACCTGGATTTTCCACTGGATAAATCGTTCTTGCAGACAAGACCGATCTCCCTAGTATCAACTGATATCTAGCAACAAGCAAAACAAGCAAATCTACCTTTCTCTAAATATTGCGATTTATAAATAAAAACCAAGAGGTGTTTTAGACCCCACCTTAAGTCCAACGCTAGTTTGTGGTAGCCACGCTTTGACCGTCTGAACAAGTTTCCTGTAAAGAACCTACAAACACAAACAAGCACACATCAAATAACACCTACATAGCTAATATAATAAATCATATTCATCATGGTGATCAAGGAATCCATGAAATAAACCATAGAAGACAGCTTATTGAGAAAAATAAACTTGAATGTATTAACTTTGAACAAAGAAGAACTTTACAACCTTTGGTGCCTTGATGTTGTACAAGCTCCTCCCAGGGTCCAAGCAAGAATCTCCTCTACTTTGACAAGCTTCACACTCTTCCCAATGAGATCAAAAGGTATGTAATCTCTCCTCTCAAGCTCAATTAGGAAGTCTAAATTCCAACAGCATTTACCCTCAAAAATATTCATCTTTCAACCTCCTTAGTAACCAGTCCAATGCCTCATTTTATAGTGCAGAGGAAGGAAGTTACAGGTCCACCTATGAAGGGATAGAGTCCTCCTTCAAAGGGATAAGCTCCTCACATCAAGGGGTTAGCTCCTTTAGTTATGGGATGCATGAACCTCAAAGGAGCGAACTTGCCACCTCAGGATTCCCTCTAGAAGCTTCCAGAAATAACCCAAAGTGAGTTTTTAAGAATGTACTTGTGCCTTTTTTACTTTTACAGGGGTCCGCACCCATAACACAGAAACAGAGCGGGCAGGTCCGCAGGGGACATGACCAGTAGGTGCAGGACCGCAAGTAATGCTAAGAGAAAGTACGGAACCAGATTTTTAGAGATTTTTAAGGGTTTTCTCTCATTTTTCAAGGCTTGACATGAAGAGATGAGGTTTAAGACTTGCAAAGGAGGAAAGTATGAGTGGTGATAGACTCATACTGATTGCAGAATGTCATGGTGACAATATTTTTTGCAACAGATTGCCCCCTAAAGTACGAAGTCTATAATAGATGAGGATTTCATTTGTCATCTCAGAAGAGTGAAGTACTTTATCATTTCGAGGATCATCCTATGGAGAGCCTGGTTGGAACCTATAAAAACATTCAATACAAAATATATATATGTGATCATATCATCGTTGAGGTAGGCATTCCCCTACTCAGATCAAAACTGACTAGAAAACTAACTAAAATGCTCTGATATAGGAATGATCTTGTAATACATCACAGGTATAGACATATGTAGACACAGTATGGGCGGATCCATCTGTTTATGAATAGTCCACTGTATAATGAATAACAAAATTCCTCGCAGCCTGGATGGTGGAAACTAGATCCAGGGTCTTGATTTCTGCTTCCCAAACTAGTACAATTCTATCCATGTGAATGAATGTGTCGAAGTTGAACATGGTAGAAACCACTTGATTACCAGTCAATGATGTAAACTATTAACAAGTGTGAGAGAAACCACCAGTTATGTCAATGGCTCTCAAAGTAATCAGTACAATCCATGAAATGTGAATAGATGAGTTGATGTCGAACATGTCACGGAATCCTTTGATCGAAGGTCAATGATGCAACCTGTCGTCGAAGGCGAGAAACCTGCCAATGAGGCATGCAGATTCCAAGGTACTGATGATTTCTAGATCATCTTTCTAGATAATGAGCTGAAGTCGATAGAAAGCGATCCGTCGTAGGCAAGCCCACAACACGAAATCATAGATCAAGTTTGAAGAAATATATTTACAAGGACTGACTCAGGGATGGTCAAGATGGATGACAGATATTTTGCAGATGAATGGTTTATTTGCACTGACATCCTGAACACATAACGACACTGCAGATGGTTTGGTGACAATTGACCCAAAGCTAATATCCAAAAACCGGCTGAATACTTTCAATATGGTTTGATTAACTGTTAGGCAAAGGATTTCCCAACCCAGGTGAACAAAAAATGTCGTGTTCAAGAGTGGTTAAATGCTTTTCTAAGGCACAAAGTATAACAAACAGGTTCATTTTTCTCTCTTTTCCCCCACCATTTCTGGCAAGTACCTCTTTATTTTTTACAAGCTTGAGGAGGATAACATTTGCTTGGTTATAAGCTCATCCTTCGAATGAGTCCAACTTAGTTTAAAATTCGAACCCTAAGAAGGAGTGGTCCATTCCTATTTGAAATTGAACAGGTCCTTTACTGTTAAATTTTAACGAGTCCAGTATAGAAGAAACTCGGTGTTTCTCAATTTTAGGGAGTCAGAAGAAAAACTTAAGAAAACTCCATAGTTGTACTTTTTCATAAATTTGTGTCTCCCAAGCCCGAAAAAGTATAAAATAATACTTGAGAGAACCGCTTGACCATTACGATCAAGGAGTACTTTTCATAATTAGTGTCTCTGATCCGAAAAAGTAAAAAAGCGATCAAGGACACGTCGTTTTATAACCAATATCGAACTTGAAACAACAAAAGCCCGGCAATCTTTTCATGTTTATACGGTCAGAAAAGAGCTATAAGTGGACCGTCCTTTTAATTCTGTTTTAACGAGCTTAAAAAGAAAAACTTGGCAATATTTTCATATTTTACGAGTCAGAAAAGAGCTTAAAGAGGACTCTAATGTTTTTTGTTGAAAATGATCAATTTCTCCTGAAAAATCCAATATTCTGCACAAAAACTCAAACATTACTCATACCTGTTTAGAATAAATAAAAATGTGTCAAAAGTTACCTCTTTAAAGTGAAAAATAAACAAATTAAAAATTCATTTATTCAAAAAAGCTTATAAAAAGGGCTTTTGTAAATTCATTTTTACTGTTTAACTTCAAAGTGAGAAAAGAGAGCTTTTGGGTAAGAAGCTTCCTGTGAAGATTGTGGAAAATTCGTTTGTTGGAATCGAAAACCATCACCTCCAGGTAATCCACATCACTTTAATCTTGCATTTCAACCGTTTGAATTTTTTTTTAGGCTTCCATTTTGATTTTTAAGAGAAAAATTAGTTTAAAAGACCGCTCACGGGGGTCCGCAGGCGCAACATGCAAAACCTGCGGACCCCGACTTTTTCCTACAGAGGAAAGAGCCAGGGGCCCGCACCTACTGCTTGGGCAGAGTGCGGACCTACGCACTGTCCCTAACTGGAGAGTGCGGACCCTGCAACATAGGTTTTACAACTTCAATTTTTTCAATTTCCGCCCAAAAACTTTGAATTAAAATGTTCTAATCCGCCTTTTTTTTACAATGTAGGATATACACAATGCTCATTTGGCAGGAACGGGAGCACGAAGATGTGGACCTTGCCGCAATTAATCATCAACCCTCAATAGATGCATTGAGGGCATGCGGGCTATTTAAATTCTGGGCCATACCTGGCATGAGGGCCCAAGTAGAATTTTTGCAATGGCTGGTGGACAGATGGAATATACAGGACCAGTGTTTCATTATTGGTGGCCACCAGCTCGAAATGGAGCTAGAGGACATTTACTTCTTGACTGGTTTTCCCAAGAGAGGTGAACGATTATCTCTATTCGGGACTAGGCCAGGTGGCCAGTCTGTCGATAGTCTCCGACTAGAGTTTTGTAATGACCAAACAAAGGACAAAGGGATTGATATCAAAACCATCTCCCGTCCTGAACTCAAAGTGATTGCATTTACTATCACCAGACTTTGCGGAAGCGCAGCACTGCATGTAGCTACCGGATCCCAAATGCGAATGGCAATAGACTGTTATTGAGGCACCATCTTCAACTGGTTCGAAGCTGTGCTGGCGAATGTAAAAGGCCAACTGACTAGAGCAAAGAACGGACAACTAAAAAACTTTGGATATGGTTTCTTAGTTGTGAGCTTTGGTCTAGAGAGGGTTCTGATGTTGGTCCCACAGCATCTTTCCGTTGGAGCTGGACTTCCCCGAGAGCCCAAGTTGATGCGTTGGGTTGCAGTTATGGCCCGTCATCATGAGGAGGGTTCAGAGGTTGTTCGATTTTCTACTGAGTATTTTCGTTGGTTGGAGAACCAACTTTTCGCGATTCAGGATTTTCCTTATGCTAGGATGGATTATCGTGGTGACTCAGACATGACTCTTCCACCAGGAGAGCAGTGGGATGACTCAGGTAAAATCATTCTCAACATTTTCTAAGTTTTAAATTTTTTTTGTTTTTAAATCGTCCAAAACTGATAGTAAAAAGTTTCAAATGCAGATGTGGGTCCACGGCGACCAGCCACTCTCCGACCCTATGAGAGGAGACACCCAGCTGCAGTAGTACCGGCCCCATGGGACGAATCTACAGAGACCCTGACCGAATTGGAAAACCATCTAGAGCGTTTGACAGCAGATATTCCAGAGACTAGCATAGATGACATTCCTCTTAGGTTACAGTGCTATGTGATTGGGGTCCCAGGACCTTTCAGGAGGTTCCTTTGTAGGGTGGCCCGAGTAGTGGTTTCTTATCGTGATCATCACCAGTGATAGGATGATCGCCTTTTGTAAACTCATATGAAATTTTTGCTTTTTGTACTATCATTTTTGCCGATCATAAGGTGTTTTTCAACCTATGATCGAAGACGATGTATATTTGACACACTTTTATGCTATGCTATATCACTATTATTGGTTATCTTGTAAAACATGTTATGGAATGTTTTTAAATTTACTGTTTGATTATTGCAAATGTCTACTTAACATTCGAGAAGTAATTGCATCTGCTAATGTATTTAAATATCTTGGAATATTTTGATATTCAATGTAGTCAAATTCATGTTCCAAGAGACGAACTCTCAAAAATAATCTTAACAACACTGGATTTCTAATGGCATAAACTCTATTAAGCTGCAATACAACGAGTTCAGAATCTAACCTCACAATCAAACTTCGAATCCCAAATGAGATGGATTCAGATAATAACTCAATAATTGCACTATACTATGCAATGTTGTTCATTGTTTGACCGAGGCTTACCCCATGCATAGATACCAACTCATCAGAGGGTGAATAGATAACCCAAGTTGCGGAAGAAATGTTCCATGTATTACGACAAGAACCATCAGTGAAACCAATGTATGTTTGAAGAGACGTCGACATCTGCAATATCAAGAGTAAAATCAAGATAAGCAGGAATAATGATAAAAACACTCTCTAAACTAAGCACACTTTTCTAATCTAAAACACACTAGCTAGAAAGAAAACTAATCTAACTAAAATCTCCACACCTAGATTTAAGCATAATATCTCTTCAGATAAAGACCATTTCTAGGTTTACCCAAAGAGACACCGTCAAAATCTACCAATTCATAGGCCCCTTTTGCCAGCTTTCGCTTAACAATAAAAGGACCATGCCACTTAGGTACGAATTTTCCAGCCCCTAGCTTATCGTTTGCTTGATCGTATAGTAAGACTTGGTCTCCTTTCGAAAAATTACGAGGTGTAACATTTCGATCATACTGAGCTTTAATTCGTTTGGCATGAGTTTCGATTGCTAGTGCAGCATCATGTTGATTCTCATCTAGCTGAGCTAAGTACAATAAATGTTTCTCCTCTTTGGAAGTGGCTGGGAGTAACTCTATGGCTATTTGCAATGACGGGATTTTGCATTCAATGGGTAACACAGCTTCCAAACCGTAAACCAGTTGGAAAGGAGTGAATCCAGTTGATGTTTTTACTGAGGTTCAGTACGCCCAAAGCACTGAAAATAACATGTTATGCCAATTCGACCTATGAATACCAATGATTCGTCAGATCATAATGACTAGAACATTGTTGATGGCTTTAACCAGACCATTAGCATGTGGGCAATATGGAGTAGAACTATCGTGACGCAGGCCAAGTTGATCTGTTAGTTCAGTCATCATGATATTTCAAAAATGATGCCCATGATCAGTGATAATCACTTGTGGAACACCGAATCTAGTAATTATATGATTGAAAACAAAAATTGCAGCAGTTTTGTCGTCTGCCAAAAATGTAGGCATCGCCTCGACCCACTTGGTAAAATAATCTACCGCAAGGATGATATACGCATGCCCCTCGGCCGAGTGAGGGTTACATGTAATAAAGTCGATACCCCATTTTTCAAAAGGACCGACGACAATTATAGGGTGGAGAGGAGCAGGTGGAGCACGCATCTTTCGATCAAAAATTTGATAATTGTGGCATTTTCGGACCGCGTAGATACAATCTTTAAACAAAGACGGCCAGAAATAGCCAGCGCGCAATATCTTTTGTGCTGTGGCATACCCAGACATATGACCGCCACATGCTCTAGAGTGATAGTCATTTATAACCTTTTCAGCTTCTTCATGAATTAAACAACGTCGAAAAACAGAGTCTGCTCCACGACGATAGAGTGTATCTCCAATGATTTTATATTGTTGGGATTGGAAACGTATTTTCCGTCGCTCAGATCGTGAAATTTCAGGCTGAAAAGATTGGGTTTGGAGATAAACTATGATATCTCCACACCATGGATCAAGAGTGCTGATAAGAAACAAGGATTCGTCCGCAATGGGCTCTTCCGCCACAATTTCAGTATCAACATGCGGGAAGTCACACATCAACTCCGCAAAAACTAAAGATTTCTTTGACTTGGACTTTTCAAATTCCAAGTCAAATTCCTGCAGGATGACAAGCCATTTGGAATACTTGCCCCCTAGCAATTGTTTGGTCAAAATATAGATCATAGGGTTACAGTCATAAATTGCGGTATTTTTGCGTAGTAAGATGTAATGACGAAATCTTTGGACAGCTTGAACAACTGCCAAGGCCAATTTCTTCACATGTGAATATTTTAACTCATTCGGATTCAAAGTTTGACTAAGATAGTAAATCACATGTTCACTATTGAATTCATCTTCTTGAACTAAAACCATCCCGATGGTGGAATGAGAAGCAGCAAGGTACAAGAAGTAATCCTGGTTGTAGTTGGGAGGATGCAATAACGGTGCATGGGTCAACACGTGTTTAAGTGCATCAAAAGATTTGTCAGCTATATCATCCCAAAAGAACGGAGTATTCTGTTTCAACAACCTGGTAAAACCCTTCGTTATCTTGGCGTAGTTAGCAATGAATCGACGTAAAAAGTTTGCTTTGCCTTGCAAACTTTGGAGTTGGCGAAGAGTCGAAGGAGGAGGCAATTTGACAATAGCTTCAACCTTCGAGGGATCGACACGAATGCCGGCTTTTGAAACAATGAATCCCAGTAAATGACCCGTTTCTATACAGAAAACACATTTGTGTGGATTCAACCTAATTCGATAATGCCTACATCTCATAAAGATTGCTCGTAAATGAGTGAGATGATCGACTCTGCGTAATGAATGGGTAGGTAAATCATCAAGATAAGGTTGCACAATGTGCTTGATATCATGAAATGTGTAAGACATAGCTCTTTGAAAAGTTGCTCCGGTGTTCTTCAGTCCAAAAGGTAATTTGCAATAAGCAAATGTCCCCCATGGACAAATGAAAGCCATTTTTGGTTGATCAGCAGGGAGTATGTTAATTTGATTGTAACTGGAAAAACCATCCATAAAGGAGAAAATTTCACTGCCGGCACAATCATCAATGATTTGATCGATATAGGGAGTTGGGTAATTGTCTTTGGGACAAGCTCGATTAATATCCCTATAATCGATACATATTCTTATCGTTCCTTGCTTTTTATTAACAGGAACAATATTCGATACCCAATCCGTTAAGGGAATTGGATAAATGAAACCTACTTTAAGTAATTTCTCAACTTCTGCTTTAATAGCATCAGCTTTTCGTGGGTGGATCTGACGCAAATGTTGCCGGACAGGTTTAGCATCCGGGTAAGTTTTGATTTCATGAACAACAATTGTTGGATCGATTCCTGGCATTTCTTCGTATGACCAGGAAAACACGTCACGAAATTCTTGAAATATGGCTTTATAAGTTTGGAGTTCATTTTCCGTATAGGAGGCACCTATATGAATATTTTCAACAATTCCAGGTTTAACTGAAATGTCAATAGGAACCGTTCGAGAAATATTTCCCAAATTTAACTCAGAATCAGGATTTTGCAATGGATTCTGTGGTTCCTTGACATAATCAGTAGTAAAAATAGATGAAAAATCATTTTCAAAGCGATCAATATCAGGTAAGAACGAAGATCTATGATGAATATCTTCCCATGGTAAATCATCAACAGACAAAATTTCACGAATCTGCTCATCAGTATGAACAAGCTCGGAAAAAGTTGTTGAATCTGAGGTTGATATTGAAAGTGATTCTCCATGGACCACATTCATTAGATCAATTTCGGTTGAACCAGGGTCGGAAAACGACTGTACAGCCTGATACGCAATTTCATAGGGACTCAAAGGCATAGCATCACCAAATGAATCCACCTCAGATTCGGAAGGTACGATCCAAGGATCATCCAAAACAATAGCGTTTGATGAAATCATATGAATGGTTGTAGTAGAAGGCGATATGTTAGGAGGAGGAAAAGAAAAAGTTCCTAGTAAACCAGAATCTTTAACTAATCCTACCCCAACATCTTTATAAGGGATACTTGTTTTACCGACATGTTGTATACTTTCAGAAGAGGCTCAGCCGGATGAAAAATATGTCAGTTGATCTATAGTTACGATCTTTCCATTATGAGGAAACTTTATAAGCCGAAATACCGATGAAACAACAGCATTCATAGCATAAGACCAACTGCGACCCAAGAGAAGGTTGTAATCTAGAGGGGCATCAACCACTTCCACATCTAGATTAACAATTTTGCCTTCAACCCCCATAGGTAAATCCTATAGAATGCCAAAAGGATGGAACCCACGGCCATCAAAAGCCTTTAGAATCGTTGGGGATTGATTGAGTGTAGGAGAACCAAGCGATCTCCAACACTGAATCGACATAATACACGTAGAATCTCCTTCATCAATTACAGTCCTAAACCAAGGTCTGTTTTTTACTAACACTGGAATCTGGAAAGCCATTTGATGAGGTAAGCGAGGTGTACTATTTTCTAAATCTAAGATTATAAGGTTTGAGTCATGAATATCAGCAGCTCCTATAGCCGACAATAGCAATTTACGTTGTGCTAGACATAATTGCAGCACCTCCAAAGCCGACATTACTGAAGGGGAAATAGCTAAGTCTTCAACAATGTTATAGTTCTGAGCAGCTCTCGCATGCGGATTGAAAGTTGACTTCCGAAGTATACCTTTAGCAGGCGGTTTGATTACTAAGTCTGGGTTAGGTTTCTCTATCTGTAGCGGATTAGAACCAGGAGTTGAAGTTGATGGGTTTGAATTAGAAGATTCTGCTTCCTTACCACCAACAAGACTTTTACTTCCATAATCTTGCGATCATGTCACAATCCTAACATGGGACATCATCATTATGGTTTCTTCTGAGGCATTTGAGTAAGAACCGATCATCTTACTATCTTGACTAGGAAAAGGATCCTTCAAGACAGCAGGCGTTTGAGAACCTTTGATGATTTTCGCAACCTCAGCGCGATGAGGGCAGTCTCTTGTAAAATTCTCTTCATCACAAATGAGTCAAGGATAGCGAGGTTTACGTTTCTTGTCGTTAGATTCAGTTTTATCTTATTTCTCTTTCGAATTTTGTTTATTTTTCTTCTTCCCTTTCTTTTTACTGCCGAATTTTGATTTGGCCATAGATGATTCTACGACATGAATGTCGGCAAGAATTTCAGCGGAAGAGTCTCCTGTCAGGGAATCTAGTAAAGTTATGATAGGAGAAGAATTCTTCTTACTTTTGGTGTTAACTGAACCAATCATACCATCAGCGACATGAGACCCTGAAGGAGCTGCAGTTATTTGATTTTGTTTCAGAAGGTCGAAGATTTTTTCGTGTAAAGTACCCAACTGCGTATAAACGAGGTCAAGGTACTGAGCTTGAGCAATTACTTGCTCTTCAGTAACAACTCTTGCCTTAGCTACATCCTTAGTGATTTTAGGTAATAATGATTTAACAAACCATTCTGCTAAGATTTGATCCAGAATAAAAACTTTCACTAAACGTCGTCGACGTCGCCATTCATGAATATGATCTGAAATATATGTGGACGTTGACTGTTTTAATGAAGTTAATAATTCTGTCCCATTGTCATATCTGACAGGCAACTGAAAATGAGTTAAGAACGAAGTGGCTAACTAACTAAAATTATAAAAAGAGGCTCGCGGTAACTCAATGTACTACTTGGCCACAAGACCAATCAGAGTGCTTTGGAAAAGATGTAAGCGAGTTGAATCATCTATAATGGAATTGGATGCACACCAGAGGTGATAAGTCATCACGTGGTTTGACGGATCATCTCCTGATTTACCTTCAAACTTTTGGATATCACTGGGAAACTTGTTCGGCATTGGCGGCCAAAACGGAATATAATTAATCAGATCGTTTGTAAGGCGTGACAAATCAGAACTCCAAAGTTGCAATGAACGGTAACTGACGGTTAGGGTCTCGAAAACCCTGGGTCATAAGACCAGCCCCAAGAGGAGGATATCCAGGATAACTTGGAATTGGAATTGCATTTGGGATATTATATCCTCCCGGAAAACCAGGATTAACTGGACCGTATTGGGGTTGTTGAGTTTGTTGATAAGTATATCCAAGGTACAGTTGATACTGGTAGACTGGGCTTTGAACAGCAGGACTGAATTGGTACTGTCCCTGGTACGGTTGATAAGTAAATTGAGGTTGACTTGTGACAACCGTACTTGGACAAGATTGTCCTACAGGCATCTGAATTGAAGTCTGAATTGTAGGTCTAGACTGAGGTAAAGATGCTTGAGGAGTTGATGCAGGAACAGTAGAAACCGGAGCTGCCGATACTCCAGAAGTAGGTGGGGTAGATTGAACAGAAGCTGCAGTAGTTGCAGCAGTCGTTTGAGGCGGAGTTCGAGGCGAACTAGGCCCAGACTGATGAGCTACACTAGGTGCAGAAGTTTGAATAGTAGGTTGGACAGGTTGCTGGGTTGAACCAAAAACCAAAGGTTGTCCAGATTGAGATGACAACTGCACATTAGGTTGCAAGATCTGTTGAGATTGAGATGGATCCCACACCATGTTCATTCCGGGGTATGGACCCATAGAAGGTTGAGCATATTGAGGACCATAACTGGGTTGAGGGTAGGGTTGATAATTCAAAGGTACATTTCCAGCTCCTTGGACAAATGATTGACCTGAAGGTGGTTGGAAACCTTGGGTTGGGTATTGGCCTTGAGGTTGATAACCTTGAGGCACATACTGAAACTGGGGTTGACCTGGAGGTATATATTGATACTGGGGTTGACCTTGAGGTATATATTGAGTCTAGGGCTGACCTTGAGGAATGTACTGTCCCGAAGGAATGTACTGTCCTTGAGGTTGCCCCCCAAGCGGTAATTGAGTACCTTGAGGTTGCCCCCCAGGCGATAACTGACTACCTTGAGGTTGCGGATTTGGAATAGTACCAGACATCATAAGAATTTCTTCTACACTCAATGGTTTAGTTCCGTTATTACCAGTTGATAACCCATGTTCAATGGGTTGAGGAGATGCTCCTAAAAAATTACTAGTGAGTGACTGATACCCAGAAGGAACAGAAGGACCTCCATACAAAAATGTTTCTGGTGATTGGGAAAACATGGATGACTGTCTCGACATATTCAAAGGAGGATAATAACCTCTAGGTGTTGGATGAAAAGGAATGCGAGGTGGTGAAAAACTTAGACCCGGATTTTCTAAAAAGTTGGTCAATGAGACGTACCAAGCATCCCTCCTAGGTGGACTGTAAAAGATTGATTCACGCTCCCTAAGTTCTAAAGTTGGTTGATTTTCAGGGATAGATATACCTTCTTCTGGACTAACAAGTTCTTCAATAGAAATAAGTCCAAAGGAAAGATTTTGGGTAATGATCCTTCCTACCCTAGGTGAACCAGGACCACTGGAAGTTGGAGAAGCAAATCCTGAGGATGGAGTAGCAGCAGGTTCAGTTTCAGGCTCAGAAATTTCAGATTCTTCAGCTAATTCACTAGTAGAAGAAATACTACCA
Source organism: Pinus tabuliformis (assembly GCA_031772625.1). NCBI lineage: Eukaryota > Viridiplantae > Streptophyta > Pinopsida > Pinales > Pinaceae > Pinus > Pinus tabuliformis. The sequence continues at coordinate 859,870,809 of CM062812.1, forward strand.
GTAACTTCGGAAAATGAAATTGGTTCGGAAATATACTTTGTTGCTTGAACTTGATAATCAGGATGAAAAACTAAAGAAGATTCTCTTTCTTCCGATGACCCAACTCTACTGTCACTAGGAGTTACAAGAGCTCGTAGCCCTTCAAGCTGGCTTGGTGAAAACTCGAGAGGTTGCCCCCGAAGTCTGCGGGATTGTCTCGGTAATTCAACCACGATTAAATATTTTAATTAATTCACATGCAAACAAAGAAAAATCTCAATAAAACCACCTAAAGTCTCTAGAGAACCAAACAATTTGAATCACACGCCTAAAAATCTAGGAGTTCAAACCACACACAAACAGTAACTTTCCATACCGAAAACACTAGTTGGTGATGAAATCCAACCTCGCAGAATTCAATACAGAAAGGGCGGTTGGAACAGTTACCCCGAAAACCTGCTTAATGAAACAAACTGGCACAAGTTTCTTCACTAAACCGTCTCGAGTGAAGAGAACCCCCCAGAGAGTCCAAGTGAGTCTAGTCGACGTCTGCTCCAGGTACAGTGGGATCTTCCCTCCACCATCACCTTAGGAAAGAATCCTATAGATTATGGTCACTATGGTTACCAACAGAAACAAATATACCTGGGGGAACAGTCTGTGATCCGATACACATGCAAGGGCAGAGTAACAAAGCTCAATCCCCTTGAAGGTTTCTTGACATAATCCAAGGTTTACCAACAAGTGACCCCAGGCTCCTCGACAATGGTCAATCTGAGGTTTACTATTTTTAATATGTGTATATCTTCTATCGTTCCCAATGAGGAAGGATTGATTACCCCACTGGTTCAGATATGATCTCGTGCTTGGCTCCTTTAAGAGGAGCTTCCCAGAGCATAGATGTAACAATTGGAATTTATATCCTACCGCAAGATATAGCTACTTGTTTGTTTTAACTATCTTGGAGAGTTAATTACTCCCTACTCCAAGATACTAGCCTAAGCTATGTTGGTGATAAGAGCCCTAGAAATAAAAAGATTGCTAGATAAATTTTACTTTAAGTGTTATTTTTATTGGTTGTTCCTTAGGACAAAAGGTATGGAGATGAAACTTTATGGTGTGAAGACTAGACTCCAAAACACTAAAAATGCACCTAAGATGATAAACAATTCTTTTTCTTCAATGAATTTCTAGCTAAAGAAAGAGTTGAGAATGCAATTGCTTGAAAAACAAATATTTCCTTAACATATAAATGAAAAGAAAAACTTTTTTGTCTTTTCCAATAAACTCAAAACGAGATGACTAATTATGCTCACGAAAAAAATCCTTTTGCTTTTTCCACACTCAAAAACTACAAAAACAAATTCTTTCAAAAGAGATTCTAAAATTTCTAGAAAACACTCAAAACTATGAAAAATCTAATCTTGAGATCTACAACTTCTAAAAACCTAATTGAAGCAAAAGCTTAAAAAAATTCTTTTTGAGGACGTTTTACTTAGTTATTCAGCAAACTAAGGACTAATTCGTTCAGAATAACAAATTAATCAAAAACACCCAACTATGTTTTCTTTTTAAAAATGAAATTCAAAACTTTAAAACAAGTTCTTTCAAAGCTTTGCAAAGAGAAAACGAGATCTATTTCTCACCAAGGGCAGATTTCACAAATCGGTCAGACTCATCAAGAAGACCAAAAAGACCAAGGTAATCTGAGGTTTCTTAGGCTTCTAATCTCTGAGTTACTACAAAGACCAAACGAAAATCAAACCAGGCACGCAAAACTTCTAGAAAATCACCTAAAACCAAAATGCCAATGGAACTCACCTACAAGAAGTTTCTGACAAGACACATGCAGATCTGGGTAGAGGCTAAAAAACGTAAACAAATCCTAAGCTTAACTGGATGAAAATATTTTAGGTTTTTTCAAAAATTTGACAGGGTCCGCAGGCTTTCGGTATAACCAGATGCGGTATCGCTCTGTGTAGTAAAGCAACAGTGCGGAGATGTCCACATTGTGTTACAAACAGAACATGCAGTCCTCTTTCAAAAGCGTGAAAAACAAAAAACAATTCAGAATCTAAAAAATTACCCAATCCCACACACATAAATCAAAAACCAGAAACAGAGAAAAAGTTTCTCAAGTCAAAGTAAAAGTAAAGGCAAAAAGCAAAATTCAAGTCCCCAGTGGAGTCGCCATTTTGTCCACCGGATAAATCGTTCTTGCGCACAAGACCGATCTCCCTAGTATCAACTGATATCTAGTGACAAGCAGAACAAGAAAATCTACCTTTCTCTAAATATTGCGATTTATAAATAAAACCAAGAGGTGTTTTAGACCCTACCTTAAGTCCAATGCTAGTTTGTGGCAGCCACGCTTCAAGCGTCCGAACAAGTTTCCTTTAAAGAACCTACAAACACAAACAAGCACATAGCAAATAACACCTACATAGATAATATAATAAATCATATTCATCATGGTGATCAAGGAATCCATGAAATAAACCATAGAATACAGCTTATTGAGAAAAATAAACTTGATTGTATTAACTTTGAACAAAGAAGAAATTTACAACCTTTGGTGCCTTGATGTTGTACAAGCTCCTCCCAGGGTCCAAGCAAGAATCTCCTCTACTTTGACAAGCTTCACACTCTTCCCAATAAGATCAAAAGGTATGTAATCTCTCCTCTCAAGCTCAATTAGGAAGTCTAAATTCCAACAGCATTTACCCTCAAAAATATTCAGCTTTCAACCTCCTTAGTAACTAGTCCAATGCCTCATTTTATAGTGCAGAGGAAGGAAGTTACAGGTCCACCTATGAAGGGATAGAGTCCTCCTTCAAAGGGATAAGTTCCTCACATCAAGGGGTTAGCTCCTTTAGTTATGGGATGCATGAACCTCAAAGGAGCGAACTTGCCACCTCAGGATTCCCTCTAGAAGCTTCCAGAAATAACCCAAAGTGAGGTTTTAATAATGTACTTGCGCCTTTTTGACTTTTACAGGGGTTCGTACCCATTACATAGAAACAGAGCGGGCAGGTCCGCAGGGGACATGACCAGTAGGTGCGGGACCGCAAGTAATGCTAAGAGAAAGTGTGGAACCAGAGTTTTAGAGATTTTTAAGGGCTTTCTCTCATTTTTCAAGGCTTGACATGAAGAGCTGAGGTTTAAGACTTGCAAAGGAGGAAAGTATGAGTGGTGATAGACTCATACTGATTGCAGAATGTCATGGTGACAATATTTTGTGCAACATGGACTCTTTGAACAACCTGTTTCGATCTACATAGATTTTCTACCTATCATGTGCTACCTTTATATTTTTCTTTATAACCTACATTTAATGTTCCATGTCTACCAACATCTCTGGTCCAATCAATACCCTGTTAACTGGGTCACTCCAACTAATGGGAGTATTGAAAATACACCCATACAATGCCTCAAAAGGACTCATCCTTAATGACTCATGATAACCGTTGTTGTATGCTAACTCTACCAAGGGGAGATACTCTTCCCACTTCTGCTTCTGATGCATCACATACATCCTCAACATGTCCTCCAATATCATGTTGACCATTTCTGTCTATCCATCTATCTATGGATGATAAGTTGTGTTGAAGGTCAACTCTGTGCCCAAACCTTCAAATAACTCCTTCCAAAACTTGGAATTGAACTTCGCATCCTTCTCCAACATAATCTTCTTTGGAACACCATGCAATCTGACCACATCTCTGATGAATACCTATGCCATATCGCTAACTGAGAATGTAGACTTCACTGGAATGAAGTGCTTAACCTTTTTCATCCTGTCCAAAACAACCATGATGGAATCAGGTTGTCTCACTGTCTTGGCAACCCTGTAATGAATTCCATGGAAATGACCTCCCATTTCCACTCTAGAATCACGATCGGTTGTAGCAGTCCACCTGGATGTTTTCACTTTGCCTTCACTCGCTGACAATCAAAACACCTAGCCACAAACTTTGCTACATCCTTCTTCAAATTCGGCCAATAATAATATCTCTTCAATGTATTCAATGCCTTCTAATAACTTGGGTGACCTGAATAAGGTTTCGCATGAAACTCTCTCAAGATCACCTTCTTGAGCTCACTATTATCTAGCACATATATGCTGTCTCTGAATCTGACCAATCCATCCACTATAAGACAATAATCCATACCCTATGCACTTGCACCCTTATCTGTTCCTGTACATGTGCCTGTACCTGTGCCCATATCTGTACTACCACTTATACATGTACCACTACCTATACATGTACATGTACTACCACCTGTACTTATATCAGTACCTTGTTGCAACTTGTGCACAATTGTTGGCTTTGCGGGCCCTGACCTAGGTTCAGCATTAGTTAGCCAAACAAATCCCTACACTACTGGCCCTTTCGGCATCAGCTCGCGGAGTGCGGACCGAAGTCTCACCCGAAGCAGTATGGGGGGATGCTGGAACCAAGTTTCTACACCCTGAGATGGTCGTGATGTCAGTTTATTCCCTCTGCCCCTACTTTCGCATAGGTCGCTAAGCCTTCGGGTTCTGTCAGTCTACCCTTTATTCCCCCCTTCAATACCTCCACGAAGGTGTACGATTGACCTTCGCACATCCCTAACCGGTGGTTTAGGTACTTTCACGTAGCTATGACAATGTATTGTATAGGTTCCCAATTTATCTCAAGTATTTTACTTATCTTACTAATCAATCACAATTAGCGCCACGTAAACTGATATCCTTACTTGTGTTCAATTAACTGATACAATCACATGTATTTGCACATCAAATAAACATTGTAAATTAAACTCAAAACACGATATAATCATATGCACTAACAGGAACTAAATACACAGTAATTGCATAATACTTCTCTTTATTGATATCTTTAGTTTAATACAGACTCTATCCGGCTTGCGCACACAGCTGCAGGGGTCCGTGCACTCAACTGCGGACTTCCACCCTAGGCCTCTGTGCACTCAGCTGCAGAGCCTCTACCTACGTTAAAACCCAAGAACACTTAGACTTCTCCACTCTACTTCGCTACTTTCTTCCTTACTTCCTTTCCTTTTCTACTTAGAGCTTACTTACTTAGCTCCTTTTTATACAATCCCATGGTCCATGGACCATGGGTGGATCTTTAAAACCGACTTGAAACTTTACAAAATAAGGGCAGACAGCCCTTTATGACTCTTGACACCTTCGCTCTCTGTGACCATAAAATGTGGAGACTTTATAACTTTATTACAAAATTATCCCAAAACATGGGCTTTTAGCCCCAAAACTACTCTTGGGGGAACTCATTCCCAATAGGCCCCCAACACAAACATGTTGACTCACCCTCGAGTCAGTCTGCGGGCATAGAGATCTTGGCATGAACACCTCCCAGCTGGACATGTATGACTGCCACTTTAGTGGTGCACTGCGTGGCCGCCTGCTTCACTTCTTCAACCAACTACTTGTCGTTGGCCCTGAACTATCAGCCTGAAGCTTCTACTGAGTCACTTGCAGACTAGCAAGCTTGCCTTCAATGGAGGCCATGACCAAATAAGCTTCGTCCAACCAGGGCTTCAAGCATGCCTTCAGCACTACTTCTTTGTGTTGCACTGCATCTACCTGTTCCTTTAATGTTTTGGCCTCCAACAGCGTCATCAGTCTCTTTGCGAGAGCGATGGTGCGTGTTGTACCTTCTACTTTCTCATAGCACTGTTGCAGTTCTCGCGCCTCTGTCTCCTGCTGTTGTACATTAGGATCCTCTTGCAGACTCGTCAAGACCTCGAACGATTGTTCAAACAGCCATGTGCAATCTGCCACTGCACTGTCTACCGCCATTATCGGCTCTATGACAGTGGTTGTGAGCTGCTCCTTTACCTCCAGCGGAGTTCAAGGCTAGGCCTTCAATTGTAAATCTGCAATCTATAGTTTCATCTCCATCTGAACCTTAGCCAACTTTGTGCAAGCATCGCACACCCCTGTAGCAAGCTTGCGAACGTGCACCTCGACCGGTTTTCCCTCGGGAATGGCCAACTCCGAGACCATTCGGTATGCTTCCTCCATTACCTGAACTATGCACTTGTTTCGGTTGGTTACCTCAGTCATGGTGGCGATGGAAGAGTCTCATTGTAGGGCCAGCTACACATTATTAAATTGCTGCTCAATGATCACCTGCACAGCACGTTGTTCGTGGGCCCTCAATTCTGCGATCACCCCATCCTGCAATAGGTGCTCGCCAGGAAGTGCTGCCAAGTTCAACCCCACTCCCTTGAGGGCGCTGATAGTGGGCCTATTAGCTTCATTTTCTATGTTCAATGCTCCATCTAGCAGCATTATTGCTTAGGAGTCCTTCACACGTAGCATCTCGGTAGCTTCTGAAGTACCGATAGCGAGGCTGGTGGACATCGTGCCAACCTGTGATGCACGGATTTGTAGCTCATCTAGATCCATCTGGATGGCCCCCAATAGTTGTTGTTGATGCTTCTCGAATTGTTGCAGTACCTCCGTGGTGACATCCCACATCGTGTCTCTAATGTCATTCAAATCTCCCTCTGTTAGGGTGATTGGGTCGAGCGATGTCTTACTGGCCTTTGATTTCTTCCGAAGCCCCACTTTTTATTGTTCTCTTGGACGTTTGATGCGGTACGACACCATCTACAGGTCCGCTGCATGCAAATATGTTTGCTCGTCCATTTCTTCCTCTATTTCGGGCAAAGGCGACCTCACACCTTTGTCAGATCCACACTTTGTTCCTCTTGCCTGCTTTTCCGCCTGCTGGGCGGCATCGCGCTCTGCCTGGACCTTGTCAGTGGCCTCTTTCTTCCTCTTCTCAGCCATCTGTGCCATCTTGATCTTGGCCTCCTCCTTTTTGCGTTGCGCGATGGACTTGCTCGACCCCACCGCCAAGTCTGAGGTAGTGCGCCATTCTGCCAGCCAACGATCAAGAATTGCATCAATCGTGTCGTCCGTTGCTAAGTAAGTCAAGTCATGCCACTTCTACTCAGGGTCCTTCCATGCCCTGATTGTGATGCGCTGAAATTCTGCCTTGAACTCCACGTAGTCCTGCAGTTTGGCAAACATAGTAGGCAACAATCGTGGTTTGCATTGATAGCCATGCGTATATTCATTTCCATCAAGATCCAGAATATCTTGCTATCCTTGATGCAATGATCATCCTTGGTCTCCCATAGTGAAGCATACTTTGTTGCTTTTGGCAGGTCTCGCATGACCAAGGGGAATTGACTGTCTTCCGGCAACTCCCAGGCTACCAACACAATGGACAGCAAGAGCCATGCATAGTGGAAGGTCTTGCTGAGCTCTTGTGCCTCACGACAGTTCGCAAGGAACTCACCACAGAGATAGCACACCCAATTAAACTGGACTCCTTTGGTGCATTGGGCTGCTAGAGCAACGACGGGTGCCGGCACTTCATCTGCGTGACACTTCCGCATAACTTTTCCTTCTAGGATCTGTGTGGCCACCTTGACCGTAGGGTCGCAGATACTTGAGATGGCATAGTCACGCGGCTTCTTCACGAGCTTGAATTTCTCCTTCATGGCCTCTGCAAGGGCCTGCTCACCACCTTTTCCACCAAACATCATGGTTGGATTCTCCCCTATATAGGGCAGTCGCGTGATCCTATGGATCAACCTGTCAGTGATGGGTATCAGCTCCTCCAGCCATAGACACCCATCATGCACCAAGCATAGAAACTTCTTGATGACCAATCCTGTGGTGGGTGTGTGATTGTAGCGCGGCACCCATAGCAGGTTGAGCAGACCTGCCTTGTCTAACCCCCTGAGCCACTTCCGTGATTCCAATGCAGTCATCCCAGTGGTTGTGTGAACAACGTGGTGCATTAGCTATTCTCTCGCCAAGTGCGGGAACTTCTCATTTTTAGCTAAGTCCCAATATTCTAGTTTCAACAGAGGAACCCGCCCCAAGCGCGGACCTTCAAAGACAATCTCGTCTGGCAGTAGAGGTATGTGCAGGGCGACCTTGCTTTCATCGATGTCCTTCGACACTTTGGTCTTGCCTTTGCGCGGAGGGATGTATTCAGGCAACTTAGTGATAGGGTAAGAACTCTTGACTTCAACATCCTCCACTTCCACCCCCAAATCCTCATCATCCATCAGGACATGCTCAATTTCTTCCTCCTCCAGCTCCAATTTAATGGTTTTTCCCTTGTCCTATGCCATGGGCTTGTCCTTCTGTGGGTTTCTTCTAGGCGATGTGCGCACCGGTATCACAACCTGCTTGCCCTTCTTATCCTTTGCACTCTCTTTGGTCGGAGTAGGCTTCGGTATAGGCATCTGTGGTGACTTGGGGACTTCAGCAAGTACCTCTCAAACCTCTGGAGCAACTCCTTCTACCTCCATAACAACCTCTGGCACAACCCCTTCGGCTATCATTGCTTCGGCGTCCATACCTTCGGATCCTGGGATAAAATCACGAATGAAATTGAAGTTGGACTCTGGAAATCGATCAAACACTGGGCAGTCAAGAAATTCTTCAAAGAATGCACGGATCATGCACATCTGAGAGCTCACCAACTCAATGTTAAAAATGCCAAGTGTTTTTCAATGGGCCTCCACCTGTAATTTATAAGCCATTTTAAATTCAAATCTAGCCATTCCCCCCACATTCGGTTCATTAATGCTGGATTGGTGGCAGATTTCCAAGGATATTACCATAAATTTTGTCTTAAATGTCAGTCACCCGCTCCATTTGGCCACATTCTCATCGTCAAATCATGAACAGTGACTTTAACGGTCACTTTCTAGCTGACCTGTGCAGTTTCTTCCTGGGTAGTGCAACTCTCTTCACACTGTCGCAAACCCTGTGACATTGCCTCATTCTGCACAATCCTCCAATCGCGCAGTTCCCCAACCTGGGCAGTGTAGTTTATAGTCCCATGCCTCCTTTCAGCTACCTGGAGTGCTAAGACTATGCTACCTTCATATAGTCATCTGGATAGATCACTGGTGTATGGCTTCAATCGGCTGCCATTCACCTTTCCTGGGAAGGATCTCCATTCAATTTAGCCAACTGAACTTCTCCACCATTAGTAATATCCTTAATGACATAGGGCCTTAACCAGTGCATTCTGAATTTCCCTGGAAATTTATCAAACTTGCTATCACATAACAAAACCAGATCATTTACCTTAAAGGTGCGTAGTTTAATGTGCTAATCATGCCATGCTTTTTCGCATTGATTTTGGACCTGTTGATGAAATGCAGCTAGAAATCTTTCTTCCTCAAGCTCAGCAAGTTACGCGAGCCTCTCTTCCAGGGATTCGCGATCCGTCATACCCGTGAGTGCCACTATGCGCAGATTAGGCACAATGTATTCCATGGGCATCACTACTTCAACACCATATGCAAGCCTAAAGGGTGTCTGTCCAGTCAACTTTTTGCATGTCGTTTGATAGGCCCATAGTACTACGAGTATGTGCAGGTCCCAATCACTTCACTCAACATTGCAAACCTTGGTCGGCATGTTCTCTAGCACCTTATTGAATGCTTCCACCGTCCCATTAGCCTCTGGGTGATAAGGCGTGCTTTTCTGGTGATACACCTGAAATTCCTTCGTCAGCGCGTTGATCGTTTCATTCAGAAAGTGCGTACTACGATCACTCGTCAAAACCTTTGGACACCCAAATCACATTAGTACATAGTCAAAGAGAAACTTCGCATCGGTTGCACCTGTGCAGTCCTTCACAGGCTGTGCCTCCACCCATCAAGTCAAATACTCAATCATGGTGATAATGTACCACGCTCCTGTCTTCTTTCCTTGGGGTTGAATGGGTCCCACAAAATCTATGGCCCATTTCTCGAAAGGTTGTAACATCATCTGTGGGTTCAGGGGCAGCTCATCTCTCCGTGATGGCCTGCCAGTCCTTTGACACACGTCGCACGCCCTGTAGTAGGCTTTGGAATCCTAATGGAGGGTTGGCCACCACAACCCTACGCGTAGAATCTTCTGCACGATCGCTCTTCCTACATAATGGCCTCCCATGGCACCCCCATGAGCATCTGCGAGGATACTGCTTCTTTCAAACTCTGGTACATATCATTGCAACACTTCATCAGACCCCATTTTGTACAGATGTTTGGCAATGATAGAAAAATTTGCCACGCACACCACTAACTCCTTTTTCTATTGGATGGTGTAGCCTTCCAAGGTAGTTCCTGTCGTTAGGAAGTGTATGATGTCTTCAAAGTGACCATCTGCGATGCGCACTGCAAAGAGTTGCGCATCAGGCAATCCCTCCTCCAAATTAGTGGGCTCTTCCCCCGTTTCGATGTGCAACAGATGGTCTGGTCCCGCGTTCAGTCATCCAAGCTTCACAATAAATTCAAAATCATACTCCTAGAACAATAATAACCACCTACAGATTCTCCCCCCCAACATAGGCTTATTTACTAGGTATTTCAATGTAAAATGATCCATATACATTTTAAAATGTCCACCTAGCAAATAGTGTATACCATGGCTAATCCTTCGCGCTCAGTGGTGGAATAGTTCTTCTCAACCTTAGATAACCTCCTGCTTGTGAACGCTATAGGATGGTCCAAGTCTCCTCCATCGGCCTGTGTCAGTACTGCTCCTAGTGTTATACATGACGCATCTACATGTACATGAAACTCCTTCTTCCAATCCGGGAAGACTAAAATTGACGCGATGACCATTTTTCCTTTCAGCACATCCAAGATTTTCTGACAATCCTCGTTCCAATAGAACGTGACATCCTTTTTCAATAGCTTCTCCATAGGCGCGGTGATCTGGGCATAACCCTTGATAAACTTTCGTACATGAAACTCCTTCTTCCAATCTTGGAAGACTAAAATTGAAGCGGTGACCATTTGTCCTTTTAGCACATCCAAGCTTTTCTAACAGTCCTTGTTCCAACCGAATGTGACATCCTTTTTCAACAGCTTCTCCATAGGTGCAGTGATCTGGGCATATCCCTTGATAAACATCCTATAGTACCCATTATGTCCCAAGGTTGTGCACAGCTGCTTCACACTCCTTGATGCCTCCAAGTTAAGTATCACCGCGATCTTCACAGGATCTACCATCAGTCCCTGTCTATAAACCACATGACCCAGCAGAGTCTCAAAAGCAACACAAAACGGACATTTCTTTAGATTGAGCGTAATCTGGTACCTTCAACAAGTATCTAACATTAAGCGCAAACTGGCCACATGGCATTTTACCAACCCAAACACAGTCCAGTCATCAAAGTACACCTCCAAAAACTTATGAATGAAGTCCTTGAATGCAGTAATGAATACGCATGAAAAAATCACAAGTGCATTCTTCAATCCAAAAGGCATTACAGTGTACTGAAAACATCCCCATTCAGTCGCGAAGGTCTTCTTGCTTCTATCTTTAGGCACAATTTTGATCTGATGGTACCCAGAACACCCATCAGTGAAGGAGTACGCTTCCTAGCCACCTACATTATCCAATACCTCATCAGTGATCGGAGTCGCGAAAGGATCATGTACGCAAGTGTCATTCAACTTCCTGAGATCTACGCATATCCTTATCTCATCCTTCTGCTTCTTTTCTTGTACCACCATTGGGCTCACCCAATCAGATTCTTCTATGAGCTCAAAAATGCACGCCACGAGCATCTTATCTAACTCTAAGCAGACCTTCTCCTTATACTTCGGATTGAGACGGTAAGGTCTTTGCTTAACCGGCTTTGTGTCGGGTTTTAACATGATCTTCATAACGCCCAGATCTCCTATTATCCCCTTTAACTCTATAAACTTGGTAGGGAACAAATCTTGGTATTCACGGAGCAATTAGGTGACCTAATCTACCGTCGTGCCATCCCAATAATCTCCAATCTTCGCGAATTTGGTCTCCACCTCCATACCAATATTTACCTGTTTCGTTTTCAGTGGCGCGGTTATATCAAGATTCTCGATCTGCATTCCCTCGACTTCGTGGTGACCCTCGGTTTCATGGATATCAATCTTTTGGGGGTCCTCGTCTTCTTCTTTGACTGTCATGTTATAGCATTCCATCGTGTGGCTCATCTAAGTAGTCCAATCAGGTTGAATCAAATCTAAAGGATCCTGCGGTATCCTAAATATTGTTGATTTAACTTCTTGTAGTGCTTCATCAATAAAGTCAAACCCATCTTCAAAGCTGAACGTCATTATGAACCCTTCACACAGAATATCCCATTTTCCTGTGCCATGGCAGAGCTTTGTCTCCAAGTACCAGTTCATCGGGATGACATCCGAGGTGTGACAAAACAAGTGCACCCATTCAGGTTGGGACTTCACTCCATAGGCCTTAGCCCATTTGGCCAAGTGTGCACATGGATCATCCTTCCCATCATACTTGTCTGTCACTCATACCTTCAGCTTCCCAAAGCGTGTTCTCATCATCCTCCTACACTCGTGCCAGTCGTCAAAACTACCCTTGTGCATACCCCACCATCTCATGAGCATAACACGTTTTTCCTAGTCCAAAGCCTAGAAGCACTGCTTCTCTAGTACTTCCCTCTCAAATGCATTCAAAAACACATCCACATCATTCAAGTCATCATAAGTGGGAAAATTTCTGACCTCTGACGACACACAGCACAACGACTGGGCCATCATGTTACAGCTCAACATAGTTACTTCATGTAGTCGATTCTACCAGCGCTCTAATTCTTCATCTGAGTCTAAGTTGCAGGAACTCTCGCGATCCCATGTAATTCAGCCATCCACTATCAGATTCACCCAATCTTGGTCTCACGTTGTTATCTTATATATGCAGTCCAAATCATCATTGCTTTCATAATCGCGGACTGGTTCAGTATAGCACGATCCTTCAGCAGGATCTAGGGGTACTATTACGCGAAGTGATTTCTTTTCAAATATCATCTTTCGCTTCTTTAGGTTGATTACCCCATTCATGTCAGTAGCCTAATCAATGCCAAGGAGCACAGGGTAGGGGTTGCTGTCATCCACAATTTCTATTACTTCAAAGTCATCCAATGCACTCACGCCTTCAATATCTAAAATTACTCCTTGTAGCTGTCCCATGGGGATGATTTTTTGCTGATTTGCCATCCTTAACTTAATCGAATACCACTGTAGCACGGGTCTCCCCATCCGCTCCCATGTCTACTTCAGCAAAACGTTTGTGTCTTACCCCAAATCCAGAATAACCTGATCCATTTCATATTCTCCTATCTGCGTGGTGAGTCTCATCTCATGCCCTATCCTTGCCTTATGCTTACCAATCTTCCGTACCACGCGTGGTTCACCCGGAGCATTTCTGGCACATCTATTTATAAGTTCCTGTAACCCCTTCATAGCCTTGCTATCACACAGCAGCTTCATGCAGGTCTCTAGAAAGGTCGTAAGCATAGAAGGGTCCATTTCTTGAACAGGCTTATCGCGGCTCCTTGAGGTAGAGACCTCAACGAAGCTCTTTTTTGCTTCCATGAACATTTTGCATGCGCGCTCCAAATCAAATTCAACCTCCTTCGTCGGAGCTTTGTGAACCCATGCACTGTCTTCGAGTTGTTTCCCCTTCTCATCACCCATTGCAATTCCACTTCAGAGCACTATATTCAAATTTGGATCCTCTTGACGAGGCTCAGCCCTCATCATCTGCTAGTTCTGAGTCAGCTACGGTGGTAGAACCCCTTTGTCATGTATCCTCACTATCATTGTAGGACAGTCCTCCGTCTCATGATCAAACTGAGTACAATATTTGCACGACGGACACGTTGGGTTAGTGCATTCACGGGCATAGTGTCCTAGTCCTCCACAATTGTAACAGATCAGTTGTCCCCGACCTCTGCCAGGTCCTCCTCTGCCTCGGCCTCGTCCGCACCCCTAAAATCCTGTTCGCGCCATCCCAGTGCTCTAGTCAGGAGGCCGCGTTTCTTCCTAAACTCTATAGGCGGGTGTTCTATCCATCATAAATTCATAACTTTGGCAGTTGCGCTCATCTTTCCCTACCGACCTATAGAAGTTGCAGAGCAGTTGTTGCGGTGTTTATACAAACTTCGGTAGCAAATGACATTTATTAGTCGTATGTTTCCCTGCTACCTGACATACAGCGCACCACAATGCAGGCCCCGCACTCGGTTCTGCTTGGGCTTCCGGCCTCAAAAGCATCAATCCTCCTCCTGAAATATAGTTTGCAAAGACCGGGCAGTGGTCTTTGTCATGTCCCTGACCCTTACATTACAGGCACCATATCTCTTCGTGCGCCTCTAATCGAACTGTTCTATCTTGCGTTAATCTTTGCATTTCAAGGCAAAGATTTTGCAACTGCGCATGGATTTGCTAAACCCCTAGATTGGGATCTTGCATTGTTGTTTCATGAAGTCTTATTGCAATCTCCAAGGCCTCTTCCTGAGTCATAATCTTCTGTTGTGATAGTGCAACACTTAGGTGAGGTAGGAGTGAAGCCACAAACCACTCGCGGTGCTATCCATCTGTTAAGTTCATATTAGCTTCGTGGATTTTACACTTCAATCTCTAATCTAATTCCGAAGGTGTCTCACCTAGTTTCATCGCGATTTCCTTGAACCCCACATTCGACTATGCCTCAGATTTAGGCCTACTAAACTCTTTATTCAGCGCGATCTGGATCTCTGCCAACACAGCGTTTGGGTTATCATTAGAGTAATTAATCTACCAAGTTAGCACGTGATCCTGTAAAGCACTAACCAATGTTGCCTTCTTCATGTGATCATTTGTGACACCTTGAGCTTCCCATACAGCTTTTATGACAAACCAGAATTGGTCCGGGTCTTCATTTCCCAAGCCCTTAAACAAAGGAAGCTTCACTGAATTCACCATGTTGAAATGTGGTGTAGGTGGCGGTGGTGTGGACGAAGTCACGGGTGATGGTGGTGAAGTTGGAGGTGGTGTAGGTGGAGGTCGCAGTCGTGGGAATCCTTGTTTTATCAACTGAACTACACTTCAAGGAGAAGCCTACGCTATTCCCTCTTCGTTACTCAAAGGAGGCGAAATCAGTGGGCTATATCCAGGGTGTTTTCTTCCTTCGTTCCTATAAGTCTCTCCACTTCGTGTAGTTCTGAACATCAAGGTAGCTACATAACCCATTTTTCGCACAATAATATCTTAATCCAAGTATTTAAAGACTTCAAGTACTTACCTCGTGGACCTTTGAAAAAACATCGCTCTGCCTCGCTATAACTAACTAAGGTATTGACCGCAAATTCAGTCACAAATCCTCCTATGATACGATCGAGCCAATGATCGACAATGTGGGTAGTCTTATCCTCAGAAGCTTCCAGTCTCTGTACTAGCTTCGGGGTCCAGACATAAGGACCGTCAAGCCTCCACCTTCCTTGGCTATCCGCTAACTTCACGATCCACTCGTATAACTCAACTGAAAAGGAACAGAAAAATATCTCGTGGATTTTTGTATACATGTATCTGTCTAGCCACTGTTCCTCTGTTAGCCGCGGATTTCTGTTCTCCTGAGCTGTGAATTCATGGATCTTCCTATCCAACCGGTCTTCGACCTCTTTCTTAGTTCGATTCCAGTGATACAACATCACACATCTCTCATGCAGATTCTGGTCCCGACAACGGAACCATTTGTTGGCATTGTGGGCCCTGACCCAGGTTAAGCATTAATTAGCCAAACAAATCCCTACACTACTGGCCCTTTCGACATCAGCCCGCGGAGCGCGGACCGAAGTCTCACCTGCAACAGTATGGGGGGATATTGGAACAAAGTTTCCGCACCCTGAGATGGTCGTGATGTCGGTTTATTCCCTCTTCCCCTACTTTCGCACAGGTCACTAAGCCTTAGGGTTTTGTCAGTCTACCCTTTATTCCGCCCTTCAGTGCAAAGGTGTACGATTGACCTTCACACAGCCCTAACCCGTCGTCCAGGTACTTTTGCGCAGCTATGACAATGTATTGTACAAGTTCCCAAGTTATCTCAAGTGTTTTACTTATCTTATTAATCAATCACAGTTAGCGATGCATAAATTGATATGCTTACTTGTGTTCAATTAACCGATACAATCACATATATTCGCGCATCAAATAAACATTGTAAATTAAACCCAAAACGCAATATAATTGGATGCATTAACAGGAACTAAATACATGGTAATTGCAGAATACTTCTCTTTATTAATATATTCAGTTTAATACAAACTCTATCCACCCTGTGCACACAGTTGCAGGGGTCTGCGCACTTAGCTGCGGACTTCCACCCTAGGCCTCTGCGCACTCAACTGCAAAGCCTCTACCTACGCTAAAACCTGAGAACACTTAGACTTTTCCACTCTACTTCGCTACTTTTTTCCTTACTTCCTTTCCTTTTCTACTTAGAGCTTACTTACTTAGCTCCTTTATTTACAATCCCATGGTCCATGGAGCATGGGTGGATCTATACAGCCGACTTGACACTTTACAAAATAAGGGTAGACATCCCTTTATGACTCTTGACACCTTCGCACTCCGTGACCACAAAATGTGGAGACTTTACAACATTATTACAAATTATCCCAAAACATGGGCTTTTAGCCCCAAAACTGCTTTTGGGGTAACCCATTCCCAACAACAATCTCCATATACCTGAAATCAGGTTGACCTTCCTGTAAGATCCTATCTTATAGATCTTCCTGCTAAGAGCATCTACCACGCTGTTCTCTTTACCTTTTATGTACCTGATCTCCAAATCAAACTCACTGACCGTGGCCAACCATCTAGCCTGTCGGGCGTTCAGATTCGGCTGGTCAAACAAATATCTCAACCCACTATGATCACTCATAAGTACAAACCTCCTACCAATGAGATAGTGTCTCCACATTTTCATTGCATGTATGATTGTTGCTAACTCAATATCATGCGTCGGGTAGTTCTATTCATGCTCATTTAGTTTTTGCGACTCATAGCATACCACCTATCCATCTTGCATAAGGACTCCACCAAGTCCTCTCTTGCAAACATCCTTGCAGACTACAAACTCTTTGTCTGGATCTACAATCTGTAGCATTGTTGCATGTGTCAACATCTGCTTAAGCTGCTCAAATTTAGCCTCACACTCCTCTATCCACTCGAACTTGTTACCTTTCCTCTGCAATGATGTGATAGGATAATCAATGTGCGATAAGTTCTTGATGAACCTCCTATAATAGCCTACCAACCATGTTATCACTCAAAATTTTTCAAAACATCATTGTGTCAACTCTGCTTTTGGTCATGATTTCAAGGAGGTCTAAAAGTCATTTTAGTATTGATAAAAGGGTAGGTGATAGGTTAAGAGTCTGAAAGGTCTCATTTTCATATCCAAATAAAGTTTAACAACCTTATTCCATATCTTAGAAGTCTCACATTCTGTTTAGAACTCATATCTTGATCCATTTTGAAATTTTTTTGGAATTAGCCCCGAAACCACGTTTTTGTAGCGTAGACAGTGTAAAAGATCTATTTTGCGCTACGAAAACACTTCTCTTTTCGTAGCACTTTTCCCCGAAAACACTAAGCATGCTACGAAAGTGCAGATTCGTATACAGTCTTGTCAAACATCAATCCATTAATATTCCGTTAAAATTTTCATTATTAGGTGTCAGCTAGGAGTTGTTCCTTAAGCATGCCGCCATCCAAACTCATCATTTCGAATTTAGGGCTCATTATGAAAGAAAAATTAAAATTCAAAAGGGCTGCCTAGTCTCATCATTTTAGTTTGCATGCAAACCCTCAAACAGAATTGTTTTCGAACAGTAAGCTTTGGTAATTTTTCACCAAGGTTTTACTCATCCATAATTCAGGCAAGGCTGGCCACCATTGGCAAGCGAGGCTGATCAACAGAATTTCAAGCAAGGCCAATTTTGTTACAAGAATTTAGAAGGAAGGATGACAGAGGAGAAGAAACGTCACAGGTCTGGTCATTGTTTAAGAACAGAGCTTGAAAGCACCGAGGTCTTAGTCAGAGACAAATCAGTTTTAGAAGCCTTCAAGAAAGTAGGATGCTGGAATTTTTGTAACAAATTGCAGGGAGGACATACTCAGTTGACAAAGGAGTTTGCACTACATTTCATTGGCTCAAGCACAAAGGTCGGAATCTCGAACTTGCAAATTTCGCCAGAGGTCATAGCTTTGGTGACAGAGATCCCTACAGGGCAAGATACATGGTTCAAAAACTTCAAATTTGACATGGAACCATGTAAGGTGTTTCTAAAGCCAGAGTTTGTAGAAACTGACTTAACCAAGGAAGTTCCTAGAGACTACATCAAGGACAGCTATGCCAATTTGCTCTTCAACATTCAACGTTATTTTACCTGTGAAGGCAGATATCAAAAGGTTTATTCATATCATTTTAAACTCCTGTTACATTTTACTGGTATGATTTCTTTAGATTTTCCTTACTTCTTATTTCGAAGTGTAGCTAAGATGGCAAATAAAGTACAGTTGAAATCTCAAGGATGTGAAACTTCCCTATTTCATCATGGTCTAATTAAACTTATAGTTCTACATGAACTCAAAAGGATCAACAAAGATTGGTCTTCGTTTTTTTTTTTATGTGACTTTGGGGCAGAAAAACAAGGTGTAGACATTAGCCCTAGGGTTAAAGGAACTCCATCAGCAGAAACCAGCAAGTATGTAATGTCCAGGGCAAAAAGGTATGTTAAGTTGAAACCTAGGAAGCAGGTAAAAGAGAAAGTAAGAAAAACACCAATAGTAATTCTTGAAACTCCTAAATCTACAAAGGAAAAGATATTTTAGGTTAAAGGAATGACACAAGAATAGTCAACCAACAAACCAGTTCAAAGGAGATTGACTAGAAGTCAAATTGCAAAGGAGAAAGGTAAAACAATTATCTCAAGAGAAGGTTCAAGCTTGAAGGGTGATATAAATGATATTTTAAAAGCCATTGATATTGCAGAATCCCCTTTGGTACTGGTAGATTTGATAAAATTTGATCAAGGAAAGTCGAAGAAAATGAAACCATCCAAGAAATTGGAATTTGAGGATGATGTTACAGCATTTGTTTTCAAACCCAGAAAACGCTTAACCAGGAAATCCAAGAAGATGCAAGAGTCCAATATTAAGCTGGAGAGAACAGAAGAAGCCTCTGTTGTTCAAGAAGAGTTGATAGACTTTCCATCTCCAAGACCTGAAGGTGACAAAAAAACAGTTCCTGCCACTCAAACAGAAAAATCCAGTTACGAGGTTATGGAAGAAAGGTTAAAAACTGCTAACAATGAAATTGCTAGACTAAGAGTGAGAGCAAGATGGCATGTTGTTGAAAGGAGAGATTTCAAAAGGATGAAGGCTCTCTGGGAAGCTGAAAAGGTTTCCAAACCAGAAATAGTAAACAATGAAACTCAATACTACACCTGGATTGTTCCTGCAATCAAAGAAGCCAAATTTGTAAGGAGGATTAATGCTCAGCTGAGAGCTACAAATAGGAGATTGAAGAGACAAATTGAAGACCTATAAATACAATTAACCAAATCTAGAAAAGGGTCTACAGCAGTAATGAAATAGGGTGATGAAAAAGGGCAGTGAAAGATATATCTTAAAACAGTTTTGGCCCATAAAAAGAGTTTTGGGCATATAAAAGGAAGGACAGTTGTGAAGAAGAACATATTATAAGGGTAAGTGATTTTGATTTTTAGTTAATCATATCAGTCTTCATGCAATTTTGAAAAACTTCCAAACTACAGATTTTTGAAGGCCGTGTTGAAAAAGAGCATACACAGCAATTTCGTAGCGCGCTACGAAACTGCTGAAGATGATCATTTAGCACTTATGGATGTTTTCCAGAGGTAAGGTCTGATTAGTTCCAAATTTTGAAGTTGCTGGTAGACATGGGATCATATATGAAGTTTCAGATGGCAGTGGTGTAGAAAGCAAACTTCTGAGAATTATTTCATAAGTGATGTAAAGGTTGTGCTACGAAAACAGAGTATTTTCGTAGCACAGTAATGTTTCATCCTTTCCTCCATATATTCGAGTTTCCTTTTTGCACAGGTGGAAAATGATGTTTTAATGGATTATTAATGCATGCCACATGTACACCAGCAAAACTGCTCGAAGATAAGCATAAAAGATTAAGGGCCTTAAAAGGAGGAACTCTGTCTCCTAGTTTTCAGGATAGTTAGGTCATGATTCAGCAGGTTTTGTAATAGCACTGTGGACATCATCAAGCTCGAAGACATGGGTTGGCAGCTGATTAAAGAATGTATTGAAGTCATAGATAAGGTTGTTAAAAGCATGTTTTAGGAGTTTCACTCCTATTTGTATTAGGACTCTTAAAGACAACTAGCTGTCAAGTTGTAATTAAGTAGTTTGTTTTATGAATAGATAGGTGTCAAAGTTAGGAATTCGAATTCCTCTAAAGATGGATCATAGTATCCAAGGTTGTAAAACTCTATATAAAGCTTGAGAATCAAATTCCTCAGGGTTGGTAATTTCATTAGCAAAAGAAAGTTGTGTTATTGTAAGAAACTGTGGTTTTTCAAACTTAATACAGAGATCAGTTTGACTACTCAAGATTCACAAGGATTTTATGTGTTTGATGTTCTTATGGCCTTTTTCAATTACTTATTTGCAGTGGTATGATCTTGTGATACTTAGAATTCATTGGAAAATGCTCTAACTTCCTTCACATGCTTGTAAACTGTGTTGATTCACTGTGTTACTATTTTATTTATAAACCTAAACTCTAAGTGCCTTGACTTCCATGTTTTGTTGATCATGTTGTTTTGTTGAAGACTATCTTGACTCCATAGCCCAATAGATGTTTGCTAATCCTTGATTCAACCAGTCAACCAGTTTTACATTTTCCCATTTTGTTCCTAGAGTTAGCCATCTAACCATTAATCAAAAATCTTAAACCTATTGAGAGAGCCCTCTCAGGTTGAGGAGGCTAAGCCTCAACCAAAAGATTGGTTTGAAAGAGTTACTCAGAGTCTACTTGATCAACAGCCTATCAGGGTTAGATTTTGTGATAACATTTTGGTGCGTCTGCCAGGAGTCGAAGATTACTCATTCCCAAAATCAAGAAGCTGAACTTCTGAAGGTAGCAGGAGCTTAGGAAGCTGTTCGAGGCTGCATCTACCTTAGCGACTCCACACATCAAATAAAAAATTGGAAGGTGACTCCACTGCTAGAAGATCAGTAGCTTGATGAAGTTTCAAGATGAGTGTCATTGCAAGAATGAATGCCGGGTATGCCCCTATGAATCAGTCTCATATCCCTGGTTTTCCAAATCCTATGCCAAAGGTTGAATGGATAGATGATCTTCCAATATTCAAAGATGAAAAGAAAGACAATGTTGCTCTTCATTTGGTTAGGTTCCATATGCATTTACACAGTTTTAAGGTTCAGTTCTGTTGTGGGGAAAAGTATCCGACTCGGAATGACCCTATCCCTACTCTAAGGGTGATAGTTCCTTAGCAACAACTGAAAGTAAAGCTTTGATATTTTTCCTTTATGAAAGTAAAGAGAAGGAAGAAAAGATTGACCAACCGATGTCTTTCGCTTTTGTCGATCCTGTCTTCTCTCTTTGCCTCTTGTTCCCAGCTCCTTGCTCCCTTTGCCGGCCCAGCTACACAAAGATCCTGCAAAAACAAGAGAGGGAAACTACAAGAAACATGTACTCATAACTGATGCATGGATTAGAATGGATCAAATATACAGATAAAAACAATACATCATTACAATACAAGTATATAGGAGAACATCAAAAGCTTTATTGATAGAAGATAAAGGTTCTGATAAGGTTACAACCATAAATGGCTCCAATCCAGCAGCACCTCCTCAGCAGCAAGAAATCTCCTCTTCTCCTCTATAAAATCAATCACCCAATAACTCTAACTGTAGACCAATAGCACTTCCTTACTTTGCACAAAATTCCAGCCTCCCTAGACCTCATAGAAGAGCTCTATATATAGGGTAGAAGGAGAAAGGATGAGTCAGCTTGAGACTGACATAAAGTTGCCTTGTGTCCTCTCCCTCTTCAGTTAAACTTCAGTTCTTGAGTCCACTTGGAGATCCTTGCTTCAACATGGAGATCAAGTACCTCTTACTCATCATAGGGCGAATTCCTTGAACCAAGTGTCAGTTTGGAAGCTTCCTGGGCAGTTGACACCTTGCAGAATGACTGTGCCACTTGGCCAATCTCGCCCAGCGCAGGTAGCCTTCATTGGTTTTGACTTTCAGCGCAGGTACAAGGAGGAGCAGTTGACATTCAGCGCAGATGCTCAGTGGAGCAGCTGACATGATCCAAAAATAGCCTGTTTTTGAGTGTTTTCAGGTGGAGAACTGATGGGAAGTGCTGTGGTTTGCTGACCTCGTTCCTCTAGGGGTAAGAACAACATGTTTAGGGACTGAGGATCCCTATAATTATCGACATTTCATGCTCCATGCTGCGAGGCACAAAAATGTCTATAACAGTTGCCCCCTAAAGTATGAGGTCGTTTATCGGGTGAAATGCTTTATCCAGAGGGTCCGAAGTTCATTCAAGTGCTGAGAGGTGCCCTGTAATACAATACAATACAATACATTATTTTTCATTCTATTTTCATGATCTAGCTGAGGCGGGCATTCCCATGCTCAGCTTTATAAATACATTTTGGTACATAGAACAGACGATCGTCTGATGGTAGACTGATAATTTTCTGCTGAAATTATCATCCTTTGAGTAGGATGATCATCTGCTGCAATGATGTACATGACAAATGCTTTTATATTTCCTGAATATGTATCGCAGCCCGGATGGATGAAACTAGATCCGGGGTCTTCAAACTCGTTCGATCTTCACTCTAAGTACAAGTCGATCCATGTGAGAATTTCGCTGAAGTCGAACATGGAAATACATCGCTTGATTACCGGTCAATGATGAAAACCGTTAACAAGCGCGAGAGGAATCATCGATAATGATAATGACCCTCAAGGCACTGCAGTACAATCCACATGGCGTGAATAAAGGACTTGGCGTCAAACGCCACGCAAAATCTTCTGGTCGAAGGTCATTGATGTATACCTGTCGCCGGAAGTGAGAAACTTGCCATTGAGGCATGCAAGCTTCAAAGTACTGATGGGGTTGTTCCTAGATCAACTTCTTGGATAATGAGCTGAAGTCGACAAGAAGCGATCCGTCAAAGGAGGGCCTTAATGAATCCCACATCAATGACACGGAACGGAGCTAATGATTTTAGTGGAGGTGAAAACAAACTGTGATATATGATTCAGGGTGGCGATCATGAATGGATGAAGGATAATGTATGGCAGTGGATGGGACACGGTTGACACTTTCAGAATGACCTCTCTTGAACATATAACGACACTGATGCGATGGATCGGTAGCATTACCCCAAAATGTGGATGGTTCGGCGAAGACCATGGTGATGAGACCGGTGAATGAAACAACCCAACCCGATGTGGTACGGAAGAAAAGTGTCATGTTCAAGAGCGACTTGCTACCATTAAGCTTTGATGTTCTCCCAATTTTTCCCCAGTCATTTCTGACCAGTACCTCTTTATTTTTGTCAAGCTTGAGGAGGATAACATATGCTTGTTCTATAACCTGCCCTTCGGGCAAGCCCATCGCTATGATTTAACGAGCTTAGCGATAGGGAAACTCGTTCTCGTCTAAAGACAAGTTTGTCGCTATTTAATCATTTTAACGAGTCTAACGACAAGGAAAACTCGGTCCTTTTCATTTTTAGAGAGTCTGAAAAGGTACAGAAAGTTAACTCCATAATTCCTTTTTCGTCATCTAATCCCTTAAGTCCGAAAAAGTATAAAACAATACAGAAGGGATGGGTGTTCGGTACTTTTAACGAGCCGAACAAGACAAGCGCTCGATCTTTTTGTGTAATAATCCCTCAGGTCCAAAAAGATTAAAGTCTAAATGAGGGATAGCTCTTCCGGTCCTTTTAACGAGCTGGAAGGCCAAAACTCGGCAAACTTTTCATATTTTACGAGTCTGAAAAGAGCTCAAAGAGGACTCGTCTTTTGAGGAACGAGTGATAAACAGGGATAGCAACTGATTCCAGGTACAAGTTGGAATTTTCCAATCACGGCAGTGTCACAAGGATGGCTAGGTGAAATCACTCTTCGCAGATGTTCCTCAAAATGGGTAAACACACAAATGGAAGTGAATGATCGGCCAAATGACGGTGGAGGTGACGGTGCACAAACACGACCAAGGCTTTTATGGCTGATGAATTTACGATCTCAAAAAGGGTATTTACCGGTTCATTTTTTCTGAATGAGCTTGAACTCTAAAGGAAAGCCTGCTCATAAACTTATGTTTATTTTTTAACGAGCATGAACTATGCGCTAAAACTGCTCGGATCTTGCGTTTATTTTTTAACGAGCATGAACTATGTGCTAAAACTGCTCGATATGCCCCCAGCATAATAATGCAACCGAGGCACATGCCCCCTAGTCTTTATAGGGTCATTTCATTTTTTAACAAGGTTGACACGGTAAAGAACTATCCTTATTTCATTTTTTAACGAGGTTGACCTGAGATAGGAACTATCCTCGAAACTTTAGATCCATTAGAAACAGAAAGTTTCATACTCCACTGTAGCCATTTCTGCCAGATTACTTGGAGGCGGTAAGGCGAAAGTACCCATCAATGGAGGGTTCTTTAGGAAGATGAATCCGATATTTTGGAGAGAACAATTGTTCCCATGGAATATTGGAATGCTTCCCATGATGCGAGGTTGCACAACTTCTGCCGAAGTTGTCGTCGAACTGCTTGGTTGATCTTTTCCTTTGCTGTTCGATGACTGCGGATCCCCACAATCTTTTCTTCTTGTCGAAATCAAAGCATCGTCTTGTTGCTTAGAAGTCGACAACATTAGTACTTCGCATCTAGAAGCATCCCTACTATCAACCAGATTTTGACATGGATTTGGAAACGGATCATTTAAAACAGCTGGGGTTTACGAATCTTTTAAGCTCAGCTTTGAATGGACAATCTTTCGTCCAATGATCCTCTTCACATATCTGACACCCTGACGGGGGTGGTTTCCTCTTTCCGGGAGATCCTGAAGAAGTTTTCTGAGGGGATGACTCACCCTGTTTCTTCTTCCCTTTGTTTTGTTTCTTCTTGCTTCCTGGTTGATTGGAGTTTTTGCCTTTATCCGTAGATACAGCATTTACCTCCGAAGCAAGAATCTCTTGATTTGCTTTTTGATTCGAAGTCTTACGGGCTTTCTTATTCGAATCCCTTGTCGACTTAGCGTTTGTAGTTCCAATCACGCCATCACCAGCATGAGAGTCACTATTCGATCCGGGAGGAGGAGGGATTGAAAATTCCGGTCTGGGGGGCGTCAGGTATCTTATCATAGAGCGTGCCCGACTGAGTATATACTAAGTCCAAATATTGAGCACGAGCAATAACCTGCTCCTCTGTTACGACGCCTCCCTTGGCCACATCTTCTGTTATAGCAGGAAGAAGCGACTTTATAAACCACTCAGCTAATAGCTGATCTGGAACATAGGTCTTTACCATTCTGCGACGACGACGCCACTCATGTATATGATCTGATATATGTGTGGCCGTTTTCTGCTTGAAATTGGTTAAGATCTCTGTTCCAGTTTCGTACCTTATAGGTAACTGAAAGTGTGTTAAGAAAGTCGTGGCTAGGGAACTAAAATTGTCGAAAGAGGCTCTAGGTAATTCAATATACCATTTAGCCGCCGGACCAGTCAATGTCCTCTGGAAAAGGCGAAGCCTTATCGAATCATCATTCAAGGTATTCGACGAACACCACAGATGGAATGTCATCACATGATTCGACGGGTCTTCGCCAGGATTTCCATTGAATTTAGGAATGTCCGAAGGAAGTTTGTGAGGAATCGCTGGCCACCAATGGGCATAGGCGATTGGATCGTTCGTCAATCGATGTAAATCTGGTAATTCTAGAGTTGCCACGAATGGCAACTGCTGATTCAGGTTTGGCGAGGCGTACCCAGGATACGATGGAATCGCCTGAGCAGTAGGCCTTTGCATACCAGCATAATGCAACTGATGTTGATATGACTGATATGGCTGGTGGGCTTGGCCACTGTAAAGTGGTTGATTTAACCCGTTCTGAATATAGGGTTGCCCACTATTCGCAAAGATCTGTTGTTCAGATCCCTGGTACACCTGTTGAAACTGAGGTTGTTGGTATTGCACCATCCATGGTTGCGAAGCCATGTTTTGCTGTGCGATACTAACCGACGGACCAAGATGCGGGGTTATGGTTCCCGTTTGTGTCTGTGTCGTCCCGGCAGTTGGCGATTGTGGTTGTGTTGCAGGTTCAATGGGCTGTTGCATTACAACTTGGGGTTGACATACAACAGGCATCGATTGAACTTGCGACACGGTTACAATTGCTGGCGTCGTCGGGATACTAGACATAGGTACACACTGTTGCATGGAATATACAACTCTTGGTTGTTGGGGTAACATAGGTACCCAACCACTCGTCGTTACTTCAGTCAAACCTGAATGTTGTTGAAAACTGCCGTATGGGTATCCCCCCGGAAGGGGAAGTGAAAGGGCATATTGCCCCCCATATGGTAACAATCCGGAACTCAAGGGTATAGATTGCCTTTGAGGACTGGATGGCCCAGACTGATTTCCAAAGGGATCAATTTGTCTAGTTTCAACATAAGAATTACCGGGTATTATACCGGAAGAACAAACTGGAACAGACCAAGTTGTCGTAATAGTCCCTGGGTGGACTCCTTCTAGCTGATGAGGGCTAGTCGGGACAGCTGGTATGCCGGCAAACATCGTTGGAGTGACAGCAGGAGCTTCTGCTGTCGCTGTGTCATTTGGCACAGTCCTAGATGTCGACGGTTGCTCAGACATTTTAAGTCTATCCAATAAACTGCCTAACGATTCTACAGGAACTTCCAGTGGTGATGGACAAACTTCTGATGCAGAAGGAAAAAGAGTGGCGCCTACTCCAAAATGAGTTGGAGTATTTGCTTGCTGGTCCTCTACGATTTCCTCTATTGCAATCAGACCAGGAGGAAGAGGAAGACCGTCAGGTCCGTAAAAGATTTCTGGTGCCGAAGAAGGGGTTGCTTCGACAGCGACAGTTGTTTGAGCAACAAGACTCTGTGGACCGGTTTCAGATGGAACTGGTTCAGTTATGCAAGTACTTGTCCTCAGACTAGGATCAGTACAACTGTCCCTCTGTTGCTGTTGAACTTCTTCAATAGAGGCAGGGATTCCAGAAATATTAGGAGTGGCCAGAATCTCAGATGTTGTCGGAACTGTTGTTCTAACTTTAATGGGAGATTTTGACCTGGTCAAGCGAGTTCGCTTCGTCCGTACTACTCTCGATTCCGGAGACAAAGACGGTTGACTCGCGAGTCTCCCCGAGCGACGGAGTTTTAATTGACTTTCCTCCACGGTTGCGGATTACTTGATCAACTAAAATACAAAAAGGGGAATTATGTTTCCGTATTGAATGAATTTTATTAGACGCTTTTAGACACAACTTTGCTTTTTCATGTTTTAAGAGTCGAGAAAAAGCTAAAGATGACTCTAGTCGCCTTCGATGTATTAACGAGCCCGAAGTGACAAATGCTCGGTTGGACTTTTTCAGTTATAGAGTTTGAAAAAGGCCAAAAGAAACTGCTCTGGAGATCTGGGCAGAGGGTGTGCCAAACCTTTCGCGAAACCACAGAATACGTTTTACGGTACGGGTGGTCGATCTTTGTGAATGCTGTGTTCACTGCATCGCGATCAGTAGGGCGGCCGACACGGCTTCCTAAGGATAAAGGATAAATGCCTATAGGGGTCTCCCAATATACGCGACGGTACGCGGGAGCACAAGTCCGTATTAGTGCTATCGTCCCTCAGGAGGAATCACCCACCTTCGTAGAGATCGACAGTCACTACGTTTAACGACGCCGGAACACGTCTCTACCTAGACCTCTATTGTGAGCGTTATGTTACAAAGCGTTTTTAGATTCATTCAATATATTTTAAGTTGATCTTGTTTAGCAGTTTATCTTTCAGGATCACCACGAGATGTATTGGTACAAATTCCTAAATGCAGCTAAAATGATAAGCAAGCTTTACAATCTTTTTAGCTTTGAAAATCCTAACTACTGAGGGGAGAGAAAAACATAATCTTTCCACACAGAGCACAAAGCACAAACTAATGCACTTTCTCCTAGATCAATCACGCAAACTTATCAAAAAATGCAAATGCAAGATGCATGTATTTCTTTTCTTTTCCCTTAATGTTGATGTAAGACAAAAGGAAACTGTCGTATAATTTTCGAATTCAATTTGAAGCGTAAACAAACAAGTTTTGTCTAAAATCAAAAGACGCCTTACAGGTACTTGTTTCGACACTAAAAATGTATGAATTCAAACCATAAAATGAAAAACAAACAAACTCAAACAGCCATGAACAGTAATAAAACTAGCTCTTAAGATCATAAAGACACTTTTACAGTTCAGGATCTAAGAGGCCACAGCTATACTGGTTTGCTTTTCACAATGGGAAACTGTAACTGAAACAAGAAATACTGAAAGAACAATCACAGTTTCATCACACAACTGAGGCGGAATAATGTCAAGGAAAGTTGGTTTACAGCAAGTACAAATGACAAGCAATCAGCAGCAAAATAACAGTGAAAACAGGGCCAAGACTCAGTGGGAAACCTCAGGAAGACACTGGCTAACTGGTCCAGCGCAGGCTCTGGTCTGTCAAACTAACTTTCAACGCAGTTCCCGAAGGGAGTACCTGCGTTGAAATGCAGACTGCCTTTGGGCAGCCTGCACTGAGACACGAGAGTTGCGTTTACAAGGATTTCGGGTCATAAAAAGCTCAAAAATTCACTGTTTTTGCTGAAATAAAAAGCTATAGGTCAAGTACAAGCTAAGGGATGATCAAGAGGATGAAAAGCTATCACAAAGAGCACAAGAGTCCTTGTGGATCAGCTCTTCAAATCATAAACTTGCTCAGAAACTGAGCCAGAGCAACTGCCCTCTACTTTGCAATTGAAGGACTCAATTGCAGTTCGATTTGGTGCTCTCCTTGTTTATGAGATGAATAGCAAGAAACACAATAAACCAACAAGATACTAGGCTCCCCAGCGGAGTCGCCAGTTTGTTGTGGGGAAAAGTATCCGACTCGGAATGACCCTATCCCTACTCTAAGGGTGATAGTTCCTTAGCAACAACTGAAAGTAAAGCTTTGATATTTTTCCTTTATGAAAGTACAGAGAAGGAAGAAAAGATTGACCAACCGATGTCTTTCGCTTTTGTCGATCCTGTCTTCTCTCTTTGCCTCTTGTTCCCAGCTCCTTGCTCCCTTTGCCGGCCCAGCTACACAAAGATCCTGCAAAAACAAGAGAGGGAAACTACAAGAAACATGTACTCATAACTGATGCATGGATTAGAATGGATCAAATATACAGATAAAAACAATACATCATTGCAATACAAGTATATAGGAGAACATAAAAAGCTTTATTGATAGAAGATAAAGGTTCTGAGAAGGTTACAACCATAAATGGCTCCAATCCAGCAGCACCTCCTCAGCAGCAAGAAATCTCCTCTTCTCCTCTATAAAAGCAATCACCCAATAACTCTAACTGTAGACCAACAGCACTTCCTTACTTTGCACAAAATTCCAGCCTCCCTAGACCTCATAGAAGAGCTCTATATATAGGGTAGAAGGAGAAAGGATGAGTCAACTTGAGACTGACATAAAGCTGCCTTGTGTCCTCTCCCTCTTCAGTTAAACTTCAGTTCTTGAGTCCACTTGGAGATCCTTGCTTCCACATGGAGATCAAGTACCTCTTACTCATCATAGGGCGAATTCCTTGAACCAAGTGTCAGTTTGGAAGCTTCCTGGGCAGTTGACACCTTGCAGAATGACTGTGCCACTTGGCCAATCTCGCCCAGCGCAGGTAGCCTTCATTGGTTTTGACTTTCAGCGCAGGTACAAGGAGGAGCAGTTGACATTCAGCGCAGATGCTCAGTGGAGCAGCTGACATGATCCAAAAATAGCCTGTTTTTGAGTGTTTTCAGGTGGAGAACTGATGGGAAGTGCTGTGGTTTGCTGACCTCGTTCCTCTAGGGGTAAGAACAACATGTTTAGGGACTGAGGATCCCTATAATTATCGACATTTCATGCTCCATGCTGCGAGGCACAAAAATGTCTATAACAAGTTCCCTAAAGATTGTCTCATGAAGATGTTTATGACCACTTTAGAAGGAAAAGCATGGTCTTGGTATAAAGGCTTGGAAAATGGTTCATTATATTCTCTTGCTAATTTCCATGATGTATTCTATGAGACGTATAAAGAGTGTCATCCCTCCTTATTGCTGGTCAAAGATTGCTGTAAACATTCTATGAGTTTTATTCAATATTTGGAGGATTGTTATGATGATGATGAATTCATGGATGAAGAAATTTTAGAGGCTCTTCATAACAATACATTTCAACACCAAGAAGAAAGGATAACATCCCATAAAATGCAACATGAAAATCAGCAGGGGTTTACTTATGAAAACCATGTTACATCCTCTAAGATTAATGTAAAGATGCAGCAAACTTGCCAGTCTTTTGATCATAAAGAGAATGAAAATCATTGCAAACACCAAGAAGAAATACTGGAAGATAGATTTTATAACCCTCAGGCAGAAGAAAAGGTTGATTTTTTATGTCATACTTTGCAACAGCTTACATCAAAGAATGATCATAATAATGAGAAAAATTACATTGTTTGTGGGAATCATTCAGAAAAGCAGTTGGATAGCATATCAAAGCAATCTTGTGTGGCTGAGAATAAGTTGTCTAAAGATATAGAATGTTATGATGATCATCAAACTAACCATGTCCTCTTTGACCCTATAACTGAATACATGGCAAAGCTTTGCACACCAGTATTTCATTTTTATTTGCATTACGAAGATTAGATACATTATAAGTTGATTTGGTCATCTCACTATCATGGTTATTTTGAGGTCGAATGCAGTCAAGAGCCTCAAATATCAAAAAAGACAATTGATTGGATTTATTGGAAATATCATGTTTCCTGACCTAAAGTGGAAACTGCAGCTGATAGGGTAGGTAGGAATGTGCAAATAAGCTCAGGGTAGGTTGACTGAGCATTTTTTTAGTACGTGCAGTTTGAGTCCTTCTTGCAGAAATCATTAAAGCTTGGGAAGCAAATTGGGTAGAATTTCAGAGTTTTATTCTAAAGGATGGGTAGCGGCACTGGAACTATCGGTTCTTAGTGTACTACTGGAGCACACTATCCCTAATGGAGCCACTGTTATCACCCAAAAATTTTCAAAACATCATTCAAGTGTCAACTCTGCTTTTGGTCATGATTTCAAGGAGGTCTAAAAGTCATTTTAGTCTTGATAAAAGGGTAGGTGATAGGTTAAGAGTATCAAAGGTCTCATTTTCATATCCAAATAAAATTTAACAACCTTATTCCATATCTTAGAAGTCTCACATTCTGTTTAGAACTCATATCTTGATCCATTTTGAAATTTTTTTGGAATTAGCCCCGAAACCACGTTTTCGTAGCACAGACAGTGTAAAAGATCTGTTTTGCGCTATGAAAACGCTGCTCTTTTCGTAGCACTTTTCCCCGAAAACACTAAGTGTACTACGAAAGTGTAGATTCGTAGACAGTCTTGTCAAACATCAATCCATTAATATTCCAATAAAATTTTCCTTATTAGGTGTCAGCTAGGAGTCATTCCTTAAGCATGCTGCCATCCAAACTCATCATTTCGAATTTAGGTCTCATTATGAAAGATAATTTCAAATTCGAAAGGGCTGGCTAGTCTCATCATTTTAGTTTGCATGCAAACCCTCAAACAGAATTGTTTTCGAATAGTAAGATTTGGTAATTTTTCACCAAGGTTTTCCTCATCCATAATTCAGGCAAGGCTGACCACCATTGGCAAGTGAGGCTGATCAACATAATTTCAAGCAAGGTTGATTTTGTTACAGGAATTCAGAAGGAAAGATGAAAGAGGATAAGAAACGTCACAAGTCTGGTCATTGTTTAAGAACAGAGCCTGAAAGCACCGAGGTCTTAGTCAGAGACAAATTAGTTGTAGAAGCCTTCAAGAAAGCAGGATGTTGGAAGTTTTGTAAGAAATTGCAGGGAGGACATACTCAGGTGACAAAGGAGTTTGCACTACATTTCATTGGCTCAAGCACAAAGGTCGGAATCCTGAACTTGCAAATTTCTCCAAAGGTCATAGCTTTGGTGACAGAGATCCCTACGGGGCAAGATACATGGTTCAAAAACTTCAGATTCGACATGGAACCATGTAAGATGTTTCTAAAGCCAGAGTTTGTAGAAACCAACTTAACCAAGGAAGTTCCCAGAGACTACATCAAGGACAGCTATGCCAATTTGGTCTTCAACATTCAACGTTATTTTACCTATGAAGGCAGATATCAAAAGGTTTATTCATATTATTTTAAACTCCTATTACATTTTACTGGTATGATTTATTTATATTTTCCTTACTTCTTATTTTGAAGTGTAGCTAAGATGGAAGATAAGGTATAGTTTAAATTTCAAGGATGTGAAACTTCCCTGTTTCATCATGGTCTAATTAAACTGATAATTCTACATGAACTCAAAAGGATCAACAAATATTGGTCTTTGCTTTTGTTTTTATGTGACTTTGGGGCAGAAAAACAAGGTGTAGACATTAGCCCTAGGGTTAAAGGAACTCCATCAGCAAAAACCAGCAAATCTGTAATGTCCAGGGAAAAAAGGTATGTTAAGTTGAAACCTAGGAAGCAAGTAAAAGAGCAAGTAATAAAAACACCAATAGTCATTCTTGAAACTCCTAAATCCACAAAGGAAAAGATATTTGAGGTTAAAGGAATGACACAAGAACAGTCAACCAACAAACCAGTTCAAAGGAGATTGACTAGAAGTCAAATTGCAAAGGAGAAAGGTAAAACAGTGATCTCGGGAGAATGCTCAAGCTTGAAGGGTGATTTAAATGATATTTTAAAAGCCATTGATATTGCAGAATCTCCTTTGGTATAGGCAGATGTGATAAAATTTGATCAAGGAAAGTCGAAGAAAATGAAACCCTCCAAGAAATTTGATTTTGAGCATGATGTTATAGCATTTGTCTTAAACCCAGAAAACCCTTAACCAGGCAATCCAAGAAGATGCAAGAGTCCAATATTGAGCTAGAGAGAACAGAATAAGGCTCTGTTGTTCAAGAAGAGTTGATATAATTTCTGTCTCCAAGACCTGAAGGTGACAAAAACACAGTTCCTGCCACTCAAACAGAAAAAGCCAGTTACGAGGTTATGGAAGAAAGGTTAAAAGCTGCTAACAATGAAATTGCTAGACTAAGAGTGAGAGCAAGAGGGCATGCTGCTGAAAGGACAGATTTCAAAAGGATGAAGGCTCTCTGGGAAGTTGAAAAGGTTTCCAAACCAGAAATAGTAAACAGTGAAACTCAGTACTACACCTGGACTGTTCCTGCAATCAAAGAAGCCAGATTTGTAAGGAGGATTAATGCTCAGCTGAGAGCTACAAATAGGAGATTGAAGAGACAAATTGAAGACCTAGAAATACAATTAACCAAATCTGGAAAAGGGTCTACAGCAATAATGAAACAGGGTGATGAAAAAGGGCAGTGAAGGATATATCTTAAAACAGTTTTGGCACATAAAAAGAGTTTGGGCATATAAAAGGAAGGACAACTGTGAAGAAGAACATCTTATAAGGGTAAGTGGTTTTGATTTTTGGTTAATCATATCAGTCTTCATGGAATTTTGAAAAACTTCCAAACTACATATTTTTGAAGGTCGTGTTGAAAAAGAGCATACACAGCAGTTTCGTAGCGTGCTACGAAACTGCTGAAGATGATCATTTAGCACTTATGGATGTTTTCCAGAGGTAAGGTCTGATTAGTTCCAAATTTTGAAGTTGTTGGTAGACATGGGATCATATATGAAGTTTCAGATGGCAGTGGTGTAGAAAGCAAACTTCCGAGAATTATTTCATAAGTGATGTAAAGGTTGTGCTACGAAAACAAAGTATTTTCGTAGCACAGTAATGTTTCATCCTTTCCTCCATATATTCGAGTTTCCTTTTTGCACAGGTGGAAAATGATGTTTTAATGGATTATTAATGCATGCCACATGTA
This sequence comes from Pinus tabuliformis, assembly GCA_031772625.1. Classification (NCBI taxonomy): domain Eukaryota; kingdom Viridiplantae; phylum Streptophyta; class Pinopsida; order Pinales; family Pinaceae; genus Pinus; species Pinus tabuliformis. The sequence continues at coordinate 859,904,938 of CM062812.1, forward strand.
CACCAGCAAAATTGCTCAAAGACAAGCATAAAAGATTAAGGGCCTTAAAAGGAGGGAATCTGTCTCCTAGTTTTCAGGGCAGTTAGGTCATGATTCAACAGGTTTTGTAACAGCACTGTGGACATCATCAAGCTTGAAAACATGGGTTGGCAGCTGATTAAAGAATGTATTGAAGTCATAGATAAGGTTGTTAAAAGCATGTTTTAGTAGTTTCACTCCTATTTGTATTAGGACTCTTAAAGATAGCTAGCTGTCAAGTTGTAATTAAGTAGTTTGTTTTATGAATAGATAGGTGTCAAAGTTAGGAATTTGAATTCCTCTAAAGATGGATCATAGTATCCAAGGTTGTAAAACTCTATATAAAGCTTGAGAATCAAATTCCTCAGGGTTGGTAATTTCATTAGCAAAAGAAAGTTGTGTTATTGTAAGAAACTGTGGTTTTTCAAACTTAATACAGAGATCAGTTTGACTACTCAAGATTCACAAGGAGTTTATGTGTTTGATGTTCTTATGGCCTTTTTCAATTACTTATTTGCAGTGGTATGAGCTTGTGATACTTATAATTCATTGGAAAATGCTCTAACTTCCTTCACATGCTTGTAAACTGTGTTGATTCACTGTGTTACTGTTTTATTTATAAACCTAAACTCTAAGTGCCTTGACTTCCATGTTTTGCTTATCATGTTGCTTTGTTGAAGACTATCTTGACTCCATAGCCCAATAGATGTTTTCTAATCCTTGTTTCAACCAATCAACTAGTTATACATTTGCCCATTTTGTTCCTAGAGTTAGCCATCTAACCATTAATCAAAAATCTTAAACCTATTGAGAGAGCCCTCTCAGGTTGAGGAGGCTAAGCCTCAACCAAATGATTGTTTTGAAAGAGTTACTCGGAGTCTACTTGATCAGCAGCCTATCAGGGTTAGATTTTGTGATAACAAACCCCATGAAATATCTCACCTCGTCCACACTCTTAGGAGATACCCACTCCATGACGGCCCTTATCTTTTTTGGATCTACTGCAATGCCCTCCTTGGAGACAACATGTCCCAAGTAATGTACCTATGTCTGAAAGAAACTACACTTGCTGAGCTTAGCATACAACTGATGCTCCCTCAACAACCTCAACATTGCTTCTAGATTCTCGGCATGCTCTTCCTCATTTTTAGAATATACCAGTATATCATCAATGAACACAATAACAAACATATCCAAATATGGACGCAACACACTATTCATCAAGAACATAAATGTAGTTGGAGCATTATTTAAGCCAAATGGAACTACAACAAACTCATAATGCCCATGCCTAGTCTAGAAAGTTGACTTGTAAATGCCCTCCTCTTTGATGCATGCCTTATGGTATCTGGATCTCAGATCAATCTTCGAGAACACTGCAACTCCCTTTAGCTAATCGAACAAGTCATCAATCCTCAGCAATGAGTACCTGTTCTTGATGGTCACTTTGTTCAACTACCTGTAGTCAATGCATAATCTGAGAGTTTAATCTTTCTTCTTCACAAACAAGACCAATGTGCCCCAAGGTGATACACTTGACCTAATGTATCCCTTGTCTAACATTTCCTTCAACTGGAACTTCAAATCAACCAACTCAAGCGTGCTCATCCTGTAAGGTGCTTTTGATGTTGGAGTTATCCCTGGCACTAACTCAATAGAAAATTCCACCTCCCTATGAGATGGAAATTTTGCAATGTCCTCATGAAATAAATCCTAAGACTACTGCAAAACTGGGTACCTGCTCAACACATATACGTCCTCAACCTCCTTAGCCTTATCACTAGAAATGTGTACTGCAAACAACATACACCCTTTCCTGCGGCTACGCTTTTCTTGCATAGTTGTCACCATCCTAACTGATGTGGATTTCTTCTTACCCTGCAAGACTCTTAGTTATCCATTGTCATCAACACACTCAATGGCTTTGTCATAACAACCTACCTTGTTTCTATGAATATACAACCAATCCATGCTCAAGAACATATTGTATGATCCCAATGGTAATGCATTAAAATTTTTTGTGGTAGGCATACCATTTAAATCAAATGCACAAACTCTTACCCAATGATGAACTTGCTTCTTTGTACCTGTAGCCAACTACACTAACCAAGAATCTGCATGCAATTATTTACTCAAACCACACTTATCCACCAAGTTAGGAATAATGTAGCTATAATTAGAGCCAGGGTCAATCAAAATAGAAATAACTTGATCACAAAGCTTACCGACCATCTCAATGATAGATGCCTGGCGTTTTTCCTGTCTGTTTTCCACTGCTGCATAGATACGAGGAATGCTTTGCCCAATATCCCCAATAGTATGTGCCTCCTGCACCCTATATATCTGAGGCCTACCACCCCAATTCTGTGGACAACCTCTCTTAAGGTGTTCCTTTCCACATGTCCAACACATCAACCGACTAGTACCAACACCTCTATGTTGTTGTTGTGACTCATGTCCCTGTCTATTTGCATTAAATCTCTTTTGCGGTGCCACATTCTCTTTCTCATATGCATGTCTAAGCATTTTTCTCTTAGGCTGCCATTTACTTTTACCTTTGTCTTTTCCCTTCCATCCTTATTGAGATTCATTCTTATGCTTTGATTGTTCATAGCAATGCTTCAATTTCCCAATAATTTCCTCAAGTGACCAAGGCTCATCATACTCAATCTGATCTATAAATGCTAACAGCAAACCACTGACAAATCATTGAACTTTAGCCTTCTCATAAGTAAGATATGGTACATACCTCAATAGCTCTGAAAACTTGGTCGTGTACTCTTCATCTGTCATTGATCCCATCTTTAGATCATAGAATTCCTTGGCCTTACTGTCGTGGTACCTCTCTCACAAGTACTTCTTCTTGAAAATCCTCTTGAACTCCCACTAACTCAAATCATTTGTCCTAATGTCTCTAACCCGCTTAACATCTTCCCACCAAATGTCTGCTTTTTCAAGTTGAAGATCGTTACTCTAGCCTTCATGTTATATGTGTACTCATGCAACTCAAAGAATTTGTTTATCCCAAGTATGCAAGCCTATGCCTCTTCCGGCTTCTTCACATCTCCATCAAAAGTAGGTGGCTTCTCTTTCTTCAACTCATTTGGAAAGTATCCCCTATCGTTCCTCCTGTAAGGATGATAGTGATGATGATCATGATGTCTACCAAAACCAGAACTAGAATAGTACATGTACTCATCGCCTCTCCTATCCGGAGTGTCCAACAACCTGCCATCTCTCACTGTATCACATCTATATGACCTGTGTCTACCAGGAGACCTACTGCCATGTGCCCCATTAGTTCTATACTCATGTCCATGGCTGATCCGAAGCGGCCCTTGTCGCTACAATTCTGACAAACTTTGAAGGAGTATAGCATTAACCTCTTCTTGCTTCTCTTGTGCTATATGATCCGGTCATTATCTACCTTACAAGTCCCTATCTCTTCCTTCAATCTTCTCAATGTGTCTACGAAATCAGAAGAGTGCCCCACACCACACTGCTCATCTGATGCATAGGGAGATTCTATGTATTCTACCACCTTGATATCCATTTGATCTCTTTCCTACAATGCATAATATGTTAGATAAACCAAATCACAATAAATCAACGCACCTTAGCATAATTCGGGGAGGATACCTTCTCTACAAGATCGCAAAATCAGTATGATACATGTGTAACATAATCATAAAAACATATAGACATATAACAAGTGCGTGCATCAATGCATAAACATCATTCTAGCTAGGGTCTAGTCATCAATGCAAGGCCATATCAACAATGCATGCTATGACCTCATGCATGACAACAACCATTACTCCATTGTACACATTGCCACATGAAACCATCAACATGCATAAGCAATGCCAAATCAACTACACATATGCATAGACGCATGTAGTCGAGCATAAGTGATCAATTCTCGTAATCAATCTACAAGACTTATACATGTAATCAATCCTACAAGAGTGTAGCCTAACATACAAGGATGTAAGTAAGTGACATAATTTCAACACGTAAGCAACATGTAACAATATGTAACCAATCATATACTCATGATGATGCATTCCACAAAATCAATCATCAAGTTCCTCATGACAACCTTATTACCATCATGATCAACATCAAGCAAATGTAACAAGCACATGGAATGCAAGTGTAAGAGACACACATGCAACTGACATGCATTAATGACCAACACACACCGCCCCTCCAGTCCGAGGGTTGAACCATCCTCTGATACCACTTTGTAACACCCTCCTCCCACATCTACCCAAGTAACCATACCAACCAGGTAAACATGCAAAGAGAGGTTACTATGATTGGATTCAACCTCCTATGTGACCTTAAGGAAGTGGAATTTACAGAACACATCAACCAACCTATCCACATCAGCAACATAAACCTTAGGAGACATGTCAGCCACTCAAACATCTTGTCCCTAAGTTCCACTGATGTTCTAGACATCTTAAGCCTCAGTCACTCTCATGCTATAGGCAAGAGAATGTCCATAAACCCAAAGTCACTCTTAGAGGCTTGCTTGCCAGTGACCAAAGACTAAATTTGTCAGTGCTATGCCAATGACCCTGATATTTGAGCCACTTTTTTAGGCCCAGAGCTCAGGTCACTGCCCAGAATGGAATGATAACTCAAGAACAATAAAAGAACAGGGAAATAATGATGCAAAAGCAATAAGTTGAACAAGACCTTAATCAAACCCCATTTCGTCAAACATATCATCAACATGTAACCTACAAGTGTAAACAATATAATTAAGTGTAGGGATCTCAAACTTATCTGAGAATTGCTATGAACCATTGTTCCCTCATGTCATTTATTGCATTATCATCTATTACGCCATAGATACATTATCCATTCATTTACAATCAAAAACATGTTGAGAACCATATATAGTTGTTGTATAAAACACGCATATAACTAGCATAATAACAACAGAAATACTCATGAAAGTACAGCCATATAAACCACATATAATCCATCAAAATGCTCATAGAAATACAAGGATAAATAACCTTTCATTAATCATGTAAAAGCCAAACCCGGGATGGGACTTCCATGTTCCAACCGACCATAGAATGGCTGAACCAAGTCTCTCTTCATCCATTCACCCCTATGCCATATTCCAAGCATGAATGATGGGCTCAAACCAAAAGAACCAACCAGGGCATACCGAGGCTAAACCAACTCACCCTCATCAATAGAAACTAGGTTTTACCGTTATCCATCCTCGATCGCTAGGCAAACACAATGAACACATCATAATAGGATTTACCATGATCTCCACCCGATCACTAGGCTAAATAAGTGTCGATGCAACTGTATTTCTCCACCTACACCATGATGAATTTTCTCATCTCCTAGTTTCTCAGGCTTTACTGTAATCCAAACCCAGATCACTAGGCCCTAAACCGAGACCCACTCTCAAGGCTTTACCGAATATCCCAAACCCGAGATTACGAGGCCCAACAGAAAGCAAACCACCTCTTGGATTTACTGTGTATCCTACCATTCACCGGCAAGGATTCTTAGGCCTACCGAGGTAACACAATATTGTCTTTACCGCAACCCACATTCTGGCTCAGGGATCACCAGGCCAGTGGCTTTACCATCATCCACAGTTCAGTTCAAGGACCACTAGTCCATGTGATCTATCATGCGGAGATCCACCCCACTCATCTTTGAATCCATCTGGCAATCCATCTCAACCAAAACATGAGAACCCCATCACACTAGGGTTATCCGAAAATGGCAAGGCTAGGTTGAAAACATTGTTACACCTGGAAAAACCCATGCCACAACAACAAAATAACCACATGCAATACCATTCATGCCAAATCTAGGAAGGAAAATACACATGCAAATCGATACCTGTAATGAATCTTGTTGTAGCTACTTGATTCTGCCTTTCCCTGCTTGATCTTTACTTCCTCTTGCCTTCTTTGCCCTTTTTTCTCTAATGCCAAAATGCTCCAAGAAAACTCTAAGTGTCTAAGAGTGAGAGAGAGAGAGAGAATAATGAGAGAGCTCTGAAACTCAACTGACAAAAAAGTTACCAACTGATCCTCAAAATCCTTTTTATGAATGAGGCCTCTATTTTCTTCATTTTCCATTATTTTCCTTCAATTTTCTCCTCACATGCAACCTATGACCTTTCACCTCCCTTTTCTCCTAATTTCCATTATTTTCATAAACAAATGTGCCAAAAATGCCATTTTGCCTTTCCAAAGCCTTAGCCATTACCTCTGCCAATTTCCTTAGCCATAAACAACCAAATGAACACCCCCTAGGATGTCTTACCCAACATTCAACTTGGAATAAGTGTCCCATCAACCGTGGTTATTATTTTTGCCTTTATTAAATTTTATTACATGGAATTTTCACCACGGTTGTTACATAGTGAGATCACACTGAGAATAAACTAATATAACCAAATTAAAACAACATTTAAAACATTATAAATTAGATAATAAAATTGTGGTATAATCAGGAAAGAACACTTATAAACAATGGTTTTAAAACTAGCATTAAATCATGTCTACGTAATGACTAGGAAAATAGTTTTATAAACAATATTTAGATCTAAATGTACAAAATGTGATCAAATAATATAAATAAAAAATATGATAGTAAACAACATATATATACAATATTAACACAACATCAAAGAGTGTACTAGCTTGAGTGGTGGGGGCCCTTCCACAACTTAACAAGCACAGTTAATTTGAATCAATGATTGAAAACTTCAAAGGCACTCCATAAATTGATTAAGATGACTATAAACAAGTCTACAAACAAAATTTGAGCTCTCAATTTGAAATCCAAGTTCTAAAAAATAATAACATGTCTTTGCAAGCTAAGTTTGCTTGTCTTTATAGGCAGAAATTCAACAAAATATCCAAAAATATTGTTCCTGTGACATCCCATGTGGGTTAATTCCCCTTGTAAACATTTCCTTATAATTATGTAACCATAAATTAAAATGGTTGAGAGAAAGGGACACAGATTCCAAAGCTTTAGGAAGGGAGATTGTTTGAGGAAGCTAAGATATTTAATTTCAATATGTAGGTTACACTACCTGCCTTAAATGGGTTTACCATGCAATTAACTAGGTTGGATGGAACCCATATTTCTCTTTGGAAAAATATGCAAGAAAGAGGACAAAAATTAAATATAAGTATGATTATGTTGACAAGTAGGCAGAGTGGGTTGAGGAGTGGTGTACGGAGCTGGTGTAACAACATCCCCAATACCACGCATGAAATAGAACTATCGAGCAAAGACTAATAGGTGTGGGAAAGAGTGTAAGTGCGCAATCCCACAACCAACATATGATTACAGAAGGAAGGGGAGGTCGAGAGGCCCCAGGAGGAAAAATAATAATAATAATAATAATATCAGGACTGAGAGAATTCAGGGAGAGGAGAAGCTCTGATGATCTCCCAACTGAGAATCCCATGATGCTTGCTAGTTGATAATTATAGAGCATAACTATGATGATATCCTACTTGAGAAACCCATGAGACTTGTTGGCTAATAATCACAAAGTAAGCTCATATGAGAGTCTAGCTGAGAAACACATGAGGCTTGGTGGTTGATAATCACTGAGAAGTGGTCATGCCTTATGGTGATCCCTGTTATTGCACCAAGAATGTTGCAACTCCCAAGGGCTCATCAACTCAAATTATCAACCCAGGGTATGTACAAACCTAGAGGTGACAGTGTTATACACACAATATATTGGATTACACTCATGCCACCCTCAGTCATGACATTAGATCAAAAGTACTCAAAGACCACTCCTCCTACTGAATTAGAATGAAATCTTGTTGATGAATGTACAATTGGAAATTACTTATAGCTATGAAAGTGGAAATTCCATTGACTCAACTTGTAAATGCTAACTAATCAATTCATGAAAGGACAAAGGCTAATCTACTTGCAGAAAGAAAGCTATTTTATCTTGTAAAATCCATCAAACTACCAAATCTACTTGCAAAAAGGAAACTATTTTATCTTGCATAATTCATCAAACTACCAATCATAATTGCATGCATCATCTACCTAGCTCACACTTGCTTGAAAATCAATAGCCTACTTGCATCATACTTGTGATAAAAGAAACTAATTCTACTATGTTTTGTAGTGAAGAAAAGGAATGGTTGGAGTGGCCTAGGAGCTTCCCCTGATCATCAAATCATAGTTGGGGGTCATTATTCATCTTGACTGAGTCAAATTTGCAATGGGGATCAAAATTGATGAAGGAAAGTGGTTCTACAGGCTTGCTACAGGTGGCTGCTATAGGAGGTCCTATATTGCTACAGGAGGGCCTGTAATGCTACAGGAGGGCTTCCGAGTGGATTTTGAAGGTGAAAATGATGTATTGAGGGTATGGAGAGGTGGATGGAAGTTGAAGAAAATGAAGGGAGGTTGGGTTGAGCCCCTAGCCAAGCTTAGGACCTCTCAGAGGTTTGTCTTGCACTAGGATGAGTGCTCACAGTATACTAGGCAAAATGACTTATGAAACAAAGTTTTGGGATAGAATTTGAAGGTGGAAAGAGAAGATGAAGGAGCTCAATATGGAAGTGGTAAAGGTTCCCTTCCCTGTAGATCAACACAGCCCTGCAATCAATCACATGCATGCATCCATTTATCATTAAAAAAATGAGATAACTTATGATGGAAAAGATGAGTTGAATTTAAATAACATCTAGTTTATGCCATAACATTGATCTAATCACTAAACTGAATTCTAAGCTACATAAAGAAAATGTAAAACAGGACAACTAACACTAATATATTTACAAGAAATCATAAACACAATATTTTTGGAATGTTGTTTTGAATCCTTCCACTCATTCTCCCATAAGAGAGGTTATGTAGAGGTTGCAACCACAAGTTTTTATAGATTAATCTCTACTGAAATGCAAGAAACTATGAACTGGTTACAATCAAGAAGAAACATAAGTACAAAAAGAGGGACTAAAGCCTTTGGGTTGGACCCAAACCCAAGGGTCTCATCTCTCTAAAACTAACTCAGATACAACTTAAAATCCAACTTCTCATTATCAAAAAGTGCAGGTCTCATACATCACATAAAAGTTCAAAGTAACAATTTCAAGCTTCAAGCTCAATAGCTACACCTAGCTGAAGATAAAAAATAAATAAATCAATCAATAAAATTGAATCCTAATGAGCTTTTCTTCTTATTTATTTATACAAAAGGGCAGTTGATAACATCTCCCTTGAAAGTAGGAGTGATTCCCTCCTTGATCTCGAAAATGGTGGATCTTGTCCCTCTTGAGCTTTGCCTGGACTAGGAGTCACTCAGTTGCCAATGAATTTGAACTAGTGAGAGAGGATATTGTGATCCCAAGCCAACTTTAGGGAGTTAAGAAGGTGGACAAACCCCCTATATTCTCTCCTAGTTGTCTCCATCAAGCCCCTGCATAGTAATAGCCTAAAAAATGCTTCTTTTTCCTGCAATTAAACCACATTAGGCCACATACTATGAAAACACCTTTTACTCCTCTTACTAAGCATAATATAAAAAAAATGTGAATTAATGTGAGAGAAGGATAGTTTTAAGGCTGGAGGGTCACATAATGATCTTCAAAATGTACCTATTGATGGGACTCATCATCTTACAAGGCTAATAAATCCACTAGAGACTACGATGGTTGACGACTTCTGAGAGGTGGAGGCACCCAAGGCTAGTGGGTTAAAAACAACCTATGGTAGTTCCACAGGGTTGGTCTAAGAATACAGGTAGAAGTTCCACTAAGAATTTTTTGGAGAGTGCACTCTTATTCCTTTAGAAATAACACAATTTATAAAACATCCTTATCATTAACTATATATCTTTCTCTCTCCACATCTAAATTGATACTCTCTGTTTTTAAATCCTAAAGAAGTGGGATGCAATATTACAAGTCCCTATGTATAAAAGGAAGTGTTCCCTTCCTCGTGTGAAATTGTTGTATAGTTGGTGGGTGAAGGCACTATAGCCTTGAGGCACCTTGTTCAGTTGATGACATTGTTTTAATTTCTTGAGTGGATGATGGTTGTATGCAAGTGAAGTGGTTCACTGTCTTTATTTGGTTAATTTGATAGTTGGTGGGTGAAGGCAATGCAACCTTGGGAACACCCTGTTTCAGCTTGATAGCATTAGTTTGTTTCTCTGGAAGAACTCCTCCTCAAGCTTTGGAATCTGGCTCATGGGTCACATTTGCAAGAAAGACTTGGTTGCAACTTTTCTATGGTTAGGTGGAGAGTTGTAGTCCCAATCTCAGTTTCCGAACTTCCTATTATAAGATAAGTGTTTACTCAAGCTCTTGTACCTTCAATGTTGTGTACATGTTTACTATGTTAGTTAAAATGGCAATGCTAAGTTGGGGAATGTGTTGTCATGTATGAATGAGGAAGGATGATTTCTATGTATTCTATGAGGAATGAGTTAAATTCCTGAGTTTGTTCAATGCCTATGTTATGCCGAAGAATGATGATTGTGGTGTAAATGTGTGATGCTAACCTCTGTGCAGATGATGAGGAATGGTTACCTCCTATATGGTTTGAGAGCATTGTTTAGTTTGATTGTCGACCTAGATAGAGGTTTCGGATGACCTTGTCTAGTCGAGGTATGTCAATTGGTTTGGGTCATCTCAACTAGTCTTATCGAGTCAAGGTAAGTCGATTGGTTGTGGTCACATCAACTAGTTTTATCTAGACAAGGTAAACCAACTAATGGGGTCATTTCATCAGATCTTCTCTAAATCCAGGTAAGTCGACTAGTTAGTTCATTTCATGGATTTCTTTTGGTCAAGGAAAATCGATTAGCTGGGAATTTCAACTGATTTGGTCAAGCCAAGCCAAGTCAACTAGTTGGGCTCAGGCTCGAGAAAAAGATGAGAGAAATTGTAAAAATTTTGAAGTGTAAAGTTCCTACAAAATAGTCTGAAGGCTAGTCGTGAGGACACACGAGTCGAGGGTCGGTGAGTTGGCCAAGTGGGTGGATTTGAAAATGTTTTTCAGCCTGAGTATCGAGCGATCCAACTACTGGTCAGGGTCCACTTACGAGTTGGGTGGTCGAGATCTAGCTACTAGTCGGTTGGTCACCAATTGATGAGGTCGGGGGTTGGGCTAGTTGACCCAAAGGCCAACGTTCACATGGGGTAGCACTCGACTATGAGTTGTGACCAAGTAGGTCGAGGTTGGCCAAACTCTAGGTCAGTGTTTGGGGTAGTCAGCCAAGCTAGGTAGGTTTTTGTTTGGGGTAGTCGGTCAAGGCCAGTAGTTTGGGTCCTCTAAACAAGTTGGAAGTCATAAAGACCTTGGGAAAGGGGCTTAGGCTATGAGGAGGCCATATGAATAGGTGTTAGGACTAGAGGCGGGGGTGCTGACTTCAATGAATGACGGCTAATGAGAAATGGGAAGATGGTCAAAATCATAATGCATATCCCACCATTGACATCAACAGGGGAGAGGTGGGGGTATGCATTCACCCCCAGTTGTCATATGGGCATGAAAAGCAAGCACATTTGGATGAGGAGGCAAAAATAATGCCCAAGAACAGCGAATGCGAACCCCCCTTATGATGTGGTAGAGGAGGGTTCACATTTGATGTTGACCATTAATCTCCTTGTGAGGTAGGAGTCATCAAATGAGTGGGTGGATTGGGGGGTTGCATTTGCATCATTGTCGTTGAATCGAGTGTGCCCTATTTCACAGTTGGATAGAATGGGGAAGGGTCATGCGAAGGTGCCATGATGGGTAGGATGGAACCCCCTATTTATAGTAACAATATATCTATATATATATATATATATATATATATATATATATATGGTACATAATCATGGCCCATAGTTGCAGGTCACATGTGAAAACCACGTAAGCCGAGGGCAAGGTGGCATGCCACCTAGGAATGCCACGAGATAATTGAGTGCCACTGTGATGACATGGCATTGGGTAAGCATGCCACGTAGGCATCATGTGGGGGCCACGTGGCAGGTTAAGGTGAGGATACAAGGTTTGGTCATTAAAATTTTGGGAAGCCAGAACTCATGATTCCAGGACCCGATTGAGGTAAAATTATATATCTTCAAACTTGTATCGACGAGACAAACGTGATAGTGTCATCTATTTTTGGTTATGAGGAGTTGTAAAAAGTTCAAAATTTTTAGACACCATTTCCATAATAGAACATTGGGAGTTAGGTCAACATAGTAACCACCTCCTTTAGGTCACGGTGGCACGGGGGTGTTTTACAGATCCTTAATAATTTCAGCTTATTTTAGAGATGAAATATGATCCAATCGACCTTGATGGGAACTCAAATCAAATATTCAATCTTTAAAAAACAAACCTAGGTGAATTTAGCAATTCATGTTGTGTTTTCCTTGCTATAGTTGTTCTGTTGACCATATATTTCAGAGCAGTTTCAAGTCAAACAAATAGGAATTTCACCATATTGGAATTCCCATTAATAAAATCCATGTTTTGTATTTTACACAAACCTCATGAAAATATCATAACATACACTTTACGAATTTGACTAAAATCTATAATTTTCTTTTACAATGCAATCAATTACATGAATTTTTAAAAATTAAAATTTCATTAAAATACTTTAGGAAAGTGATTATATTGGAAAGATATGTGAAAATGTTGTCATAAATGACTAAGGGAGGCATTTTTAAGGCCAAAGAAATCACAAAACCATAAAAAAATCTTAACAAAGAGAGGACTGGAATGTCATAATAAAAATAGATAATATGTAAAAAAAAATATGTTATAACACCTTCCCCCAATAGGAACTCTTGCCACTCACAATTATAATGTGGAGTAGTTCAACTAATGCTAAAATTATGCTATATATTTCCATGGGTACTATATTGATCCAATGAAACTCCTAACTTTAAAGACATTTATAGGCACCAACCACTTCATAATGGCCTCCATCTTTACAAGATCTATCTTAAGCTCCCCTCCACAAATCACATAACCTAAATACACCAAAGAATATTGTGCATACTCACATTTCTTGATATTTTCCAGTAGTCAATGCTTCTTCAAAGTCTCTAGCACTTGCATCAAGTGTGGAATGTTCTCTTCCTAGGTACTATTGTAAGCCATCATATCATCTAAATAAACGATAACAAATGACTCTAGATATGGACATAGTACATCAATCATTAATCTCATGAATATAATTAGTACATCACATAGACAAAATGGCATGCCTAACCACTCATACAAACCTTGTCTAGTTTTGAAGTTGATCTTTCAGGTGTCTTCTTCTTTGACTAAAACCTGGTGATATTTCAAATCGAGCTTGGAGAAAATTTTCCTTTGTTGCAACTAATATAACATATCATCAATCTTGGGTAAGGGGTACTTATACTTGAGAATAATATTTTCTAACACTATAATATATGCACATCTGCCAAGTCACGTCCTTCTTTAGTATAATTATGGTGGATGACCCACAAGGTGAGGTACTTGATCGAATCACACCCTACCCTAGTATTTGTGACTACTTCCTTTTCACCTCATTTTCTTCTAGAATAAACTATCTATACAACCAAATATTAGGTAATGGAGAGTCCAGTAACATTGGATCTTGTGCTTCACTTCCTTATTCAGTGGTAGCCCTTTAGGTGTTGGAAAATACTAAGGGGGGTGGGGGGGTGAATCAGTATTCTTTAGCAATTAGCACTTTTAAATATTTTCAGATCATTAGTTAATCTTCAATTATCATTAATGTTTATGCAGTAACAACATTGAATAAAAGAACATAGGAGGTACAAAAATTTTAGGTGGAAAACCCCCTTCGGGTCAAAAACCACCGAATGCTTTTCTAATAATTCTTTAATCTTCAACTCCAATTGAAAAGAAAGCTCCAACTTCCTAGAATCTAGAAAAGCATTCTTCTCCAGGTCCCATTGGATGGACACTCCAACGCTCGAGATTCTTCAGTAGTCAATAGGACGGATGCCCCAACACCCAATGAGCTACAACTCACCCTAGCACCACCCTACCACCCTGAAGTTTTCATAGGCTTGAACCTGTCGGTGACTTCATGCACCAGCCTAGCACCACCCTACCACCCTATAGAAGAATAAAAGAACAATGGATTCCCGTACCTGGGAAAATGGTCCACTTTACAATGATATAGAATGATGTAGAAGAAGAAGACACACTAGACCATAACCCTGACTATGACACAACCACCTAATGATGATCCTAGACCTCCTAACACTGCCTCTTCAACTCTTGGCAGATAGACACTTGTACAACTTTTACAATGATGCTTTTACAATGACTCTGTACAATGATACTTTTACAATGATTGTATGCAGTGCTTCCCACTTGAAGACTTCATGTGGTGAACTTCTTGTTGTGGTTTTGCACCTTGATTGCTGCTCTTGTCATGCTACCCTTTCTCATTCTTCAGAACATTAGATTATGCATTGAGTCTTCTCTTGATGAATATATAATACTTGCAAAAAGTCTCAAAGAAATACCCATGACATGATAATAGCAAAACTTACCTCATCCTACAAAACATATTTCAGTGCTAAACAAAAACAACAAATCAGAATACAAAGAAACTAATGCAATTAAGAGATGAACATGCATATACAGAAGATACTTACCTGTAGCTTACCTCTACTGCATCATTTTGCTGCACCTTGCTCTTTGCTGCCCTAGAAAGTCTGGTCCTTTGCACCCCTTGACAACACTTGATCTAGTTTTTCTTTCCTTCTAGGAGCACGATATTTAATCTGATGTATCTCTACGATTTTAGATCTCCAACATGTGATCTTTAGTCTTGTAGAATCCCTCTGAGTCTTCTTTCCAATGCCACAGGTCTGACCCGATTTGGACTCTTCAAGACAAAGTTATGCCCAATCTCTCACAATGACCTAATTATGGACTAGTTTAGTAGAGCGAACTTGTACGACGTACCACGTGTCATTGTTTCCTCCTTCGGCTCTGAAATTGATATAAAGAAAACTACAGTCTGTGCACTATCTGCCACTTTTTACAGAATTCCAATCCTCTTCTCTGAGAGAGAGTTATGACAATTTTCCCAAGGTCACTTCTTTGAGATGAAATTTGGCAGCCTGCAAAACCCTAACTTCCACAGATCATATCTCCGAAAATATAGCGAACCAAGATATAAAATTCGGTCACAACATTCATCAAGATTGTGAATCAAATGGGTTTTAATTTCAGAATCTAAGACTTCGCAGAAATGAAGTTATAACGAAAATTCCACGATCACTACATTTGGAGGATATATGAGATTTCATTTTATAGAGTTGAGAGGGGCTTCTATAGAGAATGTTGGAGGGATTTTAGGAGCTTAAAAAATTATTAATTATTGACTATTCAATGACCAAAACCAATTATGAGTGCCATGCTACAACCCCATAGGGTTTAGCCCACTAATTGGGGTTACTAACTTCAAACAATAATATCTCTCAAACCGTGAAGAATTACTTGGCGTGCCTTATATCAACGGAAACATCTTGATGAGTAGAATATATCTAGAAGATCCTTGACTCAAAATAGAGTAAGTTTTCAAGTTAAAATTCCCTTGCAATATCAGGGCAGCCCCTGGTGCTGCTTGGGTTGACATCAATGACAACCTCAGATCATCTTTAGATCAACAATCTCCCCCTTTGGCACTGATGGCAACACAAGTACTCCCCCTATGATCAGGGAACCTCTTCCTACTGCCTTCTCTCCCCCTTTGACATCAATGCCAAAGGGTAAATCCCCGTGACACACAACCATCTGCGGACCTGTACACACTTCCACTCCCCCTTTATTTTCTGAATAAGGAAAATCTAATGAGAACTTGGGAGAATCCCAATATTTTGGCGAAGATATTCAAATGCTTCACAAGGTAAAGGTTTAGTGAAGATATTAGCGATTTGTTCTTTTGTGCCAAAATATTCAAGTTTGATATTCTTTTCAGCAACTTGTTCTCTAACAAAATGATATTTTATCGGAATGTGTTTTGTTTTTGAATGCATGACAGGATTCTTGGAGATGTTGATGGCACTGGTGTTATCATAGAAGATGGGAATAGGCTCACTGAATTGTACTTGAAGATCTTGCAAAGTTTGTTTCATCCAAAGGACTTGAGTACAACAAGCTGTTGCTGCAATGTATTATGCTTCCGTTGTAGATAATGAGATTGAGGTTTGCTTTTTTCTCAACCATGATACGAGACAACCACCTAGATAGAATGTTGCTCCACTAGTACTCTTACGATCATCAATGCTTCCTGCCCAATCTGCATTTGTAAAGGCTTGAATAATGAGATTGTTTCCCTTGGGATACCACAAGCCATATTCTATTGTGCCCTTTAGATATCGAAGAATTCTTTTGATGGCAATAATATGTGATTCTTTTGGTGCTGCTTGGAATCTTGCTACTTGTCCAACTGCTTGCATAACATCTAGTCGGGAGGCTATTACATATAGAAGACTACCAATCATAGATATGTACAACCTCTGATCCACATCCTTAGATGAGTCGTCTATGCTCAATTTGCAACCTGTTACCATCGGAGTAAGGACGGGTTTGTAATCTTCCATTTTGAATTTCTTTAGCATTTCCTTGAGGTACTTGGCTTGACATATAAATATTCCTTTCTCTTGCTAAGATATTTGAAGCCCTAAGAAGTATGTCAACTCACCAAGTAAAGACATCTCGAACTCACTTTGCATCTTTGTAGCAAAGTTCTTACTTAGTCGATCATCATTTCTACCAAATATTATATCATCCACATATACCTCAACGATTGTTAAATTATCCTCATCTATTTGTACGTAAAGATTGTTATCAGCAGTACCTTTCTTGAACCCTTGTTGACGTAGATATCTGTCAAGACAAGCATACCATGCTCTCGAGCCTGCTTGAGACCATACAAAGCCTTCTTTAACCTTCAAACATAATCTTCTTTTTCTGATAGTAGAAAAACTTTAGGTTGTTCGATGTAAACTTCTTCTACTAATTCTCCACTCAGAAATGTTGACTTAACATCCATTTGGTAGACTTTTATTTTTCTTGAGCATGCATAGGCGAGAAACATCTGGATGGATTCCATTTTGGCACCTGGTGAAAATGTTTCGTCGAAATCAATTCCTTCCACTTGTGCATAGCCTTTGCAAACCAATCTTGCTTTGTTTCTGGTAACCTGTCCATCTTCATTCAATTTGTTCTTGAACACCCATTTAGTCCCAATGACATTTGTATCTTTTGGTCATGGAACTAATGCCCAGGTGTTATTCTTCTCGATTTGATCCAATTCTTCATTCATAGTTGCTACTTAATGTTCATTATGGCTGGCTTCCTCAAAACTACTAGGCTCAAAGGTTGCTAGAAAAGCAATGTGAGCTTGTTGCGATGAATGAAGTTGTCAACCGTTTCTTGTTCCAATTCCTTCATTTATGTCACCAATGATTTGATTTAATGGGTGGTTCTTTTGAATCCATTCTTTTGTTCTCTTTGGAGGAGATTCTTGTTGTTGTTCCTGTATATCTTGTTGATCATTATTTACTTCTTCCTGGTTGACAGTTGCTTCTTGTTCTAGAATTTTCTCTGTACCTTTTTCAGCCTCTGTCTCAAGCTTCAAAGATTCTAGATCCTCATCATTATTCGTTAGAACACTATCTTCGTCAAATGTAACATTTATGCTCTCCGTTATTTGTTTTTGTCTTAGATTATAGCATTTATAGGCATTTCTTTTGCGTGAGTAACCAATAAAGATACCTTCATCAACACGCGATTCAAACTTACCCAACTTTTGATCTTCTCTTTTGATATAACATTTTCTTCCAAAGATTCTGAAATATTTTACATTAGTCGTTTTTCCTTTCCATAATTCATATGGGGTCTTATTGCAATTATTTATGAGAAGACTTATGTTGATAATAAAGATTGTCGTATCAATTTCCTGAACCCAAAATTTTTCATCCAATTTTGAGTCCTTTAGCATTGTTCTACCCATTTCCTGTACGATTATGTTCTTTCTTTCAGCAACTCCATTTTGCTGAGGTGTTTGTGCTATTGAAAATTATCTTTTTATTCCATTTTCGTCACAGTAATGCTGAAATAATTTGGAAGTGAATTCTCCGCCATTATCTGATCTTAGACACTTTATTTTTAAATCAATTTCATTTTCGACCAACTCCGTGTAGATCTTAAAGCACTCAAATGCTTCAGATTTTTTCTTTAGGCAACTGACAGTTGTCATCTTGGTATAGTCATCTATCATTAACATGAAATATAATTCTCCATCTAAGCCTTTTGTTCCCATAGGACCACATATATCAATATGTATCAATTCCAATGGATGTGATGCAAAGTGTTCTTTTGTTTTAAATCCGCATTTTGTCTGCTTGTCGTGCCGATAGGCCTCACATAGTGTGTTGGAAGGTTTTGAGATTTTCGGTGTTTCTCGTACTGCTTCCTTTTTTATTATCCTGACAAGATTGTCAAAGTTTGTGTGACCCATTTGTTTGTGCCATAACCAGCTTTCATCTTCTTTAGCTAGTAGACATGCTTTAGTTACTTCATCCATAACATATATGTCGTTTGGAGCTCAACTTGTTGTAGCCACAATTTTACCATACTTGCCTTTCCTGATTTCACATTTTGTGGAGTTGAATAGCATTGTGTGTCCTTGATCACACATTTGTCCAACACTAAGCAGATTGTGATTCATGTTTTCAACCAGTAGAACATTCTTGGCTAGAGCATCTTTACTTCTGAGACTGACGATAATTGATCCTATAACATTTGAAGATCCATCATTTCCAAAGTACACGGTTCCATCCTTCTTCTCTTTCAAAGATACAAATTCCTTTCTATTTCCAGTCATATGCTTTGAGCAAACGCTATCAACATACCACATATCTTTGTTGTTTTGAGCCTTGAGAGCTAAAGCACAATTATCAGTGTTCTTATTCTTCCATGTTCATTCGTTCTGTCGCTTCAAAGATTCTTCTAGAGGATTTTCAAGTCTACAGTCTCTGGATATGTGCCGAAAGTTTCGACATTTGTAACATTCAATATTAATTCTTAAATGTAAAATCTATTGATGTTTCGTTGAGCCCTGGGAGGTTCATATTTGACAGATCTCCTGGAATTGTATTGGTTCCTAGGGTACGTGCGACATTCTACAGCTTTATGACCAAATTTTCCACATGAATAACAATAGCCATGAAAAATATGTTGGTACCTGGATGGAAATCTTCATCGGGGAATTGTCTTCCAAGGCTGTTCTTGCGAATCTTGTCCAATGAAGTCTACATGCTTGTCAAATCTCATAGGTTCATTGTATTTTGTTGTAGAAGGTCCTACTTCTTCTTCTTTGTAACCGAGGCTAGTTCTGTCGTTGTAAGATCGTTGATTGTTGATGAGTTCTTCCAACACCCTTGAGTTGTTGGCATAGTTTTGGACAGTTTTTCCCTTCTTCACTTCCTTACGCAGCAAGACTACTTCGGCTTCTAATGCTTCCCTTTCTCAGTTGCTTTCTTCCAACTCATTTTGAAGTGACTTTTCAATACATTTTTGTTCTTCAACTTCAATTTTGAGACCTTGAACTTGTTCTTCAAGAGTGTTGGAATGGATCTTCTCAGCCTTGAGCTCTTTTATAAGCTTGATTGCCTCCTTAGAAAATTCTTCTATGGTCAACCCTTCTTCTTCGTTGTTTGATACCTCTTGTTTATTATGCTTGGCCATAAACAATACTCTCTCATTGGCTTTTTCTTCACTGTCATTGTCTTCATCGGATGATGAGCTATCTTCTTAGAGAGAAATTTCCTTTTGAATCCTTTCTTCTTGCCTTTCTTGTTGAATTTCTTAAAGCCTTTCTTCCTTTTGAGTTTCCATCACTTTTGTTCGGACATTTTGCTGCGAAATGCCCAACCTCACCATAACCTAAACATATCAATGGAAGCTTACCTTTGAATTTTCCCTTACCAATTTTTAGTTTTCTCGTAAAGTAAGCATATTCTCCATCTGAAAAACCTTCTTCATCATCTTCCTTTTCTTCACACTTGCAGGTGCAGTTGCAGGTCTTTGCCTTTGAAGGTTGTTTGTCCTTATTGGTTTTCTTAGATGCAGTGAACGCAGTTTCTAGATGCGAAGTACCCTCTTCTTCATCAAGTCTCATTTCATATGCTATGAGAACTCCATGTAATTCCTCTTTGTTGAGTTTGTCCATATTTTCACTGTATTCTAAGACCGATACCTTTGGGTTGAATCTCCCTGGTAACGTTCTAAGAATATTTCATATAATAGTCTTCTCATCAACAGGCTCTCGCAATCCTTCTAGAGTGTTGGTTATTTCATCAACGTGCTGGAAGTATGCAGCAATGTTGCCATCTTCTTTCATTCTGAGTTGCTCAATTTTTTCTCTATAGATTTGAAGCTTTGCTTATTTGACATTTGAGTCACCTACAGATATATTCTCAAGCTTGTCCCATGCATTTTTTGTGGTTTTACAACCCAACACCTTATGATAAGTAGATTTAATAAGTCCACTGATAATAATATTCTTTTCTTTTGCATCATTTACCAAATTATTCTTACCTTGTTCATCCATGGTTGGTGTAAAGCCATTTTGAACAATGTCCCATACTTCGTAACCTTGCGCCAAGAGATAGACCTCCATTCTTCCTTTCCATAGTGCATAATTATTTTCATTGAATAGAGGTACACCATTCTTGGTATGCTCCATGATCTCCTTCCAGTTGTTAAATTGTTATCTAAGGAACCAAGCTCTGATTCCAATTGTTGGAAAATACTAAGAGGGGGGGTGGTGGTCAATCAGTATTCCTTAGAAATTAACACTTTTAAATCTTTTCAGAGCATTAGTTAATCTTCAATTATCATTAATGTTTATGCAGTAACAACATTGAATGAACACAGGAGCTACAAAAAATTTAGGTGGAAAACTCCCTCCAGGTCAAAAACCACCGAACGCTTTTCTAATAATTCTTTAATCTTCAACTCCAATTGAAAAGAAAGCTCCAACTTCCTAGAATATAGAAAATAATTCTTCTCCAGCTCCCACTGGATGGACACTCCAACGCCCGAGATTTTTCAGTAGTCAACTGAACGGATGCCCCAATACCCAATGAGCTACAACTCACCCTAGCACCACCCTACCACCCTGAAGTTTTCACAGGGTTGAACTTGTTGGTGACTTCATGCACCAGCCTAGCACCACCCTATCACCCTATAGAAGAATAAAATAAGAATGGACTCCCTACTAGGGAAAATGGTCCACTTTACAATGATATAGAATGATGTAGAAGAAGAAGACACACTGGACCATAATCCCAACTATGACACAATCACCTAATGATGATCCTAGACGTCCCGACATTGCCTCTTCAACTCTTGGAAGATAGACACTTGTACAACTTTTACAATGATGTTTTTACAATGACTTTGTACAACGATACTTTTACAATGATTGTATGCAGTGCTTACCACGTGAAGACTTCATGTGGTGAACTTCTTGCTGCTGTTCTGCACCTTGATTGCTGCTCTTGTCATGCTACCCTTTCTCACTCTTCAGAACATTATATTATTCATTGAGTCTTCTCTTGATGAATATATAATACCTACAAAAAGTCTTCAAAGAAATACCCATGACATGATAATAGCAAAACTTACCTCATCCTGCAGAACATATGTCAGTGCTAAACAAAAACAACAAATCAGAATACAAATAAACTAATGCAATTAAGAGATGAACATGCATATATAGAACATACTTACCTATAGCTTACCTCTGCTGCATCATTTTACTGCACCTTGCTCTTTGCTGCCCTAGAAAGTCTGGTCCTTTGCACCCCTTGACAACACTTGATCTAGTTTTTCTTGCCTTCTAGGAGCATAATATTTAATCGGATGTATCTCTGTGATTTCAAATCCCCAACATGTGATATTCAGTCCTGTAGAAGCCCTCTGAATATTATTTCCAATGCCACAGGTCTGACCCAATTTGGACTCTTCAAGACAAATTTATACCCAATCTCTCACAATGACCTAATTATGGACTAGTTCAGTAGAGCAAACTTGTACGGCGTACCACGTGTCACTGTTTCCTCCTTCGGCTCTGAAATTGATATACAAAAAACTACAGTCCATGCACTATCCTCCACTTTTTACAAAATTCTAATCCTCTTCTCTGAGAGAGAGTTATGATGATTTTCCCAAGGTCACTTCTTTGAGATGAAATTCGACAGCCTGCAAAAACCCTAACTTCCACAGATCATATCTCCGAAAATATAGCGAACCAAGATCTGAAATTTGGTCACGATGTTCATCAGGATTTCAAATCAAATGGGTTTTAATTTCAGAATCTAAGACTTCGAGAAATGAAGTTATAGCGAAAATGCCACAATCACTACATTTGGAGGATATATGAGATTTCTTTTTATAGAGTTGAGAGGGGCTTCTATAGAGAATGTTGGAGGGATTTTAGGAGCTTAAAAAATAATTAATTAATGACTATTCAATGACCAAAACCAATTATGAGTGCCATGACACAACCCCATAGGGTTTTAGCCCACTAACTGGGGCTACTAACTTCAAACATGAATATCTCTCAAACCGTGAAGAATTACTTGGCGTGCCATATGTCAACGGAAACATCTCGATGAGTAGAATATATATAGAAGATCCTTGACTCAAAATAGAGTAAGTTTTCAAGTCAAAATTCCATTGCAAGATCAGGGCATCCCCTGGTGTTTCTTGGGTTGACATCAATGACAACCTCAGATCATCTTTAGATCAACATTAGGCTCCTTGAACACTCCCTTGTATGCCTATAAAAACCACCCCAACTATTGGTTATGTTATTTATACAACTGTCTAAGGATGATTTTTACCCTTATTAACTCCTAACTAGATTTATTTTCTCTTAAAAATATTAAAACATATTTCTTGCTAGAATCAATCAATTCCTTGGCTTGGTTGGCACTTACCATTGAAATATTGAACTTGCCTTTATGCATGCTGATGATGAATGATTTCCATCCTTTATGGGGAGATACAATTTGGCTCTCTGCATGAATATTGCATCCATGAATTACATGTAGGGACTCCCAAACACAACTCCACATACATCAAGTATAACTACATCCAATTCTACTTCATTAATAAAATAATCTCTCATAACAAATGTTATCCTACATCAGTTTTTATCTTAATTTTTTCATGTTTATTTACCCATCCTAATGGATATGGATTAGGATGATATTAAACCTATAATCCAAGTTTGTTGGCTAGATATGCTATTATGATATTATCCTGTGAACCTAAGTCAAACAAGGCATTGATCTTTGTCTTCTTGACCTATATCTTAATGTGAAATAGCTTGGCCATCTCCTTCTCTTCCTGATGATGAAGAGTACTAAGATTCACCTCCTTCTGCATTAAGGTACATTAAATATTCTTGCCCATGTAAAATTTGTTTTCCACTTGATTGATTGGATCTATGATGATAAGATTATTTTTCTTCCTATCCTTCTTCCAATTCTAATGGTACGGATCTATATGCAATTTCCAACATTATCCTCTATGTGCCCATAAATGTTGTAGTGATTGCAATGATTGCTAGGATCCATACATTAATGTGTAGTCTTCATTGTCTTCTTTTCCTCTCCTCATTTCTACTTCTACTTCCATTCCTTGAAAGAAACTTGGTTTCCTTTCTATTTTAAACCACTTGAATGCCCTTTCTTTGGGCCTATGTTTTCTAGGTATTGTGCCTGTACACAAGCCTAATTTGCCATTCTTGGCTTGGAAAACATTACCTAATTTCGTAGATGGCGATGTAAACCCCCCAAATATGTAGGGAGTGCATTTGATCTCTTGGGAGAGATACCTAGTGTGATGGCCATATTCTTGAATTCAATGGTATACTCTTGAAAACTTTGCCCCTGTCTCCTCCTGATGTAGTGCTATCGAATCCATTGTTTGTGTATATACCCAATAGGGTAGAATTGGGACTTTATGAGGGTTCTAATTCCTACCACTTACTTACTAGGGGATCACCCTCTAGCCTAAGTGTCTTTGTAGGGATTTCCCACCAGGTTAGGGCATGGCCCTCTAATTTCAATCTTGAAAATGTTATTTTATGTTCATTATCTATGTGGTGAATGTTTAAGTAAACTTATAATTGTTGTAACTAATGATTTAATTTTAAAGCATAAATATCACCATGATATAACTTGATGTCCAAATTTTATTCCATATTCAAGAGGATTGTGAATGATTCGTGTCATTGAACTTAGTAGATCCTTTTCAGGTTCCTTCCTTAACTCCTCCTTAGGATCTTCTTGATCCCCCAATTTTCTCTATTATCTAACAATTGAGTTGGAACCTTTGTACTCTCTTGTCAACCCAATCTTGTTATTTAGGGAAAGAATGAGGAGGCTCAAATTATGGTTTGTATCCATGACTTACACTTCTGGGCATGCACATCTCTCTTCTATTGGATCTTTAGAGTTACTATGAACATTTGAAATAATGATTCCATACAGGTGAATTGAATAGAAAGATGTGGAAGAGCCTGTGAAGAGTTTTTTCTGAAACCCTGATTTCATACAGGTGAATTGAATAGAAAGATGTGGAAGAGCCTATAAGGAGTTTTTTCTAAAACCCTAATTCCATACAGGTGAATTGAATAGAAAGATGTGGAAGAACCTATGAGGAGTTTTTTCTGAAACCCTGATTCCATATAGGTGAATTGAATAGAAAGATGTGGAAGAACCTGTGAGGAGTTTTTTCTGAAACCCTGACTCCATACAGGTGAATTGAATAGAAAGATGTGGAAGAACCTATGAGGAGTTTTTTTTGAAACCCCAATTCCATATAGGTGAATTGAATAGAAATATGTGGAAGAACCTGTGAGGAGTTTTTCTTAAACCCTGATTCCATATAGGTGAATTGAATAGAAATATGTGGGAGAACCTGTGAGGATTTTTCTTTTTTTGAAACCATGAATCCATACAAGTGAATTGAATAGAAAGATGTGGAAGAACCCATGATGATTTTTTTCTGAGACCATGACTCCATATAGCTGAATTGAATGTAAATATGTGGAAGAACTTGTGTGGAGTTTTTTCTTCTGAAACCATGATTCCAAACAGGTGAATTGAATAGAAATATGTGGAAGAACCTGTGAGGAGTTTTTTTTTTCTTTTGAAACCATGATTCCATACAAATGAATTGAATAGAAAGATGTGGAAGAACCTGTGAGGTTTTTTTTTTCTAAAACCATGATTCCATACAGGTGAATCGAATAGAAATATGTGGAAGAACCTATGAGGAGTTTTTTCTGAAACCATGATTCCATACAGGTGAATTGAATAGAAATATGTGGAAGAACCTGCGAGGAGTTTTTTCTGAAACCTTGATTCCATACAGGTTAATTGACTAGAAAGATGTGGAAGAGCCTATGAGGATTTTTTTTTGAAACCCTGATTCCATGCATGTGAATTGAATAGAAATATGTAGAAGAACTTGTGAGGAGATTTTTCTAAAACCCGAATTCCATACAGGTGAATTGAATAGAAAGATGTGGAAGAACCTATGAGGGGTTTTTTTCTGAAACCTTGATTCCATACAGGTGAATTGAGTAGAAATATGTGGAATAACCTGTGAGGAGTTTTTTTTTAAACCTTGATTCCATACATGTGAATTGAATAGAAATACGTGGAAGAACCTATGAGGAGTTTTTTTTAAACCATGATTCCACATATGTGAATAGAATATAAATATGTTGAAGAACCCGTGAAGAGTTTTTTTTAAACCCTGATTCCATACAGTTGAATTGAATAGAAAGATGTGGAAGAACTTGTGAGGAGTTTTTTCTGAAACCCTGATTCCATACAGGTGAATTGAATAGAAAGACGTGGAAGAACCCTTGAGGATTTTTTTTTATGAAACCCTAATTCCATACAGGTGAATTCAATAGAAATATGTGGGAGAACCTGTGAGGGGTTTTTTCTCAAACCCTCACAGGTTCTTCCACATATTTATATTATGAACATATTTATCGGCCATGGTTGGAGTTTTATGACTTCCTACTTAAACTTATTCTTGGATCCCCTACAACTTTCCAAAAGAATACCAAATAAACCTACTATGATACTAATATGATCCATAAGTTATTGTGGATACTCCGTTGGACAACTCATCACAATATATATGAGAAAAAAAATACTAAAATCTATACTGTGAGGGTTAATTTACGTAATAGCCTCAGGTTAAAGTTTCATGTAATAAAGGATAAGAAAGGAAAAATAAGACCAGGTCATGGGACACAAATTCCAAACTGAATGTTAGGAAAACACTTTAGTGGGCATCACTTGTGGTTTAATAAGGGCTATGGAAAATGGCAAAGGAAAAGAGGCTATAATTGGAATTTAATTAAGGAAATAAAGGAAAATAGGAGAAAAGGAAGGTGAAGAGACACAAATTTGCATGCAAGGGAAATTAGAGGAAAATGAAGAAAAAGAGAGCTCAATGATAAAAAGGCATCAGAGAAATAGTTC
This sequence comes from Pinus tabuliformis, assembly GCA_031772625.1. NCBI lineage: Eukaryota > Viridiplantae > Streptophyta > Pinopsida > Pinales > Pinaceae > Pinus > Pinus tabuliformis. The sequence continues at coordinate 859,931,574 of CM062812.1, forward strand.
ACAACTTTTGTCCGTTCTAGATGTGGTCAGTTTAGTTTTGGCTCTCATTCACTCTAGCAATGTTAGAGAATTCTTGGAGCACTTTAGCATTCACTTGGATTTGGAGAAAGGAAAGAGAGCAAGCAAAGGAAAGAAAATGAAAAGGAAAGGAAAGGGAAGCAAAGGGAAGCAAAGAGAAGGGTGGATAAACAACTTCAACTTGAAGATATTGCATGTAACAGGTTGAATGTGTGATTTCCTTGCAGGGATGTGAATGCATGGTATATGCATATGTTTAGGCTATCACTGACATGGGTTTTTCCTGGTTTGACAATGGTTTTAGCCTTTCCTTGCCATTTCATGGATAGTCATGGTGTGATGGGATTCATTCTTGGTTGATATTTGGATTTCCGGAAGGTATTAGAATTGGTTGAGGTGGTCTCAAGAAAATCCCAAAGGCTGGGGGTGGAGATGGTTTTCTCCTTGATGACCTCGACAGGTGGGTGGAGACAAGAAAATTCCTCAAGGTATGGTGAAGAAATTATGAGGCATCCAGGCTTCGTTTGGTTTTGTGATCTCATGACTAGTTTAGGTGAAATCACAGTAGCTTGAAGGTGGAGGTCGTTTAACCTCTGGAGTCCATGTTCGGTTATGTCTTGGTTTATCCCATGAGATCGCACCTTCATGCTTGGAATATGGCATGAGGGTGATTGACTAAATGAAAGATTTGGTTCAGCCTAATCTATGGTCGGATAGTACATGGAAATCCCTGACTCGGTTGGATTTTTCATAAGTTAATATGGGATATTATTCTAGTGTAATTAATGAGCACAAGTACTTGTTATTATGAGGATTTTATGGCTGATTTTTCATGGTTGTTATTCTAGTTATATGTCAGTTATATACGTGGTTATATGATGTGCTCTAGCTATGAATATTACTCATGACTTGATAGTTATTGAATGGTTGATGAGTGCATGGGATAACAAGTGTTTTTGTAACTAGCTTGAGAGGGAATTGAGCCTTCTTCGTGAGTCTCAGATGAGGTTTATAAGTTTAGGATCAGATATGCATTCATGACCTGTAGCTTATATGTTTGTCATGTGTTTAATGAAATGTCTATCGTGTAGAAGGCATGTTTTGGTAAATATATTTTTCAAGTTTTGAATCCTTAAACTTGTTATCACTTTATTTATGTTCCTGGGAACTTAGAGGAAGTTGTGGGTAGTGGTCTGGAGGCTTGCCTTAAAAATTGGCACAGATCTCGCGATTGCATGCACATAACAAGGGAATTTTGGTCATAATCACACACAAATAGGCTTATGGATGCAATTGGAGCCTCATAACCGCATGCATAGTGTGTCAAGGGTGCGGTTGGGGTGTTAAGTCGGTAAAAAAGAGTTTTGGCTCGGGGATTGATCACTTAGGGTGGTTGTCAGGATCCTGAGTGGTTTGTAGTCTCTAAGGGATGTCAGTAAGTTATTGGATTGTAGGCTCACTTCCATCATTGGAACTTGGAGGTCGGGTCATGTCATAGTCACTTAGCTCATGTTTACCCTGGAGAGCTTGTCAAAGTAGGTAAATGTGGGAGAAGGCATTATAATTTCCTTAAATTCCAAAAATTTTAATTATTGTTTTTTGCTTATGAATGTAATAGATAAAATACATAAAATAGAGAACAATGAAATATAATCACACACCAACCATAATGAATGCAATATATGCTTTGGAAAAGCCTTAGAAGAGAAAACCCAATTGGAAGAATAGGTTGCTTTTCTCTCTCCTTATGCAAGTACAAAAAGAGAAGGTACTCTTTATGGAGTTACCTAAGACTTGTGGCTTGCTAGGCTATTATTGAAACTAAAGCCCCTCTATTATTTTTTCTCACTCCTAATCTAAATTTGTTTTTCTCTACTTTGGAACAAGATACAATCGAAAATAAATGAAACCCCTTTTCCTCCTAGTGGTATGATTATAACATAAATTGATAGCTAACTAGGGGGCAAGTTTAACTCCTTGAAATTTCAACTAGAGTTACAACTTTGACCCTTATAGATTATTATTCATAGTACCTACATGGCTAGCCCCTTTGCAATGGGTAATGAGTGGCATGGAATCCTCTCGGACTATTGTGGTCAATCATGATAGGTCAAATTGCAATACACATAACTTTTGCATTGAAACTCTAATAGACACAATTAATGCATTATTGGAAAGGTCTCCGAGTGTAGAATAGTGTCACTAATTCTAATGCTTAAGTGGGAAATTATTACCCAAAAGACACCATTTAAGGCTTCAAAATGGCCCTCAAAGGTTTTATACCCCAAATTTCCAAACTAGGTACCATTGATAAAACTGCTCTTGCAAGTTGATTCCTCCACTTTTTTCACTCTCGGGAAGCATAAACATCAATGGAAAAAATATAATGATCGAATTCAGAAAAACATATGAGAATAAACTTCTATTTGATACAGTTTATGTTCACAAGCATGTGTATGAATCTTATATGATTTTTGTTGTGGAAAGTGTAGTCTTCAGTTCTTTTACATACAAAGTATAGAGTCCAATTAGGTTTCTCATTATGAAATCGAATTGGAAGACAAGAAGAAACTGTGAATTGGAGTGACCTAATGGCCAAAGAAGATAGGTTTGAGAACATTAACAAGATATACTCTATGCTTTTAAACATAATTATGCTAGGAAACCTCATAAATTCCAATTAGGCCAACCCCTCAGATAGGTTTGAGAACATTAACAAGATATACTCTATGTTTTTAAACATAATTATGCTAGGAAACCCCATAAATTCCAATTAGGCCAACCTCTCTCTCTCTCTCTCTCTCTCTCTCTCTCTCTCTCTCTCTCTCTCTCTCTCACACATAAATTCCAATTAGGCCAACCCCTCTCTCTCTCTCTCTCTTAAATTCCAATTAGGCCAACCCCGAGAGAGAGAGAGAGAGAGAGAGACTAGAGAGAGAGAGAGAGAGAGTAGGCCAACCCCTCCCTCTCTCTCCCTCCCGAGAGAGAGAGAGAGAGAGAGAGAGAGAGAGTAGGCCAACCCCTCCCTCTCTCCCTCCCTCGAGAGAGAGAGAGAGAGAGAGAGAGAGAGACATACAACTAGAGACTTCGTAGGTGCCAAGTGCTACGTGTTAGTTATTCACAACCTATTCCACTTGTTTAGGATTAGTGCAATAAGATAATTCCTTGTTACAAGACCACTAAGGGATACGATGTAATAATAATTTTCTTTGATAGGGTAAGGATGCACTTTGGGATATCAAGGAGCAAATTTTTTGACACATGTAGAAGATTTGTTAGTTCCATTTAGACTGTCAAGGAGAAGATGGGCATGAAATTGAATCAATCTACAACTTTCCATTGTTAAACAAATGGATGAGAAGTGGTGAATACTATTTATGTTCAACTTTTGAGGGTTACAATTAGAAGCACTAAGGATATAGCATGATAATTTGATCTACATTCAATGATATTAAACAAAGAATTCAAAACTTCCACCACAAAGTCCCTGTCTGAAACTTGTTTTGGATATTTGTCACATTTTCCTTTTCCTATAATTTTTGTGTATCAACAAAGCAAGAGAGTGAACAAATATGCCACAAGAGAAGCGCTAAAGGTTGAAATATTTGTGGATAAGATCAAGCATGTCCATTTGTAGGTCTATGAAAAAATTAATGAATCACATGAAAAATACAAGATTTGTTGGAAATAATACTGAGAGGGGGGGTGAATCAGTATTATCAAGTCAATTATTTTTATTTCACACCCAGATCATATACGCTACTTCAGTTAGAGAAAACCGCGTATATACGCAACTACAGATAAGGAAACCAGCGTATACCATGCAGACTTATAATTTAATTTATTCTACAGATGTTGATCATTAATATGTGCATCAGAATCATATAAACAGTAACCAGGAACAGTAAAACATAGCAGAAGACAATCACACACAAGAACACAAGATATAAGGTGGAAACCCAATGTGGGTGAAAACCACCTGCTGCAATTCGTCTCTATCTTCTTTTAATTAGAAACTTCTTTTTACAATGTTTCTGTACTAGTGCAGACTTATACCAGTATGCAGGCTTCAACCTGCAGAAGGCTACAACCTTCTCTCGTTTTCCAGCCTCTCCTGGAAGGGAGCTACAACCCCCTTAGCTCTTGTACTAGCTGAGGTACTAGTATGTAGGTGCTGACCTACAGAAGGCTACAACCTTCTCTTTCTTCCAGGGACCACGTTTCATAAATTTTCAGACTGGATCCATGAATAACATCAATCAAACATCAAGAATTTCTGCATCAAACAATCTCCTTTTCACCAATTAAAACTGAATCAAATAGACACTTCTCTGACAGCTGTACCCAGAACACAGTAACAGTAACCATACACCAATTCTGAACCCAGATCACTGCAGTAATCAACAGAAGCAGCTAGAACATAATTTAAGAGATGTACGCTACTTCAATATTCAAAAACCTGCGTGCATACGCTTCTGTGTTAAGACCAACCTGCGTATACGCACTTTTGACTTACAGAAATAGCGTGTATACGTGCCTTCACTTCACTGAACCTGCGTACAGATCTATAAAGATAATTCACTCCTTCAAATATTCAGACATTAGTTAACCCAGATTATCAGATTTATAGATCAAGTGTGCGCCACATATAACAGATCAAAATCATACAAAGATACTATTACTCAAGCCTTAAGATTTTGACCCATCAATAGAACTTATCCTTTTCTTTGCGCTTAGGTTCCTCCTTCGTTCAGATCTAGCTCTGCACCATAACCCCAATCACCAGTATTCCAGATCTAGCACTTTATCAGATATTCAATAATTCAGATCGTGACCTTGCCTAATGATCTCCTTCCTCTTTTATAGTCTTAGGCCTTTCACAATACCACGGTCCAAAACCATAACAAATCAATACCATGGACCCAATACTTGAGATCAACACTTCAGACGAGATACCATGGTCCAAAACCATATGTTCAAATACCAAGGACTAAATACCACAGACCAAACATAAGTTCTCCCACATGTATGTGTTTTTCCTTGCGTGAAAGTGCGTGTATACGCATACGCGTCTTTGGAACGTCTAACCCGCGTGTATACGCAGTTTGGTCACGATGAACCTGCGTATATATATTTTCCTTCATTCTGAGAGCTTGAACTGAGATCTGTCACCAGAGTGAGTTGCCATCAAGGACAACACCTGTGCCATAGCGCCAAACCTGTGTCATAATGCCAACAATCTCCCCCTTTGGACTTGATGGCAACACCAAGATCCTCAAAGTCATTCTCCCCCTTTGCCATCAAGGGCAAAGGGTTATGCTCCCCCTGAGTACATGCTAAAATCTCTGCTCTGCTGTGCTGGCCATGCTCCACCTGACTGTAGGCAAGATCTGCAAAAAGATGTTCTTCAAGAAGAACCATGACTCATACATCATAACTAACCTTCCTATCATCAAAGACTTTATACATACATCTATCACCCAACCAAGTGGGGATACATCAAAAATTAACATATGATAACCAAGTACATTACATCATTCATCCCAGGCATAGTGGGGAAACCAAATTAGGTCGTTACATGACCTTGATCATAATAAAAGATATACATGACATAGAGACGAAATATCTAGAGCAAAACTATGAAAGTCACCAAGAACTAATATCAGCAGCACTATTCAGATCAGCAACCATGTTCTCCTTCTGCAGCTGATCCACCTGAACCCAAAACAGCTTGTGTACTCGAACCAAGAGCTTCTAATGTAATGCCAACAATTCATTATTAGAAGTTTATCTGCTCCCCCTGAACCTATGCCAGATGGTCTCTGTCAGACCCATATCAGACTCTCTTCAACCAGAGTCTGTCCCTACTGATTTCCTTCAAACCAACATATACGCGACTGTATCTGCATAAACCTGCGTATGTACGCGGATCCTCCTCATGCAACTCGCGTACAACCACTTTTCTTTGAAACAGACAGGTTTCAACAGCAAGATGATGCATCAACTACTCCCAGCTTCTGTCTGAGGTATTCAAAGGTTTCTCTGGGCAGTAGTTTGGTGAGAATATCAGCAACTTGTTCCTTAGAGGGAACATACTCCAATTTGACCTTTTGTTCAGCACTTGTTCCCGGAGAAAATGATACTTGATCGGTATGTGCTTAGTCTTTGAATGCATGACAGGATTCTTTGAGATACTGATAGCACTTGTATTATCACAAAAAATGGAGATAGGTGGAGTACAAGTGATTTGAAGATCTTGCAATGTTTACATCATCCAAAGGAGTTGTGTGCAGCAAGATGCAGTAGCTACATATTCTGCTTCAGCTGTAGATAAAGCAATAGAACTTTGTTTCTTGCTGAACCAAGATACTAATCTAGGACCCATGAAGAATGCACCACCACTAGTGCTTTTTCTGTCATCCACGCTTCCTGCCCAATCCACATCTGTATATGCATGAAGTGTGAGATCTGTATCTCTAGGATACCATAAGCCATAGTTTTGAGTTCCTTGAAGATACTTGAAAATTCTCTTAACTGCCTGAAGATGAGTTTCCTTTGGATTTGCCTGAAACCTTCCAACTATTCCCACTGCATGCATAATGTCTGGTCGGGTACCTGTTAGATAGAGTAGACTACCAATCATGGATCTATAGGTTGGTTGATGTACTGCTGCCGATTCATCATTTGCGCTGAGGCTGCATCCTATCACCATAGGGGTACATACTGGTTTCGAATCCTCCATCCCATATTTCTTCAAGATCTGCTTGAGATACTTGGTTTGTGATAGAAAGATGCCATCTTTGTTTTGTTGGACTTGTAAACCAAGAAAATATGTGAGCTCACCAAGCATAGACATTTCAAACTCTTTCTGCATTACTAAGGCAAAATTTTGACTCATGTCTTCTTCATTGCTACCAAAGATGATATCATCAACATACACAACAAGTATTAGCAACTTATCATTATCAATTTTTATATAAAGATTGCTATCAATTGACGGAGATATTTATCCAAGCGATAATACCAAGCCCTTGGAGCCTGTTTAAGGCCATAGAGAGCCTTTTTGAGTCTGCATACAAGCTTTGGATCATTTCCAACGATAAACCCATCTGGTTGCTCAATATACACTTCTTCATCCAAGTCTCCATTTAGAAAAGCAGACTTCACGTCCATTTGAAATACTTTGAACTTCTTAAAGCTAGAAAGAGCAAGGAACATCCTTATGGCCTCTAGTCTGGCAACTGGTGCAAAAGTTTCTTCAAAGTCAATGCCTTCCTGTTGAGCATATCCTTTGCAAACAAGTCTGGCCTTGTTTCTAATCACATCTCTATTTTCATTCAGCTTATTTTTTAATATCCATTTTGTTCCTATGACATTCTTATCTTTTGGTCTAGGAACCAACTCCCAAGTGTTATTCTTTTCGATCTGCTCAAGTTCTTCCTCCATGGCTTTTACCCAACATTCATCTTTGCATGCCTCTCTTACATTTTGTGGTTCAGTGGAGGAGAGAAATGCTAGATAGCTTGAAGCTTCTAAAATGGTCCTTCTTGTCTGTACACCTACCTCCTTTTGCCCCAAAATTTGAGATTCTGGATGATTCTTCTGAACGTACCTACATGGAGACTTTTCTTCTATCCTTATCTGTTCTCCTGGTACCTCATGTGTTTCTTCTTCATCATGAATCTGATTTGATGTTGATGGATAGTCCTCATCATCTTCGAAGTCTTTAGATCTTACCTGCCTAGGAGTGCTTTCTTCTTCATCAACCACTACATCAATACTTTCAACAATTTTTCCAAGCCTTTTATTGTAACACTTGTATGCTTTGCTGTGGGGAGAGTAACCAAGGAGAATGCCTTCATCTGCTCTAGGTTCAAACTTGCCAAGATTTTCATCAGTATTTTTGATGTAGCATTTGCTCCCAAAAATTTTGAAGTATTTTACCGTGGGAGTCTTACCATACCATAGTTCGTGAGGAGTCTGAGTGTTGTTTACCCGAACGTTTGTCTTGTTGAGAATAGTAACTGCTACAAATGCGGCTTCACCCCAGAAGGTTGCGGGAGTTCCAGACTCATCAAGCATAGCACGAGCCATTTTTTGAACCGTTTTGTTCATCCTTTCCACTACTCCATTTTGCTGAGGAGTCTTGGCTGTAGAGAATTCCCTTCTTATTCCATGTTCTTCACAAAAATTTAAAAATTCATTCGAGGTAAATTCTCCTCCTCGATCAGACCTGAGGCATTTGATTCTGTGATCTGATTCGTTCTCCACCAAGGCTTTGAATGATTTGAACTTTTCAAAGGCTTCGTCTTTGTGCTTCATAAGTCCTATCCAACACATCCTTGAAAAATCGTCAATGAATAATATAAAATATTCTTCTCCTCGAGGTGACCTTTTCCTGGATGGACCACATACATCAGTATGGACAAGTTCAAGTGGTCTGCTAGCTGATCCTTCCTTCTCAGGGAAGTTAGTTCTGGTTTGCTTGCCAAACTGACATGATTTGCATATTGTATTGTCTGGAATTCTGATGTCTGGAAGACCACGAACTGCCTGATATTTGCATGCTTTCCTTATCTAAGAGAAGCTTAGATGCCCCAATCTTTTCTGCCATAGCCAGTGTTCATCATTCTTGCTCAGATAGCATTGTTGTTGTCCTCCCTTGAGAATGTATAGACTATTTGGAGTCCTTATGCCTTTGATCACTGTTTCTCCTGTATCAAGCTCACGAACAATACATCCACTTGATCGAAATATCACCTCATTTCCTTGATCACACATTTGACTGACACTCAATAGATTGTGCTTTAAGCCATCAACATACATAGCATTTCCCACTTTGACCTTTTCTTTTAAAAGAACAGAACCTTTACCTTTTATGAGTGCATGGGTGTCATTTCCAAATGAGACCTTCTTCTCCTTTTCTAAGGCACTATATGACTGAAGTTTTTCTTTATCACCTGTCATATGTTTCGAACATCCACTGTCGATGTACCATTGGATTTCCTACCCTTCTGCATATAAGGCTATACCACATCTTTTTGGTTGCGGTTCTTTCATTCTCCATGTTTTGGCACTTGAGGCTTGTTCCTTCTGAGTTGTCTGCTGAAACCTGCTCCTGCATTCAGAATCTTCATGACCGAAGTTGTTACAAATAGAACATTCTATTTCATTTTCAAGAGCAGAAAAGTTATTGTAGGTCCTTTTCATGATCCCAGTCATACTTCTTTGTTTTTGAGCTTCTCTAGTCATGATTGTCTTATAGGCAACACATTGAGCTGCTTTGTGACCAAAGTTATGACAAGAGAAACATTGGCCATTGAAGAAACTCCTGTGATTATCAAATCTACCAACCAAATGATTGTAGTTTCTATTGACATCCATTCTTGAGGCAAATTGAGAATGTTTTACCTGTGGCTGGTTGTAGCTTCTGTTCATCCTTAAAGTAGATTGCCCCCGATTTACCTGGTAGTCTTTGTTCATTCTTGAGGTAAATTGTCCCTGATTTACCTGGTGATCTCCATTGGGCCTTTGCTCACTTCTCCTTGCAGCTTCAAGATAACTTTTGGAGGTAGATGGATTCTGTGCTTGAGATGTTTCTTTGGTATACCCAAGACCTGTCTTGATTAGAGGAGAACGCTGCACTTTGATAATCTCATCTAAAGTTTCAGACCCTTTAGCAAATCTAAGATTAAGAGCTTTTGTTTTCTCAATGTCCTTTCTAAGTCCCACAATTTCACATTCTAACTTTTCATTGTGTTTCTCCATTTCAGCAAGTTGGGATGTCAGAGTATCTATAATCATGTTTTTCTCTTCTAAGCAAATTTTGAGTTTAGAAATCTCTTCATAAAGACCTTCTTCATCTATAGCATCCAAGAAATCATCATCTTCAAAAGCCATTAAAAGTCTATAATTATTACCTTGTTCATCTTCATCACTATTTGAAAGTCCATCGCTGTCTTCATGAGTGTAATAGCTTTTCTTATTTACATTCTGTTTTTTGTTCCATCTAATTGGTTCCTTACCTTTGTCAAGCTTATATTTATGAGGACACTTGGCAGCATAGTGACCGACTCTTCCACAAGCAAAACATTTGAAAGGTAACTTACCTTTGAATCTTCCAGAACCCCGTTGAAGGTTCTTGACATAATTTGATTCTTCCTCTTCTTCTGACATATGTCCTAAGTCATAGGAATCTCCTTTTCCTGAGGCCTTGAATGCAGCTTCTCTTCTGTCTGATGGTCCCCCTTTCCTCATTTCATAAGCGGCTAGAGTTCCGTGTAGCTGCGACATGGTAATGCTCTGTAGATTTTGTTTTTCTTCTATTGCAGAAACTTTTGATTCAAACTTAGAAGACAAAGATCTTAGAACCTTTTCAACCAAAACAACCTCTTTTATTTCTTCACCCAAGTTTTTCATACAATTAACAATCTCATCTATACGTAGGAAATAGTTAGCCACACTTTCATCATCGTGCATTCTGAGATTCTCATACTGAATTCTGAGGGTTTGAAGTTTTGCTCATTTTACCTATTCATCTCCTTCATAGCTCAAAACGATCTTGTCCCATATTTCTTTTGCGGCTTTGAGCTGCACAACCTTGGCAAATTCTATTTGAGATAGACTCCCTAATAGAGTATTGACAGCCTTTGCATTTGTTTCATACTGCTTCTTACCAGCCGAATTTGTAGGAGTTGTTGATGGAAATGTGTAACCTGTATCTATGATATCCCAGACTTCTGTACCAAAAGATTGAAGATAGGTTGTAATTATTACCTTCCAATAGACGAAGTTGGGCCCATCAAAAATTAGTGGCCTAATCGATGCTTCTCTCTCGTAGTTTCTCATGATGATAGATCTTCCTTCAAGCGATCAAGCTTCTCTTGAAGGACCTACTCTGATACCAATTGTTGGAAATAATACTGAGAGGGGGGGTGAATCAGTATTATCAAGTCAATTATTTTTATTTCACACCAAGATCATATACGCTACTTCAATTAGAGAAAATCGCGTATATATACAACTACAGATAAGGAAACCAACGTATACCATGCAGACTTATAATTTAATTTATTCTACAGATGTTGATCATTAATCTGTGCATCAGAATCATATAAACAGTAACCAGGAATAGTGAAACAGAGCAGAAGACAATCGCACACGAGAACACAAGATATAAGGTGGAAACCCAATGTGGGTGAAAACCACCTGCTGCAATTCGTCTCTATCTTCTTTTAATTAAAAACTTATTTTTACAATGTTTCTGTACTGGTGCAGACTTATACCAGTACGCAGGCTTCAACTTGTAGAAGGCTACAACCTTCTCTCATTTTCCAGCCTCTCCTGGAAGGGAGCTACAACCCGCTTAGCTCTTGTACTAGCTGAGGTACTAGTACGTAGGTGCTGACCTACAGAAGGCTACAACCTTCTCTTTCTTCCAGGGACCATGTTTCATAAATTTTCAGACTAGATCAATGAATAACATCAATCAAACATCAAGAATTTCTGCATCAAACAATCTCCTTTTCACCAATTAAAACTGAATCAAATAGACACTTCTCTGACAGCTGTACCCAGAACACAGTAACAGTAACCATACACCAATTTTGAACCCAGATCACTGCAGCAATCAACAGAAGCAGCTAGAACATAATTTAAGAGACGTACGCTACTTCAATATTCAGAAACCTGCATGCATACGCTTATGTGTTAAGACCAACCTGCATATATGCACTTTTCACTTACAGAAACAGCGTGTATACGCGCCTTCGCTTCACTAAACCTGCGTACAGATATATAAAGATAATTCACTTCTTCAAATATTCAGACATTAGTTAACCCAGATTATCAAATTTATGGATCAAGTGTGCGCCACATATAACAGATCAAAATCATATAAAGATACTATTACTCAAGCCTTAAGATTTTGACCCATCAATAGAACTTATCCTTTTCTTTGCGCTTAGGTTCCTCCTTCATTCAAATCCAGCTCTGCACCATAACCCCAATCACCAGTATTCCAGATCTAGCACTTTATCAGATATTCAATAATTCAGATCGTGCCCTTGCCTAATGATCTCCTTCCTCTTTATAGTCTTAGGCCTTTCACAATACCACAGTCCAAAACCATAACAAATCAATACCATGGACCCAATACTTGGGATCAACACTTCGGACGAGATACCATGGTCCAAAACCATAGGTTCAAATACCAAGGACTAAATACCATGGACCAAACATAAGTTCTCCCACATGTACGCGCTTTTCCTTGCGTGAAAGTGCGTGTATACGCATACGCATATTTGGAACGTCTAACCCACGTGTATACGCGGCTTGGTCATGATGAACCTGTGTATATACATTTTTCCTTCATTCTGAGAGCCTGCACTGAGATCTGTCACCAGAGTGAGTTGCCATCAAGGACAACACATGTGCCATAGCGCCAAACCTGTGTCATAATGCCAACAAGATTTGAATTCACAAACATAGAATTAAGAAGAATTTCAACGTATGATATGATGACCACTCACTACAACAACATAAGGGAAAAATCACTCTCCAAAATCCAACCCCCAACCACATAGAAGGTTGGGAATATACAAAGAAGTAAGGTAAGTTGGGAGTTCTTATCCAATTACCAATCTAAGGTAAGAGATCCACCTTTGATGGAGGGATAGGATCAAAGGATAAGTGGTGAAAACTCAAAAGTAGGGAAGGATATGATCCGAATGTTTTATCAAAGGTAAGCAGTTGAAACAACTTCTGGAAACTCCTAGAAGGGGAAGTTTCCAGAATCCCGATCATTCTCCCGGATTTATAGAACCAACGCAGATGCAAAGGGGAGCAACTTGTTGGTGACCAACGCAGAGCATAGTGGAGCAACCTACTAGTGAATGCGCCCCAATAGGCTTACAGGGAGCGTTGGTCTTCAAACTGGCTCAGATAATGTAATTTAGGGTTGAAATTATGGGAAATGAAAGGTACATGCTTAGGGATTTGTGCAAGATTGTGACAAGGGGGAATAGGATGTTGATTAATCCCATTAGGAGGCTCAAAGATCAAATGTGACAAAATGGCCTATAACATAATGCCCCCTAAAACGTAAAATCATAGATGATGATTGATGATTGAAGTGCTTTACCTTGTGACAAGTCAGGATCGAGGACAATCGATGAGCTTCATCAGTTACAATACATTTACAACATGACATCTTGGTTTGTTAAGGGAGGCATACCCATACTCAGATCATAAGCTAACATAACATGTATCGTGGTCAAAAGGTGCATCCATAGATGCAACTGGTGAACCCATGACTAGATGATTGTCTATATGATCATGACCATCATACATTGTGATCATTGTATAACCATGAAATCGCAACCTGGATGGAGAAAACTAGATTTGGGGTCTTTTATCTCGTTCACATGACCAACCAATGTATGAGTCTAACCATGTAAATCAATGAGCTGAAGTCAAACATGATAGACACCATCTAATTATCGGCCAATGTTGTAAGTCGTTAAGAGACACGAGAGAAACCACTGATGATGTTAATAGATCTCAAGGTACTATAGTACAATCTATATGGTGTGAGTGAATGGGTTGATGTCGAAAACCACACATAATCTTTTGGTCGAAGGCCATTGATGTAAACCTATCGCCGAGAGCGAAGAATCTAGCCATTGATGTATGCAAGCACGAAGGTACCAAAGGGTGTTTCTAAGTCAACTTCCTGGATGATGTGTTGATGTCGATAGGAAGCGACCCATCACAGGAGGGCCTTGATGTATCCCCCATCAATGACACAAAACAGGTATGATGATTGAGACAAAATGATGACGATATGGAACTAGATTAGGAAAGGCAAACATGAAATGAAGGTAAGAGTATTGTAGTCGAGATAAACTGAATGACTTCACTTGAACACACTGACGACACTGAATGGAGTTGGAAGCATTGACCCAAAACTGAAAGGGAGGCTCTGAAAATGGTATGATAACCACAAGACAAGCAGATTACCCAACCCAACAGTCATGAAGATGAAGTGGAAGAGTGTCATATTCAATAGCGACTTGCTGCCATTAGAAAAATAAAATCCCTTGTTTTCCCAATTTCCCCAACCATATTGGCCATTACCTCTTTATTTTTTAACAAGATTGGGGAGGATAACATATGCTTGATCTATAATTTCATCCTTCGGATGAATCCTCCAAGTATATTTAATGAACCCTGAGAAGGAGTGGTTTTGCCTTGTCATGTTCGATAAGTCCGTCATTGTTTGATGTGTTTAACAAGTCCAACGAAGGTAAAAATCAACATCTTTTTCATGTTTAGAGAGTTTGAAAAAGAGGCGAAAAATAAAACTCCAAACATCCCTTTTCGTAGGTAGTCCCTTAGGTCCGAAAAGGTAGAAAACAATACCCAAGATAACCTTTTAGTCATGTTAGACTAAGGTATTCCTTTTTCGTAGCTATTCTATCTCAGTCCAGAAAAGGGTTAAACTTATACTGAGTAGACGTCTTTTCATTTACTTTTATGAGTTGGAAAAGACAAGTGCTCGAAAACCTTTTTATATTTTGGGAGTCTGAAAAGAGTTGAAAGAGGACTCTAAGGGGTTCCTTTTTCGTAGGTTTAAAGAGCCCGAAAAAGAGATAAAAGTGTACTCTGTGGTCAAAGTAACATGTTCAAAACATAATGAAAACCTGCTAACAATTATTTTCCTGCTCAAAACACCACAATAAGGATTAAACATACATTTTTCATAGTAAAAATGAAACATATCTAGGTCAAAAAATGAATAAAATAATGAGAAAATGACCATAAATATTCAAAATGACTTGTCATTTTTACCATTTCACGTTTAACCTTCAATAGTGAGTATTTGGAGCCATTTTCCCCTTGATTTTCTTCAGTTGATTGCAGCCAATCTAGGGAACCATTTCAAGTGTCGTCACTTCTAGGTAGGAACTAAAACCTTTCTTTATCTTTCTACGGTCCATTTTTGTGTTTTCACGCAAAAATTTTAAGGTTTTGAGGCCCCTAGGGTTCATAAAAAATTCCTTGGGACCAATGCAACCCCCCAATGTCAAAAATTGCATTGCACCTAGGCAAAGGAACACTACAGGCAGAGGTGCAATGCTCTGGTAAACACTATTGGGGTGCATTGGACGCATTTTCCTAAGTTGTCTTTCAATTTTGCCTCAAATTTTGTCAAGTTTTTTGCATGGGAAAGAGCCTAATGGATCCCTTGTTGATGTTTCAGGTACCCATTAGCACAAAATGGAATTCATCTGGCGAGAAAGAGAACATGAGGAACAAGATTTGAATGTGGCAAATGACCCTGCTACCATCTAGGCACTAAAAAATTGTGGGTTATTGAAATTCTTCTGGCTTCCTGGTATGAGGCAACAAATGGAGTTGTTGAAGTACCTTGTCCGTTCATGGGATATTTAGGCACATGCGTTCAAGTTTGGGGAGAATCTTCTCGAGATATAGGTATAGGATATTTACTTTTTGACATGATTTTCAAACCAAGGTGTACTCATCTCTCTTCTAGGTGGAAGAAGTGGTGGCAAGATGGTGAAAGACTATATTGCTACCTATTGCAGACCTCAAGCCCTTCCTACTAGGGATGGAAATATCAACATAAAGGATGTAACCCAATTACCTCTGAGAATGATCTTGTTCATTATCACAAGATTGGCAGGCAGCTCAACACTGCATGTAATAAGGAAATCATACATGCAGTATGGGATAGAGTGTTTAGAGCTGACAATATTCAACTGGAGTGAGGGTGTCTTGGTCAATTTGAAGGAACATCCTACTAAAGCAAAGGAGGGGAAGTTGAAGAACTTCGGCTATGGTGCAATCTTAGTCTCTTTTTATCTTGAGCGGGTTCCATTACTGTAGCCTTAGCAGATTATACTTTAGCCCATCGATCTAAGGACCCCACTGATGAGGAGGTGGGTAGACCATATGATTCGACATGCAAGCCCATCAACGATCAACTTTTCACCAACCTTCTTTGGATGGCTATGCAGGTAGTTCATCATCATTGATGGTTTTCCTTACGCAGGGATGGATTTCTGTGATGATCATGAGCTTGAGTTGCTCAAGGGTGAGAAATGGGATGCTTCAAGTAAGATACTTTGACCATTAAGTTTCTCAAAGTTTTACGATTTTTTTTTTGTGTTTTTTGATGTTCTCGAGACTAAATAGTTTGATGTTTTCGTGTAGAGATTGGACATGTTCGACCAACAAGTGCTACATATCTCCGTCGCATGGAAAGACAACCACAGGAGGAGGCAAAGAGACCAGTATAGGTCGATGTAGTAGGATGGGATGTGCTACAAGATCCTGATGTAACAGAGATCCTATCAAAGGTGGAGCGCCACATGGAAGGACTAACACACGGGATTGATGAGACCGTGGTCGATCAACTTTCATTGTGACTTCAGCAACACATGATCGTAGTGCCTAGTCATATTGGTTGAAGACTGTGCAAGACAGCTCGTGCAGTGTCATTTTATCATGAGGACTACTAATTTGTCTACTTAGATGTTTTTCATGTATTTTTTATATGGGCGATATAGCCATATGTGTCTCGGGGCACAAATTTTGTAAAACCAAACTTAATATATATATATATATATATATATATATATATATATATATCAGTGCTTCCTATCTCCTATTCTTCTTTCAATATGATGTGATGTGAATTCAAAGATATTTACATTCTTTTCAAATGTCGATCTAAAACAAAATTAGCTAGGGCATCTGCTAATGTGTTCATATTTCTAAAAATATGTTCATATCGTATGAAATCGAAATGCCTTTCCAGAAGATGCATGCTCAAAGCCATGCGAAGGATGGCATGATTTTTCACTGAATAAATATTTGTGAGTTATAGTACTACGAGTTGTGAGTCAAGCCTAATGACTATACGATGGATACCATGTAAAATAACATCATAAAATATCTCAACCACTTCGTTATACTCAGCTATGTTGTTAGTCAAGTGACCAATGCAAATCCCTTTTATACTCACTAGCTCGCCATTTGGAGCAAAGATATCCCATGTTACAGATGATACGCTTTGAGTACTACGGCTAGCACCCTCGGCATAACCAATGTACAGCTTGAGAGAGGTTGACATGTACAATCCAAAAGTAAAAAGAATTAACAGAAACCGTGGGAAACTTTGAAAAACACACAGCAAACAAAATCAACACACCTATAGACAGTATGTACACAATGTACCATGCATGGGATCAAGCATAGTATTTTTTGAGGTAAAACCCATTTCTAGGTTGTGCCAATGGAACTCCATCAATATTTGCTAACTCATAAGCCCCTTTTGCAAGGACTCGCTTGAAAATATATGGCCCAAAACACATAGGCTTGAACTTTCCTGGACCTAACTTGTCGGCCTCGTGGTCATATAAGAGAACTAGATCTCCTTCCGAGAAGATTCTAGGCTTGACACTCTTGTCATAATGTGCTTTGATGCGTCGTTTATGGGCTTCATTGGCTAACGCGTCATCGCACCAAGTTTCATCCAGACAAGTCAGATGTAAAAAATGCTCCTCCCCAGTAGAGTCGTCAATTTCTTATACGAGATTTACACTGTTTTTCCTTAAAGTAAATAGATGATGGAGTGAGGCCTACTTGGAATCCTTCACACAATTTTCTCCTTCTTTAGCTTGGAAGCTCCAATTCCAGCTCTGAATGCCAAAATTAGAACCTACACAGTTAGATAACACAAGCCAAGAAACTATGAGATATTTGCAGTGTCATCTAAGTACTTCATTCAATAGATCAACATTGTTGTAGTGTTTTCTTCTCAGTGATGTACAAAAAGAACCCACTTAAGATTGTGGATGAAAAACAGTCTCAACAATATAAATGGCTGCTAAACATTGTAGATTTGCAACAACTGATAGAAACAAAAGCTACCAAAGTCTGGATCTATGCCACAATCATAGTTAAACAACAAAAAGAAAGAGTAATAACTCCAATCATCTAATGTAAACCAGATATGTAAAGAATAATTTTATTATAACACCTGTGAAGAGAATAAATAAATGTTACCAATCCCCCTCTATGGGATGGGTTCTTGGCTATCCTCAAATGTCTTCGGCTTGTGTAGAGTCTCTCTCCTCTATAATGCATAAACCCAACAAAAATATGGTGTGCAACAATGAAAATAATTAGAGTTACAATAGTGAGTGCAACAATGAAAATAATCAAAAGTGAATAATAAATGGAAAACCCTTCTATTTATAACAAAATATTGAGTTATTATCGAATAATGAGCAATAATAAAATATTATTGATCCCATTCTTGGAATAACCACTTGGAATATTTTGTTATATTTGTTTAAGAGGGAAAAAATATTTAAACTTTTATTTAGAAATAATAAATAAATAAATGATTTAGTTATCATCTCAAGGAATTAGTTAAGGAATAATAAACAAATAAGGATTTATTTAATTATTCCTAAGGGATTTAGTCAAATTCAACAAAGAATAATAATTAATTATTCTTAGAGAAAAATAAGATAAATAATGATTTATCTGATTATTTTTTTATTAGGTCAAATTTGAAAAGGAATAATAATAAAACCATGGTTTAATTAATTATTCCTAGAAGAAAATCAAATAAATAGTGATTTATTTAGTTATTCTTCATGGGTTTAACTATAAATTACTTAACAAAGGTGGTTTATTAGGTAATTTCTCACGGTGAAAACAATTTTGCTATGGTAAAATTGGCTTTACATGGTGTACTTCGATCCATCTAGTAAATTAGGCCAGATGATCAATTTTTTAGTGATAACAGATTGCCCCCCAACATACAAGTGATAGGAGCAAAACGTATGACCGAAGTACGTTGTAAAGACACAATCGCTAGATAACACAGGGGAGTCAGAGAGAGAGAGAGAGACCAATGAAGCTGAATTTGAAAGAGGATAGGGACAGAGGGAGCGAGACTAATGCAATTCTCCTTTTATGTTGTGGTACCGAACCGCACTAAGGCATGGGAGGCATACCCATAACCGCTAAGATAACTTAGTACACAAATAATGGTTCGCCTAGAAATATAAAACTGAGCAATGAAGTGCATGTTGAATGGTACATGACATGCTAACATAACAGAGCTATAAAATAATACAATGTGTCCCATATACATAATGCACTTGGAAAAACATAAGCCAGGACTAAATAGAATAATATCTTAGTACATGAGATACAAAGCCCCTTCCCTCGAAAAATTGGTGGGAGGTAGGGTAGAACAACCGGAGAAGCCCTGCTAAACAAGGAAGGGCTCTACAAAACTAAATGGATCATCTGGAGGAGACGTGCATGCTATGAACATTGCGATCGGTAGGAAGTGAAACCATCAACTCTGCGAAACTGCATCTGAGGTTGTAGCATAATAGGTATGCATCTGGGCATGTGGGGAGCTACCTGAAGAGCCACCCCCTCATGAGGTCTGAAACATCTCACACACACTCGGGAATCACTGGTACAATCTGCTGCATCACTAAACCATCAAATGTATGGATCACGAACATGAAATGACCAAGTCAAAGGGAAATAATGAGACCCTCTGCTCGATCCAAGGCACCGAACAAGAATGGAAGTTGGAACCAAGATACACTGCCCTCTAGGCCGTTCTTCTGGAATAAATGAGCTGATGTCGACAGAATAAGGCCCGCGATAAATGAGGCAATGAGGATCCTCAACTAAAGCACAAGGGAAAATAGTAATGTGACTGATGGACTAACATCAAGGATAATGGGGAGAAATGGGACTGAGGGACAAATAGGCGACTACCCTTGTCAAAGCATAAAGTGCATGGTTGACCTAGCAGCAATTGACTCAACTCCAGAGGGGATGGGGACAGTAAGACTGGAGGCCAAAATGGGCAACACAGGATGAACGGTATGCAAATATGGATGGAATATGGTGACATGAGATGATGGGACATTAAATAGACTCCAAGAATGCAAGGGTGACTCATCGCGGATGCTCTGAACAAGGGTGACTCAATGACTTTGCCGCACAGAATAGGCCTGGTGGGGACCATGAAAACATGAGTAAAGGATGGTTATTCATGACGAAAGTTAGCATATGGTATGACCAGTATTAAGAGGAGGCGGACCTTAAAGCACAAGTGTCATTTTATGACAAAATTCGATTTTGAGAGGCGACGAAGTGACCTTACATGGAAAAATGGCTTCATGGTGAAGTGTCAAATCATCAAAAATTGAGGAAGACCCATTATAGATCTCAGTGAGATATTTCCAACGATGTTGACGGTTCGTCAAACTGAGCTACGGTCTAGTCGCAATGGGTGATAGAAAAATTGGGGATTTTTCTATGAAATGATGTTTTCCCTCCATTTTGGTTTCATTTTCTAAGTGAGTTGTGGTGAATTTGGAGAGGAGGAAAAGGCACTAAATATTTTGGAGATCGTAGCGGATAAACTAACCATCGGAATCAGGACATTTGACTTTAAGGCAAGTGGCCTTACTTGTCTAAAGATGGCCTTAATGCTTCTTGGAACGATGGTTCCTGATGAAGAATTAAGGGAAGAGGAAAACAAGAATGAACTACTAGAGGAGGTCTAGAATCATCCTCACCCACGAAGTCAAACATGGGGACTATGTGGACATAAAGTAGAATATTTGAAGATATGGTATCAAATGTCTACAATATGCGATGTGCATATGGATCATGCGGAGAGGCTGGTAGGACAAACAATCCAAGGAATGGGAGGATAATCGACCATACCTAGATCTAGTGGGATCTAGGCTGAGACTTAAGAAGATGGCCAGGGGAAAACCATCATGCCCCCAAGCATGGGATATTTCCCACAATCATATGTGATGGAGGGGACTGATCTGGTATGCAAAGGTGGGAATGATGCTCCTTAGCGGGAGGAGTTTTTGGAGCGGCATTGTGTTCCGAGTGCTTGAAAAAGAGATTCAAGCATCTCGGCCCAACTTGGAATGAGATCCTCCAAAGGATGATAAGGAGATGTAAGGGCCTATGTGCCCCCTAGTATGTTATGGGCATACTGGATGTATTTAGAGTTAAGGGCTCCAAACATTTATATGATACATAATATGATTATGCATTTTATGTGACGATGATGGTTCGCCATGTGTTGTGTTTATGGTTGTCTTCTATGGTATACATGTGATAAATGCCAATCTAGAATGTTGTTTGCAATTGTATCTACATAGTTATTTTAGGCTCTAGGAACATGACTGGACGTAATGGTTTCAAATTCACATACCAACAACTTAACTCATAGATATTTTCTAAATAGAACTCGGTTATGCACATGATACACACCATTCAATTGCATGACAAGTAGCAAGGAATCCAAACGAACATGAAGATGAAGGATGTGATGAGCAAGGGAATCAACTAACAAACCTATCACTGCATCATATTCAGCTTGGTTATTGGTGGCAGATCTAATGCACATGCCGTTTGAAAGGACTAACATATGCAATGGGGTAAAAATGGCCCAGGCTACCGAGGCTAGATTCTGGGAGAAGCGACTCGCACCGTCGGCATGACTAATATACGGTGCTGATGATGGATCCATCTGAATGGAAAAAACAATGGATGAGATGATGCAATCTACCTAACTTCATGGAAGAAATAAAGACACACAAATAAAAGGGATGTGCTATGAGCAAAATTTCTTGAGGTAGAGCGCATTAGGAGAATTAGGAAGGAAATGGCTTTCAAAATCCTCCGAAAGAATGTCCCTTTGCCTAAGTGCAAGGGTAGTCAGGGGTAGACATAGCTTCCAAGGTGTCCTCATCAGGCTGAGAGATGGGCGGACAGGAGGAAGACTGACTACATGATGTGGCGGCATTACCTGGTGCATGATCCTGAGAAACAAGGTTCACATACGCATTGTCTTGAGTGGTAGACAACGGGCTAGTAGATGGAGGATCTACAGATGTTGAGACTTGGGATTCTATGGAAAGAGGTTCGATAGAAGCGTGTGCAAAAACCTTCGAAAGGTTTTCCAGTGAGGAACTCAAGGATGACGACAGGTAAAGAATGGGGCCTATGGTGTCTGTCGTCTTGACATCGGGGGGAGGGATCACCATAGTGGGACCAAAGTCTCCCTGTTATGGTTGACTTGTAGTACCAGAATCCACCGGTAGAGGAGTAGAGGCTCCACTACGAGTGGCCTCGTATTTGTGGATCACCCCAAGGCAATCACGAAACTCATCAAGACGAGGGAAACAATGGGAATAGTGACCATGAAGATCACACAGGGCACAAGGGTGGTTTGTGCACAATGTTTTGAGTTTCTTAGGTGGGACCAGTAAGTTAACATGGACTATTGGAAGATTTGACTCAGGGAACGCTTCATGAACCAAAGGTTTAAGTTGAGGAAGTTTAGGAATATTGTTGGTGGTGTGCCCAACAACTTGACCCAAAGCGCATGGGGGTGTCAACTTTGGGGCCTCAAGGGCTGGAGGAACTTAGGGAGCCTTGTCCTTCAAATATTTCCTTTTGGCTTTGCCCCCTGGCTGGATGCTTTCGCAACCAGAGCTGGTTCTTGTTGAGGTTGTGATGGAACTGAAGCAGTGGCAGGGGTCATGGGAACTGGTTGAACATGGGTCAAAGCATGATATGGTATTGGCTGACCAGGTGGAATGTTTGCAAGGGGGTCAATGTACCATACTGGGATCCTCAGAGTCATGTTAGGAAGGACCAGCGAAGCCATGATAGGTACAGAAAAAATTCCCGGAGGGGGGAATAAGAAAGGTATTTGGACGACAGGATAATGTCCCAATGGAATAGCTCCTAGATGGTTGAGACCTGGAGGAACAGTTCCTGGTGGGAACATAGGAGAGGCACCCACAAATGGAGGAGGTCCTGGGGGAGTGGGTCCATAGGGTTCAGTTGGAAGAGCAACAACAGGGTGCTGAGGAGTTGGTTGTTGATCAGGTGTACCAGACTGCTTAAGGGTAGCCTGTGATGCTTGTAACATGCAAAAAATCATAGAGTTAGGCTCTAAGATGGGAGGTGGAGGACCAAGGAAAGAACCCAATAATGGGGAATCTTTACAGACTCCAAGTGAAACATTGGTGGAGGAGTTGAAGTCTGTTTGTCGGACATGGACGAGATAATGGACTCGGGGGAGGTCACAGATGTCAGCTCATAGTAAGTCACTTGATCGATGGTAATGATCTTCCCTTCATGGGGGAAGCACATCTTGCGGAACACCGCAAATGCGACGGTTGACATAACATATGTGTAACTACGACTTAAGATAATGTTGTAATCCAAAGGGGCATCAATGAATTTAATGTCGACATGGACAATCTTGTCTACAAGGGTCACTAGAAAGTTGTGGTACATGCCAAGGGGCTGGGAGGGGTGTCCATCCCAAGCACACAAAGTGATGGTGGAGGGGGACAACTCGGGTGACTTGAGTTGTTTCCAAACAGCAATGGACATCACACAGGTGGATGCGCCTTCATCAATAATGCATCTGGAGATGATGGCATTATAGACTCTAATTGGTATCTAGAAAGCAACAGATGAAGGAAATGGGGGATGCTCTGATGTATCAACCAGGAAGACAATCAGATGATTGTCAGAAGGATCTATTGCACCCAAGGCAGTTAATAGAGCTTTCTTTTGGGATGGGCACGACTGGAGGACTATGAGCGTCGACATGGCAGCAGGTGATTGTGCCAAGTCATCTACTATATTGTATGTATGGGCAACTCTGTTAGAAGTCGCATTACGGCGTAATGGTCCCTTTGGGATCTTAGGAATGGCCTCAACCTTAGGTTGAGGGATCTGTAAAGGACCATTTGGTGTCATAAGAGGCTCAATAGATACTTTGGTTTTAGACTCAGTAGTAGATGAAGTGGAGGGCTTGTCATATTGACGCGATCGAGTTTGTAGGTTGATATTGGAGGGGTTAACCTCATCAGAGTTCATCATAAGAATCTAGTAGTCACTAGGACATGAAGGTTGGAGGAGATGGGTTGCTTGACCTAGTTGAGGTTGAGCAGCAACAAATATTTGCTGACGGAAAGGATTTGTGAGCACTGTCGGTTGAGATGGCACAGAATTCTAAGGCGATTGTTGACCTGTAGAAGCTACTTGAGCTTCCCACATTTGGCGCATCTAGGGTAAGAGAGGACACTCATGTATAATGGCCATGTACACCACAACATGCATAAGGCTTATTCATATGAATAGCCTTGTTCTTCTTGGGCTGACTGCCCTGTTGCTGGTTGTTGGTGTTAGGATGGTTCCCCTGGGTTTCATTAGATTGGTTACCTTGATTCCCCTAGTTACCCTGGTTACCCTTGTTACCCTTCCCCTTATTCTTTTTCTTCGAATTTGGGGGATTGGTAGCACTCTGTTGTGAAAACACTTGACCCTAAGGAGGCGGTGGTTGTTGGGGCTGAGGATGCATGGGAGGCTGCAGCACTAATGCTTGAGGGGCTAGAGTGCTAGGCTGTGCATAAGAAGGAGCAACAATTTGGTGGACGGGTTGGGGTCCTGGAAACATGTTGCTAGCAAGAGGGGCATAAGTGTTGGAGGAACTGGTGTTTTGGAGAATTTAGCATCTACAGATAAATATTAATTCACTAGACAAGTAGCTGTGGCTAGAACAACAGTTTAAAGTGTTTTAGACTTTCCCTATAAGCATTAGATAAGAAGAGAGGATAGAAGGCCTACCTGTAGTTCTACTTTCCTCTCGTCTCCATTGTATTGATTCCGTCGCTCCTTCCTGTACTTAATCCACTTGAAAAGTACCCTGTCAACACAATAGAAGACGAAAATCAATCAAAGCGTACGATCCATTGAATATAAATGAAAGGAATCAGAAGAAATTCATACATATAAGCATTATGAAAGAACACAAATATGGAAAAAGATTCAAACACTTTCTTAGATAGAAGAAGGAATTACAACCATCAGTGTCTGATTCAAAGTCATTCCTCCAGCTTGGATCCCATCCACATCACATCAAAAGTAAGACAAGCTTGTGGCATCACATCATTTGCTCCAAAGTCAAGTCTCATAGCAGCATTATCTCCTTACAATTCAACATAATCCAGCCAGCCTGATCACTTAGATGAGTGGTCAATTTATAGGAAGATGAAGGAGGTTTTGTCGTTAATGGTGACATTGATGGCCTTCCATACTTAGAATTAGTTCCATGGAGGAAGGGATGAGAGGATAGGATGATCCTTAACTCATTCCTCATCCATTTTTGAGCTCATAGGAGTTGATAAGACAGGGAAACTTCTAGATGACTCCACAAGATAAGAATATTCCTAAACCCTATGTGAATTTCGCTCATTCTCGCCCAGCACGGGTGAAAGGAAGCCTAAGTGCTCTATAGAGCACCCTAGCAGTGGACTTAGCTGCTCTGCAACACACCTTCATAAGGGCTTACCTGTGCTGGTCCCTCTAGAGGCAATCTCTGGATGTCTTCAAGTCATGAAACTGTCTGGGAAGGAGGCATTCAAAGGGTTGACTTGTTTAGGGCATGAAACAACTGATTTTAGGGTTTGATGAGTCCTAAATCACTGATCTGAATGTTGGGATTTGATGTGCCCAAATGGATCTGTAACAGTTTCCCCCTAAAGCATGAAGTCAGAAAAATGCCAATGTCGAATGAAATGCTTTACGATGTGATGAGGAGGTATCGAAGTGGAAGGTGACCTGCATCAATTACAATACATATATCATGATATTTGATTTTTCATGAATCTCTGAGGGAAGGCATACCCATGCTCAGCTTGTAAACTTTCATTACATGTACATAAACAATCGTTTATAGATATAGACCCATGATCGGAATGACTATCAATGTAAAGCCATTGTACATATGATTTAGTACTCATAATATCGCAACCCGGATGGATGAAACTAGATTCAGGGTCTTCAATCTCATTCAACCGTTCGCTCAAGTACGATTCTAACCATGTGAATATGTGATCTGAAGTCGAACATGGGAAGACACCATCTGATTACTAGCCAATGATGTAAGTTGTTAACAGATGCGAAAGAAATCACCGATAATGATAATGATCCTCAAGGTACTGCAGTACATTCTACATGGTTTGAATGGATAATTTGATGTCAAACACCATGCAAAGTCTTTTGGTCAAAGGCCATTGATGTATGCCTTTCGCCGAAAGCGAGAAACCTGCCATTGATGCATGCAAGCCTCAAGGTACTGAATGGGTGTTTCTAAGTCAACTTCTTGGATAATGAGTTGATGTCGACAAGAAGCGACTCGTTGCAGGAGGACCTTGATGTATCCCACATCAATGACATGAAACGAGTGTAGTGATTTTAGAGATGGAATTTGACTCACAACACAAAGTTCAGGAATGGCGGTCATGAAAATTAAGGTTTATGGTATTGAAAAAGATGGATTTGACTGGATGACTTCTCTTGAACATGTCGGCGACACTAAAGTGAATTGGTAGCATTGACCCAAAAAAAAGTGATGGATGGTATGATAGACCAATGGTATGATAACCATCGAGCTAATAACCCAACCCAGATAGTCACGGTGATGGAGTGAAAGTGTCATGTTCAAGAGCGACCTGCTACCATAAAGTGGTTTTCCCCTTTTCCCATTTTCCCTAGTCATTTTTGACCAATACCTCTTTGTTTTTATCAAGCTTGAGGAGGATAACATATGCTTGTTTTATAATTTCACCCTTCGGGCGTATCCATCGCTATATGATGTTTTAACGAGTCTAGCGAAGGTGAAACTCGGTCTTGTCTAGATGGACAAGTTTGTCACTATTTGATGTTTTAACGAGTCTTACGACAAAGATAACTCGGTCCTTTTCAAGTTTAGAGAGTTTGAAAAGGGACAAAAAGAAAACTCCACAAGTTCTTTTTCATAAATTAATCTCTTAAGTCCGAAAAAATGTAAAATAATACAAGAGAGATATCATTTCCAATCCGTTAACGAGCTGGAAAGGACAAGCGCTCGACAATCTATTCATATTTAGAGAGTCTGAAAAGAGCTTAAAGAGGACCCAATTTTGAGGAACGAGTGGTGTCTAGGATAACAACTGGTTCTGGTGATGTTGGAACTTCTCAAAACATGTTGATTTATGTGAAGAGGTTGACTAATAAGACCACTCATTGCAACTATTCCTCAAAAAAGGATAAAACAACCAAGTGAAAGCATATGATCAACGAAAGGGATGGTGGTGATGGGATGAAAACAACCAAGGCTCATCTGATGAAAGAGGCTGATAGAATGGCAATCACGAGGGTTAAAAATGGAAATGGGTTCATTTTTACACAAGCTTGAACTATAAGGAACTACGCTTGGATTCAGTTTCATGTTTACACAAGCTTGAAACGATAAAACTATGCTTGGATTCAGTTTCATTTTTACATAAGCTTGAAACGAAAAACTATGCTTGAGATTAGTTTACATGCCCCCAACATGATGAAAGGAAGAGTATCCTGTAACCAAATGGAAGTCGTTGCGATGAAGCAGGACGGTTATCCAACACCTTTTTGGCTTCGTCCAGATAGGGACAAAGGTGAATGGGGTGATTCCCTTCACATAACCTACAATGAAACTTAACTTTACCAATAGGTGCATGCCACCTAAGCTTCATTACATTCACCTAAGTAGACTACTTATGGCTATCAAGTGGATGGAATGAAGGTTCATTTGCGAGATCTACTCAAAGACTCGACTTGGAACTTTGCTTTAGGGGACCTTATTTCATTTTTTAATGAGCTTGACACAAGACAAGGAACTCTGCTCAGATTCCTTGTTTCATTTTTTAACAAGGTTGACACAAGACCAGGAACTATCCTCATATTCCTTGGTTTCATTTTTTAACGAGGTTGACACAAGACAAGGAACTACCCTCATAGACCCTTGTTTCATTTTTTAACGAGGTTGACACAAGACAAGGAATTATCCTCGTGGACCTGTTTCATTTTTTAACGAGGTTGACACAGTAAAAGAACTATCCTCATCCTTGGTTTTATTTTTTAATGAGGTTGACACAGTAAAATAACTATCCTCAGATTCCTTGGATCACAACTCATAAGAGGTCATGAAGGAGAGATCTGGTTCCAATGCCCCCAGTACATGATGTACAACATCACTGAATTGATCGTCAGTTGATGTAGGTATGGAACAGGTTGCCACATAATTAACCCGTGGCGGGGATGATACCATTGGTAGGGAAGATGGTTGGCTGGAAGCCATATTTGGATTGGGAAATGAAATCTGGTCAACGGTGACAATTTTGCCTTCATGCGGGAAACAAATCACTCGAAAGAGTGTTGAAACAATAGCTCCCATGTCATAAACATAGTCGCACCCAAGAAGTAAATTGTAATCTAAAGGGCCTGGGACTACCATCACGTTCAGATAAATGATTTTTCCTCCCAAAGTAATAGGCAACTGAGGAAGGATCCCTAATGGTTGATTTGTTCCTCTGTTAAAAGCCAACAAATTATGGGTAACATGCACAAGCGGCGGCGAACCGAGCGCTTGCCAAGCAGTTGAGCAAAGGATACTCACTAATGCACCTTCATCTACAATAGTGCCCAATACAATCATATTACAAATTTGTACTATGATCTGGAAAGGAACATAAGAAGGAAGACAGAATCCTGCTAGTCGATTCCAATCAAAGGATGTGACCAGACTACTTAGAGGGGGTCCCGTAAGAATGGGAGAATTAACCCCTTGAGTTACGAGAGCGAGAGGATTTTCCTCCTGTCTTGATGGAACAGGAGGATTGCCCCCAAGCTCATTGGAATCTGAAGAAACAAAAAGAACTTGAGTGGTATCATATTCACTCTCTTCGAGAAAGGTATGATTAGTTGAAGGTGAAATCGGGTCAATTGTTACCTCGACTTGTTGATTTGGGTTGGGTATAGACTCATAGGATTCACTTTAAGAGAGAGTGGGTTTGATCGACGATTGATTTTGGTCAGTCAATTCATCAACTAGTGAAGGACTTAGGGAGAGTTTCCTGTAACCAGATGGAAGTCACTATGGTTAAACAGGACAGTTATCCAATACATTTTTAGCTTCGTCCAGATAGGGACAAAGGTGAATGGGGTGATTCCCTTCACATAACCTACAGGGAAACTTAAGTTTACTCTTCTTTCCATGAACTTTACTATCACTAGTTGATGGTGTGTCACCAGCATGATCTCCAGAAGTTGATGACACAAGATGATGTGAACTAGAAGACCATTCTTCTAAGATCTGAGGAATATCAGGACAATTTCGAAGATGATGGTCTCCCACACAAAGTTTTCATGGATATCAAACTTTGTGAGGCTTGATGGACGGTTTCTCATCATATGTTGCATTCAAAGCAATGGTTGCTTGGTTGCCCCTCTATTGAATTTGCTTCTTCTTCTTCTTCTTCCCTTTCTTCTTCTTCTTAGCCACCTGGTTACTAGTACCAATACTTTCACCAGGCGAAGAGGAAGAAGGGGAGGAAGAAACAACTGAGGAAGAAGGCAAAGGGTCAACTTTTGGATAAACTAGAGGTTGATATTGTCCAGTTGGAGGTGTACTCAATTGCGGAGAAATCACGACATTTTGAACCAAGGAGGTTGAAAACAACCATCCTGGCAAGCCAATGGTAAATCCTGGGAGGGACAATGTAGCCATATATGGAGCACCAATATTTCCAAAAGAAGGAAAAGGACTAGGATTCCCATCAAAAGGAATTCCTTGATTGGTGGACTCTGAATTTGTTGCCATATGTTTCAACCTAAGATCAACTAAGGAGTGAGCGTGGAGGATGTTATCCGCGGTCAGTTAATTTTATTTTAATCAAAGTAACATAACAAAACAAAAGAAGGATAATCTAGGCAAAAGGTTTACCCAGCAACTGTGAACTGCAGAATACCTCTTGGTGAACCAAGAAGTACGGGCAGGCAATCTCCCTGAATGCTGTGTTCGGTGTATCACAGTGTACAAGGCGACCGACTCGGTTACCTAAGGATGGATAGCAACCTAGTGTTGTCCTCCCATATATACCCGAAGGTACGTGGAGGCCCATGTTGGCATTATGAGACAAGTGTTGTCCTTGATGGCAAATCACACTGATAACAAATCATAGTGCAGAAGGATAGCAGCAAGGAATTGATGATCAGTCTACAAGTATGAAGAAAAATATATACACGCTGGTTCACTATATACCAAGTCGCGTATACAAGCAGGTCACTATATACCAAGTCGTGTATACGCAGGTTCGCTATATACCAAGTCGCGTGTACACGCAGGTTGGCTTCAGTAAAAGCGCGTGTATGTGGAAAACTTATCCTTGGTCCACGACGGTTATTCATTGGAAGTTGTGCCTATGGTGTCTCGACGGACGTGTTGATCCCTAGTTTTGAAGTTGATGGTATTGGATTTCTATGGTTTTGGCCCTTGGTATTGAACAAGGCCTAAGGCTATATAAGGAGAAGGAAATCATTAGGCAAGTGTATCTGAAATGTCTTGAATATCTGAAGAAGCATGAGATCCAGTATGCAGGTTATGGGTTGATGATGCATTGCTTGATTTGAGCTAAGGAGGGATCTCACCGGCTGATTGAGAACAAGATCTAAGGAGAGATCGGGATCAAATGGTTTGAAATGAACTATCTTTATGATGCTTATTCTAGATCTACATACTGACGCATGTATTGTTCTATAAGTGTTATGAGTATGACTGATGTCTGGTACAGCTGCAAGTTATGAGAAATTATTTTTAGATCTGTACGCGGGTTGTCTTTGGAAAAAGCGCGTATACACGCGAGTTTGATTCATCGAAGTAGCGTATACATTGTAAAGCTTGATATTTGAAGTTGCAGATGGGTCTGATGGTTATTACAGAGTTCTGTGTCTGCTCTGTGTTCTGGTGACGGTGTTGTTAACAGGGTTTCAGTGATTCAGAGTTTGATGATTGTTTTGAGCTTCAATGATAGTTATGGGTCCAGTATGAAAATTGGATGAAAAGTGGCCTTGCAGATTATGTGTTGTGATTCAGTGTATCCAGTCTGAAAATTGATGAAATGTGGTACCTGGAGGAGAGAAGATTGTAGGCAAGCACCTACGTACTAGTATCTAAGCTAGTACAAAAGCTAAGGGAGATCTTTGGAGCATTGTAGCAGGTAGCAGCCTGTGTACTAGTAAATGGATCGGCTAGTACAAGAGCAAAGGAGGTTGTAGCTCCCGTACTGGTATAAGACTGCACCAGTACAAATATTGTAAAAGGATTTTCTTATTAAGAAGAAGATTGAGATGACTTGCAGCAGGTGGTTTTCACCCACATTGGGTTTCCACCTTATATCTTTGTGTTCATGTGTGTGGCTTTTGTGTGATGATCTGTTCTGTTATACTGCACCTGTTTACTGTTAATATGGTTAATAATGTTCTGATGCATTTACTGAAGATAAGCTAACTGAATCATAAGATTTCTGGATATACGCTAGTTGCTTTAGACACAGCAGCGTGTACACGCGGGTTCACTTAACTGAAGTAGCGTATATGTTTTTGAGCATTGAAAAAGTTTTAATGATATGATAATACTGATTCACCCCCCCCCCCCCCCCCTCTCAGTATTATTTCCAACAATTGGTATCAGAGCAGGTCCTTTGGTAGAAGCTTGATCGCTTGAAGGAGATCCGTGGAACAATGGGAAAGAAGCTTAAGAAGAAAGCTCATAAGAAGAAGAAGACATCTCAGAAGATCTATGACAGTGGGAGAGTCGATTGGGGATTAGGTATAAGAAGTTCTTCAGATTCAGAATCAGATTCAAAATCATTATCAGGTATGAATGTGTTATCCTCTGATGTTCCTGCTATATTTCCTTGTGAAAGTGATGGAAGTGAGAGTGAAACTACTGAACATGCTTTTATGGGTGAGCAAGAAAAGTATCAAATAGAGGCAGTATTTAGAAGGCTTGCAGACAAAGTTAAAGATCAACAAGATCTATTGAACAAAAGGGAATGTGCTTTCAAAGAAGAAGTTACCAAACTAAAGGCCCAACTAGAAGAAGGAAACAAGGTAAGAAAGCTTCTCAAGGACAAGGAAGACCAATGTCAAAAATTGCAGCATGAAGTGACATCATTAAGAAAAGAAGTTAACGAAAGAAGCACAACCATCAAGAAACTCAAAGATAGATCCAGCTACTATGAAAATCTTGAAGCTACAATCCTCGCACTAAAATGAGATCTTGAAGAATCAAAGAAGCAGAATACAGATCTACTCCAAGCTATTGCAATACAAGAAAACGAAGCCACCAGCTTAAAATCTCAACTAGAATGTGCCTTCTGAGTTCGTCAAATGCAGCAGGATCTGAATGAAGAACAAGAAAAGGAGATTCTCAAACTAAGGGAACAAATGGAAGAAGGAAGGAAAGATGAAGAATATTTGAAAAAGCAATCTCTTGAAAAGGAAGAACAGCTTCAGGTTGAGGTAAATATCTTGAAAGGTAAACTAGAAGAAAAGGATAAGCTTTTACGATTTCAAGATAGTTCTAAAGTCTTGGATGATATTCTTAGTAGTCAAAGGTCTCCTGCTATCAAGACTGGTCTTAGTTTTCATGAATCTGTTGAAGGTGAATCTAGTTCACAAGGTGAGGCAAGGAACTCTAAAGAGAAATCTAAAATGATCAACAAGGAGATGAAAGGTCAACCCCATCAACAATCAAGGAAAGAGACTCCTCAAAGAAAATCTTTTACTCCTCCTATGAATAATATTGAATGTTATGTATGTCATAATCTTGGACATGTTGCAGCTAGATGTAGAAGAAGAAGGGTTCAAGACCATCATGCAGAAAGATCATCACACTCAAGGTACTTTAATGGATATTGCTTTGCTTGCAATATGTTTGGTCACAAAGCTGCTGATTGCTACAGGAGGAATATGAAACATGTAAGATGTTATGCATGTAACAAGCTTGGACATATAGCAAAGGAATGCAGGAACAAAGGATGGACATCACACCAAAAGGAGAAAACCTCATCACACTTGAAGATATGGAGGAAGAAGGAAGTACAGTCAGCACAATGTACTGAGACACAACACAGCACAGACATATCAGACTCAGGGGGAGCTGAAAGTGTAAAAGTCCAGCGTTCTGAATCTCATACGCAAGTTCCTTAAAGGGAAGTCGCGTACATACGCGAGTTAGACACTGCAAAGTTACGTATATGTCAGTCTGAGGAAAAGCAGTGGGGACAGGATCAAAAAAAGGATCTGATATGATTCAATCTATTATTTGCTCTATTGGTTACAGTCTGCTGAGGATGTGTGGAAATGTTTTGTTACTTGTATGATGTCTAGAAGTGTTTTGATCCTAACTTAAGGATGATGATGTTTTGATGCTTATTGCTGATATATGCATGATCAGATCTAACAGATGGCACTGGTTGAGGGGGAGCATATGCCTTTAGTAATTCATTGTTGGCATTATGGTTAATAATCCTTGGTGATGATTCTTATATGGCTAAATGATATATCTTGCTATGATGTGGTTGTGAGTTGTCTATGATAAACTCTCATATGATTCTTGAAGTTACATAGAAGATGTTCAGATCAGATTTATGGTTGATTCTTTGATGATGCATATATGGTGATCTTCATAAGGACAAGGAGAAGTACAAAGCTTGAATACACATCTTCCTCACTTGATGATGAGTCACTTATATACTGCTGTTTTCATATGCATAAAGATCATACAGTTATGATGCAGGCACTCATGTGGATAAGGATTGTTGCTGATGATGATATCAAGAAGCTTTGTCAAAAGAGTTTGAGCTCAAGATACATAGTGCTGATACATGGATGACTCCTCAAAGTCACTTTGTTGGAGACATGATGATGAGTTCGTGTCTATATGATGATAGGTTTATACTTACATATGTTGGTTGATGTAGATGTTCCCAAGTAATGATACTTGGATCATGTAGATCTTGACGATGATGAAATGGCTATGGTGGTTTCACATGTAATGTGAATGATTTCATGATGATGTTTAAAAGGAGGAGTTGACATCTATGTTCAGACATACCTTGCTGCAGGACATTTACAGGTTGTTGATATGAAAATAGTTGTACGCGAGTTTCATAAGGCCTATCTGCGTATATACGCTTGTTTATGTGGATGCAGACGCGTATATGGATTTTTGAAGGAAATCAGCAGGGACAGATGTTGGTTGCAGAAAGTCTGATATGGGTCTGACAGAGATCATCTGGCACAAGTTCAGGGGGAGCAGATAATCTTCCAATGATGCATTGTTGGCATTATCTTAAAGTTTTTGGTTCTAGTTCACATTTGGTGTTGATTTCAGGAGGAACAAAGGCGAAAGGAGAACAGAAGGATCTCTTGGTTGCTGATCTGAATGGTGATTATCAGATGCTGCTGGTGACTTTCATAAGTCTTGGTCTAGTTCTTTCGTCTCTATGTCATATATCTCTTTTGTGGTATCTCTTTCATGGTGT
This sequence comes from Pinus tabuliformis, assembly GCA_031772625.1. Classification (NCBI taxonomy): domain Eukaryota; kingdom Viridiplantae; phylum Streptophyta; class Pinopsida; order Pinales; family Pinaceae; genus Pinus; species Pinus tabuliformis. The sequence goes on from CM062812.1 coordinate 859,966,124, forward strand.
CAAGGTCATGTAATGGCCTATTTTGGTTTCCCCACTATGCCTGGGATGATTGATGCAATGTGATTGGTTGTCATATGTAAACTTTTGATGTATCCCCACTTGGTTGGGTGGATGAGTCAATTTTTGTATATCCTCACTTAGTTAAGAGATGGATGAATGTATGAGTCTTTGGTGATAGGAAGGTCTTTTATGATGTATAGAGTCATGTTCTTCTTGAAGAACATCTTTTGCAGATCTTGCCTACAGTCAGGAAGAGCATGAACAGCACACTTCAGCAGTACAGAGACTCGGCATGTACTCAGGGGGAGCATTGACAAATTAGTACACTTTGGCATAAACAAAGGGGGAGATCATTCAGAGATTTTAACAGATACTCAGGGGGAGTATGGACAGCGAAATGTTCAGCAAAGGAAGAGAACATCTTGGTCCACCCTTTGCCCTTGATGTCAAAGGGGGAGAGTGATTTGGTGTTGTTGCCATCAAGTCCAAAGGGGGAGATTGTTGGCATTATGATGCATGTGTTGTACTTGATGGCAACCCTCTCATAGAAGAATATCTCACTTATGTATAACTGGATGAATCTTCAGAAGAGATGTCAGATGTGACTGATGGAGGACAGCTCAAAGGAATCAGATGATAGTTCTAAGTGTAACAAGTCAGCTTTGCCATCAAGTCCAAAGGGGGAGATTGTTGGCATTATGAGACAAGTGTTGTCCTTGATGGCAAATCACACTGATAACAAATCATAGTGCAGAAGGATAGCAGCAAGGAATTGATGATCAGTCTACAAGTATGAAGAAAAATATATACACGCTGGTTCACTATATACCAAGTCGCGTATACAAGCAGGTCACTATATACCAAGTCGCGTATACACAGGTTCGCTATATACCAAGTCGCGTGTACACGTAGGTTGGCTTCAGTAAAAGCGCGTGTATGTGGAAAACTTATCCTTGGTCCACGGCGGTTATTCCTTGGAAGTTGTGCCTATGGTGTCTCGACGGACGTGTTGATCCCTAGTTTTGAAGTTGATGGTATTGGATTTCTATGGTTTTGGCCCTTGGTATTGAACAAGGCCTAAGGCTATATAAGGAGAAGGAAATCATTAGGCAAGTGTATCTGAAATGTCTTGAATATCTGAAGAAGCATGAGATCCAGTATGCAAGTTATGGGTTGATGATGCATTGCTTGATTTGAGCTAAGGAGGGATCTCACCGGCTGATTGAGAACAAGATCTAAGGAGAGATCGGGATCAAATGGTTTGAAATGAACTATCTTTATGATGCTTATTCTAGATCTACATACTGACGCATGTATTGTTCTATAAGTGTTATGAGTATGACTGATGTCTGGTACAGCTGCAAGTTATGAGAAATTATTTTTAGATCTGTACGCGGGTTGTCTTTGGAAAAAGCGCGTATACACGCGGGTTTGATTCATCGAAGTAGCGTGTACATTGTAAAGCTTGATATTTGAAGTTGCAGATGGGTCTGATGGTTATTACAGAGTTCTGTGTCTGCTCTGTGTTCTGGTGACGGTGTTGTTAACAGGGTTTCAGTGATTCAGAGTTTGATGATTGTTTTGAGCTTCAATGATAGTTATGGGTCCAGTATGAAAATTGGATGAAAAGTGGCCTTTCAGATTATGTGTTGTGCTTCAGTGTATCCAGTCTGAAAATTGATGAAACGTGGTACCTGGAGGAGAGAAGATTGTAGGCAAGCACCTACGTACTAGTATCTAAGCTAGTACAAAAGCTAAGGGAGATCTTTGGAGCATTGTAGCAGGTAGCAGCCTGTGTACTAGTAAATGGATCGGCTAGTACAAGAGCAAAGGGGGTTGTAGCTCCCGTACTGGTATAAGACTGCACCAGTACAAATATTGTAAAAGGATTTTCTTATTAAGAAGAAGATTGAGATGACTTGCAGCAGGTGGTTTTCACCCACATTGGGTTTCCACCTTATATCTTTGTGTTCATGTGTGTGGCTTTTGTGTGATGATCTGTTCTGTTATACTGCACCTGTTTACTGTTAATATGGTTAATAATGTTTTGATGCATTTACTGAAGATAAGCTAACTGAATCATAAGATTTCTGGATATACGCTAGTTGCTTTAGACACAGCAGCGTGTACACGCGGGTTCACTTAACTGAAGTAGCGTATATGTTTTTGAGCATTGAAAAAGTTTTAATGATCTGATAATACTGATTCACCCCCCCCTCTCAGTATTATTTCCAACAGCCCAGTCCGTATAAGCGTTGTCTAATGCAAAACCGCACAGTGAGATCATTCCCATATACTTTATGTACTGTAACACTGCCCTATATATCCAAAGGTACGTGGACGAGCTACGATATACTCACGTATCTGGAATGAGGTATCACACTCGGGATGTATTGTAGATAAGTTAGCGATAGCTGCTTTGTTTTACGATGTCGGAACACGTCTCTAGCCTAGAACCACTAAATGTTTTTCGTTAGGTGACAATGCTCCATTAGGTAAATTCAAATAGATTTTAAGTTGATCTTCTTTAGAATTTGCCTTTCAAGGCTCACCACGTGATGTATATTTGCAATTCCTAAAATGCAACTAATATGATAAGAATTCTTTCCATTCAATTTAACGATGAAAATCCTAGCTACTTAGGGATAGAGGAATCAGATTTATTTTGATCAAAGAGCAAAGAGCACAATCTAAATGCAATTTCCCTACACTATTCCTATTAGCACACACAAACTTTTTCAATGCAACATGCATGTATTTATTTTCGATTCCCTTAATGTGAATATGAACAAAAAGGAAATATGCACATACAATCAATCAATCTTTCATATGAACGAAGACTTTTACGATAGTTCAAATTCGAAGGAAGAGAAGAATTTACGACATTTTCTTTCGAATGAATGATTAATCAATTATATCCTAACTTTGACTATTGATTAATAATGACAAAGAAAACATGAAGAAACATTAATCAATCCAATCAAAGATGGGCTAGACCAGGAGATAAACACTCATTTTCAGAGACATAACATTCATTGATCAATCAACAAACAATCAAACAGAGAAAACTTGGTAAAAACTCTTTCCAAAGGTGGGAACTAGTCCTAGGAGGATCAGCGCAACCCAGAGTGGGAGACAGTACACTTTAGAGCACTGTCCTTAAGCCAGGGATGCTCTGCAGTGCACTGTGTCCCTCACAAGCCTGTGCTGGTGACAGTAAGCCATTTCAAGAGGAAATTTTACATAGTTTTGACCAATTTTTCAATGTAAACAACTGAATTACAATCTATGAACACAAATAGAGTCTACAAGGATGTCTTAGGAGGTGGATAAGCTACTAGGAAAGAGGATTCTTTCCCCAGCAGAGTCGCCAATTTGTTTTGGAGAATTTAGCATCTACGAATAAATACTAATTCACTAGACAAGTGGCTATGCCTAGAACAACAATTTAAAGTGTTTTAGACTTTCCCTATAAGCAATAGATAAGAAGAGAGGATATAAGGCCTACCTGTAGTTCTGTTTTCCTCTCGTCTCCCTTGTATCGATTCTGTCGCTCCTTCCCGTACTTAATCTGCTTGAAAAGTACCCTGTCAACACAACAGAAGACGAAAACTGATCAAAGCATATGATCCATTGAATATAAATGAAAGGAATCAGAAGAAATTCATACATATAAGCATTATGAAAGAACACAAATATGGAAAAAGGTTCAAACACTTTATTAGATAGAAGAAGGAATTACAACCATCATTGCTTAATTCAAAGTCATTCCTCGAGCTTGGATCCCATCAACATCACATCAAAAGCAAGACAAGCTTGTGGCATCACATCATTTGCTCCAAAGTCAAGTCTCATAGCGGCATTATCTCCTTACAATTCAACATAATCTAGCCAGCCTAATCACTTAGATGAGTGGTCAATTTATAGGAAGATGAAGGACGTTTTGTCATTAATGGTGACATTGAATGGCCTTCCATACTTAGAATTAGTTCCATGGAGGAAGGGATGAGAGGATAGGATGATCCTTAACTCATTCCTCATCCATTTTCAAGCTCATAGGAGTTGATAAGACAGGGAAACTTCTAGATGACTCCATAAGATAAGAATATTCCCAAACCCTATGTGAATTTCGCTCATTCTCGCCCAGTGCAGGTGAAAGGAAGCCTAAGTGCTCTACAGAACACCCTGGAAATGGACTTAGCTACTCTGCAGCGCACCTTCATAAGGGCTTACCTGTGCTGGTCCCTCTAGAGGCAATCTTTGGATGTCTTCAAGTCATGAAACTGTCTGGGAAGGAGGCATTCAAAGGATTGACTTGTTTAGGGCATGAAACAATTGATTTTAGGGTTTGATGAGTCCTAAATCATTGATCTGAATGTTGGGATTTGATGTGCCCAAATGGATTTGCAACAACTGGTGCCCCCCTACGGGTAGCCATAACTTTACTAAGTATATGGTGAAGAGTGTGAAAGGGATCCAACGATACCATGGCGGCGTGATATGCCCCCGGTGCATTAGCACTTCTAGGACGAGGGAGGTCTGGAATGACGGTATAGACATAACCGGATGGTGCATAAATCAGATCATATCTCAGAGCGGTTTGAAGAGCTTCTTCCTCGGTCTGAGGAAAGTGGGATGCGACATCTTTTCCAATGGGAGATAAAAGGCTCCTAAGAAAGCAATCTAGATAAACACATTCTTTGAAAGGCAGGGCACGACATGTGCTCCTCCTTCGACGCCACTCTTGAACATGGTCAGAAAGGTGAGTGGCGGAGGACTGACGGCATGTGGTCAATAGCTCCATACCAGTGTTGTATCGGAGAGGTAACTAGAAATATGAAAGGAACACTTTAGTAAGCATCGTGAAAATGGAATGAGACGCGGAGGGTTGGTCTACATACCATTTTGTAGTGCCTCCATTGAGCGTGCGTTGGAAGAGCCAAAAATGAATGGAGTCATCGGTTATGGAGTTGGACGAACAACACATGTGGAAGGATCGGACATGGTTGGTATGGTCCTCTCCAGCATTGCCCTCAAACTTTGGGATGTCTGAGGGAAGCTCAGTTGGCATAGAGGGCTAACCAACATCATGGTGTATGGGGTCATTTATCAACTGGTTAAAATATGGTAGACTTAACCTAGCTATAAAGGGGAGCATGGGAGCTACCGAACTGTTCCGATTCCTGAGACTGTTCTGCCTGATGTGACCACCAAGATAGAACTGGAGCCAACACCAATTTTGGTTCCTGCACTCGCTATGGGTCCAGACATGGTGACGATATGCGGTGAAGGAGGCTCGGAATCAGATGAGGAATCAGAAGGACCAGGAGAAGACTCAGTATGAGGACTCAGAGGGCTATGAACTCGAACTCGACGGGGAGGGGTAATATGCCCAAGTGGAAACTGGGGGCAAAGGCCTAATAGTCTCTGTGACAAACGCCTTGGTGGCGCAATGGTGGTAGGACACATGTGACACAGAAATGGTGAAAGGAGATCAACAATATATCTTTTTCTCAATGCGGGGAGATAAATTTATTATGTTAAGTCTTGGCTTGGCGGTGTAAACCAAGTGCCCTTCGCTTAAGGTGTGCTTGTGTGTGCAAGTGTATTAATTGATTAAGCCTAGATCGTGTTTGGAAAAAAGAAAAAAGCTTGCTGAAAATAAACTGAAATTAATAATAGAAAATGAACAGAAAAACAATTAACTAAACCCCACCCAAACTGGGTTTGTAAACACTTTATTACTTGGTGGCTAAACTAATGGAAAATACATTGAAACAGTCAAGAGATATGTATATCAGTGTGACTGGGATCAAGCGACACTAAGCTGCTAGAAATTGGTGCAGCAACAACAAAAAACCAGAGGGGAAGATCGCTATAAAAAGATAGGGAGATGGGTGAAACACCTAGGGCTATTGATGTGAGCCTAAGGAAAATGACCAAACAAGTTTAAATGTGAACTATGGATGGTAACAACCTATCTTAATAGATTTGAAACTAAAGGGTACAGATCTGGAAAATGTGGCTGCAAGTGCTACAGAAACTCAAACTACTCACTCAGCTAAACTCCTCCTAGAAAGGTGGAAGCGTACTAGAAGCCCTAGGGGAGGCTAAATTCAACATCAACGAGTAAATCAGAGTGGATCAAGCCTTAAGCGGAATGGGAGAGAGGTCAGACAACCCAGCAAACAACTCTCTGCAAAACCCAGAAACCGATATGAGAAAAACCCTAAAACCCAGAAATCGCAGGTACTGACTTGTTTCTATGTAGGGATCACACTTTTTGGGTTGTTTAGTGCGTTCTGGCCTCCAGATCGCACTTTTTGGGCCAAAAAGTGTGATTTCTACTCCGTGGATCTCGGTCGGAAAATCTCGGAAAAAACTGTCACCTTTGTCGCGGTTGGTTGCTGTGACCTGCAGAAAAGACCAGAAAGCTTGTGGAAGTCAGAATTTTAACATATCTAGGGTTACAAAACTAAAAAAAAAAAAAAAAAAAAAAAAAAAAAAAAAAAAAAAAAAAAAAAACCACCCTAAGCTGAAAACCAAAGGTCACCCAGGTTTCTGGATCTGAAGTATAAACCCAGTGGAGTCACCAATTTTGTTGTAGTGTTTTCTTCTCAATGATGTACGAAAAGAACCCACTTAAGATTGTGGATGAAAAACAATCTCAACAATATAAATGGCTACTAAACATTGTAGATCTACAGCAACTGATAGAAACAAAACCTGCCAAAGTCCGGATCTATGCCATAATCATAGTTAAACAACAAAAAGAAAGAGTAATAACTCCAATCATCTAATGGAAACCAGATATGTAAAGAATAATTTTATTATAACACCTGTGAAGAGAACAGATAAATGTTACCAGTCCCCCTCTATGGGATGGGTTCTTGGCTATCCTCAAACGTCTTCAGCTTGTGTAGAGTCTCTCTCCTCTATAATGCATAAACCCAACAAAAATATGGTGTGCGACAATGAAAATAATCAGAGTTACAACAATGAGTGCAACAATGAAAATAATCAAAAGTGAATAATGAATGGAAAACCCTTCTATTTATAACAAAATATTGAGTTATCCTCGAATAATGAGCAATAATAAAATATTATTGATCCCATTCTTGGAATAACCACTTGGAATATTTTATTATATTTGTTTAGGAGGGAAAAAGTATTTAAACTTTTATTTAGAAATAATAAATAAATAAATGATTTATTTATCATCTCAAGGAATTAGTTAAGGAATAATAAACAAATAAGGATTTATTTTATTATTCCTAAGGGATTTAGTCAAATTTAACAAAGAATAATAATGAATTATTCTTAGAGAAAAATAAGATAAATAATGATTTATCTGTTTATTTTTCATGATTGGGTCAAATTTGACAAGGAATAATAATAAAACAATGGTTTAATTAATTATTCCTAGAAGAAAATCAAATAAATAGTGATTTATTTAATTATTCTTCATGGGTTTAACTATAAATTACTTAACAAAGGTGGTTTATTAGGTAACTTCTCACAGTGAAAGTAATTTTACTATGGTAAAATTGGCTTTACATGGTGTACTTCGATCCATCCAGTAAATTAGGCTAGATGATCAATTTTTTGTGATAACAAACATGGTATTGAAATAAGTGAAACAACAACATCACATATAGGAAAACAATGAATTCTTTGCACTAATATAAATGGAAGGAGATTACAACCACAAGTCGCAGTTGATCTTGTAGAAGAGCTCCTCCAAGTTGTTGACTTGTCCTTTCCTTGTTACAGTATGCACCTCCAATCACCCTAAATGCATGAGATGATGACCACTCACTACAATAGCATAAGGGCATAATCACTCTCCAAAAGCCAACCCCCAACCACATAGAAGGTTGAGAATATATAGAGAAGTAAGGTAAGTTGGGAGTTCTTATCCAATTACCAATCTAGGGTAAGAGATCCACCTTTGATGGAGGGATAGGATCAAAGGATAAGTGGTGAAAACTCCAAAGTAGAGAAGGATAGGATCTGAATGTTTTATCAAAGGTAAGTAGTTGAAACAACTTCTGGAAACTCTTAGAAGGGGAAGCTTCCGGAATCCCGATCATTCTCCTGGATTTATAGAACCAACGCAGGTGCAAAGGGGAGCAACCTGCTGGTGACCAACACAGGCTGTAGTGGAGCAACCTACTGGTGAACGCACCCCAGCAAGCTTACAGGGAGCGTTGGTCCTCAAACTGGCTCAGATGATGCAGTTTAGGGCTGAAATTCTGGGAAATGAATGGTACATGTTTAGGGCTATGTGCAAGATTGTGACAAGGGGGAATAGGATGTTGATTGATCCCACTAGGAGGCTCACTGATCGGATGTGACAAAATGGCCTATAACAAACAACAAAAGCTTTGATAGGTTGGAGTAGTTGTTAAAATATCAATTGTTAGGAGAGAAGGTGATTTCAACCCTATTCTCATGTTTTTCTATTCCATAGTTGAGTAATACAAAAGAGTAAGACATAAGAAAAAGTTGAGCTTAAAGTTGCCTCACACAAGCCATAATGTCTATTTTCTCCATAATGAGAAAATATTTCTTTCCAATTTAATTTATAAATCTTAAAATATAAAGCAAGATATTATTATATTCATTTCTAGAATTTTCCATTATAAATTTTTTTGAGGTAAATCTTAATGTTTATGACATGCCAATTTCATAATACAATCTATTCTAAATTTCTTAGTTATTTTTAATAATTAAGATAATACGATTTTAATATTATAATTTAATTATAAATAATGATTAAGAAATAGATCATAATTTTATTTTATTTATAATAATATATTTCTATATTTTACCACAAGTTATTTATTAAAATATTTAAAAAAATTAAATTAAAAAAATTCAAACACTTTTAATCAATTATGCTAAATAATTACAACAATAATGTTCTTGAGCGTCAAAAGCAACAAATTCCTAATAAATATATATATAATTAATTAATTAATTAAATAAAAAGTATTTCATCAACCATTTACCTCTTTCCCAATAATAATTTATTGCCAAAATCTACTTCTAAAAAACTATCCTATAATGAAGACACCCAATTAACTTATTTTAAAAAGAGACTTCACACAATGCAATGTGACTTAATTTTTTTATTTATTTTTAAAGTGAACAACCTATTGAACCATCCTATTCAATATAGCTTTTTAATGTTGAAACTAAATATAGCTTTCTTTTTCCTTTTGTTAGCACATATGATCTAAAATGTGATACAACTTATAACTATTTTATTTGGTTAATTTTGAAATAAATTATATATATATATATATAATATTAATCTTATAATTATTTAAAATAAATTTAATATTTATTAATTATATAATACAGTTGGAATTATATTCTAAATATCTTTTCATTTATTTCGATTTTTTATATACACAATATTATATATAAAATATTAATTCAAATCAAAGGCCTATTTAGCGAATACCTTGACTAAAGAATAACTTCTCTCAATTTCTCTTTTCCATTTAAAAACTCAGCAACATTTGTTGGAGTATATTCTACTCCTATTCTAAACCGTCCCCCGCCCCGAAAAAGGCATCGTATTGTGCATTTCAAAACAAAAGAAATTCATACCTCCGCCTCCTTTTCTCCCCTTTTTAAGTGTCACCGTTTCGAGAAAAGATTAATTAATCGAAGGATAATTGGGTTACTATTAAAGTGTATATATTATATATATTTCACTTAATTATTATTATATTTTTATATTTAATTATTTTTTTTGGAAAAAGAGAATTATATATTTATACAAATTTTTCATCAAACTATTTAGATAAAAATCTTAATTATAGTGATGATTTTGAATTTTTTTTTTTTCTAGGTTAAGACTAAACTAAGTACCCACAGGGAATTGAACCAGTGACCTATCGCAAGGAGTGCCTTAACAGCGCACCCATTCACCGTCAATCCAAAGCTCCGTGGGCTAATGATTTTGAATTATTATCTTAAATATAAAAATTTATTTTATATAACTTATTTATTGGAAGACTCTAAATTAATCTTTAACAACATAATCAATATACATATTTTGTAAATTAATACATTCAATTTTGTATATGCAATATATAAATTTATACTTATTTATTTTAATATTTATTTATTTTTAACATTTTTGGAATAGTTTTTTCTTGTTTGCATTTGAAATAACATTTCATTCATCTTTTTTGATATTGACAATGTCTCTCACTTTTGATGACGTAAGCAACAACTCAATTAAATTAAGTGAAACCAAACAATATCATCACCAACTATACCTTAATAAGTTTGGTAATTCTTTATAACATTATTAACATGACTTGTCTAAACTTTTAATTTTAAATTGAAGCATTAATAGTGTTTGTCATCAATGTAGATCAATCAAGTTCGCATGTTGCTCCTCCATATTATACTAATCACTTAGATATTCTAAAAGCATTACATAATGGTTTGTACTCTAAAATCATTTATTGTAATAGATATTATTTTTCTCATTCAAATCTAAGATAGTTAATGTGAAACTTATTTTCCATGTTATTTGTTCACTAATATCCTATAGGCTTTTTATCGCCATATTTCTTACACTAGCATAGATCCATTTAACTCTAGATCTACCAAGTATTGAGAGGGATCAAATTTCTCAAGATACAAACCTCTTTTTGAGTGCAAAACTTGAGTACAAGTTTACACTTCGAGAGATTTGATTCCTCTCGATTTTTTTATAAATTCTAATTATTAAGAATATGAATCATTATTTGAATTTATATGGTCAAATGATTCTTAATTTATGCGCTCTCTCTATCTTTCTCAATTTTATTTACCCCTCACCCCAACCATTCCTCATTCTTCTTTCCTCCTTCTTTCGACCCCTTCTCTCCAAATTCCCCCCTTTAATCTCTCTTTTTCTTTCACTTTTTTTAGGTTTTTATTTTTACTTTATTACTTACTCTCCTGTTGACCTATTTTTCCTTTCCTTTTTAATTTATCCAATCTCTCCTTTAGTTCGCCTTCCCCGTTTTCCTTGCACCTTTCAATTTATTCTAGTTATTATTTCAACATAACTTTATTCTTTTCTTGCCTCTATTCAACAATTATTTTTTCCTTTTTTTTTTCATTATATCTCTCTCACCCTTTAAATTCAAACTCTGACACTCTCTTTTAGCATCTTTATATTACTTCTTGTGTAGTTGATGATGGTTGGAGTGTAAGACATTTCCACTCCTCTTCATAGTTTATCTCTAAAAACAATCTACCATGTGTGTGTATTTCACATCTCTATATTAGAAATATTTTATTTTTAATTATAGGTTTATTAATTAAATTTATTAACTTGTTATATGTTTATTAATTATATGTTTTGAAATTTCATGGTTACGAATATAAATCATTATTATTTAAATTTATTTTGATGTGACATACATATTATGAATTTATTTTGTGGAAAAAAGAATTATAATTTTATTAATAAAATCAAAATTATAATATAATAAATTAAATTGAATAGGTTTATTATGTATGTTTTTTATTAATTTTAAATTGAGCCAACATTTAAATGTTTACACTCATTTACAGGCACTACACTATCTCCCCTATACTGAGTTGTAGAGCACCTATTGGTGCAATTATATGTTCTAAAATATTGTGGTTACGAATATAAATCATTATTATTTAAATTTATTTTCAGGTGGTAAGCATATTATGATTTATTTTTTATGGAATAAATTGCTTATAATTTTATTGAATGAAAGAAAAATTACCATATTATAACAAATTGAATTGAATAGATTTATTATTTATATTTTTATTACTTTTTAAATTGAGCCAACAATTAAATGTTTACACTCATTTATCTACAACATCTCCCTTGTATTAAGTTGTAGAGCACCTTTAGGTGCAATCATAAATATATAGTTTGTTAAATGAACCATAAATCATAAGGCCTAGCTTTTAATTGTTCCCCCACATTCACTAAAAGCATTTCAGTGAAGTGTCCAAAATTATCTCATTACATATCTCCATATGCTGCACCTTTTTTTCGTTAATGACTTACTAAATGTAAAGTTCAATAAAATCAAATCATAAACTCTTTAGATATTTTTATCCATGTATGTTGCATTTTTTCTTTCATTAATGACTAGCTATTAAATGTGAAATTTAATAAAATCAAATTATAATTTTTTTTAGATAATCTTATCCACACAACTTCTTCTTTCTATAAAGACTCTTTATTACAAATCAATTTGTCAATTTTTTACCTATTTCACAATTTAACCCATTAACATAAATAAATGTAAAGACATAATCATAATACTCACATGAAACTAATTTAGTTTAGTTTAATAATGAAAATTTAAATTTTATAAGAAAATTTATTAGTTTAGATTTTGGAAAAAAAAAAACTTTTTTCACTATTTTTTAATATTTAAAATTGTTAATATTAATTTATAATTTAGTTTAGTTTAATAATGAAAATTTAAATTTTATAAGAAAATTTATTAGTTTACATTTTGGAGGAAAAAAAAAACATTTTCACTATTTTTTAGTATTTAAAATTGTTAATATTAATTTACTTTCTATATAAGTTAACAATTATAAATTAGTAAAAATGATTAAATATATCTTATAAATTAGTAAAAGTTGTTAAATATACCTTACCTTGCACGTGTTTTACCACCTTTACCACTTTGTCACATGGATAATGTGCACCACGATAATTTCCTTCAAAGTAAAAAATTTACTATTTAACGCCAATCTCATTTATATAATATAGATACTTTTGACTTACCAAAAGATTTTATCTATATGTTATAAACCTAGAAAGCACACAACTTAAAAATGTATGTTTATCATTACCAAAAATAGATAATTGCATCTCTAGAAAAAAAATAATTTAGTTTTCGCCACATTAACATCAACACAGAAAGAGGTAGGAAAATTAAGTAGTGTTACTAGACCACTTAAACATGTATGTTTATCATTTCCCAAAATAAACGATGGTCTATGTATTGAAAAATAGTTTTATAAAGAGGTCGAAAATTGAGAAGTATTTGTTATGTTAAAAAAATAGCTTTCACCACATATCAAAGAAAATTAAGAAGTATTTGAGAATGGCAAAACATGGTAGTAGTTTACATGTCAAAAGGCTGATCGTGGTAGGTGTATAATGCAATATAACAAATATTTATATGCAGAGTGGGACATAGAGTAGACAATGGCATTACAAAACATCCATGTACTTGTCAAGAGTGGTGTGGTGTGATAAGGTTCATGGCGCAAATATCGAGGAGTTGCGATAAGAATTGTAAGAAGCCCCTTAAATAAATATTACATAAAGCATGGGAAACATTACTCTAACAGGACAATGATGCAAATTATACTTTCCAAGTTGTAATACTAAGGACTTAATATGCCTACATATAAAAAATATCTCCACTAATGTCAAGCTCCTAGTAAAGTAATGAGAGGCCCCCATTTGTCACTATAACTTACATGTGTACTTATATAGTCAGAGCATCTCCCTCTAATTGTAATATTTTAATATTACTTTGTTTTGTGAGTATAAGTCTCCATAGGAAAGGACAAATGAAAGGTGACACTTCAAGGTAATAAAGGTCGTTGTCACTTTGCTTATTCAACCCTTGCCATTGCCATGGTGGCAGGTGTGTATTAAAGCACCTAAGGAGTTACCTTGGTGAAGAGAAGGGGTAAGGTGAGGTCCTGAGGTCTAATCACGTCACATGCATTCCGACAAAAAATTGTCTCGGTGCCTTTACTTGTGGACAAGCTTCATAACCTCCCCTTAGTACTTCGCCATCACCATTCATGCTACACTACCTCCACCTTCGCGATGGATGGGACTCCGTTGAGACTTTGGAGCAGTGAGTGACGTGGTTCATGAAATGGTCCCAACCATCATTGCAATAGCCATTTAGTAGCCCATTTAGAATATATCTATTTATTTTTATAAATAACGTTTTTTTTAATATATATTTTTTAATGTTGCGTTAATACAATATAAACGTTTTATTAAAATGATTGATTTTTTTTAATATTTTTATAATTATAAGTATTTTTAGGGAAAAAGACATTATCATATGAAATAAATTGTGTTCATGTACCGGACCACAAATTTTAAAGGAAAATATCGCATTTCACGATTTTTTGCTATGGAGGTTGAACAAGAATATGTACATTTGTGTTTTATGTGACACTTGTACAATATAAAATTACAACTAAGCAAACCTACATAACTTCTGCATGCTACCCACCTACCATTCTAGCGAACTCTAATATAATATAATGTCAATATATCTCATTTTTCAAATTTTCATATTTATCAATAAAATTTATTTTCTTCGTATTATATTTTTCAAAGTTTTGTTTTTAATTTTTTACATTTATTTATTTTGTAGAGAAATAATTAATAATATTTAATATTTTATTGAAGACAAAATATCCAATATATTAATTAAATTATTAAATTTAATTTATTTCTTGATTCACTTTCATTAATTTATATTTTATTTTTAATATTTCTTACTTAATATTATCTATGTGTATATTTATATAAATTTAAACAAAAATCTATAAAAATATATGTAACAATTAACTTTATACTTTCACTTCTACTAAATGCAATACAATTATTCACACTTTAAAGCTCTATCAAATACAATGCATTTATTCACACCTTAGAGTTCTATCAAATACAATGCATTTATTCATACCATAAATCTCTACCAAATATAATGCATTTATTTATCCACATCATAAATAATCCCTTTCACATGTTATATTTGATTTTTGAAAATTTCCATAATGAAAGTACTAATCAACCAAATACAATGCATTTATTCACACAATAAACCTCTATGGAGTACATTGCATTTATCTACAACATAAGCAATATCTTTCAAATTATATATTTGATTTTTTGAAAACTTTCATAATGAAAGTATTAATCGAAATATATGAGTTAATTTAAATTTTACTATAAATAAATAAAGGTAAATTATACATTCTAACATTATATATTAACTATGATAGACCATATTGATTTTAGTGAATATTAATCATCATTATAATATTAATAAATTATAAATAAACAATTAAATATATAAGACATATAACTAAAAGTTATAATATACTAAATAATTTAGTTATGATATATTAAATTTATTATAACTAAATATAAATTTATTGAGGATTTAATTTAAGTGGAGATGACAAAAATCCTTTTTCCCATCACTTAATATAAACTTATCAAGAGACAAATGTAAATTAAAAAAAATGGTTTATTACTTATCAAGAGAGAAATGTAAATTAAAAAAAATGGTTTATTACATTATGGAAAATGAGGTGTATTTTATATATATTCTATTTCATTATAATGTTTGTTTTGTATAAAGGACAGTGAGGTGTAAATTCATTCATAACGCTGACATTAGTGTATTCTTATCCAATATATTATGAAAATACATTAATAATATATTTAATGTAGGATAAATATTAATTATATTTTTAAATATATAAAAATAACACGAAAACATTTTATTAAAATACATTTAAATCAAATTGACTTACAATAACACATATTTAAGTTTTTAATTATCACACACTTTTTGTCACACACATAAGGGCTCTATACCCATGGAAATAAATAATAAAATGCCTCATTAAAATCCATTTAAACAAACATGTTTTTCTGTGATGAAATAAATCAAGTCTTATATAGAAAGGTAGGACGAATTATAGAAATGAATAGATGCGCCATTTAGTCCATTTACTATAATGGGTGATATGAAATGACTAAGCTTAAAGGGTTTGACTAGATAGGAGTATGATTTTATTAGGGAAAATTTTAGGGGCAAAATTTTGCTATTTGGCTATTGTTTTTGACATTTTGTGAAAAAAATATTCACCCATTTGATTAAAAATTAGTGTATTTTTTACATATATGATTAAATAGAAGATATTCCCCAAAAATTTACCAATTTTAATAGTAAATTACATGTTTCTAATTGAATATTGGCCTACATTCTATATGTATGACTTTTCAAACTAGAATAGCCACATATAATACTATATATAGGCATAATATTTAAATCCTTAAAAAATACAATGAGCTTTACTTTTGGAGAAAATTATTATAGAAATATATAACTTTAAAATATGTGACATAATCTATAAGTAATTTTAATTTAGAAATCACAATTTTAACAACCCTATCTACCCGAAATTATGCTAACTAATCATAATAAACTAGAAAAAATATAAATCTTAAACTACATAAAAACATAATTTCTATCTATAAATATGCAAAACACAGACATGATAATCTATTAATAATTAATAATAAAACAATTTGATTTTTTTCCAAAAAAACAAACATACACCCTATATGTAACTCACTAATTATTTTTATTATATTTTCTTTGTTTAATTATATTTTACTTACATCTTTTTCTATTTAACCATTTCACTTAACTTATAAAAATTGTATATACATATAATTTTTAAAATATTATTATATATAATTAATTTTTTATAATTTAATAGGAATGTAATATATACGGTTTACTATAAATTTTATTTATGGTATAAAATCTTAACCACAATAAAATATAATAAAATAGAACAAGTAATTAATTTTTTTACAATAATTAAAAAAATTAATAAAATTTATTTGAATTTCATATTCTTTTAATAAAATTTACATATATATATAATTAATTTAAAAATTAATAAAATTTTATTTTTTTTAAAAGATTATTTTCTTTTTGATTTCCTTATAATAATATAGATATTATATATAATAATATAGATATTATGAATGCCTAAAAAATATTTCCAGATATAAATTTCTTACATAAATGTTATTTATATTTTGATAATTTTTTTAAAATAAAAAAATTATTAAAATTTCATATGTTATGTTTTTAATTAAGTAATTATAATATTTTTAAATTATATTCATAAAAATATATACTTAAATATAAATTATATGTTATGTTTTTAATTAAGTAATTATAATATTTTTAAATTATATTCATAAAAATATATACTTAAATATAAATTATATTATATATTATTTTAGATTAAAAAAATATCTACGATTAAATATAATAAACAATATTATATTTCATTTACATAATATAGTACAATATTTTAAATTTATAAAACTTATATCAAAATAATTTTGGAAAAACAATTTTGAATAATTTTAAATATAAAATTAATTTACTGAGAAATTAATTATATGTTTATGTTTATTTATTATTGAAAACATATAAATGAAAGTTGATTTTAATTGAGGATAAACATAATATATTGATGATAAAAATAAAAATATTTATCAATTATGTGTGGTATGAGTGGTTTGGGAAAATATTGTTATCCTTTTCAATTCTCATATATAATGGGCTAAGATCATAATAAATATATCCTTAATGGGCTAAGATCATAATAAATATATCCTTGTGATGACTATTAGTAATCTTGTCTAAATATTTCTATTAAAATATATCTATTTCTTATTTTTATAGTTAAAAAAATTAAAAATAAGTGTTCTTAAGTTTCCTCTATTTTTGTAAGTTAAGAAGATTTTTAGTAATGTACAAAAGACACTATAAAATGAAGTTTTCTTCATTTTATATTTGCTTAAAATCAATTTAAATGTAATAATACTTTTAATGGTACATGTATTTTAAAAATCCACAAGTGTGTTTATCATCTAATGATTAAGCCAAAATATCCTATCTTTAGTTTACCTTTCCCTAAAATTTTTGCCTATTAGTAGTATAGGAAGAATTTTAAGAAACATCTTAATCTTGAAATTAATGAGTTAGTTTGTATTGATGACGATATTTACTATAAGGTGAATATACTATTAAAAAGAATTAAACTAAATATCTTTTAAAATGTCTCATCTATATTTAAACGAGGGAAATGAAAATATTAAAAGTATCCAACAGTTTTCATAAATGGGGAGTCCTGAAAAGTAATGAAGTTATATATCTAGGTGAAATTATATATTTTAATATCAAGGAGCATGCAAGTTAAATGAAAATGGTGTTCATTCTCAACCCCCTTTCTATCACAAATTCACTCATCCTAAAATGTTTTAGGGTTATCTAATGACCAATGACCAATTATTATATGGAGGTTATGAATATTTGTTTTGATATTTACAAACAAAGTTGGAAAACTAGTTATTCATAATGAAATTAGGATTTATAAAAACTTATGTAGTATTTCAAGTATTTCCTTTTATTAATGATTTCATTATCATTGCAAATTTTAACTTTAAATTTCCTAGGAATATATTGGTGGTTGCTCTCACAAAATAACATGCTTTAAAAAATGAGGAGTTGAATCTACGAAGATTTTCTCGGTGAACCATTTCTAACCATTAGAGACTTGGTACAAAGAAAGTGGTAGAGAAGTTGATCCAAGAACAATGTGATATACTTGATGGTTACTCATAACTTGTAAATTTGGGCTACAATCTAATAATATAGCAATGTAAAAAGGGAACAAAAAATATACATAAGAAAAATGTCATTGTTTATTTTGAAAACAATGAGAAATTGAAAATGAGGTGTATGGGATAATACATTATCTTATGTATGAATAAACTGTAGGACATAAAAGTTCAATTCAATATAGATATTTAAGTAGTTTACATAGCTTATTGTTTACCAACAAAACAAATAAGCCCCTTTATATTAAGGATGTTTTAGAACACCACCCAAAAAATCATAGTACATTAGAGATTAACACAACTTTGAGATAAATGAAACAAAGCTATGCTCAACACAACTTTTTTTGTAATTCATTGTATGGCTTCTTAGATTTAAATTCATACTAAATTAAAGGTTGAAACAAATTTGAGACAAAACTATTTTCAATCTAATTTTATCTATAATCCTTTATATGGTCTCACAGATTTTATAGAGCTTTACATGAATGCAAATAGAAATATTATAATTTATTTTATAAATTAATATTATTGAAATTATTTGATTATGTTTTTTAATAATTTTATGTAATTGGAATAATTAAGCTAAGTCTCATAGTCTCTATCACAACCCATTTTAAGCTTATGGCATTAGAAGAAATAAGAGTGGGCATATCTTTTCTCAACTTGGGAAAATTTTGCTTACGATATAAATATATAATCATGGCATTAAATTCCACAAAATTTCATTCAACTCAATAAAATAACGAGATAAGGAGTGTTTCCTAATCATAGCCTTACATTCAATGGTGGAAGCCCAATGTTGAAGAGAAGGATCAGATATCCTTGCTTAATTTGAGCCATTCTTTTTTTTAATCTAAATATCCAATCATGACTTTAAATTCCAAGGAAGTACATCCAAATCAATAAAAAGTATGGGGGTAAGGGAGTGTTTCTTAATCATTGGTTTAATCTCATTCAATGGAAGTCTAATGTCTAAAAGGTTGATTACACAATTTTAACAGTAATATTTTGTTTGATTTTCCTCCAAATTTCATAAAAAATAGTATATCTCCAAACTCAATAGCCATATAATGATCACTAGAGCATCAAGCATATCAAAAGGACTTTCTTTTTTTACTAACACCAAAAGTATGCGTCTGCATAATTTCTCTCAACTCTAAAATATGGTTTCTAATCTCCATTAATCTTTCTTTTATCTTTAGTATTCCTTCTTTCCATATTATAATTTCAATAATGAGTTTATGATGAATACCAACTCCAAGATATTTGTATAAAAAAAATTCTCCAAATTGTTATTGTCATACTCAATATCATGGTAATGATTTTCTTTTTAAATTAAAGCTTCTTCTAACTATTAATAAAAATAATATTTAAAAAACTTTAGTGCAAAAAATAGATAGCTTAAACCTCCTAAAAAATAATAGAGTAGAAAAAATTGAAATAAGAGTGGACTAGCTTAAGTGAAAATACCCACCACAATTATATAGTCAAGCAAAGTGTTAGTAAAACATAACATCAAATGAGAAAAATTCTAACATAACAATATAAAAAGGTGACAATGCTAAATAAATGAGGAATTTGTCTAGATTCATCTTAACCTCAATCTTATTTGTCACATTTTATAATTTTCACAAGTCTTTAGAAACTCCAATTTACTTGTCAAAATGTTTTTTATCAAAAGAATAATACTATTTATATTAATGCAAAGAATACTATAATTTATAATAAAAAAGTGATCATTATTTGATATAAACAAAATGGTGATTATTTTTATCAAGATATTAATATTTCTTTTTTCCGTATATTTTTATTTTAAATATAAATATTAAAATAAATAACAACTTTATTAATTTATTTAATTGTAATATTATTTTAAAGTAAATATGAAAATTATTTTATTCACTAAAAATCAATTATCAATTACTATAGAAATAAATTAAATTAATGGTACTCATTAAAACTTTACCCAATAAAGATTAATATCAATTATCATTTAAATGTGGATAAGAGTATAAATACTGTTAATTGGATTTATACTATTGTTTAAGGTGCGGGGAAGAATATTTTGGTCCGTAGAGTGGGTTTTGATTGCAGAGGGGCAGGGGTGCTTATTAAGCCAACCCTGAAAGGGCTAAGGGATTCCCTATGTGTGAGTAAAGGACACGTACATTTATGTATGCCTTCAAAAAATTCACAGCGACATCATCATCGCAAAGGGAGAAAAAAATACCGAGTCGTGTAAAGACGGAGACGACAAAGGAGGAAAAATAACAAAAAACAATAACCGTAAAAGGCGGATGAAAGAGACGAGAGAGAAAAACTGAGGCCATGCGTTGAAGTGTGTGGAGAGGACGGGGAGTTACCCTCGCGTTTGCCATTTTTTACCAAGGTATTCCAAAAATCAACGCAGTGGAAAAGGTAAAGTGGGCGTAAAACTTTACGCCGAACTGTATGTCGCGCTTCGAATATATATATTATATTGGTTAAATGTCGATTGTATATTATATTTGTTAATGTGACAAAATGCTGTGTACGTTACCGTGTGGAGTTGAATGAGTGGGGGAGCCGAAATAAATAGCGAGGACGAAGGAATAATGAATGGGAGGTAGGCAGAGAGAGAGAGAGAGCGCGTTGATTCTGGTGGTTTCATGGAGATGAGGTGAGGTTAAGATAATGTTTGTGTTTCTGTTTCGGATGGTCATGGCGTGTGGGCGATGATAGGAGCTCCCGGGTTTCGATTGGATTTCTGTGAATGGAGAGTTTTGGCGGCGAATCTTGCTTTGCAAGTAGCAATATATCCGTGTTGCATTTCTGGGCATTGTCCATATGTCCCCGGTTCGAGTCCCTGGAGATCTAGACCGGTGGATTCGGTTCTTGAAAACCCTCGCGGGTTTCCACGGGGCTGCTCGGAATTCGGAGCCCAGGGTTTGGGTCAAGAATCGAACCCAGAAGCGGAAGCTTCTTGCTGTAGCTGTTGCTAAACCGGGCTGCGAGGAGGTAGTACTGTTTGCAGCGGATCTGGAAAGCGAGCGTTGAAGTTTGAGGAGGAGAATCGAACGCGTGACCGGGGGGTAGATAGATAGACAGACTGGATAGCGTGACGACGACGACGATGATAAAGGTTTTGTCTCCGTTATTATTATTCCAACAGGAGGAGAATACGGAGCGGCATCAAAGGCTTAGTGGAATAACGGGGCTCGGCAGGACCATGTTATTGAGATTCGGCTGCTAAGAAGAATAGATTGCGGTGTTTTTTTTGCTTTGCTTTGTCGTGTGAGGTTCTCGCCATGATAGAACTCATAAAACCCTCGCGACGAGATCCAGCCGGTTAACGCTGGAATAACCAGACGGGACTTGACAGGACGGGGCTATCGTATGTGCATATTTCATCCTTATCGGAACCAAAAACATGTTATTTTTCTATTTTGGCTCATCAGATCCTTGGAGGACGTAAACATATCATTATCATTTCACGGGGTCGATTAGCAGCGAACGATACTCGTTGCGAGACTCGATCTGTGTCCCTTCTCTAGTCTGAGCGTAATATCTAATGATTTTAGTTTACAAGATCCTGAAAATGTTTTTCTTTCTGAATCATGCATATCTTATTTTAAGCTGCAGTATTCTTTTGTTTTCTGCAGGTCGTGGAAACGAGGCTGGAGAAAGAAGAATTGACGGTAGCTTGTCCAGGCTTCCGGGCGTCAATTATGAGTAGTTAACTCAATTGCAGATGTTCAGGATTTGTCATGCCGAAGTTATTATAGATATTCTGAAGGTCCATTGCGTTCCATGGCGTTCGCGGCAGTTGATGAGATACCCGCTATTATATTGTGATATGCAGCAAATAGCGGCATGGGTTGAACCGGCGACCTACTAGTAAGGAGTACAGACACGATTTTAATACGGTGCTTACCTGCGAAGCTTTTGTTTTGTTTTATTTCCATTGCTGTACATGGCGCTACACTGAACCTGAGAATGGAGGTTATGTAAGGAGTCCGTATGTGATATGGTCGTTAGAAAGGCGGTCTCGACCTCGGATCCAACTATGGCGGCGTCTTTGCAGAAATTAGCGGGCCTGGATTTGGGAGCCGGGTTTGACTCAGGTCTCGCCGATGCCGTTTTGGTCGGCACTGGTGCTGATAATGTCGTAACAGATGTTCAGCTCTACCCAGAATTTAACACTTCCGTGGATGCGAGCTCGCAGAAGTTTTCCATAAGGTATAGAGATCATATTCTTCTGATAATATCCATGCGTTGACATTCGTTGTATGACTAACTGGGCCTGTCCGTCATGAATTCGGCCGGTTCTAGAAATATCCCGGTATTAGATCTTGATCCAGTCGAAGCACCGTATTTATATGATCAAAGAAGCTGCTCATTCAGAAACCCATGTTTTCAGACTCCATTCTTTAAACGAAAGTTGTTTCAAAAGACAAAACTAGCTGTTACTGACCTGAAACCCATGTCTTCAGAACCAAAGATCTTGTACCGTATTCAT
Source organism: Pinus tabuliformis (assembly GCA_031772625.1). Lineage (NCBI taxonomy): Eukaryota > Viridiplantae > Streptophyta > Pinopsida > Pinales > Pinaceae > Pinus > Pinus tabuliformis. The sequence continues at coordinate 859,989,124 of CM062812.1, forward strand.
TCAGCAAACAAAGTTATGTTGTGATATTAAAAATCTTTGCTGTTAATAAGTTGCTATCCTTCTATCTTGTTCGTGTCTTTTAAGTTACGTTAGCCGAATATGAGGATGTCGTTTATGAATTGTGCCGTGTTGGGAGTACTAATGACAGTGCTTTCCTTATGTCAGCTCTCGACTAATATTGATGCATGTATACTGTATTAGTTCCTGTGCTTGTGTCTGGCCTTGCTAAGAATAATTTTTGCCAAACTATAAGATTTCAAACTGTATACAGCTACATGAATTCAAACTCGATACAGCTACATGCTGTAAGCTCCAACAGAATTTTACTTTGTCGCCTTTTATAATAGCTTTTACTACTATAGAGAATGTACTGTACCTTATATGAGCTTAAATAGACTTGAAATTCTGAGCTTGTATGATTATAAAATCTGGCCTCCACATAGATCTTTTATATCCTTTAAGAAATGATTGATTTTAGTTCTAGCTGGACCTAGTACTGAGTAAGAAGATGTTGAGAATATCGAGTTAGAAGATCTTGAGAGCAGTCTGTTACAGTTCGAGATATTGTTAGAAGATCTTTAGAGAATCGTCTGTGGCCATCCTAGAAATCATGTGTCCATGCTGTGCTAGATTTACATTCTTCTAGCAGCGACAATCACAGGATGAGATCTTAGGAACCGTAGACTTAAAATTTACCTCCATGTGATATTAATTGAGTAGATATAATTATTGTTTGGATATTTGTGCGGTTAACAATATGCTTGGTTGTTTGCCGCAGAGGCTACGTTTCGATGCTTCGATCAAATGATATCGGAAAGAACTGGCCGTTCTCACGGAAGTATCTGCAAATTTGCCTGGAAAATGGTAGAAAGCCATTGTTGCCACCTTTGGAACCTGTTCATTCGGTTAGAGATCTGATTGACGAGGAAGTCAAGTTCGAAGCTCGGGGCTATGGGAAGGATACAGAAAGAGAGAATCTCAGCTCTGAAGATATCTCAGGTAACTTTGACAACGATACAAAACATGGCCATGACAATGATTTTGCTCTACATGAAAATGAAGATGGTGAAAGGAAAGAGTCGGACCTTATAAATAATGGAAGGATTACAAGCGAGAAACCATGGCAGTGCCTACCTGTATCTTTAGAAGGCCAAGCTTCTGGTACAACATGCAGGGAAGATGCAAAGGTAACACGGAATGGAAATGGATGCGATGTTACCATAAACAAAGCAGAAGAAGTTGAGGAATTCACAGGAGAAGACAAGCAAGGGCAAAGGGCGAGGCCAATCGTGTGTACAGGAGACGAGGGAGATGGGGAACCCAAAACTGCAGGTAAGACTGAATACAAGGATTCCGAGACCGAGACTCATCGGCCTTCTCAACAAAAAGACGGGCAATTCAGGGTTAAGCGCGCTAATTCAGAAATATCATTTAAACAACGGCGAAAGCGAGTTCCACCATCTGAGATTTCGTCGGATGTAAAAACTGGATTCCCCCCATGCAATAAACAAGTAAACAAGATGTTAACAACATCTGAAACAAAATCTCAGGAGGAAATAAACCGTGGTCAGAAAGAAGTCAGAAAGCGGGAGCACAGCGTCGAGCAAGGCAAAGCAGAACCTGGAAGAACTGAAGATTTTACGAATTCCGGAAGCGTCATACCAGATGGCGGCATGTTGATAAACGTCTGCCCAGTCTGCAGAACATTTTCCTCAACTTCTAACACGGCATTAAATGCCCACATGGACCACTGTCTTGCTGTCGAACCAAATAAGGAGAAAACTGTAAGTTCCAAGTTTACAAAACATAAAATGAAGGCAAGGAAGAAGCGTTCAATGGCAGATATATGTGCTGTCGCTCCTACTCGCACACTGGAGGATTTGGAACACAGTACTGCAGAACAGTTGGCCTTGGATGATGCTAATCCCTTAGAGTTGGATAGTTTTAAATGGAATGACAGTGATATAAGGAGGCAACCTCGGACATCTCTTTACCGAGCGGCCAAAAAATATATTAGCTATATAGATCCGAAGGAAAGTAACCGTGAGAATTCCCAGAACATGAAAATTGAATGCCAGCCTCTTTTGCAGAAGGAAAAGCAAAATGAATGCCCACCATTATTACAGAAGGAAAAGCAGAAGGAATGCCCACCTTTTGAGGTCAAGCTTGACCAACCACACGGCATGAGGAAAAACAAACGGTCCAGTTTGGGTGATTTCACAGGAGCAAGCCAAAGTTCGCATTCTCATACTCTCATAAAGGTTAAGGTATGCTATTTGATTTCCAGCCTTTATAATTTTATGTCGACAAATTGTAGAATTGAAATAAGGCTGTTCGCTAGCATGTATCATCATTGCTGGTTTTACATTCCCTTTAATCCCAATCTCAGTTTCTTAGTTACAATCATGCAAATGTTTTAAGGAGCCTATCCCTTTTGAAAGGTCACTGTTTCATTTATTTCTGCAAATTGTGGGCACCAAAACATTTGTTCTGTAAATGTATATGATATGATAGTTAATTTTATTTAAAACGATGTTAGTTTTTGTCTTTTCAGGTTCCAAAAGCTTCACCAGCTAATCGCCTAAATGAATGCATACCCCAGCACAAGTCTCGAATTCAATCACATGAAACTGCAATGGAGGAGAAACTCCCAAGTTCTGTGAATGCATCTGCATGGACTTGCTTAAACAAACAGGGAAGTTTGAGAACAAAGAAATTCAAGCAGAAGCTGGTCAGATTGAGTTTAGCAGGATTTGGAAAACGGCATTGCAATGAGCAACATGGTGTGCCAATGGATATGTTGGAACTCAAGGATAAGAGTCATTTAGAGGGGTTAACACTTTCTCAAGGACCTGTTGTTGAATCGAAGGAGTCACCTCGAAGATCTATATCTCATTTATCTGATAAGGAACATGATTCGCCTTTTATTATTCCATCAAAAAGAAATAGAGCAAAACAGACAACAAAAGTTCAGGGAATTAATTGTACTCCATCTGTGGAAGTTGAGGAGTTTTATACTTCCAAAAGGATGAAGAACTTGTCAAGCTTGAATTTCCAAAAGATGGCAGCATGCACAGATACAAGAGGCCAATCATCAGTCAGCCTGAGAAAGTCACCTACCTCAGAAAAGGGCCAAGGTGAGCAAGAGGTAAGTTTTTTGTATCAGAGTTCAATTGAGAAAGTACGACAGGATCCATCTGACTCAGATCAGCTGTCTGTCGATAAAACATTAATTTCTCAAAAATCTGGGAGTGTTGCAGCGTCAAAGCATTTGGAGAATAAGGCAGGTTCATCTGTACATGTAACACAATCATCAGTGCACAGTCATGATAGAAGGATAAAATCAAAAGAGCACTTTTCACAAGAAAGACGTTTCTCAAATCTGAAGACCTTAAAACTATCAAAATCAACACAATCAGCTGCAGGATTATCTTTGAAAAGGTCTGGCTTGGGGTTTTCCAATATGGAACTGAAACGACTGAGACATTTTAAAGGTAGCCTTAGTTCACAGAAAATGAAAAAAGTTGCACATATAATGCATGACTCAATGAACGTTGAAGATGATACTAAGGATGATGTTTGGAAGACAGCTCATAATCCCGATTCTAGCAGGGAATCTCACGAGTTTATTTATGATGCTGGATCCACCAGCAATCGAGCTTATAGCATAAAGCTTCGGGATTGCATGAGCTTTAAAGCTCAACAGTTTTGTGCAACAGAAATCTCTTCTCTGGATGGGGAACCAAGGGCAAGCCCCGATTTGCAGTCAGTAGCAATGTCAGCCAGTGAATATGTGCCAAACCGTTTAGGAACCTCTTCAAAGACTGACGGAGCTGAACTGCCAAATGAAATTCAAGCTCAGCTTGATTCCACAGTTTCCACTATTTGTGAAGCTTCACAGATGTCCTGTGCAGGTGGAGCAGTTGCCATTGATGAAAATATGCAACATTGCATGCTTAAACATACAACTGTTGATTTGATAGGTGCTGCCTCACGTTCATTAGAATCTCTGAGTAACCAACCATTAGATCAACAAGATGCTGTAATTGAAGGTATAGGCAACGAAGTTATTGTCAATCAATCACTTGGCCAAAATAAATGTTCAACTGAATTCTGTGGAGCTATTAAATATGAATTAAATCCATGTTTTTCAGGGGAACATGCAGATATATATGCAGATGATTGTCTGGGAAAAAGAACTGGGTCTCAAAGCAATTCACAGGCACAACCTATTTCTGTGAAGAATGCATTAAAGGAGAGAGTATCATCCATACCTTTAGAAAATCAGAGGCACAACTTATCTATGCAAATGGACATATCCTGTGCTGATTCTGAGAATGGTGCTGCTGCAACATTGAAGCCATTTAATAAGAATCCTGGATCAGATTCAACAGACCATATCACAGATAAAACTAATATTTGTTCAACGGCGTCCAAGTCTTTTGAGAGCCACTCTACTGTTCATCACTTCAAAACCCCCGAGGCACCTACAATTTCAAATGAAATTAATGCCTTGAACACAGATGGTATCAGAGTTACTTTAATATCTAATGATACTTATTCTGCTGACAAACCTATCATATCATCTGAAATGAGAGCTGAAAATGAAGGAGTTTCAATGCCAAGTTTGAGAAACTTAAATGAGGGGCCTCTTTCAATGCCTCAAAGTTCTGGATTTTTGCAAAGACCTATATTTGTTCATTCCATCCAGACATCTTCCTGTGCTACCTCTGTAGGTCTCCCTCTGACATCACAAGGAAGCTTATTTCAGGAAAGAGCCATGTTACTGGAGGACCCTCAACCTGTTGGAAATGGGCACTACTCTTTTGGTACGAGGATGAGCTTGGATTCAGTGGAAAAGCCTCAAGTTATTGCGCCTTCGCTTCTTTCAGTGAATTCAGGAGAAATAAATACAGCAGGGGAGGTTATACATGGTTCTCTCTTGAACACAACCTCTTCTAAATCTCACAGCGTTCCCAATGGAGTTGGCAAGTCATGGAGTAATATTTCTTCACGGTTTTTAGAGGAACATAAAAGGCTGAAACAACCTTTACGCAACTCATCTTTTGGAGTTACAGATGGCATCAACGGAAACTTTGCTGGAAATGATGTTTGTGGGTCATCAGCACAGGTATCCAGTTATCCAAATCATATGTCTGACGTGCCAATATACAAATCTGTGGTTCACTCTGGAAATCAATTCACTGAGCCCAGTATGGTTTCTTCTTCAGCTTCAGATAATGCAACAAAGCAAACAGGTTTTCAACAAAGATTTTCCCTTGAAAATGTAAACTGCTCACGTGAACCAAGCGTAGTCCACATATTTGGAAATCCTATTTTGCGGTTAATGGGTAAAAATGTCATGGTGTCAAGCAAAGATGGTGTACAAGTGAATCAAGTAGAGAGTAGCATGAGCAAGAGCAGTGATGGACTTCTAAACTCAAATTACGTCACGCCTGTAGATGCCAGACCAAAGTTTGGGCAGAGTGGACCCAGTCACCTTCTTCAAGCTCTTGAAAGGTGCGTAGCTTCTGATCAGAATCTACTTCAATCTTTTGACGATGGGACAGGAAAAGATTCAAATATGTTCCAACCTTTTGAGGCTGAAAAAAGAAAAGATTTGGGATATTTTTTGCAGGCCAATGATTACAGAGAACAAAAGCCAACAGTTCCAGAGAAATTTTCTGAGGTCAATGACTTGAATCTAGCAGGTTCAGTTTTCCAATCTTTATCTACTGCAAGCTTTTACGATAGTGGTCCACATATAAGGTCATTAATAGAGAGACCCTTGCCATATGCTCCCCCTGGATTGATTTGCAATGGTCTATCACATTGTTCTGTGAATATGTTTCAGCATGCGAGACAACAGTTTCAGTCTGTTGCCTGTTCTCAGTCTGATCCTGAGGCAATAATTGCCGATGATACTGTTAATACCGAAGCAGCTTCTAATGACGCATCTTCTGTATCTAGTTTTCTTCATGGAGGTCCTCATCAATTGCAGGAGGGCAATTTGATGTCAACCCAACTAAAATCAAATTCTACGATTAGGTCAGAAATTAGAACATTGCAGTCTTCTAACGGTCTAAACCATTTTTTAACCGAGAAAGCAAGAACAGTGGCCTATAGTTCTAACGTTTTAAGTGAAAAGGACATTTTATCAGAAATCAGAAATGTAGGAATCAATTCCCATGGAAATCAATAAATGATTGTGGATAATTCCATGACACTGTTGCAAATTATGCCAGAGATGGAAGCCAGAAACTTTCATCATAGGAGTGTATCAGAAACAATCATTGTCAAGATTGTGGTCGGCGATGGATGATAAAAGCAACCTCAACACATCGTGATCAGTTAACTCTGTAAGGGTTGTCTTATGATCATGTTTTTCTATGATTTCGTTTCAATTTAAATTTTTTATGTGAATGGTCGTTTCATTAACATATTTTCATGTTTTTTGTTACTGGCACAGTGTTGAGAATCGAGTCTTCATAAGTGGTGCCTATCCATGACCACAAACAGAAAACTATCATGAATATCCAGCAACATGTACCTGTATCTGGTTGGGACTTTGGTTTAGATAAAATAGTGCAAGGATGGGTCAAAACACAGAACTGGTAAGAATCAGGGAAGAGATCAAGTTGCTAATCATATTGTCATGCTTTTGGTAGTGACCATCTCTATCATGTGTAGTCCTTTTTGGTAGTAATTACTTTGCAGCTAAGATGGGCTTCTCTTACAGGTTTTTGGTTGTTACAACTGATTTGGCGAGATCAACAAGGATTAACTATCTCTAATTGATTTATTCTTTTCTTAAGGAGGAGGAAGACACGAGGTCTTCCTTTTTGTGAATAACCCAACTGATAGGAATTACGTGGTCTTGATTTTATATTGCATGTTCTTTTGGCGTGGGCCCTGTACAATATTCAACTTGTCAAACCAAGGAAGATTTCTGCAAGAAATCTTTACATTGTCTGAATAAATGTATCTACATATTTATCTCTATATGAATTTCTTAATGGTCTTGTCTATATCTATAGTTAAAACTGATCTTTATTTACATCAAGTTGTAGCTCTTTTGGTAATATTGTTTTGTAAAATGAATGATTACTATGTAGGAAAGCTTACAGGAGATCCAAATTTCTTTTTGTAAAATCCAATGCGCACTCAACAACAATACATCTTTTCATGAAAATTAATGTATTATAGCATGGCTTTGCTCGTTAAGTAAAGACTGTAAAGACGAATGAAGTCATACTTGACAAGCGTTAAATTAGATATTGATGCATGAGTTTCATTTGTTTGTCATTATGTGAACTCTATTGGTATTAAATTATTGCATGAATATTTACTCACCTGAGGTTTTATTTACTTGTGCTGATCTATTTAGTCACACTAGTGGCTATTTGGTGATTTGAATGCAGGGATAATAATTTCCCAGGTATTTGTCTTGCATGACTGTTGGCATTGCAATTGTACAGAATATACATGTTTGCTTTCTAGAAATGTGTCACTTAGATTTCCAATTTTGAGGTCTTGAAGAGGCCAAAATGCCTCAACATATCTTTCAAACCTGCTGGCACTAAATTTATCATTTTCCATCCAGTACCTAATAGCATTAATAGAAAGCCATGCATTGCATCAGTTGCACTTGCAGGCAAGACATAATGGCGAACCAATGTAGAACTGGTCATGGACTTGAGCTGCTGGGCCTGCATCTTTGCTTTGGGAAAATTTCAGTGTCTCATCTCTTCTTGTTACAAAGAATGGTGCGATAATTATTGACTGACTGGAGAGACAAGTTCAGGATGCCGAAACCTCTAATTAGGTAGGTACTTTCTTTCTGTTTATATATTTCTTATAAGAAACATTTCTGAAAAATTGTGTCAACTAAGTATTATTAAGCTTCTTTGATATAGTCAGTGAAGCTTGGGAATGCTTATAGACTGATGAATTTATACAAAATATGTCAAAATTTTAGTGATGCCTTTTTAGTCCTTTGTAGATTTTTAATGTTCATTAAAAATTGTCTTTAGTTACATTCAAGTTTCTACTTCTGAAGTTTCGGATAGAATTTCCTATTTTAAAATTTCAAATGGTCCCTCAGGAGGAGTCAACGCAGGATTATTCCTATATGTTTCCGTTGCTTCTACTTATGTTTCCGTTGCTTCTACTTATAGGCTGAAGTGATTTAACAATACTGAGGAGGCATTTTTTTTTATGATTTGAAGATAAAATCATTTAATAGAGCTGTTAATGTACCATTAGAAGTTGAATCTCTGTGGAGTTATATTTTATAAGCCTTTAATCATAAACCTTACACAATAAACCGTTGAATCCCTGTGGAATTCTATTTCCTAAGCCTTAAGCCCTAAACCGTAAACCTTAAGTATAAAACAAGCATAAAACATGTTGAGTTTTTTGCTTCTTGTTTCTATATACGAAGATTTCATACTTAGCTGGGAGAATAAATACAGAGTTACAAACGTCTTGTCATTGCAACTACTATTCAATTTTAGGTTTACAAATTCCAAAGTTCTACTCTATTTCCATGGCAAAATTGAAATTCAATTGTAAAAAGACATACGGAATACTTTAACTTTTTCAACCAAAAATGATTACAGCCTACAAGGTAGGATGCTCAACCAAAAATGATTACAGCCTACAAGGTAGGATGCTCAACCAAAAATGATTACAGCCTACAAGGTAATCCTTGATTACACTATATAATCATTACTGGTAAAGGAAATTGAGTGTGAAGCGAAACGGCAGATCCATTTTCTTCAAATATCACAACTACATTCTTGATATTTCTGACTGTACCAGAAGTATGTTATTCACTTAATGTATTATTGTTTACATCAACCAGAGATTTGTATCCTTTATTGAAATCAGTTTAAATTGAATCCCTCATATTTCTCTATTACTGACTTTTATACAGCCATTCTTAGTGTAGTGTCGTTCAAAATATTGCGTCATTCAAATGCATGATTACAAACCTGAAATATATCATCTGTGTTTATCACTTTTGGTCAAGTCACGTAATCAAAAAATAATTCTGATTGACCCCTTTCCTCAGATATTTTTGTTTCATTCATTCCAATCACACTAGAGTGTTAGCAATTACTAATTGCTAGAGTTGGCCTGAAGATTTTGTTATCGTTTCTTGTCCACAGTAGTAATATTGCTTTTACTTCTTTATGTTCTCGTTGATAAGTTAACACTTAGGTGAATCTCATCATTTCAGCTATCTTTATTTGACCTATTTAAGTGTTAGATATTCATATCCACATTCATTTTTTTTTCTTTTTATTTTTTAATTTTGTTAATTGATATTGATATTCATATTCAGTCTTTTTTTTTTTAGTTATTATTATGTTGAAAGGTATTTTTACAACTTAGTATGGTAAAGATGTGCGAGTCATGGCATAGACAACACTTGCATTATCATATGTTGGCTTCAAAAACTAACAACATAGATCCATCTTAACTTCGGATCTATGAAGCACTGAGAGAGATCAAATCTCTCAAGGTGCAAACCTCTTTCTTGAGTGCAAAATTTGAGGAAATATTTGCACCTCGAGAGATTTGATCCTTCTTGGTGTTTGATAGATTTGGAGTTAAGATGGATATAGGCTGGTTATATATATATTTTCTCACTAAAACCATTTTATTGCATAAGAATATGGGTTGTCAAAACCTGGAGACCAAAAAACACCAACAGTTAATTGACTCTTTGACCTCAATTTTACATGAACTACTGTAACAATATTTGTTTGATCTCTCCAATTTTATTTTTTAATTTTAATTATCGAGCTGACATTAATAATTAATAATTTTATTTTATTGTTTACATAACATCACAACATCTCTTCCATACTGGGTTGGAAAGCACCTCTCGGTGCAACAATTCTTATAGCAAGAAATAATAATAATAATGCTATATGTCAATCAAATTTTTAACTATAAACAAGAATAATAATATCTCTGTATATATGAATGAGAGAGATTGATATACGCATAATATAGAAACCACTCCATAATATGATAAAAGGATAGATAGCAGATTTTTCACATAAATAGAAATTCTATAATATGATGTTTACATAGAAATATTGTTACAATGGAAATATAAATATTTTAGCAATAATCAAAATTATATTTTTACATATCCCTATCTTCATAAATTTTGAGTTCTAACATCTAAGTTTCATAGAGTTGAGTGATACTACAATGGGCTTAAATCCATCTTAAATTATTTAAACTCCACACTTAAAAGATTTGATTTCTCTTGGTGTTAGATTAATTTAAACTCCACACTTAAAAGATTTGATTTCTCTTGGTATTAGATATATCCAAGGTAAAGAAATCCACATTGGTATAACAACCACACTAGAATTGGCATTATTTTCTATTACGTTGTCAGATAAGCCTATAAATTTCAATCATTTTCAAATCTCCTGGAACTCATCTTTTAGGAACTCAATAAGCCTATAAATTTCAATCATTTTCAAATCTCCTGGAACTCATCTTTTAGGAACTCATCTTTTAGGAGGACTCATTTTTTGCATCTAAGGAAATGAGCATTTAATGATTAATTCCTTGCTGAATGCTTTCAGATATGTTTTGGTTGGTTGAAAACTAAGTGTTTTGAAATAGACATCTTTTTTCAAAAGTGAAAAGATTATGGTTATCAATGTTCCACCTCAAAATCTTGCAATCATGGCTTTTTATGCAAGATGAGGGCACAAAGTTTGTTGAGAGCAAGCTGGGAGTCTTAAAGCGACCTTTATAAACCACCTTTGCCGCATAATTGTTATGCGTTTAGAATTTATTTACAACACACAGGCGACTTGCACCCTAAATTCATTCTTGCACCTCTTTTGCTTACTTGTTTCACGTGTGGGATTATTCACTACATGCACATACACAATTAGAAGAGGATTAATGTGGAACAAACTGCCAACATAGAGATATGCCATGGTAGTTGTAAGGCTTGAACCTTATATATCCTTAAAACCCAAAACTTTGGGCAATATTAGTACTAGAGTGAGAGAGAATAGAATACTATGGAAACAATCTAGGGACTTCCACCCCAAAGCCAACTTCCAAGTTGATGAAGTGGACTCAGAAGGTGTGATATCAAAACCTTTGGTGATGTTAATATCAAAGAGAGGGAGAATACTATGACATCAACACATGGACTTGAAGCCCAAAGCCAACTTTCAGGTCATTAAACCACGCCACAAGGCATGCCATCGAATTCTTTGGTGATGATAATGCTAGAGTAAGGGAGGATGATGCTATGGCATCAACTTAGGTACTTGTACTAGAAAGCAACTTCCATGTTGGCAAAGTGGGCCCGCAAAGCTTGACACCATAACCTTTGGTGATGTTAATTATGAAGTGAACGAAGATGTGACATCAATCCAGGGACTTGCACCCAAAACCAACTTTCTAGTTGGAAAATATTTTTTTGTCAACTTAGGGGCTTGCTTCCAAAGTCAACTTTTAGGTTGGCAAAGTTTTTGCTACGAGTAATACTTTATAAATCCCCCTTATGTCTTATAAATGTTATGCATGATGGATTATTCAAAACACGCATACATACATTGGATATCACATAGGTAACAATGTTAAACCGAAGAGGGCCCACAAGGCATGGTACTGAAACCTTCGACCTTCGACAATGTTAACATCAAAGAGAGGGAGGGTGCCATAACATCACCCCTAGATAGTTGTGTCCTAAAACCTGCATCCATATTGATAAATTTTTGTGAGGGTGATGATTTTATAAGCTACCTTTGTTTCAAAAATATTATGCATATAAAATTATTCACAACGCACAACACATACCATTAAAGAAAATAATATGTATAAAATTTGTGCATAACCAATTTTCCATCTATACTTTTATTTGCATTATACGCTTTTATTGGAAAACATTTATTTCTACACAGAAGGGAATAATTATTCCCACACCTTTAAAACTTCTCAACGATGGAAAAAGATTACAAAGTTAGATGGTTAGCTATAGCAAAACTAACCAAAAGTACAAAAATAACCTGGCTTACTACGAGCGAGTTCCTATTGGTGCACCACACGCTAAGTGTCACTTGAGCTTCTCTAGGTCAGTCTTGCTATATTTCACGAGCGAGTTCCTATTGGTACACCACACGTTAAGTGTAACTTGATCTTCTCTAGGTCAGTCTTGAGTTTAGTGATCCAATACACCCAATTTTAGCATAACAAGTGTCGTTGTTGCAACCATCAATAAGGCTTGTATGATATATCAAGGAAGTACTCATTTAAATTTTATACACCAATTTTTTTTCCCAGTTTTCTCAACTTGGCAATAAGATTCGAGGCGACTTTTCCGATGCATGGCCAACGAATGTTTGAGTCACATATCAAATTCAACCTACAGCAAAACAAGGTTGGGACGTATTCACTATCCATCCTGGGCGCTCAACTTTCCTCCGGCCATTCCATTTGTAGAATAAAGGACTTGCGATGAGGTCGATGATGATCAGAGTTCCATGAGTTCACCAAGTTTTTGTGGAAATTATTGTAATGAACTTTCAAAGTGGAAGTTTGAGTGAGAGTCCCCTTATTAATAGCCCTCGATGTGTCATTAAGTATGCGACTAATAACTGATGTTTTTCATATAGCAATGATGAACTCCCTTAGCACTCTTATCATCGCATCTCCAAACTTGTCCAAATGAAGATGTTATTGTTCGACCTCGAAGATTCTAAGCTCGAGGAACACAACATTTGATGTTCTTAGCTCTTCATATAGAAATGGTTAATTCCATTAATTAGCACTCTTCTCACCCTCCGGACGAAGAAGTTGTTGCATGACCCAAGTTGAGGTCCCATCATCCCGTCATTTGATGATACTAGATCTTCATCTAGTAATAATAAATTACGTTAATTAGCACTGGTATCATTCCACTCAATGCTCTTGTCTAAAGTAAAAAACGATTGCGTAACCTCATTTGATAATCTCAGCGAAGCTAGACTGGAAGATAAAGTTTAGTCAATTTCTTTAATTAGCACTCTTATCATTCCACCCAATGTCCTTGGCCAAAGGAAAAACCTATTTCCGAACCTCTAAATTGCGAAATTGAAGGCGCACAACATTTGATTTTCTCAGCGAACCTAGAATGGAAGATAAAGTTTAGCCAATTTCCTTTTGATGATCTGTGATATGAGTTTGGGCCCACTGGAATGGTTAACTCCATTAATTAGCACTCTTCTCACCCACCCTTCGTCCGAAGGAAGAAGTTATTGCATTACCCAAGTTGACGTCCCATCATTTGATGATACTAGATCTTCATTTAGTAAATGATAAATTACGTTAATTAGCACTCTTATCGTTCCATTCAATGCCCTTGTTCAAAGGAAAAAACTATTGCGTAACCTCTAAGTTGCGAAAGTCAAGGTGCACGACAATTGATAATCTCAGCGAAGCTAGAATGGAAGACAAAGTTTAGACAACTTCTTTTTGATAATCTGTGATATAACTTTGGGCCAATTTTACCAAACTTTACACTTGGAATATTTCTTTTACTAAGACGTTCCCATCCCTTTCTAGGATGATGAATCGCCTTATCAAAGTAGGCTTTGTTTTTGGTCTGCCAAATCATGTTACTAATATTTTGCAGGAGATTTGATCCAAACTGTCGTGTCTGGTGATATTTGTTTAGCCTTCTGCATAACTTCCACCATATACCATAACAGAGGAATTGCCCATTGTAGTGTCCCACATCCAAATCCTCATTAACCGAATTGTCCATATAAAAATTCTCCATCATTTTCTCCCAAAGAAACCAGACCTATCAGCACTCCAAAAAAATATGATCAAAATCGTTGTTTTCGTAACCAAAGTCAGTCACTTAGGTAATTGAAAATTCAATGTAAGCAGGTACGTCTCGATAACCTCTTGGCAGAAGAAAGACTGGTGAAGTAGCCTCTAGTGAAGTAAATTTTCTCTAAGTTTGTACCTTTTGGCAAGAAGAAAGCCTGGTGAAGTAGCCTCTAATGAACTATGTTTGTATACATTTTTGCGAGATTCATTTCCATTCTCTCACTTGGGTAATTGAAAATTCCATGTAAGCAGGCACTTCTTAGTAACCTCTTGGCGGAAGAAAGCATTATCAAGTAGACTCTAGTGAATTGTATTTCCTAGTGTGTATACACTTTTACCAAACCCATTTCCATTCATCTTGGAATCAGAGCTATCTGAAGCGTTTGCTAGTATACAAATCTTCATAATTCTTTTTTGTGACGAAGGTTATAACTCTATTACCAACGTTTAAAGGCCATCCTTGAAATCTTACTTGTCTCAATGGGTGCTAAATGTTGTTAGCTTTGTCCTTGAAGGTGGCTTCCTTTGACAAAATGCCTTCAATCAAGTCTAAAGGGTTTAGCTGGATCCAACTAACCAATCCTTTCATGCAAAGTTTTTTAGCTGTACATGATCATATTGTAATTGAAGTCTCTAACTTCTACATGATCACGTTGTTTCAAAATAATGCATAACTTCTGCTCTATCTCTGTCTTAAGGGTCTTGAGTCAGACCTATGCATTTAGCCATCTGTTCATCCCTTCGTCTTGCAGCCCTAGATTAAGGAATAAATTTGCAACCGTTTTCGACCACGTGGACCATATCAGCTTTTCATAGACAAGTCACTGTTGGTTGGTCTAGTCAAGGACATGAGTATTGTTCGGGGTTGACTTTGAAGTTATTTTTGGATTAAAACTTGTTGCGGAGGCTTATTCTCGGAAATAAACATATACCGAACTCATTTTATACCTTCGATCACAGAAATCAACATAGGATATCTAACTCGCAATTGCATTGGCATAGAGACGATATTCCAATTTCCTGGTTTAAACTTATGCACTCTTTTACTATAAGGGTCCCATAGACAATCCAACGATATCTTCACTGATCTTTTCATCTTAGGAGCATGTAAGATTGAGCAAATGCAGTTGGGCATATGGTTGAGGGTCGCCTTAAGCATAACCATACTTCTCAATACATTGAGAAATTTAATCGGCCATGCTTGTACTGCTTACCAGATTTTAGCCAGAAAAGACATCCATTTTCTAGACTATTGATATGATCACCATGGGGATTCCTAAGTAATTGAAAATATCATCTTATTGCTTTGAAGAATCACTTCAAACATGTTAGCTAAATTTCGGGCCATGGTTGAACACAATTTGTTCTGAGCTTTGACCTTCTGAACATTGATATAGGCCTTTGAAGTTTGCAAAATATCTAGAGAGCCATCTTCGTCATTCATTTTCCCATAAAGAATTCTCATCCATTTTGATGGTGCCATCAATGGATAGTTTGTGAAACTTCCCATAGTTGTTGAGTCATAGAAGGTTCCTAGTAAGCTCAGTTTCTCTGATGGTGTATGGACAAATAGCTTATGTTTGCGATGCCTTATTCAAAGCAAGCCTACTAAACCCACATGGCATATCTTTTATGAAGGATTTCATCCTTGTAATTCATGCACCCTGCAGAATCATATAATAAAACTTTTCGTTTCCTGACCTCCTGTCACCTTTTCCCATGGTTCAAAGATCCTTCGACCTATGGCTCTCTACTTGCATCCTTTTGCTCAGGAAGTCCCTATCTTAAGACATCTGTGATGAGATGTAATGCCTTAAGTATTTGCACATCTGTGGGCCTAATAGTTCTGGTTTTAACCTTTTGGTGGGTTTGGATTAGGATCTCGGCATGGTGACTGCACTCTGCACATTGCATTTCATGCGGAATCAAATAAATGAATATTTCGTTTTCTTTTTACAGAGGTTCACAACATTCATGGTGTTTACCTGCATAGTCGTTAGTTTTGATATCATCCATGTTCTCCGGTTTATTTGATCTTCATGCATTGATGAGTTTCCAACTCAATCGATGCAGTCACCCTGCTAGAGGGGCACAAGATAAAGAGGTGGCTAAGCCCATTATCCATGTGGTTTCGTCATTACAGTGGATCTGACTAACCATCACCGGGCAACTTACACAGGGAACAGCCATTCATGGCTCCGTCATAATCATGGAATGGACAGATTCAAAGTTAATTCAACAGATTAAATCAGACTGTGGCAAAACGAATTCAAAGGGTTCTTAATCTCCCCTAACACCGAGAGACAGATCTTATTTGAACCCACACCGCTTCTAACTTTTAACCACAATGATATCTTTGTTGTTAATCCGTTATGATTACAGGAAACTCTTATGAACCTCTATCAGATGATTTCTTTGCCCAGAAAGCTCCCCTCAAATTTCGTGGAACTTCTCTCTCCACTCCACATGCATCTATAGCAAAACCTAGGTCGTGTTCATTAATTCTCTAGGATCGATTCCCAACAAGATCGGGCAATGATGCCCGACTACCATTCTCCTCAATGGCTCACCTTAACTCTGCGATCTTATCTTCACAGTGATTGCAAGATTAACCCCTTTTTACCTGCAACGTTATCCCCGTAGTCACGAGAGGGATTCAATTTTTCATTGACCCTGACCTTTCTTATAAAGCTACTGCTACCCCAAGTCGGGTTTCCCATTATTGCCAATTCTATGACGGCTTATATACTCTTCAATACCAGCATAGGCATCCACTAGTCTCAGAATGCAAATATCCAATAGTACCTGTGCAAAAAATCAGAACATGAATAAAATTAAACAAATCACATTACCTCTTTTCGATGCACTCCTCAACTCGTCACTTCGACCTGCATGTTAGATTCAACATGTATAGTGTTGAATGCTAATCAAATATTTAAGCATGTTGCAAAACTCATTCATTCATAATTCAAAATTGACTATATTTACATAACCTTGTTTTGACCCAGAGATTTTTTTATCTCTACAATTGGGCCATAACATACTTTATCACTACACGAAGCTTCATCACGAAGCTTAAACAAAAAGGTAGAGAGACTCTTATCGCATATTTATAACGTCTTCCCATGGAGTTGTTGTAAAACTATATTCATTCCACTAGATCTCTACGTGGTTGATTAATCACCCTTTGGTTGTAGGGTGCGCCAATCCACCTTAAATCAACCTTTGGAAGTTTTTTGTTTTCTACTCCGATACTTGTAAGTTGGACCAATACAATCCATGAAAAGCATATTATATATACTATTGCAATACAATGCCATGAAATACCTTGTGCATCTCATGAAGACTAGATGGTAAAGCAAAGTGATATGCAACTAGTTCCACACTCTCCAAGATTTTATATATTGATGTGATAAGTTGAATCCCTATCCAAATTTTGTTAAATTTTGCTATGGTCTAATTCACAAGAAGATTTTGTCATCAACATCATGGGTATATATATCCTATGGAGACCAATATAACTCTTTTACTAATTTGGATTTTCTTTCAATATTTTTCTAATTTGTACTATATTATTTTCCATTCCTTTAATCATTTTGGGACCAATAAAAACTCACTCTTCTCGTTGTTCTTATCTCAATGGAGTTCTACATTATTTGTGGAGAAACCTTCTTAACTAGCCATGTGTGCTTTTGAGATCTACTTTCTAGTGGTTAGTTTGTTTCTAAAGTACCCTGCTTCGTTACCAATCGTTGAACACACACTTATACTTTGGTTTAGGGGGCGAGGGGAGAGGATGAATTAGTACAAGACAATTTTTACTTATTTAAACCTTCACAAACCATTAAAAACAATAACATATGAAATCTATCAGTTGCAAAGTATGGAACAAGATCTATGTGGAAGTCCTTTTAGGATAAAACCACAATTTCTTTTTTCCTCTTCTAGATGAGTCTTTGGGTTGATAATAATCTTCTTTAGGTTGAATCGCAAAACTTCTTTTTTTCCTATTCTACATGAGTCTTTGGGTTGATAATAGTCTTCTTTAGGCTAAACCATAAAACTTCTTTTTCCCTCTTCTAGTTATCAAAGCTATTGATTTGGCTGAGCTATTGACAAATTGGTCAATGTTTCCTTTGGGATTGACCAAATGCGTTATGTTTTTGACGGATGTGATGCAGTATGTTAATTTTCTCTTGAAACTCTGCAACTACTTAGATGAATTATTGAAAACAAGGCAAATGAAAAGTGAAAGTAAATTTACTTTCACCAAGATACAAAGTTTCTTAACAATTTATATGCAGCGGAACGACACCAAAGATAAAAACACATGCACACATAATTGACACACTTGTTTTACCCAGGAAACCCAAAAGGGAAAACTTGTTTCTTTGTTGTGATATTTTATTGATTATTCTTGTGCAACTGGATCTATTACAATTCACGTTGCTACTGCAACCAACAATTTGTCTTTGAAAACACAATTGTTCTCCTATTAAATAACCTTGACTTGCCTAGAGAATCCCTGATCCCTGCTCCTATTTCTTAGCGCACTTGTGATCTTATTTCCTAGCACACAAGAGGCCCTATTTCCTAGCGCAAATCAACTCCTAAATTTGTGCACACTTGCTCCTCAAGAATGCACACTCCACACACAGAGAATTGTTCTCATAAGAATAATCTTGATTGTGCCTTCGTCTTTCTCTTTATAGATAAAATTCGAACATGCAATAGGCCTAGTCGAATTAGTAGTTCATGTTATAGTCACGAGTTGCTTTTACTAGTTAATTGGAGCACGTCCCAGTTAACTAGCTTGAGTTCCTCCTTGATTCTCTCTAGTTGTGATTGTGAGTTCACTGAGAACTAATATCGTTCTCTCTCTAATCAACAATGAAGTCTTAACTTGTTCTAACTCAACTTGTCACTGTCACCTCGTCCTGTAGTCAAATTGATGAAGACTCCATGTAACAAAAGCTCCAACGCTATGCATGCAACCTTGATGACCATCCTAGTAAACTGGAAATCAACTCATCGTAATTAAATTCTATCTCATGAACTCACACTCATGCTAGAGATAGACAAATTCATGGTCTTCATTGGCTAAGGCACAAGCTAGAAGACCTTCCATCATTATATTTTCAACACTCCCTCTTAGTGAGGAAGGGATTCTGTACAACTCCCAACTTATCTCTGAAATAGACGAAACTGCCTCTTGCCAATGCCTTGGTCAAGATATCTATTGTCTGCTTCCCTGTTGGAATGTACGGTAGTTACTATCCCTTTCTGTACACAGTCACTGAGATGATGATATTTGATCTCAATATGCTTGGAGCTATCATGAAACACTGGATTCTCAAAGAGCTTAATGCACTTTGATTGTCATAGTGTATCACAGTAGGCTCCATCCCCTCTCTGAAAAGTCGCACAAGCAATTTCCCCATCCACATAGCTTCACATGCTGCCAAACTTGTAGCCATGTACTTGGCCTTTGCTGAACTGAGTACCACTGATCTCTGCTTCTTGCTAAACTTGGAATAGTTGCTGAACCATTGTTGAAGACACAACCTGAAGTACTCTTTCGAACTGTGGATCTCCCTGCCCAATTTGCATCTATAAAGTCCTCAAGCCTCACCCAATCTACCTGTCTGTACCATAATCCATAATCTATTGTGCCTATGAGATATTTTAACACATGCTTTGTAGTAACCCAATGAACTTTGGTGGGATCCATCATGAATTGGCTCAACTAGTTCAATGCAAAACAAATATCAGGTCGTGTGTTGACTAAGTACATCAAAGACCCGATGAGTTCCCTGTACATTGCAACATCTACTTTGATCTGAAATCACCCCTAGGTGACCTCAGGAAATTAATGAAGGTATTACAGACTCATGCGCTGGGATATGCCTATGTTATTTTAAGCAACGGATCGATAAGATTGCGAAATATACAAGCATTGGAAAACAGTAAGAGAAACACAACAAGCAAATGCAAAACACAACAATTTATTAAGGAGTTCACCCAATCCTCCTAGGCTACGTCTCTTGGTCCAGCTTTCAGTGGTGGCCTTTTCTATTGTGTCTTTAAGCAGAGTTTTTACAATGAGGAGCTCAATTTGAGTCTCCTGTAACAGATGATGCTCAGTAGGCTGGTACTTGGATTCTCCAAGCCACTAGAGTACACAAACTCCCCCTTACCGAGTTTCGACCTCAACTGCTCTTAATGGGATGAGTCCAATCTGGTATTCAGTTTCCGACCGATATCCTCACAGGGATTGCTTGAACCTTTCAAGCCTTCTCGGTTCTGTCTGCTCAATGCTGCCTTAGCTCTGCAGGTCAGCTCGACTTCTCTATTCTCTGCTTCTTGCTTCACTCTCTCTGTGTTCTCTCTGCTCTTTGTCTGTTCGTGGCTTAAAGCCAATATGTCCCGTGACTGTTCGCTTCCTCTTCCGGCTCTTCGGATCGCTTGCCTTTGTCCGCTGGAATTCCCTGCTTCTGTGTCATCGCCACTATGTAACGTTTCATAGAGAGGTGGCCACTTGTCCCCTTACGAACTGAGCGCCAGCTCTTCCTCGAACGGTCGTTATTTTATTTTGTGAAATGATTCATCCGCCAGCTCAGCGGTCATGTCGGACCCCAAATTTCATATGCCTCAGCCTATTCTTCTGTCAAATTCGGTCTCCCATCGGGTGCAATCTCCGTTGTTGATCTGGGGCCTCCAGATCCTACGGTCATCGCTTATATCGCGCGGTTGAGTTGCTCGACCATTAGCTTGCGATGAGAGTGGTTTTTCTCTCTCATCCGCCGAACACGCATCATTCAATGTATGGCATCTCTTGGTCCTCTGCCAAACCCACTTACTGCCCAAAATGCCTCTGATATTCCGCTGGTTTTGAACGTGGGACCTGCCTTTTGACGGTTTGGGTATCCCTATTTTCCACATGACCAGGTGCCGGGGTTTTTCCTTCTCTGAGGCTTTTATCCTGCGATGCGCGATTAACGCATCAGAAACGGCCTCTGTTTTCTGATCTAGACTCCCTATTTTCTAGTTTGCGCCACTGCGCGGTCTCCATGGGCCAACGGTCAGCGCGCTTTGACCGAGGGTCCTCGTTGTTCCGTGCTGGCTACAAACTGCCACTGTTCAAAGGTCTTTCCTGATAGATCATTATTCACAAGATTTTAGAGTCTGACATAGTTTGAAATAGTCATAGAAACTTTGATAATTTTCAAGGATCCAATTCGGATCACGACTTTCCCACTGAAAAAGCTTTTGGACCACCAAAAGTTGGTTTTCAAGCATCGACTAAGTGAGGATACAACTTTATCACCTATCCAATCTCTATCCATTTTGCACTGCTTGGCTTTGAACCCCTGAGCCCAATTTTGAGGTACTCAACATCTCCACTGCGCGTCGTTCTCACCTTCCTGTCCAGAACTGTGTCTTCCTGCAATTCATTAAGATATTCAGGTAGCAGGTAATCAATAGAAGGCAATTGACTCCGCTCCTGGGGATCCTCAATTAGTGAAGGTTCAAACAATCTCAAGCTATCTGCATTTACGATTGAGTAGATGTGCATGTAAGCTGGTAGATCAAGGCGAAAAGCATTCTCACCAATTTTCTCAAGTATTTTGAAAGGTCCATACCTGATAGGGTTTAGCTTTTTACCTTCACCTTGCATCTTTTCCTTGCTGATATACAGCTAGACTTGATCACCAACTTGGAAACTATGCTCCATCCAATGCTTGTCATGCCTTGCCTTGTATTTGGCCTAGCTCTTTTCCAGCTGTTCCTGTATGGTGGATCCCTTGGATTTGTTCAATGAACCTAGTTGCCTTGTCCACATTGTTGTGTCCCTCAATTGTTGTGTCCTTACCAAAGACAAAATCCAAGGGAGACCTTGGTGTGAAACCAAAACAGGCTCAAAAGGAGATCTATGTGTAGAAGAATGTTTGGCTCGGTTGTAAGTATGCTGCACATAACACAAATGTTCATCCCAAAGCTTAGGATGCTTATTGCAATATCCCCTGAGCAACTGGATCACTGTTCTATTGACTACTTTTGTCTGGCCATCGGGTTGTGGATGGAAAGCTGTGCTTTTCTTCAGTTTGGTGTCCATCAGTTCCCACAGACTTGACCAAAACTTTCCCACAATTCGGGTGTCTCAATTAGATATAATGGAAGTGGGTAATCCAAAATGAACCCATACATGTTGAAAGAACAGTTTCGCAGTTTGTTCAGCTGTAATTTGTTTATTACAAGGTAATAAAATACACATTTTGCTGAACCTATCCACAACAACATACAGATAATCATGACCTTTCCTAGATTTAGGCAGTCCTCCAAGAAAGTCCATGGAAACACTTTCCCAAGGATGAGAAGGAACTGGTAATGGAGTGTACAAGCCTAGTTTTCTATTGCTGGACTTGCTTTTAGCGCACATAGTACACCCTCTTACATATCTAGAAACTGTCTCGTTCATTTTTGGCCAATAACAAAACCTTTGCAGCTGTACAACTGTTTTACTTACCCCAAAGTGACCTGATATTAGAGAAGTGTGTGCTTCTCAAATTATCTTTACTCTTTCAGTTTGTGGAATGCATAACTTCCCACAATGATATAAGAGTTCGTCCTTAATATGATAATCCAATTTTTCTACTCGTTTGCCTCGACTTAAAGTTGCATATACATCTTTAAAGTCTATATCTTGAGCATATTGTTCAATGTAGCTCTCATGTAACACAAAATTATGCTTAAGTATAGTAGATGCATTTATAATGGGTCTAGATAACATATCTGCAATTTTATTGTGTATGCCCTTTTTATATCTGATGACTAAATGAAACTGTTGTAGAAAACCCATCCATGTATAGTGTCTTGATTGCTACAACTTAGTTTGGGAGTGTAGATATTGAAGTGGTTGATGATCAGTATGCATTACTGTCTCTTTGCCCATTAAGTAATGTTTCCACTTTTTCACAGTCTGTACTAATGCATACAATTCTTTATCATATGTAGGATAGATAACTACTGCAGAATTAAATGTCTCAGAATGATAACATATGGGTTTACTGTGCTGTATCAACACTACTCCCATGGCATGGTCATTGGCATCCGTTTGGATCTCAAAGGGTCTTTGAAGATCTGGCAGTGCGAGTACTGGTGCTGTACTAATCTTTTCTTTTAAGGTGTCGAAGGTTTTCCGCTGTTTGCCTCCCCACTGAAACACCTTGTTCAATCCTGTTAAAGCGTGTAAGAGAGCTGTAATTAAGGAAAAGTTAGAAATTAACTTTCTCCAATATTGTGCTACTCCTAAGAAGCTCCTAACTTTTGTAGCAGATTTAGGTTTAGGCCAGTTTACAATGATTGCCACCTTAGAGGGATCTATCTTCAATTCACCACCCCCTACTATATGTCCCAAATAATTCAAAGATGTTTTGCCAAATTCACATTTTGAGAGTTTAACATAAAGTTTTTCTCTTTTCAAAACATCTAATGTCTGCTTAACATGCTTTAAATGCTCTTCCCATGTTTTGCTAAATATCAGAATGTCATCCAGATATACAATAACAAAATCATCAAGAAAAGGTTTGAGTACATCATTAATTATTTTCATGAAAGTAATAGGAGCATTAGTTAAGCCAAAAGGCATAACCAGCCACTCATACAATCCCTGCTTTGTTTTGAAAGCAGTGTTCCATGCATCTTGTTCTGCAACTCTAACCTGATGATATCCACTATGCAAGACTAACATGGAAAAATAAACAACTTCTTTCAATTGATCTAATATCATCTATGCGAGGAAGGGGATAACGATTTTGATTGTTATCTTATTCAGTGCTTAGTAATTAATTCACATTCTCCACGAGCCATCTTTCTTTCTCACCAAAACGATTGGAGATCCACATGGTGATGTGCTAGGTTTGATGAACCCCTTCTTGAGCAACTCCTGCACCTGCTTCTTGATTTCTGCATTCTCTAAAGCGGACAACCTGTACATTCCAATGTTAGGCAATGGAGTATCTTGCTGCAAATTAATTTCATGCACTATTTCCTTTTTGGGTGGCAGACCTTTAGGTTCTTGAAACAAGATATCATACTCTGAAACAACTTTTTCTAAATCAACTTGCTGTTTAGCATCACAGCCCTCAAATACATTGGTTTTATCAGGGTTCTTTTCCTTTACAACCATCAGTAAAAATTGTTTGCATGAATTTATAATTCATTTCATCTGCCCTGAGTTTATGAGAGTGTAATTATTTTTGAGCTTATAAGCTCTTACAAAGTATTCGATTCCATCTTTAACGAGTAGATACTTGTTCTCGGCTCTATAGAAAATAGCTTTTCTGTCATACAAGTAAGGACTTCCTAAAACAATTCCACATATATCCAAAGGAATTATGTCTAACTCAACCTCATCTACAAATGGTGACCCAAAAGAAAACTTGAGTTTGCATTGTTTGGGCACTTGTAGCTGTGCTTTATCACTTAACCATCCTAATGGGTATGGTTTCTTGGTAGGTGTAGTCAGTAATCCCAAATTATGTCTAACTCAACCTCATCTACAAATGTTGACCCAAAAGAAAACTTAAATTTGCATTTTCTAGTCACTTGTAGCTGTGCTTTATCACTTAACCATCCTAATGGGTATGGTTTCTTGTGAGGTGTAGTCAGTGATCCCAACTTTTTTACAATTGCTTCAGAAATTAAATTTACTTGTGAGCCACTATTAAACAAATTATCAATCTTTTGATGTTTCGAAATAACTTGAATATGGAAAAGCTCATGTCTTTTTCTCTCATTTTCTTCATCAATAGTAGATTATGTAGAATTACTAGTAGATGCTTCAGAATTCTTACCTTTTATAGCTGTGGCTGCAATGGTTGTTTCATCTCCTGAGTCCGACCCCAAATCTTTCTAAATAGCTGCAACAGTCTTCTTCTTCTTGCCCTTGAACTTCTTAGGTCTCAGCTCTGGATGCAGAATCCAACAGTGCTCATCATCATGCCCATCCTTCTTACAGTGAGTGCATGAAGATTTGCTTTTCTGTGCAGTGTTGGTTTTCCTTTCTTTCCATTTTTGTTTTATTTTCTCCTAATTCTTGCTTGTAGTGGGTTGGGATGATCCCCCAACTTCTGGGTTCCCATTCTTTCCTCTAACTTCTAGATGCGTAGCTTGAACAGATACCTCATTTAAACTGGTGGGATTAAACATGAGGATAGTGTGCCTCATGTAGCTGTGTAGACCACTGATGTATTTCAACAGAGTCTCAGGTGAGTCTAATGAGTTTCCTAGAATCAAAGCTTTCTTCCTAAATTCTTGGGTGTAACCTTGTACACTTCGCCCTTTCAATTGCCGAAGAGTTTGCCAGCTCATCATGGTTTGCTGCATGTAGGCCAGTGGATAGAACTGCTTTTTGATTGCAGAAGCAAATTCACTCCATATAGAAAGAGTCTTACCATGTCTCTTCATGTCAGCTTGGGTCCTGCCTAACCACCAAACCAAGGCAGTGCCTCCAAGGCGTAGGCTGGCCAGCTGAATCTTGCTCTTATCTGAATTGATACTCTGCACTTTGCAATAAACATCAATTTATCTGATCCAATTGTCTAGCTTTTCTGCATTCAACTCTCCATCATATATTGGTAAATCAAATTTAACATCTAGTTTAATCAAAGATGTCTTCTTCTTATGTTTAGGGCTATTAGGAGGTGTGAGAACTCTTTTTTCTTTCCCCTTGCCTTTTGAGTGGTCATGGAGGAGAGATTCTTCTTCTCCTTTATCTTGTTTGGAGCCTGATGAATCTGCGTCTTTATGTTTTCTAAAGTCCTTATACATTTCCTCTACCATGGACCTTATGGCCAGGAAACTATCTATAAATTGAGGGTCTGGCCCCACAGAACCTTCCTCTGACATTGTCTTCTGAGGATAGACTCTTCCAATTTCAGGATTAGTTTCGACCAACTCTCCTTCTCCTAATTTGAGCTTTGATCTAGTTAGCATTCAACAACTACATCCAGCACAAGCTTGTCTAACTTTAACAACCTAGGGCTCTGATACCACTTGATCTGAAATCACCCCTAGGTGACCTCAGGAAATTAATGAAGGTATTACAGACTCATGCACTGGGATATGCCTATGTTATTTTAAGCAACAGATCGATAAGATTGCGAAATATACAGGGATTGGAAAACAATAAGAGAAACACAACAAGCAAATGCAAAACACAACAATTTAATAAGGAGTTCACCCAATCCTCCTAGGCTACGTCTCCTGGTCCAACTTTCAGTGGTGGCCTTTTCTATTGTGTCTTTAAGCAGAGTTTTTACAATGAGGAGCTCAATTTGAGTCTCCTGTAACAGATGATGCTTAATGGGGTGGTACTTGGATTCCCCAAGCCACTAGAGTACACACACTCCCCCTTACCAAGCCTCGACCTCAACTGGTCTTAATGGGATGAGTCCAATCTGGTACTCAGTTTCCGACCGATATCCTCACAGGGATTCCTTGAACCTCTCAATCCTTGTCGGTTTTGTCTACTCGACGCTGCTTTAGCTCTGCAGGTCAGCTCGACTTCTCTGTTCTCTGCTTCTTGCTTCACTCTCTCCTCTATCTCCTCTCTGCTTTGTCTGTTCGTGGCTTAAAGCCAATCTGTCCCGTGACTGTTCACTTCCTCTTCTGGCTCTTCGGATCGCCTGCCTTTGTCCACTGGAATTCCCTGCTTCTGTGTCATCGCCACTATGTAACGTTTCACAGAGAGGTGGCCACTTGTCCCCTCACGAACTGAGTGCTAGCGCTTCCTCGAATGGTCGTTATTTCAGTTATTTTGTGAAATGATTCATCCACCAGCTCAGCGGTCATGTTGGACCCCAAATTTCATATGCCTCAGCCTATTCTTCCGTCAAATCTGGTTTCCCATCGGGTGCAATCTCTGTTGTTGATTTGGGGCCTCCAGATCCTATGGTCATCGCTTATATCGCGCGATTGAGTTGCTTGACTGTTAGCTTGCGATGAGAGCAGTTTTTCTCTCTCATCCACCTGACACGTGTCATTCAATGTATGGCATCGCTTGGTCCTTTGCCAAACCCGCTTACCACTCGGAATTCCTCCGATATTCCGCCAGTTTTGAGCGCGGGACTCGCCTTCTGACGGTTTGGATATTTCCACATAGTTTTCCTTCTTTTCCACATGACCAGGGGCCAAGTCTTTTCCTTCTCTAAGGTTTTTAAAACGACCTCTGTTTTTTGATCTGGACTCCCTATTTGCTAGTTTGCGCTACTGCGCGGTCTCCATGGGTCAACGGTCAGCGCGCTTTGACCGAGGGTCCTCGTTGTTCTGTGCTGGCTACAAACTGCGACTGTCCAGAGGTCTTTCCTGATAACTCATTATTCATATGATTTTGGAGTCTGACATAGTTTGAAACAGTCATAGAAACTCTAATAATTTTCAAGGATCCAATTCGGATCATACTCACTTTGCTTTACCAACGTACACCTTCCTCCAATTTGTGACTAGAGGTGTGGTCATGGGCATGCAATCCTGCATATGAAACCTCTTGAGGAACTCTGTAGTGTCCATCCCCTGCCCCAAGAAGATTACCCCATCACTCTGCCATACCTCTAGCCCGAGGAAATAGTGCATAAGCCTTATATTCTTCATCTCAATCTCTCTTGCAAGGTTTGCCTTGCAATCCTGGGTCAAGCTATTTGCTCCAGTTAATATAAGATTGTCAACATAGAGCACTAGAATGAGCGAAAGCCCTTCAACCGTGATGTAATACAGGTTGGCATCCGCCTCACTCTTAGTGAAGCCCAATCCTCCAAGGTAGCTATCAATGCGAGTGTACCATGCTCTCGGTGCTTGTTTGAGCTCGTAAAAAACTTTCTTTAGTAAACAAACATGAGTGTCTTTGTTGAAAGTCTCAAACCCCTGCGGCTGCTCCATATATATCTCCTCCTCAGCCACCCCGTTAAGGAATGCTATCTTCACATCCATCTGGTGGATCTTCCACTCCATCTGAGCTACAAGAGCCAAAATAGTCTTGATGGGTGATTAATGTACCATTTGGGCAAACGTCTCCTCATAGTCGATGTCCTCAACCTGCGAGAAGCCCTTGACCACAAACCTGGCCTTGTACTTCTCCACACTCTCATCTTCTCCATGCTTCATCTTGTACACCCAACGTAAGCCTACTATTGATTTGCCTTATGGTCGTGGCACAATATCCCAAACATCGTTCTTCATGATGGAAGAATATTCCTCCATCATGGCATCCCACTAAGCCTCTTAAGAGGCTACCTCTTCATAATAAGAAGGCTCTGTGTCCAATAACTCAGTCATCAATGCCATACTTCTAATGTACCTTTGTGGCTACTTACTTTTCCTTAAAATAGAGCTAGGAGTCTCAACTCGCTTTTGGGCCTCTTGAATCAACCTCTTGACCCACTTGGCTCTCTCCCTCGCTCTGCTGGGAGTCACTGACTGAGTGGTTGCCTCCACTCGTCCTGGTCTCTCCTCCTCATCCTGTAGTGACTCTTGGTCAT
Source organism: Pinus tabuliformis (assembly GCA_031772625.1). Classification (NCBI taxonomy): domain Eukaryota; kingdom Viridiplantae; phylum Streptophyta; class Pinopsida; order Pinales; family Pinaceae; genus Pinus; species Pinus tabuliformis. The sequence continues at coordinate 860,017,530 of CM062812.1, forward strand.
CCTGTTGTGCGACTCGCTTGCCACTTGGTTGAGACTCAATCTGTGATATTGGTTGTGGCTCCTACTCGGGAGCGAGTAACCCCTCCTCAAGTACTCGAACCTGCTGTTGCTCTATGGATTCCCTCAGAGCTATGTCCTCCTTAAACCTCACGTTCCGCCTAGTAACTGTATTCTTGAGTATATTGACCCTATACGATTGAGATGTCTCATTGTAACCCACGAAAACTCCCTTACCCCATTCTGTTAAGGGTTATGGGGTGTTGTAAGCTCTCTCCTAATGCCCTCCTTGGCACACACGCCCTTGAAAGCATGAAAGACATCTTCCCCGCCATTATCACTCAATGCTTTGATCTTCTTCCCAGTCTGGTTTTCTACCAAGGCCTTAAAATCCATGAACTGGAGAAGACCTCCTCCTCCTTCATACAGATGATCCATGTTTTCTAAGAACAATAATCTATGAAAGTGACATAGTCCCTGTGTCATGAGAGATGGAGAAGAGAAGGGCCCACATGTGTCTGAATGTACCAACTTAAAAATCCCTTTGGCTATATTGTCTCAGCCCTAAAAAGATGACTTGGCATACTTGCCCAGTGTGCACCCCTTGCACACATCATGCTAGTGAAATGCGCTCGTGGTAGTCTTGTGGTTATTTGCTAAAGGATCTTCAATGCTCCATGATGCAAGTGCCCCTTGTGTTTGTGCTAAAGTTCCTCCATGTCTTTGCTCTGCGCACTTCTTTCCTTGTTGCTCAAGGTTGCACATGTCTCAACTTGCAACCTGTAGAGATTCTTCATCCTCACACCAATCTACGTCAATGATCCAGAAGCTAAGTGCTTGAGGTAAGCCTTATCTCTACTGAAGATGTGTTAAAATTGGTAACTAGGGTCAAACTCCATGTGGGTCATCTTATTTATGGCAGCTGATCTTTTTCTTGGATTCCTCTCGTCGAGAGGTGTAGGATTGATCTAACGATCATCCGATTCCGACAAGTATTTATGGAGATATGAATTTATTTGTATTTACTTGACAAATTGTCAAGGTTAGCGAGCAGCTAAATGTGTGGCACACATGCTCAATGTTTCATATAAATACAAGATAGGTTGAGGCATTATTCACTCATCTCATCTCTCACATTCTTCTCTCCTTAGTTGATGGGTTTACACACAAGGAGCAACACACACGTGGGAAGAATGAAGGACGAAATTGGAGGATGCAAGAAAGAAGATGTAGATCTGTTTGACTACGTTGACCAAATTTCCCTGGGGCTGCAGCAAGACGTTTTGACCAGTATTGACCAAGTGAAGACCTTTCTTGACCATGGTTTTGGTGTAGCTGTCTCTCCTAGGTAGGCCGCAGATTTTGGCACACAAACCAAGGCATTTTGACCTTTGGTTTGACCAGCGTTGACTGCCCTAGTTTGTGGTAGCAGGTTGACTTCAGTGGACTGCATTTGACTGGGTTTTTCGCACTGTTTATGGGCTGCCTCTTCTTGCTGTTGGAGGCCTAGTTGATTGGGATAATGACCAAGCAAATTGAAGGTCATTTCTATCTTGTTTGACTAGCTTTGACTTTGTTGGTTAGGGTTTGTTACTGCTGTCATAAAATTACAAATTTATGTATTTGTACTATTTCTCTCTGCTAAACTATTGAAGATTATAGAAGAATTGATCAAAGGGTTTCCCCACATTGGGGTTTGTCCTTGGTTAGCTTCCACATCTGATATCTCTTGTCTTGGCTTGTTTTCTGCCGATCTATTAATGATTTATCAACATTTTACTTAATGTTAACGTGATTGCTAAACATTGGCTAATAAGAAGAAATTGAAGTAAATTGCTCTAAGCATAGAACATACCTTAAATTAACATGGTATCAGAGCTGAGGTAAAGACAAAGCCCAAGCAAGAGAAAGAGCAAGAGTAATCACTGAAGGCTGTTGAAGCAATCTTTAAAGACTTCATGGGGTCCTCATCACACTTCCCCACTGAAGACAAGCTCCCTGAAAAGTCTGACTATCACAGATGGAAGATGTCTCTCGATTTGACATTGGAAGAGTAGGAAGTGTTGGACCATGTGAGAGGCAGAATCATTGAGCCTCCATCAAATGCATCTGTTGTTGCTAGGAACAAGTGCACCACGGGAGAAGTCAAAGCAAAGAAGATCATCCAGGACTCTATCGATAAGTGCTTGGTGCCCTACGTTTCTGAGCTGAACACCTCCAAGGAAATCTACGATAGACTGGTAAGCCTGTTTAAAGTTAGTGATGCAAATCAAGTTTTGTTCCTTAAGAATAAGCTGAAGGAAATTAAGAAAGGCAAAAATGAGAATATGCAAGCCTACTTCTTAAGGATCACCGAGATCAAGAATGATCTCCTATCAATTGGGGAAGTCATTCCTGACAGGGAACTGAACATCACAACTCTTGGAGAGCTCCCATCTGAATGGTATGTATTCAGAACCACTCTTCTCAACAATAATGTAATTCCAGGATTTGAGGAATTGATGGCGAGATGCATTCAAGAAGAGACAAGGATGGAAGAGAAGGAAATGCCTACATTTAGAGGCAATCTCGCTGCTTTCTCCTCCCGCTAAAAGGAGAAATAATTCCGAGGCAAAATCTAAGGGAAAGGCCAGAACGAAAGGTGGAAGGAAAGAAAGATGTTTCATTTGCAACAAAATTGGCCACTATGCGAGGGAGTGTCCTGATAGAAAGGGCACATGTCATGATGATGATCAAAATCACTCCCCGGGCAATTCCAACAACAATCAAAGGAAGGGCAGGTTCAATGGCAAAGGAAAGAGGAATGCTAGAAATCAAGAAAGTGGTCAACCCTCCAAGAAGGCAAGAAACTCCAGGTATGAATCTAACGTTGTTAAAAATAAGCAAGATGAATATTATCTGATATTGGCCCTCTCTACTACTTCTCCTTCGGATTCGTTGGGCAATTGGCTTATTGATAGTGGTGCCTCAAGACACTTCACTGGTTATAAAGAAGCTCTCTCTAATTTGATAGAGAAGGAGACCAACCTGGAAATTATTCTTGGAGACAACTCTAAATATCCCGTGAAAGGTGTAGGGAATGTCTCTCTTCAATTGAATGAGGGTAACACAATTCATTTGCAAGAAGTTCTATATGTACTTGATCTCAAGAAGAACATGGTGTCCATTTCGGCAATGGAAGACAAAGGCTACAAGGTGGCCTTCATCGATGGCAAGGTACGTGTATGGAAAAAGAACTTTAAATATGCTTTCACTCTTGGGTTTCGAGTTGACTCTTTATATCAAGTCGGAGGAAGTCCGCTGGGTGTCATGTCTTGTGACACATCTCTTTAGTTTGAACTATGTCACCAGAGGTTTGCTCACCTTCATTATAAATCTCTACCTGATGTGAGACAAATGGTGACTGGGATGCCCGAGTTCAAAGTAGAGCAAGAAGGTGTATGTCCTGGGTGTGCTGAAGGAAAACTCAAAAGGGGACCATTCCCCTCAAGCCATAGCAAGACCTCCGGTATATTACAGTTGGTTCACTCTGACATATCTGGTATGATGCCTGTGAACTCCTTGGGAGGATATTTATATTACCTCACTTTTACAGATGATTATTCTCGCAAGACTTGGATATACTTCTTGAAAAAGAAGGATGAAGTGTTCTCCTGGTTCCGTCACTTCAAAGCCATGATTGAGAATCAAATTGAGAAGAAGATCAAGATCTTAAGGACTGATAATGGGACCGAGTATGAATCCAATGAGTTCCATGACTTTTGTAAGGAAGCTGGCATTAAGAGGGAGACCACAACACCATACACTTATGAGTAGAATGGTGTGGCTGAAAGGAAGAATTGTACGATTATGGAAGTTGTTCGTTCCATGCTCCATGATCAAAGGCTTCCGAAGTTTCTATGTGCCGAAGTTGCAAATACTGCCGTATATGTTCAAAACCAATGTTCTCATCAAGCATTGGATTCCAAGACTCCCGAAGAGATGTTCACTAGTAAGAAACCCAATGTATCTCATTTTAGAATTTTTGGAAGTCTTGTTTATTTTCATGTGCCGAAAGAGAAAAGGAATAAATTGGGTACCTCTGGAAAGAAGGGAATCTTTGTGGGCTATAGCGAAAATACTAAGGGCTATAGAATCTATGTGGCTGGTCAAAGGGAAGTCGAGATTAGCCATGATGTCACCTTTGACGAAGATATGGCTCTTAGCAAAGTTGACAATCTTCCTATACTAAGGAAATCTGGAGAAGCTGACACCAGCGAACCGGAGGAAAAGCAAGATGAAACGATGCCCGAAGTGGAAGAACCTATGGACCTTATTGATCCCCCTGCAAGAGCCTTCCTCTTCTAAGAAGAGGCCCTCATGGATTAAGGGGACACTTGATGATGTTGAAGGACACATTGCACCCAGAGGGACTTTTTGGGAATGTAAGAAGTTGACCGGGTATCATGGATACATGACCATTATGAGCACAATCATTCAAAATGAGCCCTCATCGTTCACAAAAGATGTGAAGCATAAAGTATGGAAGGATGCTATGACTAAGGAATACGAGTCCATCATGAAGAAAGATGTCTGGGATGTGGTCCCCAGACCCCAGGACAAAACTGTTGTCACTTCAAAATGGGTTTACAGGATAAAGCATGGAGCTGATGGAAGTGCTGAAAAGTACAAGGCTCATTTTGTTGCTCATGGCTTCTCTTAGAAGGAAGGTATAGACTATGACGAGATATTTGCACCTGTTGCCCGATATACCACCATCTGCTCGATCATAGCCATTGCTGCTTCGCAAGGACGGAACCTACATCAGATGGATGTCAAGACTGTGTTCTTGCATGGTTCGATCAAAGAGGAAGTATATGTGGAACAACCCAAAGGATTTGAGATTCATGATTGAGAATCTCACGTATGTAGGTTAAAGAAAGCCCTCTATGGGCTGAAGCAAGCACCCCGAGCTTGGTATGAGAGAATTGATAGCTACTTGATGAAGCCAGGATTCACTAGGAGTGAAGCCAACCCTAACCTTTACTTTAAGGTTGAAGATGATAAACCTCTCATACTGGTGTTGTACGTTGACGACCTCTTTTTGACAGGTGCAGACCCTCTCATTCACAAATGTAAGAGGGAGTTGGCTTCTGAGTTTGAGATGAAGGACCTAGGACTGATGCACTATTTCCTAATACTGCAACTCTGGCAAAAGCCATGGGAGATTTTCCTATCTCAAGGAAAATGTGTGGTGAAGATATTGGAGAGATTCGATATGGTGGACGGCAACCCTGTGACTACCCCGATAGAGCTTGACTTCAAGAAGTTAAGCAGTAATGCTGCCGGACCTGTTTTGCAAATTGCTACCAAGTATCGTCAACTCATCGGAGCATTGATGTTCTCAATGAACTCCCATCCAGATATATGTTTTGCAGTAAACACATTGAGTCAACATATGGTTGAGCCTCACTACTCACATTGGATTGGTTCCAAGAATCTGTTGAGATAACTTCGTGGCACAATCACTCATGGGTTGAGATACACTGTCGGAGATGTGAGACTACATGGATATACCGATACTGATTGGGCCGGCAGTGTGGTGGACCAGAAGAGCACTTCCGGGTGCTGTTTCTCTTTGGGATTTGCCTCGATATCCTAGATGAGCAGGAAGCAGAAGTCGGTGGCTTTGAGCACCGCTGAGGCAGAGTACATTGCTGCGAGTATGGCCTCTTGTGAGGCTGTCTGGTTGCGGAAGATCTTCAGTGCGCTGTTTGGGTTTACATTGGATGCTACCATGATCCTGTGTGACAACCAGAGTGGGATTCGTTTATCAAAGAATCCCGTATTTCATGATCTCTCCAATATATCGATATCAGGTACCACTTTATCCGGGATATGGTACAATGGGGAGCAATAAGGCTCCAACATATCGGTACAGATGAGTAGGTCGCCGACATTCTGACGAAGCCCCTGTGATAGGTCAAATTCTTGGCTTTTTGAGATCGACTTAGAGTTGTTGAGAGACCCTCTTATGGGGGTCCTGCATGAGGCATGCATTGAGCTTTGGGAGCTTCGAGGGGCTTGGGGGTACTTGGAGCGACAAGCGACCATAGGGCGACTCACCCTCCCCTAGTGGTGCGCTATGTACAGGGTGAAAGGTTAAGCCTTCCCCTATGATACCCCATGGCGACATAGGGACAAGATGAGTGGTTCTCCTATTGATGCATCCTACCGATGAAGTTTGGGACTCATGGGAAGTACCTCTCATCTGGCTAGTGAGCAGGGAAATGGGGTTAGGTTTGAAAATGGAATTCATCAAACCTTGAAATGTGGAATGTGCATTAGTAAGGCCAAAAGGCATGACCAAAAATTCATAATGACCCTCATGAGTTCTAAATGCTGTTTTTAGAATATCTTTAGCCTTCATTCTAATTTGATCATATCTTAAACAAAGATCCAACTTGGTGAAGTAAATTGCTCCGTGTAATTCATCCAACAATTCGTCAATGACAGTGATGGGAAATTTATCTTTAATAATGAGCTTGTTGAACTCCCTCTAATCCGAACACATACTCCATGATCCATCATTCTTATATATCAATACTACTAGAGCAGAGTAAGAACTTTGACTAGGTTGAATTATGGTGCTTATAACATTTCTGCAACCATATGTTCAATTTCACTCTTTTGGGCATAGGGATATTTGTAACACTTGATGTTTGGAGGAACACTTCCTAGAATCAAATGAATAGCACAATCATGATCACAAATAGGTGGGAGGTCTTTGGGAGTCTCAAATACCTTGGAATGATTGTCCAAGACTTCTTGGAGATTTGGAGAAATAAATGATTTCGATGTTTGAACCTCTAGTGAATATCACTGTGAAGTTATGCCCCGTTGTTCTTTCTTCAGAATCTTTATCATGCCATTAGAGCTGGTTATCTTTCCTAGTTTCCCTGCTATACCCCTTAATTCAACTTCCTTTCCTTCCCAAAAATATTTCAAGAAAATCTCTTGCAAATTAAAAGCTATCGTCGCCAAATATTGTAACCATTAGACTCCTAGTACAACATCAACACCAGTCATTTGAATGGAAAGCATTGAAATATTCAATACATATCCCCCCATGGTTAGCTTGATATTACGGCACTTTCTAGAACAATTTATAACTCCTCCATTTGAAACCATCACTTGACACTCTAGTGCTGGATATAGGAAGCAATTCAATTCCTTGGCTATCTTACAATAATTTTTTTTTGGGTACTATCCGAATCAATCAACACTATTACATTTTTCTTCTTGATATATTCTTATCTTGAGAGTTTGAGGAGTCTTAATTTTTACCAATGCATTACAAGATATGGTCAAATTCATTTCTTCTTTATCTGGGGTTGGTTCCTAGTGTATATCCTCCTCTTTTAATGTTTCTTGTTCATTTTCTTCCTCTTCACAATTTATGTAAAATAATTTCTTCTCAGCACACTTATGACCTTTAATGTATTTTCCATCACAACTGTAATAAAGTCCTTTTGATTTTTTTCCCTCCAATTGTTATGGTTTCAACCTTATAGGTTGTGGAAGGCTAGGAGCAACAACACTTCCATCTTTATAGTTGTGAGTGGTAGACTTCCTTGTTTCCATAATTTTGCTTTCAACTTTTCTTGCCACCCTGAATTCTTTCTTTAATGAATCAAGTTCCCAAAGACGAACCTCATGTTGGAGGTTATCTTTTAAAGTCCCTATGAATACATCAATGCTATGCTCCTTTAGAATACCAATTACCCCGATATTCAATTTTTGGAAGTCCTCAATGTGCTTTTCTATTGAGCCCTTTTGTTTGATATTTATCAATTGGTTAAAGAAGATGTTGCTCTTTGTATCCTCATAATGTGCCATCATTTCCTCCGTAAAAATTGACCAAGTGACAAGTATTTTACTAGAAAAAAGCCATTGATACCATACAAACTGATTGGGTTCTACATATAAATATGCAATGCGTACCTTTTGCGTGTGTTGCACATCACGAAGATCAAAATATTGCTCCATTTGTAGTATCCATGTTCCCAGATCCTTGCCATCAAACTTCCTCATATCAATCTTTGGAATGCGGTGTGTCTTAAACCCAACATTGGAGTCTCTAAAATCATAATTCATATTCCTTTTGTCCTCATCATGATTTTCATGGATTACCTTGTGACCACTAGGAAGCCTTTCTTGCAACGACTTTATCAAAGCTTCCATGTCTAATTTTAAACCTTCCATATCCCCTTTTAAACAATCCATGTCTCCTTTTATTTTTTTCTCTAAACCATCCATATTAACATTTATCACTCCCAATTCATTTTTGGTTGCTCTTTGGGAGAGTGAAATTCGCTGCACTTGGTCTTGTAACTTTGATATATCATATTGTATTTCTTCCTCTTCTTCATGTGTCATATTAGAGCTTTCTGGTTGCTTATTGGGTGTGTACATTTTTTTTATTTTTATTTTTATTTTTATTGTTTCGAGGCATATTGGAATGAAATATTGATATCTATGCTTCTCTATGACTTTTGAATCATTTCAAATTGATTTTTTAGACAAAATTTATGCAAATTAAATAAAATATACACACTTTTTTTTTAGAGCTAAATATTGAGACTATTGTATCTCTGTAATTTCGGCTTTATAAGATCTGAAATTCTGTCCTATGGTAGCCCTCAGAGTCTTCTTTCGAACGCCGCAAGTCAAACCAAAATTAGATTCTTCAAGGTAAATTTATGCCCAATCCCCTGCGAAGACCTGATTATGGACTCGTTCAATAGAGTGAAATTGTAAGGAATGCTACATGTCACTGTTTCAACCTTCAACGTTGAAAATGATATACCCAAAACTTTAGTTTGTGCAATTTCAGTCAGTTTTTACAAAATTCAAATCCGATGCTCGTAGAGAAAGTTATGACGATTTTCCCAAGGTCACATGTTTGAGACTGAATTTCGGAGCATGCAAAAGTCCTAACTTTTTCGGACCATATCTCAGAAACTATAGTGAACCAAGATCTGAAATTTTTACAATATTTTGATCAAAATTTCGGCTCCATGTGATCAAAATTTCAGCTTCTGAATCTTCATAGAAAAATGTTATAGCGAAACTTCCAAGATGGTCTATTTGAAACAACAAAAACTTAGAATCCATTGCTTTGATACCAATTGTTATGCAACCAACTCACAAAACAGAAGAAAAGATAGATCAACAACTTAAAAATTATCCTCTTCGAGGGGGAAACCTCCTTTACATTACATAAATGAACAATTCTTGGATGATACAAATGATAAGACCTCCTTGGTATATATAGGAGTCTAAGGGGTCACAATATAGTCAGAGCCTACATAACAATAATAATGTAAGGGCACAACGATAACAATAATGGGCTTCTATGGGGTACAACAATAACAATATGGAGGATACATGGGCACAACAATAACAATAGGGGAATACACTAACACTAACAATAAAGGGGATACACTAGTATTATAATGACCTAACAATATTCTAAAAAGAGAACTTGGTGGACCATGAAAATATGTTCATTTAATTGCATGATTATCAAATTGTGCACTTAATGGTAGTGTCTCCCCTTGTCTTCTTAGGTTCACACCACATTTAAGAGATGATAAACTAAGGATTATCAACAAAAATACTAAATAACTGACTTCTACTTTAATTTATCAACCCAGGGACATATAAACTTAAGATGCACTATGAACAATATATGTACCTACAAAAAAACTTCCAATGTTAAAATGGTGTAGGTCACACCAGTGGGTAACAAAAATTAGTAGGGCATAAAAAGAAAAATAATTTAAAGAAGAAAAATGTTGTTGGGAAAGGGACCATTCAAAACATGACTATTGCTACTAAAAACACTGGTGGTAAGACGATGATCCATTTTACTAGTAAAATACATGAAGGGGATCATCTCACCCATCATTTTCCACTCATGGATGACATAGAAAAGTACTTTAGCTCAATGAGGTTCATAAACCTACTATTCTGACAAATTTGTTTCCTCCACTGTATCAACAACTTATGGTGGCTAATCTGTTGGAAACTGTAACTAGGTTTGGTCTTCATAATGTGTCATGTAAAATTGATTTTTGTATTTGATGTAAAAGCAAAAAAAAGAAAATTTATCATTATTATTTTTATAGCATGGGTTTCATGCTCAAGGTCATTTGTTTTAGGTCAAACACCCATTGTGTGCTACTAGGGATTTATCATAAAGTCAAAGAAGTCAAAGAGTCATTGTAATATGTAAAAGACCCTATTGGGCATCATGTATCAAGTCAAAGGAATTTATGTAAGTCAATTTGTGTCATAAATTCCCTCCAATACCAAATCGACCAAGCCATCAACATGTCGGCCTAAAAGAAAGCACAAGTTGACCTCATGATGACAATTTGGCTCCAGGGGAAGCCTATATATTACAAGCATTCGACCTCATTTGAAGATCATCTAAGAAGCTTGTTTAAGAACAAGAAAATGACAAAAAAGAAGAGAAAAGAAGAGGAGAAGGTAGGGAAGATAAGACCGAATTTTTATAGGTCTATTTTGAACTATTCCTACCACACGTGTGAATATAATTAGGGCATCATCTCATTGCAACAAGACTGAATTACAGGCCTTCCAAGAGAAGTGGAAGTTTAGGTTAATAAAGATCAAGTTTGATGGCTGAGTTTCTAAGGAAAAAGAACATCCCCAAGTGAAGGGGAAAGGAGACATATGCTTGCATATTCTGGCCACACGTGCAAGCTAGGGTTTTCTGTAGTTAGTCAGAAAAATTCAGTCATAAGTTGCAGGATCAAAATTGAGGTTGAAGGAGAAGTTGCAGTAGCTGTGAAGCAAGTTTGAATTGAGTTGGATTTGTGAGAAGCAAAATCATCAAAGTAGAAGCTGACTTGGCCTTGGAGGGGTCTTTGTCAAGGGTATTAGGTCTTGGAATTTGTCATTTGAAGATTCTATAAGAAGAGAAGAATTCTTGTGGGTTTTCCTGTCAATAGGAGAGGTTTTGGCCTTGGCTAGTAACCTATATTTTTTGTCCTCTTGTCTCATTGATCTTCATAGTTTGGTAGTTGGTTGATGATAATAACACAATAGTAATCAGGTGAAAGAAGAAACTAATTACAAGTACATCAAGTGAATTAAAAGAACATCACAAGCAATTATCAAAGTAAGAGAAATCACCCTAATCTAGCTCCCCTTCATTTTTCAACATGGTATCACAGCTAAGGTGACAACAAAAAGGAAAGGCAGCTTGAATATCATCCAATTGAAGAAGTATTCGTAAAGGATGAGCACAAGGAGAGCATCAAGGAAATTAGAGCATCAAGGAGGACTATGCATCACATATCAAGAATCATATCATCTAGAAAAAACAACACTTGGAAGAAGAAGAAGACCTCAAGGACCCTACCTCCACTGAAAAGACTCTACACACTTGAATTATTCTTGGAAGGCTTCACATTCTACACTATATCCAAAGGAAGCAAGAAGAACACTCCATCATCAAAGGAATCAAGGAAATTTCCTTTTCTTGGAAGAAAAAATCACATCTCAAACATCCTTGAAGAAGATCATCAAACAATCTTCTTCAATAATGCATCTAGTTGAATATATCATCATTAAAGGAGCATCTTCAATTGAAATGTAAGTATTCTATATTTTATGTCTCAATCTACAATGAATTCTTTTCACGAGGAGAACAATAAACTTGTTGGGTCATTGAATTATCTTTCATGGAAGATGAGAATAGATTTGATCCTCATAGAAAATGAAGTTCGTGAATATGTCATGGGCTCAATCACCAAACCTTCTCAAGATAAATCTCAAGCACTATCAAAGTATATGAAAAGAGCAATAAGAGATTAAAGAATCCTTATTGAGTCAATCAAGAATTCCCTCATTCCCTATGTAGCAAAGTTGAAGACAACAAAGTAGATCCATTAAAAATTGGTGGAATTGTTCTCTGTAAGTATTGTAGGAGAAATTATATCATTAAGAACTGAACTATACCAAATGAAGGTATCAATGGAAGAAGGGGTAGCCTCATACCTTATGAGGGTATCTCAAATAAGAGATCAACTACAAGAGCTAGGAGGAGTAATGTTTGATCATGAAATGACCACCATTGTACTCAATGCACTATCAAATGAATGGGGCAACTTTGTATCTAGTATCTATGGAAAGAAGGACACTACCCCATTCAATTATCTATGGTCATTATGAAAAATTGAAGAAACTATATTGAAGGAAAATAATGACATTGGATCAAGTGAACAAACTCAAGCATATGCAACTATGGTAAAGAAAAAAGAAAAGTCTCAAAAAAGATTTCAAAAGAAAATTGACATGTTTAGGATTCAATGCTATGAATGTAATGAATATGGGCATTTCAAAAGGAATTGTCCTAAACTCAAGAAGCAAAGCAAGAAGAAAAAGGAAATAAATGAAGCCCATGTCACCAAAGAAGTAGAAGAACTTGAAAGAAGAAGTCAAATAAGGAAGAAGTGAAAGACCTTTACTATGACTGAAATAACATAATATACTTATTTCTTTTCAGTTTGTAGAAGATAATAATAGTCATGATGGAAAGCATCATAAGTATGATACGATGCATTATAGCAGAGATTGAGATGACATCATCATAGAAGCATGGAAGGATAGCGAAAGTAGAAGTTTATATGGTTGAAGTAGTCATAGTACATGATAGAAAGGAAGTAGCTCATGACATCTTCATTAGAAGCATATAAGGATAACTGAATTAAAAGTTTGAATGATTGAAGCAAGTCATCTAGCAAGATGAGGAGATAAAGGTTTGCCACACCTCATCATCTTTAGAAAGAAGCATTTGCAGAATGAGGATGATTAAGATCCTCCATTAGAACCTTTGTTAAAAGGTTCACCTCTAATTAGAAGAAGCATGTGTCTCACAAATAGTCTACATTCCACCTTGTGTGGGGTCCACAATTTAGATGGATGATGATATGATGATAAAGATGTGAAACATGTCAATTTAGTTGAATTTCTTTCATCTTCAAGCAAGGAAATGATGCTATGTTAGAAGCAAGTCTAGATGACCACATGAAGGAAGAGGTGTGCATATCTTTGGTAATAGATAGATAAAGTCATGGTTGTAGATAGAATGGTTAAAATACTCTATCTCATGAGCGTGATTGAAGAAGAAAAGACTTTTCCTTATTAATGATACGTGAAGGTATGAATACAATGTGCCTTGAACTCTTCTACATATGGACAAGATGAAATCAACATTATATGACTTCATTAAAAAAATGAGGTGGTCGAAAACCATGGTTCCTATGATGAAGGAACTCTGTATAGAAGATCCTGAGAAATCAATATGTGAAGAAGATGGAAGAATATTTCGTGAAATATGTATCTAAAGTCACGTGAGATTAGACACGTAAGCAACATCTCATAACAAGAAGGATTAGCTATGATATCTCCATGGAGAAGGTATGAAGACCCTGATATGTATGTTGGAAGAGGATAACCTTGATAATGTATGTCTTGGACATGGATTCATACAGTGTGCGAAAGGATGTTGATGTTGCAAGAAAGCAAATGTCATGAAAAAGGGCCATCATATAGAGGTAATGTTGATTTAATATTAATTTTTAATTTTTGAAATAAAGCAATTGGTTGGGTTGTAATAGGGCTACCACAAGGAGGGTTGTAGTAATTCATCTACAACTAAGATTGGATGGAAAGATCCTGAAAGAAACATGACTCGGAAAATGTAGCAGTATAAAGGATAACCAGATGATGACAAGAAGGTCACTTTTCGATGAAGAGAAGGATGACATGACCATTGGTTCAACACTATGTTTCATTGAAGGAAAGTGATGGAGAAGACGGTCGATGCCCTACGAATAAGTTATAGAAGAAGATGGCTCCATGATGAAGAAGTTGAAGTTCATCAATGACATGATGATGTAGAAAGGAGGAGCTCTACAAGTAGCTAATAGTACCATGATCTCCACCAAAGAGAAGATAGTTGTTGTTGGTAACAAGTCACTAGTTAAGAGGGAGCTTGGGCAAGTCCCTAGTTAAGAGAGAACTTGGGTATATTAGATTCATAAGAATGAGTAGATCCTCCCTAGTTGAGAGGGAGAGATAGACACATCATTCTTGTCTTCATTATGAAGAAGGAATGGAGGATTTGGTAAGCATATGAATTCCAATACTCTTTGATGATGATTTAGCGCATCAAATAGGTAAGAGTAGTCAAAGAGGAAATTCCTTGAGGATGTGGTAATCCAAGACAAGAATGGTCCTGGAAGGAAATACCTTTTGAACATTCAGATGGGGTATGTTCCTTGAGAGACAATGAGGAAGGTGTCTATAAATCATTTGTCTCCCCAACATTGTGCTCTAATCTAGTGGAGAGATAGAGTTGTTAGTTAAGGCCTTTCTATATGACAATACTGGTTGATATGATGAGATGCACGTATATACGCTGAAAAGATAAATCATGAGATGGCTTACCAATCCGATTATTTATTCTTCAGTATGAGAACGTCCATGTACCTTGAATGTATTATGAATACCTCCCTAGTTAAGAGGCAGTTTTGGAAATTGTAACTAGGTTCAGTGTTCATAATGTATCATGTAAAATTGATTTTGGTATTTGATGTAAAAGGGAAAAATAAAATTTATTATTATTATTTTTATAGCATGGGTTTCATGCTCAAGGTCATTTTTTTAGGTCAAGCACCAATTGTGTGCTTCTAGGGCTTTGTCATAGAGTCAAAGAAGTCAAAGAGTCATTGTAGTATGTAAAATACCCTATTGGGAATCATGTATCAAGTCAAAGGAATTTATGTAAGTCAATTGTTTCATATAGGCCCTCCAATACCAAGTTGGCCTAAAAGAAAGGACAAATCGGCCTTATGATGACAATTCAGCGCCAAGGTAAGCCTATATATTGGAGGCACTTGACCTCATTTGACGATCATCCAAGAAGCTCATTTAAATCCAAGAAAGAGACCAAAAGAAGAGTGAAGAAGAGGAGAAGGTAGAGAAGATAATACTGAAGTTTTAGAGGATTGTTTTGGGCTATTCTTGCCACATGTGTGAAGATAATTAGGGCATCATCTCATTGCAGCAAGACCAAATTGTATCCCTGCCAAGAGAAGCCAAAGTTTGGGCTAATAAAGATTAAGTTTGAATCCGAGTTGCCAAGAAAAAATAAGATCCCAAAGTGAAGGAGAAAGGAGACATATTCTACCATATTCATCCATACATGTGATCTAGGGTTTCTGCAGTTATGCTAAAAATCGCAGTAACAATGTGCATGTCCAAAATTGAGGTCGAAGGAGAAGTTGTAGTAGTTGTGAAGCAAGTTTGACTTGAGTTGCCTTTGTGAGAAGCAATCTCATCAAAGGAGAAGTTGATTTGGTCTTGGAGGGGTCTTTGTCAAGGGTCTTAGGTCTTGGAATTCATCATTTTAAAATTCTATAAGAAGAGAAGAATTCTTGTGCGTTTTCCTTGCAAGAGGAGAGGTTTTGGCTATGGCCAGTAGCCTATATTTTGTGTCCTCTTATTGTTGAGAAATGCAACAAGAAATTCTCAATTTGATTTTGCCTTGATTAAATTAACAAAATTTGAATTTACACATCAACAGACAACTTGGACGATGTTAACTTGTGTGACATAGCTTGTGTCACCCAGTTTACTCAATAAATTCGAGTTGGAGGAGTTAGGGTTTAGTTAAGCATGTGTGATTGCTAATATGTAGAAATCAAAGTCATTTATTTAAGATTGTTTTTAGTTAAACTAGTTCCAACTGTTGGAGGAACTAGTGGAGGGTCAAGTTCTACAGTGGGACTTCATTCAAACTCAGTGATTATCTAGTTAACTAATCAACAAGCCCAAAATAACTAGTGCACATAGAGAATTTGAGTTCCCCATCCTTGGTGGAGATTCCAAGGCAATATAATATCAGTTGTAGACTAGTTTTGAGTGTACAGGTGTTGCAAGCATTCAGATGATCAACCTAAGGAATCAAACAATTCAATTTTAGGACTTTCCTAAATAATAGGGGTCTACTACCTTATGGAATAACACAAGGAAATAGGAGATCAAGAAGAAGAAAAAATTGAATAGGTCTGGGTCAGAGGCCTTCATTGAGAAGAGATATAGGTTACAAACTTGCGGGGTGTGCTTAGTTGAGCAAAGCAATTGTAATACATCTCTATTCATTTGATTAATGCAAACAAGCATTGAGGTTTTTTGCAGATTTCTTTCCCCAGATAAAAATACTTGTTGCATGTGTATTATTTCTTCTTGCATGTCTGAGATTTTTGTTCTAAATTTGTGAATTAATGTTCGCAAAGTAGCAGTGTAGGTTTGTGTCTTGTAATTTCGATTAAAGCAGGAAATTCAAAGTTGTTTCTCAGAGGTTCAAATTTGAAGATCAACATAGCAGGATTTCTTCAAAGCTGAGAATATGGCCTTCAATGGACTAAGGCTAGAGTATGCCTTGGAAGACACCTCAAATTTTGTTGCATGGAAGGACCACATGGAGGTAGTATTGGATGACAATGGATTGCTTGAATATGTCAAGACATATTCCAAGACCACCAGTAATTGATGTTTAGGAACTTACATAATGGAAGAAAGATGTATCCATGGTGAGGAGAATAATATTGGAGGGAGTGTGAGATCATATTGTCTCGAATATCCACAGAAAAGAAACTCCGTTCACGATGTGGAGTGCATTGGCAGAATTATTCGATAATAGTAGTGACCATAGGAAGCTGGCGCTCAAGGATAAAATTTGAAGCATAAAGATGCAGAAGACTGACACTATATCGCAATATCTGAGCAGGTTCACACAATGTCGTGATGAACTGATGAGGTTGGTGTTACTGTCCCTAAAGATGACTTGCTAAGCCTAGCCCTTTTGGGCCTTCTTAAGAGCTGGCATAACTACAAAGATTTGGTGAATGAGAGGGAGGAACTATCGAATTGGGAGTGCTTATGGTCTGATTTGGTACACAAGGAAATAAGGCGGAATGCAAGATATGGGACTTCATCCAAGGGGGAGGATGAAGAAAAATTTGCACTGGATAGAAAGGAAAAGAATGGAAAAGGGAATGTTACCGCTCAAACTAGCAAGGGACCTAAAGGGGATTCCTAAAGGGAAAATGCTAGACCAAGGGCAACAAATGGAGACTTAGCCCACTGTGACTGAAAACTATGGTTCCCTTCTATTTACGAACTTTCACCGATGGGAGGAGACCCAATATATTATGGAGTCACCAATGAAGGATAAATCAATAAGTGGATATGGAGTGACCCAAATAGTCCCTTTCCGAAAGAGGTTGAAGAATAGAGCTTGATTGCTTTCTAAATAAGGTACAATGTCTTCTAGGAGAGGAATGAGAGGATTTGAGGGTTAGGTTTAGGGGATATGATTCGTGAAATATTTTCCCAATCCCTAAAATCCTTATTGAAATTGGTATCCCAGATGATTCTTGAAGAATTGTCTTTTCAAAGGAATGGGACCAAGTGGACCCAATATAGGGTAGGGGAAAGATTATGGCAACCAATGATGTTCTTACCCTAGACAAGGTGAGGGAAAGGATCAAAGGAATAATTTTTACTTAAAGGTATTGAATTGATCCTATGAGGTACTAGCCTTGGGGATGCTAGGGAAAAGTTTGATCTCAGAGCTAGGGCTTGGATTTTCTCACAACTCCACCGTTGGAATGACCTAAAATTTGATGGAGGTCTTGAGGAGACACCATCGTAGGAGAGGCTAGGAGATTGAACTTTTTGGAGGGATAGTTTGCGAGGAAAATGATGCCCTAGGTGACCCAATTTGGCTAGACCTAGATGAAGGTGAAAAAGGTATAATTTTAGGTGGCCACCTCTTGGTAGATTAGTGCCTTAGTCTTGAGAGAATGGAGTCTATGATGAATATGATGAGGAAATTTGGTTCTTGGTCAAGGAGGCCTCAAGAGTACTTCACTAGCCTTCTAGGTCAAAGAGAAGCAAGATTGTAGCATTTATACTTCAATGTGAAAAAGGTGATGGCTTATCAAGGTCAATTCGTTAATAGAATTACCCCTAAGATATTTCGTTCACATTACATGGCCCATACATTGAGAGATGCTATAATAGAGACAAAATTCCACAATTTAAAGCAGTAAATGCATGTAATAATTAGCCCTAAAATTAGCGAAAATCCCAGTCCAATGTATATGACAAAGTAAAACAAGAATAACATTAAAAGAATGTACTTACACATAATAGAATATATCGAACCATCCACAATTTGACAAGAGAGAAGCTCCAAGACAAGATAAACCAAATACACACATCAAAATTCATCCATAAAGCTCCAATCCATGCTCCAGAAAAAGTGTGAAATTCTCAAGAGAGAAGATATCCAATCCAAAGTGATCATGAGAAAATGAATTCATTTCATTTGTATTTATACACTAATGAGGAGTTCGAATTAGCCTCCTTGGCCTACATAAGCCCCAAAAATAAAATAATGTTCTAATAATCTAACTTTTGGTGACAAGCCCACCAAACTAACTCATAAATGAAAGAATAAGCCTCTCAAAAGGTCAAATAATAATCTATGCATGTCTTAGGGCCCTTTAAGAGGCCTAATGAGATCCATGGTTGCTATAATGAAGAGTAGGATCCTCAAAAGTGATGGAAAAGGGGTTGGCCCCTTGTTCTCCAAGCAATAAACCTGTGGTGCTCCCAATGGGTGTGGGGGCACAATGATAACCTCACGGGTCTCCAAATTAGTAGAGGATGCCTATATATCGTTTGCAAGGGCTCTGATGATTGTGTATGGGATGCCACATCATTCTACAAGTCCCGGGTCAGCGGCGAAGTGCATGGTACATCTCCGGGGCTGGTTGGGCAAGGTTGAACCGAGTGCATCATCCTCGTCCAATGGGAGTATCTCGAGCATCTCTGACCATCCTCGGGGATCCATGGAGTGCTGTCTACTGCTGTGATGGCCCATGGATTTCAATGCACACCCTACATGTTCCAATGTAGCCCTTTGGAGGATTAGGACCCCGTATAGGGAGACCAAACCCAATATGGAGACTATCTATAATCCTGCATAAGATCCAATGCATCCCCTAGCCTTCCAGTATAACAAGTCATTAGAGAAATTGAGTAAATGAGCTTACTGATCATGGACCACAAGTGGAGACTTTATAATGGCATTCCCTTCCATAATGGGCTTCAGGATGTGCCAATGTCTCCTAAACTCCAAATGGGGTTAACCAAGAATCCCATTAAGTGGTTTATACTTCTAAAGGGGATAATATATTCAAGGTACATCCTTCAAAAGATGGTGGCATGTGAAAAATAGGTGAATGAAGTAGAGAATGAGGAAGGGGCAGCCCTGGGCCACATGCTGGGGTACAAGGGTAGCTAATAAAAGGAAAGCCCACACTTGGGTTTATAATGTATAGGAGGGAGCAATCGTGGTTCATGAGGTGTCTCGACCTTGATTTTTCCACCATTCGTTATATTCCTTTTTCCTTTTTTATGGTTTTCTTTGATTCACTGCTCAGGGCTCAAGGGGTAAGAGCATGATGCATAAGATATAGCAGTGAATACTCCCTTTAAGATAGGGCGGGACATTTATCACCAGGGGTTGGGACAATCATGGGTTCATTTATGATGAAGGAGGTTCATAGAATCAATAGGAACTAGGGTGATGGCGATGGTGATGGGGTAGATCTCATGTATTGGCTTTCCCCCACGTGCTAAATGTGTTTGTCCCGACCATCTTTTTCATTTTGCGGTACATTTTCTTGTTGAATGTGGCCAAATATGCTTTTATATTTTTTTTTAGTTGCATCAACCTCCGAGCATCATTCTAGGCCATGACCTGAGGTGTGGGCAAGGGAAAGGGGTGAGATAACCCTATGTAGACCTAGTGGAGGAATGTGGACACAGGTGAGAGGGATGATGAATGGGGTAACAATGAGTGAAAATGGGGTAATATAAGTGGATAATGGAGCGAGACCACGCAACCAAAATTGGGGTTTCCCATGAAATACCATCCCTAAAGTAAAATGGTTAGTAAAGGAGATCCCATGAAGCTAGAATGCAAGGTTAATATCCAAAAGGGGTCTAGGGGACAAGGGCACAAACCTAACCCATTATTTTTGCTGAATCCCCCCATTAATCCATGCTTAGATGTGTCCATGATAAGAAAACTACAATACTCAATTACCAAATGACAAGGCATACCTTTAGGTTCGGGAGGCCCAACTTCAAACATACGATCATGTAAGATGGGTGAGGGACCACATGGCTGACTTAGGTGGCAGAGAAGTGGCACAATGAGCTAGCTAGTGGTTGCAAGGGGCTGTTGGCTATTGGCTGAGGACCATCTTGGGAAAAAAAATCTCATAGGGATATCACCCACAAAATGGCGGGTAACATCTGGCTCCAACTGGGACGTGATCTCTTGAAGAAGTGGTTGAAGCTCGGTAGGTCACGAGAACTCCAACAATCTCTTGGTTACTGCAAAAATTTCACTTGCACATATAATGGATGGAAAAACATGGGGCAACATGTTTTCGTGGCATCTCATGATCGCAGATGATATATACTAGGTCATAAAATCAATAGAAAATAAAATATGTAAATATGCAATGCATCCTACTCTACCATGCATATAATACAATGTCAAGTCTCAAGGAAGGAGATGATACGACTTAATTTGACCGACTCATGCCAAAGTTCATCGTTCAGTTTGGAAATGTAGTAATAATCATCCCCAACCATTCCATGAATCTTGACAAGTATGGGATCTTTATCAACCAAGACTAAATCCCCAACCTTATATTCTTTCTTAGGCTTCCAATTTTTGCTTGTTTGAGAGGTTGGCTACTTGTGGATACACACTTCTTGATCAGGGAGAATAGGGGAAGGTTTCTTGATCTCGCATGCGTTGTAATAGGGTCTAGGCTTGATCACATGAGGTAAGTAAGTAGGCTCCCTATAAAGGATAAAAGGGGTTCCATTGGATTGCGGGATGCTTGCATATGATAGGTCCATTTGAACATGGTCCCCAATGGTAGCTCCCCATTTCCTGGATAATAACATTCCCGACACGTCAGGAATATCAATAACAATAACATTCATGAGGAGGGATATATCAGGATTCCTAGCTAAATAAACCTTAAGGTCTTTAATGATACCTTCCACTTCCACAGGCTTGGAATTAAAACCACACACCTTTTTATATGGTCGAGTGATGTTGAGACCCAATTGCTTCATAATAGTCAAAGATATGATATTTGTGAAATCCCCTAAGTCTAACATACAATTATGTAAGAAGAAGTTATTTATAGCCAAAGTGAGCAAGAAATGTTCATGCCTAGGGTTTCGGTTAGGAATATGAATGTTTTGCAATTCTTCAGGTAGTTCTTCTTCTTGAATCCTCGTGGACTTCTTAATTCGTTGTTGTTGCTTGAGAAGCTTAGCAATCTCCTTTAGAGGAACATGTATAGTCATTTTTCCTACAGTAGCCCTTATGTCGATGTGAAGTTTAATTTCCTTACCCTTCTCCTTCTTCTTGATATATTCTTTCCTAGGAGGATCCTTTTTCGGATTGACTTTTGTTGGGGGATCCTTCCTGAGAGGAATTTTGGGGATGGATTATTTGAGAGGGACTTGCTTAGGTGATGGATCTTCCTTAGGTGATTCCTTAGGAGGTGAGGGGTGTTTTCCCTTTTCCTTTCGAGAATATTGGATCCCTTTGAATCTTCCCTGGCTATCAGAGTTAAGAATGGATTCTTCCTTTTCTTATTTAAGGGTGACCTCACTAATAGGATGATGTGTGTATGACTTCCCCAACAAAATTTTGAAGATGTCAGATTCCACAAGATTGGCTTGTTCATCAGTTTGTTAATTCTCACTTTCCTCCCCCCCACTTTCCTCATCCTCAGATGAAGACTCTGGCTCAACGACATTAGTTGGAGCCAAAGTGTTTGGGATTTGAGAAGAGCTTCGCCTATCTTCTTCACTTTTATTTTTTGGAAAATGATTTCTTTTTGGGATAAAACTCGACTTTTGGGCCCTTTCCAAGGCAGTGATTTTTTCATGACAACCCTGTCACGTGCATTAGCCATTAGGGAAATTTTGAGGTCTAAAATGGGCCTCCTAATAAAAATGTACAACCAAAATAAACTTTATAAGAACCAATAGGATTCAAGATGATGATGTCAACCATGGGGGATGATTCACCATTTTTGGAGTAAAAATTTTAAAAAATAATTAAAATAATAAAACTAATTTTTCAACTTATCTCCCTAAGGTTTTACTCTAATTTCGAGCGGGAGTACTCGTTGGATGCAAAAATTGATTCCTCATCCAATGAGTAACCATGCTACGTACTTTCGATGGACCCTACTACACAAAAAATGAGAAACACATGAAAAAACATGACTACAATCACTTTTTTCATGTATTTCTCATTTTTCATGTAGCAGGGTTTATCAAAAGTATGCAACATAGGTAGTCCTTGTATGTGGAATCAAATTCTGCATCCAACGAGTGTTGCTGCTCAAAATTTGAGTAAACCTATAAGGAGATAAGTTGAAAATATGAGTTGAAAAAATAGTTTTTTCTTTTTTACCTCTAAAATTTGATGATGTAATCTAATATTATTTTATTATTTCTGCTATTATTTTATAATTTCCTTTGGAGGCTCATTTTAGACCTCAAAATTGCCCTAATGTTCTTTAGTGAAATTTTCCATCCTTTTGAGAATGGAAAGGAGAGTTTCCTCATTTTGATCTTTGGACTTCTCCTTCTTGATTTCAACTTTAGCTTTAGGGTGGTCATTGATGTCAACCTTTGAGATTCATATGTTTTCTTCAACTTCCATTGCCATTTCTTTAGCCTCAACCAAAGTGGAAGGTTTCTTATCCCTTAACACATAGGTGAGGTGGCCACCCACTTCCTTTATGAATTTATCAAGGATGTTGGCTTCATATGGAGTCAAATGATCAGGTATATATTTGACTAACCTATCAAACTTTTGAATGAACTCTCGCACATCCTCCCTTCCCTTGGTTATTTGGTAGAATTTTTCAATGTTGAAGGTCCTTTGGGCATTGCATGACCATCTCTTCATGAATAGGTCTTCAAATTCATTGGAGTCTTGTATGCATGCAGGGGGAAGGCTAAGATACCAATCTCTTGCTTGCCCCTCAAGTGATAAGGCAAAAAGCATCATGAGCCTATCTTAATCAAAGATCATTCTAGGGGACATTTGCCAATAGAATTCTTCAAAGAAACCATGGGCAGTCCAAGTAGCATCCCCTTTGAATTTGGGTAACCATCGGTTATATTTCTCAAGTAGTGGGTTGGGATCATTAATCAATTTCAAAGGGGCAAAGACACTAACTAAGTGTCTTTCACTCTTGGTCATCTTGGGTTGATTTTTTTCGGGCTCAGTGTTTGAACTAGATGGCATCTTTGGAGATGGATCGCTGGCCTTCTCAAATTTAGGGAAAAGAGAGGTTCCAATAGGTGATGGAGTTCGCTCTCCCATTTTTGGCAGCAACTCTAATTAAAGGAGGAATATTTTCTCCTTCAAGTAAACTAGGGGATTAGACAATGTGTGGAGTCGCCAGAGGAACATTTTATAAATGTCGTCAGTGAATCAATTCCTCAATGATTCACTAAGGAGGTAGACCTACATCATCCCCGACAACAATGCAAAAATGTTCCCGCTCAAACTAGTAGGGGACCTAAAGGGGATTCTTAAAGGGAAAATGCTAGACCAAGGGCAACAAATGGAGATTTAGCCCACTGTCACCTTAGCTAAGGCTCCATTCTATTTACAAATTTTCATCGATGGGAGGAGACCCGACATACTATGGAGTCACCAATGAAGGATAAATCAATAAGTGGATATGGAATGACCCAAATAGTCCCTTTCCAAAAGAGGTTGAAGAATAGAACTTGCTTTCTTTTTAAACAAGGTACAATGTCTTCTAGGAGATGAATGAGAGGATTTGAGGGTTATGTTTAGGGGATATGATTTGTGAAAGAGTTTCCAAATTCCTATAATCCTTATTGAAATTGGTATCTCAGATGTTTCTTGAAGAATTGTCTTTTCAAAGGAATGGGACCACACAAGACCAAGTGGAACCGGTCTAGGGTAGGAGGAAAGAGTATGGAAACCAATGACGTTATTACCCTACACAAGGTGGGGGAAAGGGTCAAAGAAAGAATTTTCACTTAAAGGTGTTGAATTGATCCTATGAGGCACTAGCCTTGGGGATGCCAGGGAAAAGTTTGATCTCGGAGCTAGGGCTTGTATTTTCTCACAACTCCACCATCGGAATGGCCTCAAGTTTAGAGGAGGTCTTGAGGAGACAACAGTACATGAGAGGCTAGGAGATCAAACTTTTTGGAGCGATAGTTTGCCGGGAAAATGATGCCCTAGGTGATCCAATTTTGCTAGACTTAGGAGAAGGTGAAAAATGTATAATTTTAGGTGACCACCTCTTGGTAGATCAGTGCCTTAGTCTTGGGAGAATGGAGTTTATGATGAATATGAGTGAGGAACTTTGGTTCTTGGTCAAGGATGCCTCAAGAGTACTTCTATCTTGAGAGTTTGAGGAGTGGTAATTCTTTCCAATGCGTTACAAGATATGGTCAGATTCATTTCTTCTTTCTCTGGGGTGGGTTCCTGGTGTATATCCTCTTCTTTTGATGCTTCTTGATCCTTTTCTTCCTCCTCTTCATAATCTATGTAAAATAATTTCTTCTCAGCACACTTATGACCTTTAGTGTATTTTCTATCACAATTGTAACAAAGCCCTTTTTATTTTTTTTCTTCCAATTGTTGTGGTGTAAACCTTGTAGGTTGTGGAAGGCTAGGAGAGAAAACACTTCCATAATTATAGTCGTGAGTGGTGTGATTCCTTGTTTCCATAATTTCGCTTTCAATTTTTCTTGCCCACCTGAATGCCTTCTCCAATGAATCAGGTTCCCAAAGACGAACCTCGTGTTGAATGTTATCCTTTAAAGTCCATATGAAGACATCAATCATTTTCTTCTCTGGAATATCATTTACCCTTATATTCAATTTTTGGAAGTCCTCAATGTGCTCTGCCATTGAACCCTTTTGTTTGAGATTTATCAATTGACTAAAGAAGGTGTTTCTCTTTGTATCCTCATAATGTGCTATCATTTCCTCCGTGAAAATTGACCACATGACAAGTGGTTTACGAGAAAAAATCCCTTTATACCATAAAAATTGATTCAGTTCTAAATAATTAGATGCAATACATACCTTTCGTAATAGTGGTACACCATGTAGATCAAAATGTTTCTCCATCTGTAGTATTAGATTTACCAGATCCTGGCCATCAAACTTCCTCATCTCGCTTTTTCTTGATTTTAGGAGCTCGATCTTGAAACGACTGTAACTCTGTACTTTCAGATCTTTAAGTTCTAAAATTTCGGTTTGTAATAGCCCTCTGAGTCCTCTTTCTAACCCCGCAAGTTTGATCAAGATTTGATTCTCCAATGAAGAGTTATGCCAAATCTCCCACTATGACCTGAGTATAGACTAGTTCAGTAGAGTGAACTTGTACGACGTGCCGCAGGTCACCATTTCCACCTTAGGTTCTAAAAATGATACCCAAAAAACTACAGTCCGTTATCTTTCTGTAACTTCTTACGAAAATTCAATCTGATGCTCAGAGCAAAAGTTATGACTATTTTCCCAAGGTGACCTGTTTGGAATGTAATTCGAGGGTCCACAAAAACCCTAACTTCTTTAGATAATATCTTTGCAAATATTGCGAGATAGGATCTGAAATTCGGAGCCGAGGTTTAGAACGATTTCGTCTCCAATGGTTTTTTTTTAGCTTCTTAAACTTCGTAGCGAAAGAGTTGTAGTGAAAATTCCACGATGACATGTTTTAGATGAAATTATGGAGCTTGCAAAAACCCTAACTTTCGTAGATCATATCTCTGAGGATATAGCGAGACAAAATTTGAAATTTAGACCCGAAGTTTAGAGAGATTTCATCTCAAATGGGTTTTGTTTTTAGCTTCTTAAACGTCGCCGAAATTTTTTTTATAGCGAAAATACCACGATGACCTGTTTGGAGAAGCGAAACCCTAGAATCCAAAGCTCTGATACCAAATGTTACGAAACCAACTCACAAAAAGATAGAAAAGATAGATCAACGCCTTAGAATTTAGCCTCTTCGAAGGGGAAACCTCCTTTACATTGCACAAATGAACAATTCTTCAATGATACAAATGACAAGACCTCATTTCTATATATAGGAGTCTAAGGGGTCATAATATAATCAGAGCCGACATAACAATAATAATGTACGGGAAAAATAATAACAATAGTGGGCTTCTATGGGGCACTATAATAATAATATGGGGACTACATGGGCACAAAAATATAATAAGGGGGTTGTACTAATAACAATAAGGGGTTACACTAGTAGTATAGGGACTTAACTTTTGTCTATAGCTTTGGAAAGTTTACTCACTTCCCTATTCCAAAGCCCTACACTTAATCTATTGTAGGTGGAAAAGAGCCCTGAGAATAAAAATTTCTAAATTGATTTTAATTAGCATTGATTTTTATAGTTGTTGTTACACAAAGGTACTGGATGTGAAACTTTGATGAAATTATGACTTGACACAATCCTAATGCAATCGAAAATGATGATATGATCTTTTTGTTTCAATGAAAATCTATCTAAGGCAGGGAAATATTTTTTCACTTTTTTAACTGAAATATAAACAGAAACTCAAAACCCCACTATAAATTTTTCCCTAAAATGAAAATAAACAATTTCAAATCACCTGAATATTGAAAACAATTTCAAATCTTCACTTTTCACAGTAACACAAGTAAACAAGAAATCTTTATTTTCATACAAGCACTCAGAAATTTGAAGAATGCAACAAGAAAGCAATGATGTCTAACACCGAACTTTTCCCTAATTGAATGCTACATATTTGCTTGCAATAACTAATTTAGTTCATGAATACCTCCAGCAAATAGACGAAAAAATGATCTTGCATTCCAGGACTAGCATATGAAGTATTTTCATAAACCAAACCTAATCCTGTGAATCATTCACTTTGGCATCCAAAATAAACTTTTGATAAAATAAATATGGAATTAAGACCTGATTTTATCCACAAAACAAAGATAGAAAGTCAACTTAAAAAGACCAATAAATCTCTCTCTTGATAGGTCGGCCATTCATGAGACAAGACTCAAACCTAATTTGCAAAGCAAGACCAATCACAAGAAAAAACTAAAATAACATTCAATCAGAATGACAAACACTTGCAGGTGTAAAATAATAGGAAAAAAATTGGATTTGAAGAGGAAACACGTGATTTTTTTAAAAATTCTAGGCATGTGCACAGGCTCTGGAGTAAACCAATACGCATGCACTCTGTTGCTAAAAGGTAAGTGCTAATATATGCACAATGTGCCTACAGTAAAAGTGTGCATAGTGGGGAAATTTAAGAAAAAATAACAACAAACCAAATCCAACCTAAAATCAAAATTTCTAAACTTTCCAGACACTCAAGTAAGGCTTGTGCAGTAGGTTGAAAAGATCAAACAAGGAAAAAGAGAGAGGTTGAAACATCTCCCCAGTGGATTCACCAATTTGCTATGTGGAAAAATCCCTCTTGTAGAAATGAGTGATCTCCCTAGACTTCGAAGAACCCTATTAACAAACACACAATAATTTCTAACTTTATCTAAGTTCCGATTGTTTGAAATCAAATAGAATGAAATAAGCCTCTTACCGATTTAGTGAATTGATTGATGAAGTCCCTCAAAGATTTTGACCACTCACTCTTTGATGCTCTAAATGTCCTCTCGTCGCTCTCAACAAATTCTCCGTAATTTCCTAAAAGAGATCTACAAAGATAGGGACAAACAAGAGATCAAAGCTTACAACATATAATCAAAGAGATAAATGAACTAATTAACCAATTATACATGTGAACTGATTAATTATGTAACCAAAAATTATGTAGGTGATCAATGAATCCTACAAATTAAATCAATGAATATGTATCTGAGAAAGAACAATTGCTTATATTCATAAAATTGGAGAAAAGCCTTACAACCATGTAGCCTTGATGTAGCAAGCCCCTTCTGCAATCTCCAACCCTCTCCCTTGCAAGAAAATCCTTCCTACCTAATCATAACAGTATAAACCTACTTCCAATAGTCCTCTTCCAATTCTCAAAACTGTAGTGGTTTTATAGGCCAAGAATGGGATGTTATGGATCCATTCTCCAAGGGATGAGATCCATTATTAGTGGGATAGAGGTACCACAAAGGAAGGGAAATTACTCCTTGATGGGAGGGATCAACATTGAATAGGAACTCATTTGAAGCTTGTTGGTTGGGATAGATTGTTCTAGACTTTACTTTTTATTTTTACATACTTCAATTCATGTTCGCAGGTCATCGTGGAAGACAATGCATACTTATGCACAAATAATAATGGTCTTCCCTGTGTATGTGCATGAATTAGCTAGGAAACTATGAACATAGCCAAAATCAGGGTTTTGTACCATAGGATCTAGAAATTCCACTTTATTTGGGATAATTTAGTTCCAAACTTTGCGGGGTAATGCTCCGAAACACATGTGTGGATAGGAAGAGATCTAAACCGATGGTCATTTGCCTAATGTGATAAAATCACGTGTAACGGGAAGAAATAAAAAGTTGGCCATCTTGAAAAAATCATGGGCAATAATGAAGACCATAGTGAACGTTCAAAAGGCAGCAGGGAAATCATAACACCAAGTGTTGATTTAGAGGATGACATTATTAAAAAAAAAAACAAAATTTCATTCGAAATTGGTTGATAAAGACAAACTTAATTGACGGTGGTTGTACATTTCAACTTAATGTATACCAATTATATAAGCCAAATGAAGGACAATCTAAATATAAAATTAGAAAGTCACACCACATGCATGTTCATAACTTGAAAACATTGATTAGGTACAATCCATATGCACATGTGGTTGATTATGTGCTTCTTGTTGATCCAATTCAATTTCCCAGCAAAGAGGCATTTGATAAGTCAATATGTTTTGAATACAAATTTTATTTAATTAGGGGGAACCATTCTGCATATGCTAGAAGATAATTGATGGAGGAATATCCCAATAACTCGTGTTTTGAAACAGTGAAATGTATCTTTTATGTTGGTTTAACATATACAAAAGAAAATTTATTAACATGGGATCATAATAGAGATAATGAGGATAGGATGTCTATGAATTTCATCAAAAGGGTTAGATTTATTCATAGCAAATTTGAAGAAAAATTTGGTAGGGATAAGATAAAGGTTAGTGTAAGATTTCAGAAGGAATGTTGTATGGAAATAGATTATCAAATTGAGGAAAAAATCAATTCAAAAGGTGACAAAGTAAATTCAGATATATTCAGAGGTATGGATAACATTTTGCAGTTGGCATTTAGAACTAGAGAGATACGGGAATTGATTAATGAGATTTTCGACATGTGGGAGAACACTGCCATAAAAAACCAGAAGGCTAAAAAGTATAAACCATTGATATGTACTAGTAATAAGACAGGTCCTGAAATCAAACACCTTCCAGAAGATATCACTGTCACACCTTGGAGAACAATGCAAGGAGTGAAGGATAACAAACTTGTCAAATCAATATTATCTCGTGTGAATTCAGGTGAATTATCATTGGACGAAATGTGTGAGGAATTTCAAAAGTAAGTTTACTAAATTATTTTTACTTATTTTTGGATTATAATTTTCTTTTAAATATAACATATTTTTGTTGATAGAATTTGTTATACATATCACTATATTAACATTTTTTACTTTATTTATTCAGTCACAAGGTTTATATGAAAATACAATAACAGATGGTTAAATTGTTGAATGAAGATAGTTGGGATGATGTTGCACACAACTACTCAGATTCAAGTTCTACATCAACATAAAATATTTTTATCTTACATTTAAAAATGTATGTTGATTTATACATTCATATTTATTCATATGTATACTATTTTTATTTTATTACTTATACATATATTTGTTTATTTCATTAAAGATGTTGAAAAAGGATGCAAATGGAGTACCAGATAGTTTCAAAACCTTTATTGAAAAAATTAAGTTGGAAAGGCTAAGAAAGAAGTGCCTTAAGAATGTTGAACTTGATCCTAGTCTCAAGCACTTCACTTGGAATGTGATCCAGACTATCCAATATCAAATAATACAAGGTGATTGTGAAGGCATTGCAAAACTCATTCCTAAAAGGGATCATTCTCTAGTTATTGCAGATATTCCTCATGGTTTCAATTTCCGAAACATCGCATATGATAATGAGCCTTATATTTATCATGTTTTTAGTAAAGTTGTTACAAGATTTCATCAAGTCGCAACATCACAATTTTGGATATTTGTGACATTTCATTCAAACACACAATTTCCAATGTTATTATCAAGCTTCAAGGGAAAAGAAAACTCAAGGATGCAACTTACATGGTAAGACATTGAAATTGAATGTTTAATTAATGCTAAAAAAAATATTTATGTACAAGTTTATTGAACTTTTACTATTTCATGTTACAAAAAAAAGTCAAATATTATTATTTGCGGAGATCAACCAATTATAAGTGATTGTGAGTTCATTCATGTTGAATGTTGGACAAAAGATGATAGTTATAAGCATATGCTTCTGAATCAGGTAGATGGAAAGAGTCAAAGCCAAGTACTGGCTCATGATGCTATTGTGAAAAAACTAACATATCAAGATAAAGAAGCAAAAGGAGAGATAGTTAAAATTATCAAAAACCATAGACATTGATTAACTATCTTATGGATTTATGTTCAAATGAAGGACATTAGGTTTTGGATTTATTCTCAGGTTCAAGTAAGTTTTATTATATAAAAATGAATTTCAATATTTTCTTTTTAAATTTTTATGTGTTAATACTAATTTAATTAATTATTTCTTATGTACTTGATGATTAGGTACAACGCTAGCATGTTGCTGACAAAAAGGAGAAATTGCATTAACATTGAAAAAGACTCACTACAATGCAATTTTATTCAACAAAGAATTATTGCTATTTAATTTCTTCTAGATGCAATGCAAGAAGTTGGTTTGAGGAATGGGGATTTTAATGAATCTTGCGTGGAAAAAAGGAAAGGAACCTCAACCACCATTAGATGGAAGGATTGGAAATGGATACTTTGGGAGATTTGTAGACATCAGGCAAGTGCAATGACAAAGTGAATAAATGGACACATTTTCAGTATTTGGTAATAAAACAAATTCCTAATAAAAATAACAAAAATTTGAATGCTAAATGTAATGTTACCATTTTGATCTATTTGCTTCCGATAGTTGTACCACTTCAACATCCGAATTGATACTAGTTGTCCTACACATATTCATGAGAACAATGAGGAAAACTTAGATTAAATTTTACCAAATATTAAATTTAATTGCATGAATGAATGATAATTAAAAAGAATTGATTGCATGAATACCTAAATGAGCTCCTCTTAGTTTTGAGAATAAATTATTGGTTTGGTTTAATATTGGAGCAAACCTCCCTCCACTTGACGAAGCATCAACAAAGTCAACATGGAATTTTTTGTTGCTCTATTGGATCAAGGGTGTTTTTATCCAAGATTATCCAAATCCTAAATTATTCTCTACTGAATAGGGCCAGCCACGTGTAGGAAAAGGATCTCATGGCCCCTCCCCCCCTCATATCATTCTCAATTCCCTGGTACCCAATCTATCTACTAGGAAATAGTCGAAAGAAAAACATTAAGATATATAAAGAAATAAATAACAACATTCATTCATTTGTGGATCCACAAAATATTTCATTTCAATAAATTTTATCATAAAAAATATGTTTACATAATATGAAACAAGGTCGATCTAATTATATTACAAGTAAAATAATTTATTATTCAATCTCTTTATCAATTTTAGGAATTTAGCAAGGGTGTCTTCATCCCATTCAACTATTATGATATTTGTATGTCTTGCTCCTGACCTGGTCATATGTCTATACTGTTGCAAGGGGGGTAGAGCAACAACTGTAACTAAAATTGACAAGGTTCTATTACACTATCCACTTATCACGTATTGCTTAATTGAATCATACCAAGCCTTGCATTTTATTGAAAGGCTTGGTATGCTTTAATTGTTTTTTGTTATTATTCATTATTTCATTTCAATAAATTTTATCATAAAAATATGTTTACATAATATGAAACAAGGTCGTTCTAATTATATTACAAATATAGTCATTTATTATTTGGTCTCTTTCTCTTTTTTAAGAATTTAGCAAGGATTTATTCATCCCCTTCAAATGTTATGAACTTTGTATGTGTTTCTCCTAGCCTGGCCATATGTCTATGTTGCTGCAACGGGGGCGGAGCAACAACAGAAATAAGAAAGAAATGTTAAATTCATATTTGTAGTTATTATTATTACAAGTGTTTTATTAATAAAAATAGTAGTAGGGTGTTCTTTACTTGCTTTAGTAGTGGTGGGAAGCAGAGTACTTTTGGATGTGGCCATATGTTCCTCCTCTTGTCTGGCCTAACCCTGTACATGCTTTGGAGTAGAAAAAATAAAGGTTATAATTGCTATACCATTTGCATCTAAATATTTTTAATTGTAATCCATACTACAATTTTTTTTATAACACATGAAATACTTCCAGTACCGAGTTTAACATCAATTTTAAGAGGCATTCCACCGTCACTAGGCTCATGTGTTCCATTATTACTTGGGACATTTGTATCTACATTGCTTGCATTCATTTTACAATCAAGCACATTACTTTAACGCAAAAAAAAAAAAAACCATAATAGTTTGTACAAGTAATAATTTATAAATTCTCTTCATTGCTTTTATTTACCTAAGTGTTAAGTTGGGTGATGAAAGGTTGTGTAGACCCCAAGATTTTCCTACATTCAACCATGAATTGATAGGCATGCTTCTTGTTAGCACTCTGTAATTTAATAATGTTGAGAAATAATTGTAGAGGTAACCACAAAACCACTTTGGAAGCTTAGATCTAGCCCTGCCAGCTTCACAGAGGGATCTCTCTTTCAAATTTAGATTTGATATTGAGATAGTAGGCTAGTTATGAAAGTTCAGAGTTCGGTTTGGTTGGAATAGCAAGGGAAGAGCCATTGGGAAATGGAGTCTGCAAACCTAACAGGGATCTGTCTCAAATTTTCAAAGGAGTTTCATAAGGCAAGGTAGTTGAAATATCTGGATCTTTTAGATTTAAATGTAATGTAATATAAGAAAAGATATAGGTTCAGTTGAAGCTAAATAGAAGTTAAGAGTTCCTTAACTTGATATCATAAGAAAACATTAAAATCATCCACAACCATAATGAGAGTGTCTCTTTCAACAAATTATGTTCATCAACTTTCTATAAAATAATTCAGATTTAAGAACACATAAGCATGGAAGCAAAGAAATAAGCACATAAACAATGAGAGAATCACTTCACCAAATAGTCCAACACATGTATCCTATGAAGAATGTCCCTTTTATTACTGATAGTTCCATTGAGGCTTGAAAAATATACAATAGCTTTCTTCTGTACAAAAACCAACATCTCTTACTTCAAATGATGAAGTATTTATAAAAATTTATTACAAAATATCTTGATTTAAAATATCAAGATTTGTTTCAAAATATCCTAAACTGATAGTAAAAATAGAACACAAATAAAGAAAACTAAAACTATTTGAAGAGTTCTCACACTATCCTTGAGGGTTGCTGGTGATAAAGAAGAGAAATTCGAATTTGATTTCAACTCTGATTTGATGAGGTGGCATCCCAGTCACTAACTATCCATGAGATTTTTCCTCCTGAAATTCTGAAAAATAGGGTCCCGTGATACTATTTTATATCCCAAACCAAAATATATGTTAGAAAACTGAGAGAGGTTTTTTAAAATTATAATGTTAGAAACAAAAACCTCTTTCCATTTTTGAAAATTCATTTCCACCTGCTTGGACACCGAATTTGAAAACACTAACTAAAAACAAGAAAATTTGGGAAAATATGCCTGCAAAGCTTCATTCCAATCTCCCAAACCATAAAAGTTGTTAGAAAACTGAGAGCGGTTTTTATACATGAGTACGTTATGAGAAAAAAATTCTTTCAGTTTTTGAAAATTCATTCTCATATGTTTGTAAACCATGTTTGAAATTAATGTGTTGTATAGGGGAAAAAACATAGTTTTAATTGACCATGAAACATACATATGACGTGGAGGCGAGAGGTGACATGGAGGTGGGGGATGATGTGGAGGCACATGGTTGGTGGAAAGGAAGTGGAGTTTGCAAGGATGATGTGGAGAAATGACGTGGAGGTGAGTGGGGACATCAGTCCAAGTGGTAGGCAGTGAGTGGTGCGGGAGTGACAATGAGGTCAAATGTTAATTATGTAATGGAGATGGCCAGGTGTCAGGATAGGAGTGGAGAGGAGCGCGCGGGAAGAGCTAGTGGAAAAGGGGGAGAAAATTGGCAGATTTCAAAGGGGGGTAGGAGTGGTAAATGGTTTAGGTTGGGGGGGTGTGAAATACATGAAGGATGACCACGTCGCATAAGAGGGAAAAGGGGAAACAACTTTTTAGAGCCCTCCCTATGGTTAACTGAGGGTCCGAATTTGATCACTTGCCGTTGATCCGAGCGGGTTGAATCATGGTCATTGCTTCTTGCACACCATTTATTACAAATGACGAAAGTATCACATCCAACCATAAATTTATTACAACTTATGCTAATCGCAATTAAATGATGAGATTAATTAATCTAAGCATACTTTAATTAACCTTTAATGCTGCATTTTGACTTGCAAGCATACTTTGTGATTTTTTCGAAGTTTTAGTTTTATTTTTCTATTTTATTCTTGGAAATAATTTGCAGGATGAAATATTATTTACATCTCTCAAACCAAAATAATAAGGTAAAACAATAACTCATCCTATAAAATCTATAGGACCTTAATAGTGGCTCCAATGGGGATGACATCCTCCCTGTGAGGTGCCAAGAACACTGTAGACTAGTAGCCTGATCTCAAATCCGCAACTTGTTTTTCCATAAAAATATCTGCTACTAAAAAACTCTCAAATTGAAATCAAAACCATTCTACAAATTGAAATCTGAAATATACAATGAACTGAAAGTTGTACTGCTATCTGAAATTGAAACTGAAAATACTGAAAAGGTGCTCATAGTATTGAGCTTCTTGGCACACAACTACTCACTCTAATATGCTGAAATGACTGCAATATCAAGTAATAACAAATTTCCAATGGAACTAGTCAAGAAAATTGATACTTAACTGAATTCTGCTCATACTTCTCATGGGAAGGCATAAAATATATGATACTGGCAACCCAAACTTCCATTGAAACTTTTGACCATAATTTACAAACATAAGAACAACCATCTTCCTTGATGACTGCAATAGATTGGCTAGAGGATCTTGAAAAACATGAAAAGTTACATTTTGATGATTTGCAAAAGGACCGCCTTCTAAGGGAAAGGGAGTAATTTGTTCATCAATCTTACTATCTTCATTTGAAACAACCAATCCATCCACAAGTTTGGGACAGCCTGTTATTCTTTAGCAAAATATTCATTATCTGAAACTGGAGGTGGATTTTCAATTAAGGTATACACATCTTGAATAACAAAAAGGTCTACACCCACGGGGTCTAAAACAATATGCTCTTCAAAAATTTCTGCATTAAGTTCAAGGAACACACTTGATACATATTATTGCTAAAAATAATGGATGGATCATGGATTTCTTGAGTTTTTATGCTAGCAAACTCAGAATTCTGATTTTCAGAAAATGTTTCGTGGATTAAAAACTCAGGAGAAGAAGGGAATGCAAGGCAATTAGAATGATCATTTATTTTTGTGAACATCTGAGAAGATTCCTGCAAACTATAATCGTTAAGCTTTGTTTCATTACAACTGGGCTTCTTTCTCTCTTGTTCTTCTGAGATGTATAGAGGTTGTTAAATGTCATCAGCAAGCTCATGTGAAATTAAATCATTGAAATGTATATTTGGTTCAATTTCAATCATGGGAGAAATAACTACTTGTTGAAAATTTTCTTGAGTGTCATAGTAGCCAGTTTCTTCAACTTCTTCAAGGTTGAAATGTCTCTCATGAATAGCCTCTATAATATTATCATCCATAAACTGATCATCTTCATAATAACCTACCAGGTATTGTATAAAACTTTCAAAATGATTGCAACAGTTTTGAACCATCAATAAAGATGGATAATCTTCTTTGTATTTCTTAAAAAATATAGTATGAAAATGATTTAAAGAACATATACTAGTAGCTGGTAAATTTTCATACCAAGACCTGGAATTTCCTTCCAAAGTAAGCATGAATATCTTCATAATACAATCTTCATGCCATTCAACCTATAGCTTCCATAAATGCATAATGATTTTGATAATATGTAAAGCATCATTATTACCTCTCTCATATTTGAACTCTAGAAAATATGATTCCATTCTATGTAAGGCATGCAATGTGGAAAGGAAGGGATACTAGATCTGTCTATAGGAGCATACCTATGTTCTATTCTTGAACTCATCTTGAAAAAAATCAAGAATAATTGATGAAATTACAGACCTTCACATAGTGGAGTCACCTTGAGTGTTCTACAATATGGATTCTTTGACAATGGAGTCACCATGAAAGCTTTAAACTCTCGATTCTTGAACATCGAGTCGCCAGGTTAAAGATTCAACCTTTTTATGTCTAATCACTGTCCACCATTAGTAATTAGATATGGAACTTGATACACTTTTCTAAGGAACATGAAATGTTCTTCCCCAGTATGGTCGCCAGAATGTTAGCACTCTGTAATTTAATAAGGCTGAGAAATACTTGCAGAGATAACCACAAAACCAATTTGGAAGCTAGGATCTATCCCTTCCAACTTTAGAGAGGGATCTATCTTTTAGATTTAGATTTATTTATATTGAGATATTAGGCTAGTTATCAAAGTTTAGAGTTTGGTTTATGAATTGGTTTGGTTGAAATAAAAAGGGAACAACCAGAATCATAATGTATCTTTCAACAAATTATGTTCATCAACTTTCTGTAAAATAATTCAGATTTAAAAACACATAAGCATGGAAACAAAGAAATAAGCACATAAACAGTGAGAGAAGCACTTCACCAAATAGTCCAACACATGAACCTTGTGAAGAATGTCCTTTTTATTACTGATAATTCCACTGAGGCTTGAAAAATATGCAATAGTTTTCTTCTGTACAAAAACCAACATATCTTACTTCAAATGATGAAGTATTTATAAAAATTTATTACAAAATATCTTGATTTAAAATATCAAGATTCATTTCAAAATATCCTAAACTGATTGTAAAAATAGAACAAAAATAAAGGAAACTAAAACTATTTGAAGAGTTATAGCACTATCCTTGAGGATTTCTGGTCGTAAAGAAGAGAAATTCAAATTTTATTGCAACTCTTATTTGATGAGGCGAAATCCCAATCACTAACTGTCCATGACCTTTTTCCTCTCGAAATTCTGAAAAATAAGGTCATGCGATCCCTTTGTATATCGAAAAAAATAATAGATGTTATAAAATTGAGAGATATTTTTGTAAATGATAATATTAGAAACAAAACATTTTTCAAATTTTTAAATTCATTTCCACCTGCTTAGAAACTGCGTTTGAAAACACTGACTAAAAACAGGAAAATTCAGGAAAATATTCCTGCAAAGCTTCATTCGAATTTACCAAACCATAACAGTGGTTGGAAAACTGAGAGAGGTTTTTTCACATGAGGAGGTTATCAACAAAAACCTCTTTTAGTGTTTGAAAATTCACTCTCATATTTTTGTAAACCGTGTTTGAAATTACTATGTTGTATAGGAAAAAAAACATAGTTTTAACTGACCATGAAACATACATATGACATGGAGGCGAGAGGTGACATGGAGGTGGGGGATGATGTAGAGGAACATGTTTGGTGGAAAGGAAGTGGGGTTTGCAAGGGTGATGTGGAGAAATGACATGGAGGTGAGTGAGGACAATAGTCCAAGTGGCATGTAGTGAGTGGTATGGGAGTGACAACGAGGTCAAATGATAATTACGTAACTGACATGGCCAGGTGTTGGGATAAGAGTGGAGGGGAGCACATGGGAAAGGGGGAGAAGGTTGGTAGATTTCAGAGGGGGGTAGGAGTGGTAAATGGTTTTAGGTGGGTGGGGGGTGCAAAACACCTGAGGGGCAGCCACGTTGCATAAGAGGGAAAAGGGGAAACAACTTTTCAGACCCCCCGCTGTGGTTAACTGTCGGAGGGGCTGGGGGGTCCGAATTTGATCTCTTGTCGTTGATCCGAGTAGGTTGAATCATGGTCATTGATTCTTGCACACCAGTTATTAAAAAATATGAAAGTGTCTAATCCAACCATAAATTTATTACAACTTATGCTAATCGCAATTAAATGATGAGATCAATTAATCTAAGCATACTTTAATTAACCTTTAATGCTGCATTTTGACTTGCGAGCATACTTTATGATTTTTTCAAAGGTTTTATTT
Organism: Pinus tabuliformis; assembly: GCA_031772625.1. Taxonomy (NCBI): domain Eukaryota; kingdom Viridiplantae; phylum Streptophyta; class Pinopsida; order Pinales; family Pinaceae; genus Pinus; species Pinus tabuliformis. The sequence continues at coordinate 860,056,251 of CM062812.1, forward strand.
TTATTTTTCTATTTTGTTCTTGGAAATAATTTGCAAGATGAAATATATTTACATCTCTCAAACCCAAATAATTAGGTAAAACAATAACTCATCTTATAAAATTTATAGGACCCTAACAGTGGCTCCAGTGGGGATGGCATCCTCCCGGTGAGGTGCCAAGAACATCGTAGATTAGTAGCCTGATCCATTGGGCCGATCCCAAATCTGCAACCTATTTTCCATAAAAATCTATGTTACTGAAAAACTCTCAAACTGAAATCAAAGCCATTCTGCAAACTGAAATCTGAAATATACACTGAACTGAAAGTTGTACTACTATCTAAAACTGAAATTGAAAATACTATAAAGGTGATCAGAGTATTGAGCTTATTGGCACACAACTACTCACTCTAATATGCTGAAATGACTACAATATCAAGTAATAACAACTTTCCAATGCAACCAGTCGAGCAAATGGATACTTAACTGAATTCTGCTCATACTTCTCATGAGAAGGTAGAAAAGATATGATATTGACAACCCAAACTACCACTGAAATTGTTGACCATAATTTACAAACATAAGAACAACCATTTTCCTTGATGAACACAATAGATTGGCTAGAGGATCTTGAAAAACATGAAAAGTTACATTTTGATGATCTGCAAAAGGACTACCTTCTAAGGGAAAGGGAGTAATTTGTTCATCAATATTACTATCTTCATTTGAAACAACCAATTCATCCACAACAATAACATCCATAGGTTTTGGGACAACCTGTTCTTCTTCAACAAAATCTTCATTATCTAAAACTGGAGGCAGATTTTCAATTAAGGTAGCCACATCTTGAATAACAAAAGGTCTACACCCACGAGGTCTAAAACAATCTTCTCTTCAAAAATTTTTGCATTAAGTTTAAAGGAACAAACTTGTTGCATATTATTGCTGAAAATAATGGATGGATCATGGCTTTCTTGAGTTTTTATGCTAGCAAACTCAGAATTCTGATTTTTAGAAATTTTTTCGTGAATTAAAAACTCAGGAGAAGAAGGGAATGCAAGGCAACTAGAATGATCATTTGTATGAGTGAAAATCTAAGAAGATTGCTGCAAACTATCGTTGGTAAGCTTTGATTCTTCACTACAACTGGGCTTCTTGTTATCTTGTTCTTCTGAGATGCATAGAGGTTGTGAAATGTCATCAATAAGTTCATGTGAAATTAAATAATTGAAATGCAAATTTGCTTCATTTTCAATCATGGGACAAATAAGTACTTACTAATTTTTTTTTTGAGTGTCATAGCAACCAACTTCTTCAACTTATTCATGGTTGAAAGGTCTCTCATGAATAACATCTAATCTCATCATCCATAAACTGATCATCTTCATAATAACCTACCAGGTATTGTATAAAACTTTCAAAATGATCACAACAGCTTTGAACCAACAACAAATATGGATAATATTCTTTGTATTTCTCAAAAACTATAGTATGAAATTTCTTTGAAAAACATATACTAGCAGCTGGTAAATTTTCATACCAAGACTTGGCATTTCCTTCCAAAGTAAGCATGAACATCTTCATAAGACAATCTTCATGCCATTCAACCTGTAGCTTCCATAAATGCATATGGAATTTGATAAGATGTAAAGCAACATTATTACCTCTCTCATCTTTGAACTCTGGCAAATATGATTTCCAATTTATGCAAGGCATGCGATGTGGAAAGCCATGGATACTAGATCTGTCCATAGGAGAATACCTACGTTTTATTCTTGAACTCATCTTGAAAACAATCAACAATAATTGATGAAATTACATACCTTCACATAGTGGAGTCACGATGAGTGTTCTACAATCTGGATTTTTTAACAATGGAGTCACCATGAAATCTTTGAGCTCTGGATTCTTGAACATGGAGTCACCAGGTGAAATATTAAGCCTTTTGTGTCTGATCACTGTCCACCATCAGTAATCAGATCTGGAACTTGATACACTTTTTCAAGGAACATGAAATGTTATTCCCCAGTATGGTCGCCAGAATGTTAACACTCTGTAATTTAATAAGGTTGATAAATAATTGAAAAGGTAACCACAAAACCACTTTGGAAGCTGGGATCTAGCCCTGCCAGCGTTAGAGAGGGATCTCTCTTTTAGATTTAGATTTTTTTATATTGAGATGTTAGGCTAGTTATGAAAGTTTAGATTTTTGTTTATGAATTGGTTTAGTTGGAGTAGAAAGGGAAGAGACATTGAGAAATGGAGTTTGTAAACTTAACATGGATCTGTCTCAGATTATCAAAGGAGCTTCATAGGGCAAGGTAGCTAAACTAACTGGATCTTTTAGATTTAAATGAAATGTAGTAGAATAAAATATATAGGTTCAATTGCTGCTAAAGAGCAGTTAAGAATTCCTTAACTTGATATCAGAATAAAACATGTAAATTATCCATAGCTAGAATTAGAGTGTATGTTTCAACAAATTTTGTTCATCAATTTTATGTAAAATAATTCAGATTTAAGAACACATAAGCATGGAAACAAAGAAATAAGCACATAAACAGTGAGAGAAGTACTTCACCAAATAGTACAACACATGAATCCTATGAAGAATGTCCTTTTTATTACTAATAAGTCCACTAAGGCTTGAAAAATATACAATAGCTTTCTTCTATACAAAAACCAACATCTCTTACTTCAAATGATGAAGTATTTATAAAAATTTATTACAAAATATCTTGATTTAAAATATCAAGATTCATTTCAAAATATCCTAAATTGATTGTAAAAATAGAACACAAATAAAGGAATCTAAAACTATTTGAAGAGTTCTGGCACTATCCTTGAGCATTATTGGTGATAAAGAAGAGAAATTCGAATTTGATTGCAACTCTTATTTGATGAGGTGGCATCTGAGTCACTAATTGTCCATGAGCTTTTTCCTCCAAAAATTATCAAAAATAGGGTCTTGTGATCCCTTTGTATATCCAAAACCATAATAGAGGTTAGAAAACTGAGAGATTTTTGTAAATGATAATGTTAGAAATAAAAACCTCTTTCAGTTTTTGAAAATTCTTTTCCACTTGCTTGGAAACTGCATTTGAAAACATAGACTAAAAACAGGAAAATTCGGGAAAATATGCCTGCAAAGCTTCATCCAAATCTCACAAACCATAATAGTTGTTAGAAAATGGAGAGGTTTTTGTACATGAGGATGCTATCAGAAAAATCCTCTTTCCATTTTTGAAAATTAGTTCTCATATGTTTTTAAACCATGTTTGAAATTACTATGTTGTATAGGGAAAACAAACATAGTTTTAACTGACCGTAAAACATACATATGACATGAAGGCAAGAGGTGACATGGAGGTGGGGGATGATGTGGAGGCACATGGTTGGTTGAAAGGATGTGGGGTTTTCAAGGGTGATGTGGGTAAATGACATGGAGGTGAGTGGGGACGACAATACAAGTGGCAGGAATGAGTGGTCTAGGAGTGACGATGAGGTCAAATGTTAATTACATAACGGATATGGCCAGGTGTCAAGATAGGAGTGGTGGGGAGCACGTGGGAAAGGGGGAGAAGGTTGGCAGATTTCAGAGGGGGGTAGGAGTGGTAAATGGTTTTAGGTGGGGGGCAGTGCGAAACACATGAGGTGCGACCATGTCGCATAAGAGGGAAAAGGAGAAACAACTTTTCGGACCCCCCCGTGGTTAACTGTTGGAGGGGCTGGGGGGTTCCGAATTTGATCACTTGCCATTAACCTTTAATAATGCATTTTGACTTGCAAGCATAATTTATGATTTTTTCAAAGGTTTTATTTTTATTTTTCTATTTTGTTCTTGGAAATAATTTGCAGGATGAAATATTATTTACATCTCTCAAACCCAAATAATCTGGTAGAATAATAACTCATCCTATAAAATTTATAGGACCCTAACACTTCTAAGAAATATTGACGTCTTCCTCTGTGGGTGCCTCTTTGAATTGTGATGCTTGCAATTTTGCATGAGAAGATGAATTTTTCTTCTATTGTGATATTAAATTAAAATTGTTAAGAATTTATAATTTGGATGCAAATTATTTTTTTATACTTACATTTTTGGAGCCAGTTTTGAGTAACCACCCTGTCCAAGATGATGTTTCCCATGTTTATCTATTCTAGCCTTCATGGATTTGGATATATCTAGGAGCCTATATTGGAAATATTGAAAAACTTAATTAGATGTCGCAATGATGATAAAGCATTATAATTACATTATTGAAAGTGTGTCATACCTTCCTAGTCTGGGTGGTGTCTTCCCTTCTTTTCGAAGTGCCTTCTCCTTTGCATTTTCCATGAGGGATTTCCACTCCATCTCTAGAATCACTAGAGGGTGCTCATACTTACTGTTATTTTTCAAATGAACCCTATATTGGTCTCACAGAAATTTTAAACGTAAGCATGCCTTCGAGGTCACTCTAGTTTTGTTGAAGGTACACTCACAGAATAGGCTGACCATCTTGTTAATAATTTCATCCTTCAACTTGGAACTTTGGTATTTACAGCTTGTGTGAATGGTGGGCCCAAATATTTCCAAGGTTACGTCATACATGTGCCTATAGAATGTATTGTTTCTTGCAAAATGATATTGTCTTTTGTTTAAAAGAATCACAGACTATACATAAATTTCAATTAGATTGTAATTAATATTTAAAACACTTATAAAATGCCTAGAATATTCTTTAATTTCATTGATATATGGTCACAATCTACCAAAAATGTAATCGATAGTGCTCCCATGCTAGTAACATAGGAAGATCCAAGAAAGATCGCTTCAAAATGTGTGACGGGATCACACTCTACATCCACAACATCATGTGTAGATCCTAATGTATGTTGTTCAGGGGGTGAAAATCTTGACATGTGTTGTATAGTGAGTGTGCTGGTCTCAGCGATTGTTGCATCACTCACAGTCAGAGAAATGACACTGCTACCAACGTCGGCCCCCATAGTCTCACCATGAGGGTCATATTGGCTCAAAAACTCCTGTAAAATTATGAGTTTTTTTATTATAAAGGATGAGATAATTAAAATCATAAATAAATAAATGGGATAATTAAATGAGTTTCTTACCCCATAGTGGTAAATTTTTCCCATCATGGTATTTATTTGTCCTCTTATCTCTCCTGTCCATCGCTGAATCATAATTGAAGAACTAAGTTTCTTGTTAAATTTGAATTGAAGCTTCCTTATTGTTTGGATCAGATTAGTTGACAAAAAAATTTCTTCTTCATTAAGAAATTCCTTAGGAGCATCTGTGGACTGCTTTGAGCTTGGTGCCTTTCCCTTGTCACCTTATTGACAAAATACGTGTAATTATAATTTTTTTCCACCATCTTCAACTATAAGCATTCAAAGATTTGAATTTGATGAAACATTTTATATGAATAAAAATTTCCATTTTTTACATAAGAGGAATTTTATCCAGTTAAATACTTTCTCCTAAATATTATGATATCTTGAAAGTTCATTATGACACATTAAAAAAAGAAGAAGCAATTCATCCACAATTAATTATCATTATATTGATAAGAAAACCATTACTGACATATGTCCAAATTTATATAGAAACTTCACATTATATCATGGCTAATATAAAGGTTCTAAATTTATGAAAACTTCATTTCATATAATTATATTAATACATAGACCACTCATATTATAGAAAGAAGTGTTGAAAGTTATAATGGTTTCATTTACTCCTACCAAAGAACCGATTTAATTAATTATATTCACAACAAGATGTGATGATGGCAAAGTTAAAAGAACATTTCAATAATTTTTTTCTTTAAATACAAACTAGAATATTCTTAAAGCAAGGGATGAGAATGTTGAAATGAATCTCATGGTAATACTATTTTATGTACAATTACATTGATGTTTACCTGTTGCGGAGTCTATCCTTTTGACCTTGATCAACCTTCTACAATATCATAACCATGACGTATTAAAATGTTTCCTTAACTTACAGGATGCGTGATAGTATATTGTTGTAAATGACAATCATAACTTATAATAAACATTGCTTATGAGTTGGGTAAAATAGAATACATATCACCCCCATAATAAAAACATTTGCATCTATTCAATTCAAATTGTAATTAATGAGCAACTCTTCCCCTCCAACTATTGATTTTATAGAACCTATGAATACATAGTTTCTTTCACGAGCCTCGAATATGCAAGTGGGTTGCTTATTTGTGGTCACGGGTCATGTATTTTTTATAAACCCTGTAATATTCCCCGCTACTTTTTGCCTTCCATCAATATACATAGCTGTACCTTTATTTTGATCATTGTCTTTTAGTTGTATATAGTTTGTGACCATGCCATATCTGCACATACTTTTGGTATATTTGACTAGCTGTACCCAATCATTGTAGATGTAACATGGTTTGACATACTCCATCAATTAAGTTATTCAGCCGTAGCATTCCTTTGCACCATCCATGGAAAATAGCCCCAAACCATGTAATGATAATGGGGCAGTGTGGTATATCTTTTCATTAACATAAAAATTAGTGTTTATTTTAGGAAGATCCTTGGGTACCCATCGTTTCACTAGATGTTTATACCTCAAGAGCACCTCGATGTCATCAATGATCTCATTATCATAAGAACATTATCCCCCTTTAGTAAGAAAAAAATTTCGTGCGTCTATGGAATTTTCTTCTAACCTTTTCACCTCTAATTGATCTTCACCTGCTAGACGACACACCAAATGTTTGGTCAATTTCTTCTATCCTACCTGAACTTTCATCACTCAATGAAGATAGATATGACACATACCCTTTTTGGTTGAACGCCCTATAATACTCTGTCAAATGAGAGGAACTATTAGTGAGTGTCATAAGGGATGTTGAGAAATGTCTTGATGAAACCACAAGAAAATTAAAATAATACAAGTGACTTAAAAGGAAGTTATCTACGTTTAAAATATTCAACTAATGTCTAAAAATTGAGAACTTGAGAACTTATTCATCCTAACCAATGAAATCACTCGATAACTTGAGAAATCAACATAATATGATAGCATTTAATCTTCCATTACAAAAAAAATACCCACATACTTTGATATGTTGAAGAACGTAACTAGTTTTCAGCCTTCATAATTGTCATTTGACTCATGTCATTATGTAATTCCTATTTATCTATCAAAAGAAGAAAGAAATTGATTTTTGTAAAGCATGGGTTTCATGGTCAAGTCACTTTTTCATCAGGTTAAGCATCCATTGAATTCTCCTAGGGTTTTTCATGAGTTAAGAGTCATTGTCAAATTGTAAAAGAGCCTTTCGGGAATTTGTATCAAGGAAAGAAAAAATATTTTGAAATTAGAAATGTTTAGAAGGCTCCCATGACCAATTCAGCCAGCTAAGGAAAAGTGGGCCTAGAGAGGGATAATGGAGCATCTTGGAAAGGCTATATAAAGCTGGATGTTCGACTTATTGAGAGACACATCAAGCACATACCCTTGATTTCAATCTACAACTTTAAAGGACTCTAAAAGTCCTAGAAAAGTAAAGAAAATGATAGCGAAGGAATAAACAAGCCCTAGAAGAGTTCAGAAGTCTGTAATTGTCTTCTACTATGCATACATGCAAATACTTTAGGGTTTCTAGGGTTTCCTCATGTCTGAAATTGTAGGAGGTGTTGTAGGTTTTCTTGGTGAGCACGAAATGCTAGAAGAGACCTCATCCTTAAGAGATGTTGTTTCGTTTCCATTGAAGACTTAGTCTTGCATTGAATATGAAAGATTGACTGGTTGAATTAGTTCTTGGTGATGGGCATGGTTTATGTTTTGGTATTGGAAGTCTCCCTTGAATTGATTATATAAGAAGATGAGTTCTTTTTGGGTTTTCCCCTTGGAGGGGTTTTTCGCTGGCTTGGACCCTATATCTTGTGTTCATTTTTTTGTATGGCTGTGATATTCATTCCTTTGGTATTTATTTGATGATAAGAACATAAGAAAAATAACATAATATCACAAATAATTGTCAATAAAGGAAAAGTAAAAATAAAATGTTGCCCTAATCGATTTTCCAACATGTTATCGAAACTAAGGAAAAGAGTATGGGTAGCTGGAATATCATTGGAATGGTTTTGCATTACTCCAAAAATGAAAAAAGAAGAGATTATATGCATATATCTTAAAGGCCAAAATGATTATAGGTGAAGTCGACTAAGAGAAGATCATATTTCTAATAGGACAAACATCTAAAATTGGGTCAACGTTATATTCAATACTGTACCAAGGGTTTTGAAGAGGGTGAAAAAATTCACCTTAGTTAGTGAGTTCATCATTTCAGGAGATCCAAGAAGCAAGTTAATAGGCCTATAATAGGATGAGTACATTGTAAGGTAAGCTGAGACCTGAAGGAAAGTCGATACTTCTCTTAGAAGCAACCTTTAAGCCAGTGAAGAAGTCTACTTGAAGAAAAGAAAGGACTACAATTTTTTGGAAGATATTTAAGGTCTATTTGTGAGGTATTTTTAGTGGTTATCGAAGCCCTAACCACAGGGAAGAAGATACCATACAAAATTAAGAAATACTAGGATCTATGAAACTTAATCAAAGGCCACGAGGTTTTGATAAGACAAGATGAGACCTATAACCTCATTTCTTATGGAATCTAAGGCTAGTAGTAGCCCTACAATCCAACGAAGTAAGGCAACTTGTAGAAGATACAATACTGTAGATTGAAGAGGAATTTATAGTGACTGTGGTAAGCCCTAACTAGAAGGGTTGAAGTTGCAGAATGATAGCATAAATCTATCATCAAGGGAATCGAAGTAAGAAAGGATTGTTGTATCCCATACAAAGCCTGTTTGAAGCAAGGGGTTGTAACATAAGTCTAGCTTGAATATTTGTAGCAACATCTACAACATACCTCAAAAATAGAAGTACTACTACATCTATGAGATCAAGATTTTATCCTTGGGAAGCAAATGAAGTCATCTAGAGACCAATTCTTTGCAAGAAAGGATAAGGTGAGGCTACAATGAGGTATGTATAATTGTTTTTATACTTATCTAGCTTAAGTTAAATAAAGGGTCTGCATAATGTAATGACATGGAATGAATTAGGGTTCTAGGGTTTGTAGACTTCACATTGTTGAAGGTTTGTGGGTATCTAGGGATTGTAAAACCTATATAGGACTTGGATTAGAAAACCTTAACCCTAATATGTTTGTTCCCTCATAGAAACCATAGCTCTTCACTTCTAGGGTTTATAGATAATCTAGGGTATATGGTAAACCTTAGTGAGGGTGGAATTGGATGAAATATAGGATATGACATCAAAACCATAGGGCTGATGTTTCCAAGGGAAATATCAAGGAATTTAGGGTTTGTGTCTAAGAACCCTAGAGTATACCCTCTAATAAAACCATGTAAACCCTAGATCATCATCATGCTCTTGCATTTGTATATTTGCATGGTTGCACTTGTTGGTGAATATTGTAGGTACACAATGAAGGAAGAAAAATAAGAAGGATGGATAAGCAAAGCAGTTCTCGTGGTTGTTAATGATGAGCATGATAAAACGAGGGAACAATAAGCACCCTAAAGGAATTGATGATAATAAATTCATTAAATATTCATGCATCATTTTGTTTTCTAGATGAATCTTGACTGAGTATGACATCATAGATAGAAGCACGTGATAACAACATATTTAGACTCTTGTTTGAATTGCTTTGTAAGAATCATCTAGTATTTCAAGAATGAGAAGTTTTAGACCATTGTGCATAAGGTTCATCCATACATTGTCTAACATTATGTTAGAGGTAGTCATTTTGCTAAGATGGATCCTCAATATCATATAAGAACCATCATTTTGGGAGGTTCTTTGAAAAATCATTATGACAAGGATTAGTATATATTCCATATTGTATGGAAACAATACTCTTAAAAGGATGAAGGAATGTAGTTGGTCAAATTTCAATCTCATTGTGTAATACATATAGCTAGATGATTGTGTGAAAGATTAAGAATGCATAAAGTAACTTTTGGGTAGGATTCATATAATCCTGTAAGAAAAGGTTGGTCATAAATTATGCATAGTAAATCTTTCATTTAGTTATATGATGCCTAAGAATATGGATTTTACTTACTCTATAATGAATGAAGATTTAGGAATTATGTCATAGTTATTATGTGTAGTAAGGAATTAACCCCTATATGTTTAAAAATATAAGGAGAAAACAATGTGCTACATCATACAATCAAACCCTAGCTCCAAGGGTTAGCTCTATTAACAAATCCTCTTGTGCTAAGTCCACAAAGGTCTTAAGATTAAATCTAATTGATAACCTTTGGGATTTCCGACCATCTATGCAATTAGTTGTGAATACGCCTTCCATTTGGAAATTCTAAGAAAAATGGGGAGAAATTCATGAAGGTTAGGATGGTACAAATACCCCTATTTTAAGTATATGAGGGTGAGGTGGGATTGTTTCATTTAAAAGAATAATAGAACCAAAATAGTTGGTGCACCAAAATACTTAATCAATTTTGTAAACCACTCCTAAGCATTAATCACATAAGGCTCTTATTTTCATACTTGAAGAATTTATTTAGTTAGAATACTTGTACCTGGTGTGACTAACATTAGAATGAGACTAGTGTCAAACTAAAACATTATTTTTGGACATTGTGTCATTTTTTGAGAACTAGTGCATGCTCTATACAACCTAATAGTATGGTTTAGGGCCAAAGGCTTTAGTTTATAGACATGAATGATTCCATGGGCCAAAATAGACCCTTCTTTTCATACTTAAAGAATTTATTTAGTTAGAATACTTGTCCCTAGTGCGACTAACATTATAATGAGACTAGTGTCAAACTAAAATATTATTTTTGGACCTTGTTTCATTTTTTGAGAACTAGTGCATGCCCTATACAACCTAATAGTATAGTTTTGGTCTAAAGGCCTTATTTTCTATCCATGAATGATTACATGGGCTAAAATCCCACCCTTGGTGCACCAAACCTTAGAATTCATCTTATGTGCCACTTGAGGGACAAATATTTCTTATGGAGGTCCTACGTTATGTTCGAGAATCTAAAATTTTCCCATGAAAACTAAATGCATTGTATAGGTCCCATGATCATAGGTTTCATCCCTTAACCATAAGTTGGATAAGGATACATATCCATAATGTTTTGAGCTTCATACTCATGTGAATATTCCACTTATGGGATAAATACTCATTATCGAGGTCTTTGTATTGACCAGGGGATTTATGCATACACCATAAGAGTAGTGCATAATGCTAATGGTGAGGATAATTCAATTGGAAAATGCATTTGATGAGAAAAAACATCCTTAGTGTGTCATACATTAGAATCAATGCAAATCAAAATCATGAGGCAAATATTCTTTCTATATACCTTACGTTATTTTTTAAGGTCCAATATGTGGATTAAAAAAATTTAAAGTTGTGTTTAAGGCCTAAACTAGTAGTTTTTACCCCCTGATGATTCCTTGGCCCACAAGACTTGTTATTGGTGCACTATGGGTGCACCAAAACTTAATTAGTCTTTTATGTCACTTTTGAAACAAATATTCCTTCCATAATTTCTATGTCAACATCAAGGTCCCATAATTTTTCCATGAGCCCTTGAAGAGTTGGGATATACAAGTAGGAATGTCCATATAGATGAAATCTAGGTTTTGTGATAATTTTAAAATATACAAGGGAGAGGCATAGATCCTAAATGAAATACTATAGATCTAGTTATTCTTAAAGAGGAATTTAGGTAGTTATTAGAGATTTATTTGTTATAAGAATATATTTAAGAGGAACTCAACCTCTTGAAGTTCAAAGAATTAGATGGGGACTATATATCTAAGACCCAAAATGACACGAATCAATACCTATTGAAATTTTTCATGAAGTGAAAACGTTGATGGTTAAGGCCTTGGTGTGAGCATTAGAAGAAAGGTTTGTGAGAGCCAAAGAATATAGTTATTGCAAGTGCTAAAAAATACTTATACATGGGAAAATAAGTAACATTTGGAGCATATTTAAGTAGACCCATGTGACTATTGAGAACAACATGATGATCATGTTCTTTTGGATAGTATAAGTTATATAAGAGAATCCAAATGAAATATGGTAATGTAGGGTAGAGTTGGCATTGATTATAGGGAAAATTGCTTTAAACCTTAGGGATATTTTTGAAGAGTTTAACTTGCATGAGCACTTGAAGGACCAAAAAAAATGTCATGAATTTATATGGGCCCGAAGAATCCATTAAAATTCCTCAGTGGTTAAGATATATGTGGCAGGAAGAAAGATAATGTTTTAAGTGAACTATATACTTTCAGTAAATTTAATTTTTTATCACCTTGTTGATCTCTTAATGAAGTGAAATAAGTTGATGTTTAGAAGCTTCCAGATAATAACTGAAATTCAAATTAAAAAAAAATAGAAGAAAATTACTTCAAGTTACCATTTTGGGTTTGTTAATGACTCCTTCACAGTGTATGTGGTGTCAACTTATCCTTGGATGGATTTACAAGTGGGGTTGTGTATCCTCCTACAAAAGACAACAGTAAAAATGAATATAAAGAAAACCATCAAATTAAACTCCAAGCTTGATGCAAAATTTTAACCCAAATTAGATTACCTCAACAGGGTTTGAAATAAAATCTAATATAGATACAAATTGCAGTGATGACCTGCAGCAGGGTGATGGCAATCAAATTTAAATTACAACCTCCCAATTCAAGCTTGAACACCCTCAAAATTTAATGATTCATCTACAAAATGTCCAAACAAGGATTTATTTTCGCACCAACAAAGAAGACAGATCTCTCTAGGTTTGCAGCAAAGAGAAAATGACCCAAAAAGGTAGGTAGCTGCCACAAGAATTTACATTGGAAAAATTTCTAAAAATCCCAGTGAAGAATCTCGAAATTGAACTTGAAATAAGGCGGGTACCAAAAATGATGGGAATCATGCATATGATAAATTTGAGCCAATCTAGGGTCAGGTCAAATTTCCCACAACTTCCAACATTACAACATACCTCTAAGGACCAAAAACTAGAAGAGATAACCCCTTCATTAATGATCTACTGGAAGGATGAAGAAATGACTCGATCAATGCCGCTTAGGTATTTCTTCAAGTGTTATGTCTTCTTAGGAGGCTGATGAGAGAGATCATGTTTTAAAGCGAGATATAGATTCATATCTTCTAGGGACAGAGGCGCGACATAGGAGGGAATGAATAATTTCAATAATTCTTTATTTATTTATTTTGTATTTGGTCTATTATTATTATTTTTAATTGTTATAATTATTAGTAATTTTAATAATAATTAAAATCTAATAATTGTTGAAAATGGCAACAAGAAAATCCTGATTTAATTTTCCCTTGAATTAAATTAGGAGAAAATTGTAATTCCACATCACAATACAACAAGAATGAGTTAACTAAGTTAATTTCACTTATTTGGCTCAGTTAATTCAAGTTAAGGGCCTAACTTGAGTCATATAGAGTGGTTCCTAAATTTTAGGAGCCTAGGTTGAGTTTAATTTGAGTTGTAATAATTTAATTCAGTTAAACTGAGTTAATTTCAGTTAAACTATTTCCAATTGTTGGAGGAACTAGTAGGAGGTCTAGTGGTGGGGTCAAAATTCATGTGTTTAACCAGTTAACTGATAATCAACCATAATTAACTCATGCATGCATGGAATTCAAGTTACCCAGTTGATATTGGAGTTCAAGGGTAGTGTACTATTGTTTGTATAATTTTCTGAGTTATACAAGTGGTGCATGTAGTCAGAGAAGGGCCTATAGGGATTGCACAATTTAGGATGGGGATTCCCTAATTAATAGGGGGCTAATTCCTTGAGAAACAAAGAAAATGAAATAGGATCTTGGCAGGTAGCATAATTGGATAAGTATTGGCCAGAGTCATCTTGTGAGGTAGAGAGATAGATTGTACTTGTGTAGAGATTGTTCAAGAAGAACAAGAATTGTGTTTTCTTCTCTATTTTTATGATCTAATGCAATATACTGATAGGAAGGGGTTTTGAGAAACCAAATTTTCCCTTAGATAAATCTATGAACATATGTGATTGAATATTTTCTCATGTTTAGGTTGTGATTTCTCGATCGATTAATTGTTTCTGCTGATGAGTAGAGTAGATTCAAGTATTTTGTTTTAGTATATATTACATAAGTAGTTTGAATCTAGAAGGATTTTTTACATGGTATCAGAGTAGAAATCAAAATAAAAGAGAAAAATTCAAGCTTGTCTTTGTAGGTAAATCAAATTTACTAGATCATTCTTTAGAGTCAGCAGGATGTCGTTCTGTGGATTGAGACTCAAGTATGCCTTTGAGGGTAACTCAAATTATATTTATTTGAAGGACAAGATGGAGGTAGTGTTGGAAGATAACAGGCTAAAGGAATTCATAGACAATGATATTCCTAAGCCTCCAAGAACTGATGCTCAAAATTTTGTAGATTGGAAGAAATGCATTGAAAATGAGAGGAGGATCATACTAGAAGGAGTTCGAGATCATATTATCTTGAATCTCCACTGGAAGGATACCCAATATGCAATGTGGAAAGCCTTGATAGACTTATTTAAGAAAAACAGTGATGACAAGAAGCTGGCACTGAAGGAATAGCTTCAGAAGATCAATATGTAGAAGGGAAACATAATACCGCAGTACCTGAGTAGGTTCACCTTGTTATAGACATATTTGGGCACTGCAAACCCAATCACATATGTCCATAAACCAAGGGCTCCTAAACCCCTAAAAGTGTTGTTTCATACCCTAAAGGAACAAGGTTAGCTGATTACATCATCTCCCAGAAGTTATCCATGAAAAACTACTCAGAACTGGACAAAACAAGACCATACAGACTGCTCCATGCATAGGGTGCGATGCATCTCACCTATTACACACGGGGGGTGTGATGCATATTGGAAAGCCTTTCTGTAAAATATGATGAGTGAGAGCAGACAAATGGCAGAAGCAGTTTGCTAGGTGGAAACCTAGAGAATCTTCTAGAAACTGCTCATATGACACTTGCCTCTCTGAATTCGCCCATGGATGAGTAAGAGATCTGAAATCTCCAAGTGGAACCAAGAACTATAAGTGAAATGACACTAATCAAAATCCTAGAAGCTAACTCACTCTCCTGTAAACATCTATATATGGATCCCTCATCCAAGAGATCCAGAGGCTGGAATTTTGTAATTTGTAAGGAAGTGTTGTTGGTTTCTCTTTGAAGACATTGTTGGGTGATCTTGCTTTGTATGAGGTGAAGAGGGCTCTCATGCTGGGAGGATGATGCCGGATCAGACAGCTTGGTTGTAATCCTCTCTTCTACTACTTCTATCAATAAAGCCATTTGAGTTTTCCTCCATATGCTTGTATATCTCTGAATCTTGTATTTGTATATGCATTTATATGGTTAATGTACATCTGATCCTACATTGTTTATGGTTATAGATCCTTATGCTTTGATGGAATTCTACTGCTTTGACTCTATAGGTGTTATTTGAAGCGGAACAAGTGAGAAAGGAGTGGTGAAATCTCTATCAAGGGAGAGAGGAAATAAGAAAGGAGACTAGCGAAAGACTGAGGTTGGTACTCTTTGCTTCTCTCTCATCTATCTCTCATAAAGGAAAACACAAGTAACTTTAGTTTGTTTGTTTCTAAGATAGCTACCCATCTTAGTGGGACTAGTAGCTCTGAATGGACACTAGTTTTCCTGATAACAAAATGGCGACTCCACTGGGGAATGAATAGTTTGTTTGTTTTGTCACTATTGTTTTCTTTATAAACCATAGACAGAGCTTGAAGTTAAGCCAGCTAGCCTTCAAACTAATTTTTCTATGCAACTGCAAAGTAGATCAATGCCGCTTCAGTCAATCTCCAGGTTGGTTTATGAAATGAACATCTAGCTTGCAAACATCCTAAGTGCCGTAGTGGTAGCTCAAATAACCTCATTAGATCAGCCCCTATACTTTATGTTTACTGACTATCATTAGCTAAGCTTAAACTCGTGAACTTAGCTGCACACTGTGAGTGAAAACCAAGCACAGTCTCATCCCTGGTCCATCGCACTATCTCTTCTTGGCAACCTGGATGCATCGAACCTCCCATATGTTGCAGGTGAGATGCACCCCTGTTTCCCTGTGTTACAGGTGCGATGATTCACTAAGATTGTTTTTGCTTCGAGATTTTGGTTTTTTCTTCATTGTCTTCAACTTTATTTAGTAGTTTTGATGTCTGTGATCAGTATATCTCTGTTGAAACCATCTTCCTTTGCATTATTCAGCCTCCCTCAGAAGGAATTGTGAATGTTTTTTTTTTATGTATTTTTCATCATTTACAGTTCTTCTTTGCAAATAGTAGCTTAATCGGATCGTCGTCTTTTGATTGAAAGTGTCGCAAGTGTTGTTTTCAGTCAAGAAAAAGAGTGTCACAAAGCATTCCTCTTTTAGATAGTCGATTACACTTTTTCCATTGTATTTGATTTGGATCATTAGTATTTCAAGTGTTGAAAGCAATTTTAAATTCAAAATCTCAAAGTGTCATCTTGGCTTTACTTTCGTTTTTTGAAAAGAAAATTGTTAGTACTATCGCTTTGAAAGAAGATTTGTCAGATCTATACTTTGTTTTCTTTTTGTCATTCTCGCATTGAGGAAATTGAAAAACAATACATGCATGTGCATTTGCATTAAGACTGCATGTTGAAGTTGATTTAGGAAAAGTGCATCTAGTGTGTGCTCTCTGCTCTATGTTGAAAGAATTTCATTTCTCTTTCCTTAGTAGCTAGGATTTTCATTGCAAAAAGAAAGTAAACAACTGTTTATCGTCTTAGATTGCATATTTAGGAATTGTATATCTACATCACGTAGTGAACCTTAAAGGAAAACTTTTTAAGAAAGATCAATTGTAAAATAAACTTCAATGAACATTAAAAGACTTTGGAACCTAACGCACAACATTTATAAGTCTAGGCTATAGATGTATTCCGGCGTCGTAAAGCTTGGTAACTATCGCTTTCATCATAGGTTGGGTGATTCCTCCTCTTTGAGATGACAAGTGCTAGTAGGGAATTCTGCTCCCACATACTGCCGAGTATATATTGGGAGACCACAATAGGCTACATCCTTTATCCTTAGGAAGCTGTGTCTACCACCCCATTGATCGCAATGCACTGAACACAACATTCGGGAAGATTGACTTTCGTACCGTAAAAAGTATTCTGCAATTTTGCGATTGGTTTGGAAATCCCTTTGTCTAGATTCCCAGAGTAGTCACTTTCGTTCCTTTCCAGACTCCTTAAAAGAAAAGGTCCATCTGAGCACTTGTCACTTCAGGCTCATTAAAAATCGAAGGCGACTAGAGTCATCTTTAGTTTTTTATCGACTCTTAAAAATTGAAAAAGCAAGTTGTGTCAAAGTGTCATAAAATTCATTTTAATTGGAATAACGTTACTGTGCCCTCGTTGGTCTTTAGGTTGAGAAATGGAGTCTACCAATCAAGGATTTCCCCTTGGAGGAAATCCTAGTCCCTTCTCTTCTTGGGGAGATGTTGGTGCTCCACATATGGCTACATTGTCCCTACCAGGACTCACAATTGGCCTGCCAGTTTGGCTTTTCTCGACCTCTGTCGTTCAAAACACCACAATTCCTCAGCAATCCAATCAGCGACCAGATGAAGTTTCCCCCCAACCTTCTACTTTGTTTGTTTCTCCCTCTCCTTATTCCTCTTCGCTTGGTGAAACTAGAGACGCTAAAAACCAAGTAACTGAGAAGAAGAAGAAAGGGAAGGAGAAGAAGAAGAGGAATCCAACAACAAAAGGGGGAAATCGTGCATCATCTGGCGAAAATCCACACACTGCACCTTCCAAAGCTAAATCTCCATGTGTCATTTGCAAGGGATACCACTATCATCGAGATTGTCTCTACATCCCATGGATCTTGAGGGATTGGTCTCCCTGCTTTCACAATCCAGTGTCTTCAACCACTGATGATCATGTTGAAAGCACACCGTCAACTAGTGAAGACGAAATCAATGGAAAAAAAAGAAGATCAAAATTTCCTTGTAGACTGTGTGAAGGCGATCATGCCCTCCACCATTGTCCCTTCCTAGACGAAGCTAAAAAAGAGTCTTGGATAACCGTTCTGCGTCACCCCAGCGACTTCCTCCTGGATACAAGAAACTCTTGCCAAGTCCATCGCTAGTTGAAAGTCTGACTGACACACTGTTGTTGTCGATCGAATCACCTATCATTTAAGATAAACCCTCTGAGTCCACACCGGACCAAAGTCAACAGGTCGAGATGGTAGTCGACCCAATCTTGTCTTCAGAGGGTCCACCTTCAGATGATACTGTCACCAAAGAGAATGAGAATGACACCATTCAAATTCTCTTCATAAACATATACTCTGATGAACATGCGAGCAATCTACCTATTCCTTTACCGCAGGAAGGAAGTTCATCAGAGATTTATCCGGCTGTTTATTCTGTCCCACCTCCAAGCAACCTAGTCATTTCCTTCAATTGGAATCTACTAGGCAGACCCCGCCTACCATCTAATGTACCATTCCAAATCATAGTATAGGCTTACAGAATGATTATCGTTGGTACTATTATAGATGAAGGGGCTTCTGTGAGCATCCTTTCCTCAACTACTTGGAAAGCACTTGGTTCGCCATCGCTTCTGCCTGAGATTCGAAATTTGACAGGCTTCAACAAAGGAACCAGTCAACCGTTAGGGATCCTTCCAAATTTACCTATAACTTTGAGAAGGAAAACCATTCACCTAAACGTGATGGTAGTCTAAGGACTTCTAGATTACAATCTAATCCTTGGACGTGACTACATTTATAGCATGGGAGCTATCGTTTCCTCACTCTTTCGAGTGATGTGTTTTCCACATGAAGGCAGAGTGGTTCAAATCGTAGACCAAATTTCATTCCCCGGTTCGAACACAGTTATTAGTCAAATACCATCCATAACTGGTCTTTTTGCACAAGGAATGTCTAATCAATCTCCAGTCCGTCCACTTGATGATCGCGAGTGATTCGGTGATTGTGACTGAAACCTAGGAGGCATGCACCCTGATCTGCTTCAGCAGAAAACCCCAGATATAAGGTAGGTTTCCGCGTAGGAATATGACTAGTCTGACAATCCTGTCCATTTAGGATAATGGATCAGTCTGGAAAAGGATTCCTCTGTCAAAGGTTAGGTGATTGGAACTGGAATCACCTTCGTCCATTTCTATGGACAGATCCAAGGAAGTTTTTTGTCTGCAAATGTGGACGAAACAATCTTGCTAATGCAAGAACTTCCGTATGGCAACATGGAAACTCTATTTCATTATACCTGGGGGCATGCAAACCTTTTTGCATGCAAGTGGAAAGCGCCCATTTATTTTCTTAGTTTGTAGGCTCTTAACCCTTTAAACTCGTAGGTTGGTCATTCCTAGCTTGCATAACGAAAGGCTCCGAAGCAAAATTTCGAATGGTGCAAGCTGCCTAAAAAATGAACCTATTGATGAGACATCCTTATTATACGACTAGCACGAGCAGTTTTATGCAAAGTTCAAGCTCGTTAAAAAATAAACCTCACCATGAGCAATTTTACGTGAAGTTCAAGCTCGTCAAAAAATAAACCTAGCAATGAGCAAGTGTTTCCATAGAGTTCAAGCTCATTAAAAAATGAACCCCACCTCTGGTAAATAACCATTTTGATCGCATGACTATCAACTTTTGAACCTTGGTCGTGTTCTTACCATCACCTCCACTCTTTTTTAGCCGATCATACACCTCCATTTGATTGTTTACCCTTTTGAGGAACAACTACAACGAGTGATTCTATTAGCCACCTTCTTTACATTGCCGTGATTGAAAAGTTCCAAATATTACCTGGAACCAGTTGCTATCCAAAAACATCACTCGTTTCTCAAAAAATGAGTCTCCTTTAAGCTCTCTTCATATGACTCGTAAAATATGAAAATATTTCCGAGAAATTGCCCTCTCCAGCTCCTTAAAGCGACCGGAAGTGCCATCCCTCTAGATTTTAATCTTTTTGGACCTGAGGGATTATTACACAAAAAGATAGAGTGCTTGTCTTGTTCGGCTCGTTAAAACTATCGAAAAGTCATCCCTTTCGTATTATTTTACACTTTTTCAGACTTAAGGGATTACATTACGAAAAAGTACCACTGGAGTTGCCTTTACGTCCCTTTTTATACTCTCTAAAATTGAAAAGGACCGAGTTATCTTTGTCGTTAAACTCATTAAAACAATAGCAACAAACTTGTCCATGCATACAAGAGCGAGTTTCACTATCGCTAGGCTCGTTAAAACATAGCGACGGGTTTTCCCGAAGGGAAAGTTATAGAACAAGCATATGTTATCCTCCTCAAGCTTGAAAAAAATAAAGAGGTACTGGTCAGCAATGACTGGGGAAAAAGGGAAGAAAACTTAAATAGCTTCATTGGTAACAGGTCACTCTTGAACATGACACTTTCACTCTGTCACCATGATTGAGTCGGGTTGGGTTATTCCGTTCATCAGTCATATCACCATTGGTCCACTGTACCATCCACCTTGGGGTTAACGCTACCAATCCATTTCAGTGTCGTCGATATGTTCAAGAGAATTCACACAGAGAATTCACCAACCTAGCTAACGTCTCATCCGCTGCAATACCTTCACTCTCCATTATTCATGACCGCTACCCTGAACCTTATATCATTAGATCGTTTTCACCTCCACAAAATCATTTGCTCCATTCCCTGTCATAGATGTGGGATCATTAAGGCCCTCCTACGATGGGTCACTTCTTGTTGACATTAGCTCATTATCCAAGAATTTGACTTAGGAACAACCCTTTCAGTACTTTGAAGCTTGCATGCCTCAATGGCAAGTTTCTCACTTTCGGCGACAGGTTTACGTCAATGGCCTTCGACTAAAAGATTTTACGTGGTGTTCAACATCAACTCATGTATTCACACCACGTGAATTGTACTACAGTACCTTGAGGGTCATCATCATTATCGGTGATTCCTCTCGCGTCTGTTAACAATTTACATCATTGGCTAGTAATCAAGCGATGTCTTTCCATGTTCAACATCAGAACGTCTTTTCACATGGATCGACTTGTACTTCGGGCGAAGATTGGACGAGTTTGAAGACCCCAGATCTAGTTTCATCCATCCAGGCTGCGATATATTCAGAAAAATAAAGACATCAAATGTACATCACAACTGCACAGATAATCATCCAAACTAAAGGATGATGGCTCCACTGGTTCACCCCAAGTCCTTCACCCCATGGAGACTCATCTAGCAGGGAATTGGAGGAAGGAAGATGCTACTTCGGGTGAAGCAGTGGAGGTTACTATTTACAGGCAGCTTGTGGGTTCACTTATGTATTTGGTAAACACATGACCAAACATATGTTATGAAGTTAACCAACATAGTCAAGAAATGGTTAAGCCAACCAAACTCTATTGGAATGCAACCAAACATGTGTTGAGATACCTTAGAGGCATCACTCAGTTTGGTCTTTGTTACAGGTGGATAGAGGGAGTGAAACTGCAAGGCTTCATAGATGAATATTGGGCAGGCAGTCCATCAGATAGGAAGATAACATTAGGAGGCATCTTCAATATTGGGTTAGCATCAGTTTATTGGTACAACAGGAAGAAAATATCAATTGTACTCAGTTCAACAAAACCAGAGTACATGGATGCTAGTCAAGCAGCTTGTGAAGATAGCTGGATGACGAAGATTCTTATTGCGTTATTTGGTCAGATGGTGGATCCTACAATGATTTATTGTGAAAACTAGTTTTAGATCAAACTCTTCGAGAATTTGGTTTTTCATGATTGATCCAAGCATATTGACATCTGGTATCACCATCTATGAGATTGTGTGCATACGAGAATCATGTTGTTGGAGTACATTCCTACAAAGGAACATGATGCAGATATTTTGACAAAGGAATTCTCAAAATGAAAATTCGAGTTCCATAAAGGAAGGATCGAGGTAAAATATAATCCCTTTCTTGCTGAGAGGGCGTGTTGAAAATGGAAACAAGAAAATCCTGATTTAATTTTCCCTTGAATTAAATTAGGAGAAAATTGTAATTCCACATCACAAGACAACAAGAATGAGTTAACTAAGTTAATTTCACTTAGTTGGCTCAGTTAATTCGAGTTGAGGGCCTAACTTGAGTCATGTAGAGTGGTTCCTAAATTTTAGGAGCCTAGGTTGAGTTTAATTTGAGTTGTAATAGTTTAATTCAGTTAAACTGAGTTAATGTTAGTTAAACTAGTTCCATCTGTCGGAGGAACTAGTAAGAAGTCTAATAGTGGGGTGAAACTTCATGTGTTCAACTAGTTAACTGATAAATCAAACATAATTAAGTCATGCATGCATGAAATTTGAGTTATCCAGTTGAGATTAGAGTTCAAGGGAAATGTACTATCAATTGTATAATTTTCTGAGTTGTATAGGTGGTGCATGTAGTCAGAGAAGGGCCTATAGGGGTTGTGCAATTCAGGATGGGGATTTCCATAATTAACAGGGGGCTAATTCCTTGAGAAACAACACAAGGAAATAGGATCTTGGTAGGCAACATAATTGGTTAAGTATTATCCAAATTCAGCTTGTGAGGGAGAGAGATAGATTATACTTATGCAGAAATTGTCTAGGAAGAAAAAACATTGTATTTTCTTCTTTATTTTTCTGATCAAATGTAATATACAGATTGAAAGTGGTTTTGAGAATCAATATTTCCCCTTAGTTAAATCTCTGAGCATATGTGATTGAACATTTTCTCAATTTTATATTGTGATTTCTTGATCGATTAATTGTTTCCGCTAATGAGTAGAGTAGATTCAAGTCATTTGGTTTAGTATATTACATAAGCAGTTTGAATCTACATGGAATTTCTACAATAGTAATTTTAATAATAATTTTCATAATAATGATAATTATTTTTTTTGGAGTTTTTGACTAGAATTTGGTGAATTTTTTATTATCAAATCTACATCTTTGTTAGCTTTGCTAGGGTTTCATCCTGCAAACACTGAATCACGCTGTAGGGTTTTAGACAAATTATTCACTGTGGATATAGATTGATCGAGGGAGTGTGGAAGTCCAAATGAGAGCGCTGGCTGCGGGGGGACCGATCCCCTCCTACCAGAACATAGTAACAAGAGACTCTAAAGGTAAACGGGAGACGTCAAGGGACGGGTAAAAGGAGGGAGGTGCCAATTGAAACCCAACAATGGGAGCATAGTGACAACTAAAATAAGAGGCCAGTGCCTTCCTAGGGCTACCAATAACCCAAGTTCATTATTCCAAACAATAAACTGGAGCCTTAACATACCTACATGAAATACCATGCATTGATCTCTTAATTCATAAGGATATGGCCCTTGGAACGAGACCTTATCAAATGGATCTAGTTTAAATGGAAACCCAAAGGACACATAGTTCTAAAGCTTGGAGCTAGGGGTTTTTTCATAGTAGTTTTCACTAATCTAGAGAACAAGGAAAGGGTTTTTGAAAATTGACCATATTTTTCTATAATGCAGGATTATTCTTGAGACATTAGGAGTAATGTTACAACCTAGATCAGGAAATATTTATGGCTTCCCCAGTCAGGGTTCATTTTTTTCCTTTTTGGTTGACTTCTGGGACCCAAAAAGATTACAAGGAATAGGAAACATCGTTGGGATATTTGTGAAAGTAGCTGACTCTACGTGAAAAGGGTGATACACATCGTATGCCCAAATATTTATTTACATGAATATCATTGAACCCCTTTTTAAATTCACTGAATTTTAATACCAGGATGAAGTTCAGAAGTAGCCTATGGACTATGAATATGTTCCATTTCGATGCAGAAGATGCCACAAGTATGGCCATTTTTTTAGGGATTACCCATTAAACCAATAAATGACTGTGGAAAAAGAGACCAAAAAGGAAGGAACTAAATCCCAAGAGGAGAAATATGTATTTCAACTAGTGATAAACAAAAGGAAAAACAATAAATTTATGCTATCAAACTCTCAAAAAGCACCAAAAAAGGCGTAGGGTAGTGGTAATAGATATGAGGTTCTCGCTTTGACTGGTGAAGCATCAAATGAGTCAAATAAATAGTTAATAGCAGAGGGAGTTATGGCTCTTAAAAAAATTAATAAACCAAAGAGGAAAGCACAAGAGGATCCAAAATACCAAGATGAAGAAGATCCATAAGAGGATCAAGAAACTATGGAAATTGACGGGAATGGAGAAGAACCAAGCACAAAGGAAGTAGTATTAAAGAGACTTCGAAATGAATGGAGTAACCTGGATGAGAGATTTATACCAGAAGAATAAAAAAGGCTCTATTGGGACACATTATAGAGGTTTCAAGCTAAGCAAGGGAAGATTCAATCAGATCCCCCAAGTGAATGTGGCCCCCAATCAGGAAGTGGATCAGATCTAGGCTCATAAGAGAAAGTAGGAAATAAAAGAGGATGAAATAAGTTGCATGAATCAATGTATATGGTAGGGGATATGCTCATGAATACAGGAAGAGTGGTACCACTATTAGTAGTATTCCACCAAATTAATAAATCCTCAAAATGAAAATAGTATCCTGGAATTTGAGAGGCCTCAACAGTTGAGGTAAACAATGATATCTCAAGGAAAAAAATCAAGCAATAGAGGCTGGGTATCTTAATTCTTTAAGAAATAAAGATCTCAGAGAATCGGTTGAAAGAAATTGTAATCAGACTCAAGATATAGTATGAAGTAATGGCACAAGAGACTCGAGGAAGTGCTGGTGGGTTGGCTATACTGTGGAACCCAAGGGAAGTCATATTTGAAGACTGGATCGACTCACCAAGAATTATTACAGGGAGATTTTGACATCTCATATCTCGTGACTAGGCCATCCCATCAAATGTTTATAGCCTTCATATTCTAGGAGAAAAAGAAACCTTCCTACAAAATGTAGGAAAGGTTAAAAACCATAGATTGGAGGATTTATGGATCCTAGGAGGAGATTTTAATCTCATCACCTCTATTGAGGAGAAGAAAGGAGGTATCATTCACTCAGATCTGGAGATGGAGGAATTCAGGAACTTGATCTCTGAAATGAAACTGGTAGACATCCCAATAAATAATGGGATATTTACTTGGAATAATCATCATGGAGGAAAGCACAAAGTGGCATCAAGAATGGAACTAATCCTTATGATAGAGTAATTGGTAATTTGAGATATATTCTTGGAAGAATCTATACTCCCTTGTTCTAGATCAGATCATTGTCTGATTAGGCTAGAAATAGATCTCAACTCAGGTCCTTGAAATAGACCATTCCGATTTGAATCATTTTGGCTTAGATACGCTTCCTTTATTGGGAAAGTAGAAGAATGGTGGAAAGCATGTGTATTTAAAGGTAGAAAATGTATGCACACTTTTCAAATTAAATTGAAAAATATCAAACTTCAAATCAAACAATGGAACAAAATTGAATTTGGGCATATCTTGGATGATCAATGATGTTTGAAAGATCACATGCAGGAAATCCAACAATAGATGATAAAAATGGGAAGATCAGAGGAGCTTGCAATAGAAGAAGGAAACCTTCTGAACCAAATTGAGGAAAGAAGGAAACAAGAGGAGATCCCATGGAAAAAAAAATCAAGGATCTAGTGGCTAAGGGAAGGTCAAAATAACACTCGATTCTTTCATAAAGAAATGATCAAGCATAGACAATAGGATCAATTTCTCTCCTTGAAGGACGAAGCTAAAAATTGGATCACCTAGCATAAAGAAATGGAATACCTCATGGTTAACCATTTCCACTCCCTCCTATTAGAGCTTGCCTCTGATAGATTTGAGGCAATTCAAAAAATGACTAGTCACATTCCCTAGCCAGAAATAAGGCCCCAGGCTCGAATGGTTTCAAAACAGAATTATTCCAAGCTTCATGTCACTTCATTGGCTAGGACATTTTGGACGTGGTGGAGGAATCTAGATGGACGCAAAAGGTAAGTCCTGGTCTCAACTCTATCTTCCTAGCTCTTATCCTTGAGATGAATCAATCTAAGGATCCAAATGGATTCCAACCTACTATTTTATGTAATATAATTTATAAATTTATTTCCACCATCATAGTCAAAATACTTAAACCTCTCCTTCATAAACTAATCTCTCCTTAGCAAACTGGTTTTATTGAAGGATGTTAGATCCTGGATGGTATAATCACTTCTTTGGAAGTGGTTCATTCCTTTAAGTAACTCAAATACCCTTGCATGTTAATAAAGTTGGACCTATCTAAATCCTACGATCACCTCAATTGGTCATATCTATTAAGTACCCTTAAAGACTTTGGTTTTGATTCAAGCTGGATTAAATGGGCCTCCTCACTCATTTCATCCCCTATTTTATCAATTCTTCTTAATGGATCCCCTTTGGAAGCCTTTAACCCCTAAATAGGCATCCTCCCAGGAGATCTGCTTTCTCCCTTTCTGTTCATACTAGTTGTTGAAGGTCTAGGGAGATATATTCAATATGCTGCCCAAACCTATGAAATTAAGGGTCTACACCTTTGGGGAGAGGATCGTCCGATCACTCACCAACAATTCGTGGATGATATCATGATTTTTTGTAAAGTATCCCTACAGGAAGTTAGAATATTTAAAACCATTCTTCAATATTTTATGCAAGCTTCATGAACTCTGATCAATAATGAGAAATCCAATATTTGTTTTCTTTAATGCCCCATCGACCACCCAATCATTCCTGGCTAGAACCTTGGGGTTCGACATTGGATCCCATCTCATAAAATATTTAGGTATCCCCCTTGTAGTAAACTCCCTTATGAAAACCTGTTGGCAAGACCTCATTCAGAAACTCCAAGCTAAGTTCAATGGATGGGCATTCCAAGCCCTTAACATAGTGGGTAAAGTGATATTGTTGAAGGAAATATTGCAATCAATTCTGATATATCAACTTGAAGGCATGGATGCGCCAAAAAAAATCTGTGATGCTATAACAAATATTTTTAAAAAGTTTCTCTGGAGTGGTGCCCAACAATATAAAAAATGGGCACTCATCTCATGGACAAATTTAATAAAGCTAAAGCTAGTGGGAGGTATTGGTATGAGAAATCCATAGATATTAAATAAAGTTCTAGGAGAAAAATTATGGTGGCGATGGTTAAATGGCAACATAGACTTATGGAATGAAATTTGGATGAGAAAATATAGAATGACAAATGAGTAGGTAGATACACTAAGAAGGGTAACATTCCAAAAGGATTGTCAATCTGGAACTTAGCATCCAACAACTGAGAGATCATTCAAAATCATACCTTCTGAGGAATAAGGGATGGTAAAAAAACACACTTCTAGAAAGAGGCTTGGAAGCGACAAGGAAAACTCCTCAGCAGGCAAGATCTAGGGGATATATTACTATTCACTAGAAGCTAAAACTACCATACAATAGCTCATTTCTAGAAACCTACTTAGAATGATCCTAATTGGAGACAATGGAAGGAATAGAACAACTCGATAAATCCTCCTCTCACTTATCAATGACAAGTCTTTGAAAAGAAACTCAGATTTTAGAAAATTGCTAAGAAAGAGGGACATGACATATTGAGATGGGGTTATTCATAGAAAGAAATGTTTACTATTCGAGAAACATATCACCTAGAAGTGGGAGAAAACCAATATTATAATAGAACTCAATGGCAGAAGATATAGAAGGTGAACCTATGACCCAAAGTTCAACACTTCCTCCATCATTCCTGTCGAAGAAGAATCTTGACATGGGATTAGATTTAGAAGAGAGGTTTCTAGGGTCCTTCGTATTGTCTCCAATGTGGACAATATGATGAGGAACTAGAACATATCTTCAATATATGTTCCTTTGTGGAGAACTTATGGAAGAGTTTAGGAAACCTTTTTGGACACATTGATTGGGATCATCATAAAATCAAAGCAAAAATTGAGATTTGGAGAATAGGTATCTTTTCGAGCCCGATTATAAATGGAGCTTGGGGATTTTATATTATGGGAAACATGGAAAGAACACAAAAAAACAATTTTCAAAGATTTATCCAAGACCTAGGAGAGGGCCTAGGAAGGCATAATACAAAGAATCCTAGAAACTATTACGGCTGATGAATGGAATTTAGATGATTTCTAGGTGTATCCCCATGAATCATGGATCCTACATTACCTAAACCTATGTCCTCAAATTATTGTCCCTTCTTCTTGGAAACCACTGGTTCCTCCAGTCTCTTCTCCGAACTGGTATTATCCTCTCTAGAGGGTTTCCTAAAATTAAGCTTTTATGGCACATCTAAAGGAAATCGAGGAGAGGCCAGGGATAGGGGGTTAATAAGAGATTAGAAAAATAGAGTAAAACATCTATTCTACAAAATGTAGAGTTGTCAGAAACAATGAAGTGAAATTTAGGACTTTCGAAAGGGGCCTACTATTAGCAAAAAAGGAGGGATACAAGAATCTGGTGGTCGAAGGAGATTCAACTCTGGTGATCGAAACCATAAAAAAATTGAACCATGGAGCCAATAGTGAGAATGTTAGTTGAAGCTGGAGAATGAAACATTTAGTGTAGAACATAGGAAACTTTCTTAAGGAATTTGACTATCTAATCCACTCCCACATTAGACGTGAATGCAACAAGGAAACATATTTTCTGGCTAATTGGAGTTGTCAAAACACTGAACAGGCGGTGGAATCTCAATGGTTGGTTAAATGTACTATGAATGGTGCAGTTAATATGGAACACATCTTGGATAAAGATGTTAATTTTTCAGATTGTTCTATGCTGAATCAATTACTTTAGCCAAATTCACTTCTTTATTAACAATGCATCCAATTATTAGTAATGTAACCAATCATCAATTGTAACTGAAGATAAAAAATATATGTAATGACAAAGAAGACAACATCACAACCATAAGAGATAGCAGATTGGTCCAAGACCAGGGAAAAACTCCACAAGGGGGAAAACCCTTTCAAATATTCTTCTTTATTAGATTGTCATAATTTTTTTTCAGCAGAGAGTACAATGAGCCCAATACATAAATTTGCAGTAGATATTTACAGAAATAGATTTTAGATATACAAAATAGTAGAGATAAATCATAAACCACCAGATTAATGAAGCCAACTCAAGTCAACTGTTAAACCCTAAATCAAAACCCTGGATGCTCTTAGAAATACTGACTGTGTGTGTCTGAAACTCGTTGGATGCTCCCTCGGCCAATGTGTGAGGGTGTTTTTGTTTTGTTAAACAATATCAGGAAGACTGTGCGCATGGGTCTAGGTTAAAAATCACCCAAATATGCTCCAAAACCCCAAACACTCTCTTCCAGTTACTGTGTGTGCATTCAGGACTGCCCGGATGCTCCCTTGACCACTCTGTGTGAGCGTCCAGGGACTAATACTGTCTGATCTGCCTCTAAAACTCTGAACGATCCCTTTATGCCTTTGTGCAAGTGTCTAAGAATTCCTGGACACTCCCTTAGCCACTCTGTGAATGCGTCCGGGGAAAAAAATCTCAGTTACATGCCTATGTCTCAGAAATAGAAATATTAGATCCATGCAAGCTTCATGCCTGTAATTTCAGACCCATGCACGAACTTCTTTCATCAGACCTGTGCAAACCAAGACAAAAGAAAAGAGAAGAAGATGGATTGATCAATCTATAGAAATGAGCTTAAGGTCTTTCTATTTATAGGATTTCATGGGGGTCCACTTGGGGTTGAGGCAAACCTAACCAATTTCACATGTGCTTAGGGCTGACCCATCCATTATACATGAATGAATCGAAAAATTCAAAAATTAGCTTTTGCTTGTCCAAATAGGGTGTTCTTTAGGTTGATTTTGGTCCTCTCAAAAAGAGAAATATATTGTAATCATCATATTGGTTATATGAGTTGTCCAAGGTAGAATTTGGCCCTATTTGAAAAAATTAACACTCCCTCTCAACTAGGAAGAATTCCACCTGCCAATACCTGTTTACTGATCATCACATCTACCTGCTCAACTATATTTGATAAAAATTTCTCGAATGTAAAAGATGAAGAATCGAGGAGAAATATCTTCCACCCATACTGAGAAATAGGATAACTTTATCATACAGGGGAACACATCTTTGACCCTAGAATCTCATTGGGGAGCTCATTCTCAACCCATAATCTCAAGAGGGGAGAAAATCTCAACCCAATCCTATTTCCTATTGATATTCCTATCAATGACCCTCAATGGTTAAGTGGTATAACACCTGCATCATAATTGACTTGGGTTATAGACCCCAAGTACACTCCCAACTGTTATAGACATATTTGGGCACTGCAACCCCAATCTTATATGTCAATAAACCAAGGGCTCTTTAACCCCTAAAAGTGTTGTTTCATACCCTAAAGGATCATGGTCAACTGATTACATCATTCCCCAAAAGTTCCACCTGAAAAACCACTCAAAACTGGCCAAAACTGGACCATACTGACTGCTCCACTGCTAGGGTGCGATGCATACTGACTTCTACACTAGCCAAGTGTGATGCATACTGAAGAGGCCTTCTGTAGGGTGTGATGAGCGAGAATGGACAAATGTCAGAGATAGTTTGCTAAGTGGATGCTCATGGAATCTTTTAGAAACTTCTCCTATGACACTTGCCTCTCTGAATTCACCCAAGGATGAGTAAGAGATCTAAGAAATCTCCAAGTGGAACCAAAAACAACAAGTGGAATGAAACTAATCAAAAACCCAGAGATGACTCACACCCTTGCAGACATCTATAAATGGATCCCTCATTTGAGAGATCCGGAGGCTGGAATTTGGTAATTTGTAAGGAAGTGCTGATAGTTTGTCTTTGAGAAAAGGCATTGTATTGTTGGGTGACATTGCTTTTCATGAGGTGAAGAGGGTGTTGAGAATGCAAAAAGATGATGGATCTTAGTGGAAAGAAGTCACCTTCACTAAGTGGGCCCGCAGGCTATTTTTGGCGCAAAGTCTATTTTTAGACTATGTCTATTTTTAGACATATGGATCATGGTCTATGTGTTGCAGAATGCTATTTGTGGATGATTGGTCATGTTGGTAAAAATAGATGGACTTCTATTTTTAGACATATGGGCGGTTTCTATTTTTAGACTACCAGGCTAAAAATAGAACAGTCGAATATTATTAGCTCATAATAATATTTGGACTATAAACATTATCTTATCCTCTTGGAGCACTTCAATTTGAGCTACAAATGTGGCACATGCAGCTGTCAGAAGGAAATACGCTTTTTTTGTGGGTCAGTTGAGCTATTGCATGGTGGACTTCAATTAGAACTCATGTGGTTGAGTTTGGTGGAGTTGATTGAGGAGTTGATGGAGTTGTGTTCAGTTTGAATTGGTTGAACTAGTTGTATTTAGTTTAACTGCAAATACACTAGTGATGAGTGATGTGAATTAATTTTTAATTAATTCACTAATTATTAACTCATAAAGCAACTAAAGAATACATCAGTTAACTCAGTGCATGGACAGTTCAGTGGAGACAGGTGTTAGAGGTTGAGATTGATATCAGTTGTGACTATAGTTGTGCATGAGATTTTTCACATGCATGGATTGAGTATTGCCAATGAGGATTGCATGGTTCAGCCAAGGAAATATGAGTTTGGTTCAGCCATTCATCATTATTCTCATGCAGGATTGCGTAGTGGAGGCAGGCAAATAGTGGAGGAGATTTGAGGCATCAGATCTGAGCTAGTTTGTGTGTAACAGGTAGAGATAGTACTGAGTACTTGTGAAGAGTATTGTACTATGTATTGTTACATGTTCTCAATCATTATAATATACAAATAGTGTGGGGTTTTCAGTTGTATGCTTTCCCCAGGTTACATACTGTGTTAATGTGTGCATTTGATTGATGTTTCATTGTTTTTAATGCTGCTAAATTGATGATCAACGTAGAGGAGGTTATGTATTATGCATGTATTCCGCAATAGTGTATAATCGGGATAATCTCTATGAATAAGTGTTTAATTATTCAACATTTCTACATGGTATCAGAGCTGTTGATCATCATATCTATTATTCAGAAAGTGTTTACATTTTATTTCTTCAGGCAGAGTCTGTAATCGGGCCAGGTAGCCTCTGGATTCATCCTTCCTTTGGAAGGTGAGATATCTGGTAAAAGCCCATACAGTCAATCTCTGTACAAGAAATAATTTGTTGTCATGAATTTTAGATCAGAAGCGGTTGAGTTTTGAGCTGGTGGAATTCGAATTTGCAGCAATGTTTTCTTGGTGTCAACGTTGCAATGTCTTTCAACGGATTGCGGTTGGAGTATGCTCTTGACGGCAGTTTGAATTATATTACATGGAAAGACAGGATGGAGGCGGTGTTAGATGACAATGGGCTGAAGGAGTTCATAGAGTCTGAGGTCCCAAAGCCTATTGATACTACGCAAGTTGATGCTTGGCAAAAGAAGACAACAAAGTGTCGAAGGATTCTGTTGGAGGGCGTGAAGGATCACATTGTGTCCAGCCTGCATGGAAAGGCCTCTCCATACTTGATGTGGAAAGCATTGACAGATCTATTCCAAAGCAAGAGCAACTAGAGGAAGTTGGCGCTCAAGGATAAACTCAGAAACATTAAGTGAGAGAAGGAAGACATTATGCCCAAGTATCTCACAAAGTTCACTCAGTGCAGGGATGAGCTGGGAAGTGTGGGGGTGACTGTCGATGATGAGGACTTGGCGAGATTGGATCTCCTTGGTCTTCTGAAGAGTTGGAATTCCTATCAGGACTCTGTCAATGGTCGGTAGAAATTTCCAGGATGGGAGAGACTTTG
Organism: Pinus tabuliformis; assembly: GCA_031772625.1. Lineage (NCBI taxonomy): Eukaryota > Viridiplantae > Streptophyta > Pinopsida > Pinales > Pinaceae > Pinus > Pinus tabuliformis. The sequence goes on from CM062812.1 coordinate 860,089,149, forward strand.
ATCAGATCTTGTGCAGGAGGAGATCAGGCAGAATACCAGGAACGGATCTTCATCAAAGGAAATTGATGAAGAAAATTGCACTTTGGCTGCCAAAGCAAAGAAGGGGAAGAATAAGAAAGCTTCTCATTCCGGTGCGAAAGGCAAGAAGCAGGACATGTCCAAGGTGAAGTGCTTTCACTGTCACCAGCACGGACACTATGCCACAAATTGTTCACAGAAGAAGAAAAATAAGCAAGCTGCTAGATCTGCAGCGGGAGAGGCCTTAGCCTCGCAATTTGAACTTGATTTTTCATTGATCACATGCTTGGTATCAAGTGTGATGGGATCGGTATGGTTCTTCGACAATGGTGCGTCTTTTCACCTGATAGGAGATCGAGATTTGTTTTCTGATCTGAAGGAGAAAGATCTTGGAGTGCACATCGAGATGGGCGATGATGGTAGATACAGTGCGACCGGTATTGGTACCATTTCCTTTGAGAGGAGTCTGATAAACCCTTAGTATTGAAGGAAGTGATGCATGTTCCAGGATTGAAGAAGAATCTTATCTTTGTGGTGATGTTAGAAGACAAGGGATATGATGTTGTTTTCAGCGTGGGAAAGGCTTTCCTGGGTGTGGAGCACCTGGAAGGTATGCTTTTGACTAGCAATCTAGTGGTTTTTCAATAATAGTTGTAACCTTTTCTGCATTATGAGTTCAAAGAAGATAAAGGGTTTTGATACAATGTGCAACAATCGATAAAGGAAGCCTAAGTGCTAATGATTGACGTTTTCTATGCAGGAAGACGTGGAAACAAAGGATCGGCGATTGAAAGCAAGAAGCAAAGGGAAAATAACTACTGTCCCGCCAACAGGGAACCGGATGCGGACAAGATCAAGTAAAATTAGAGCCGAATAGCCCAGAGAAAGAAAGCGGGATACTGAGACGGAGAACGCAAGAAGGGAAAGAGAAGAATCGAACGATTAGCGAATCCCTCAGGATCTTTGATCCTGAGGGCTCGCTGCTTTAAGTTATCTTTTGATTATCTAGATACCTCCGTCATTTCTGTTATATAAAGGCACCACACCATTGAACGGAGGAGGACTGTTTTTTGTAATTTTCAATTCCAGAACCAACTGTAATTATCGAGTCTCTCTGAGACCTGACTTTGTTATACTTTTGTTGATGCGATTAATATAAGAGACTTGGTGTTCATTTCGTCTCTGCATCTGGAGTAACTTAAGGCGGTGTTCCATTGGTAGCCAAGGGCCCAGCTCCGAAGGACACTTGCTTTTGTACTATTATACTGTATGGTTTGTTTATTTCCATTATTGCAGTAATCTGATACATCTTCTATATGATATGCTGTGTTTCGTTATAACTGACATCTGAATGAGTTCTTTTATCTCATGTCTCTGCATTGTATAAGTGGATCCATTCGAATTACGTCTTTCAGCCATTTCTGTAGCGGAATGTTGGTATGAATATTACTGTTATCAGATCCATGTGAAATAGTATTTGTAAAACTTGAAAGCAATATTACTTCGTTCAGGAACATAGTCGTATCATCCATTATTCTCAGATTGCTGTGGTAGTAGAGAACGTGTACATACGGTTGAGGATTGCTGTTCCATTTATCATTGCTGTTCCATTTATTATTTTTGTTTCATTTATTCTTGCTGTTCCATTTCTTTACTGCTGTTTCATTTCCAGATTGCTATTCCATTTTACTTTTCGCTGCTTGATTTACCTGCCTTTGTTGTTTTAGTGTGTGAGCAGGCCTAAGGCTGTCGTGAGCCTTAGCAAGACGCTGCTTAGCCCCAGACCTATAAGTCCATGCTCTGATTTCCTTTCCTTATCAGTTTCTAAAGGGATAGGTTATTGTTTCCATACCCTTGACTGATCAACTGCCTTGCGTGATTTTATCTTTTGGGTTAGTTTCGTTACAGCTTAGCATCTGTTTCCTTTTAAACCATTAGGACACTATACTACTGAGCATTACTCGGACAAACAACCTCGGATTGAGTTACTCCTTGCAATAACAAAACGTTCCCGGATTGACTTCTTAATGTAGGATAATTAGCGGTGTGAGAGACCCTAGTTACAGCTCTACATTTTGGCGCCGTTGCCGGGGAGGAGTAATAGCCATTTTCCCTTTACAGAGTAGTGCGCAAATCTGCTAGGGGGGAGTTGGATTTTAAAAACGCAAGGTAAGAACCTGCGTACGGAGCATGTAAAAGCCCTGCTCCACCGTCCGCTCTCTTAGTAGAATTGCTGGTTGATAGGATTTAGTAGTTTTTAGAGTGCATGACTAAGCAGAAAAAGGTAGAAAAGAATATCAAAATTCCAGCCAAACCTGAGAAAGCCAAAGGACCGGTGACCCTTGGCCGAACGACCTTCATAGACGAAATCTATAAGAAAGCCGAATCTCAGCCGTCAGTAGGCCTCAGAAAGACTTATTCTAAGAAGCCTACCAATTCCCTTCAGGCTACAGCATCACCATCTGGAGCCTACGCTGAGGTGCAGAGTCAGACTGTTGAACAGGACTTCCAAGAAATCGAAAATCCTGTGTCTGAACGGCTGCAAGAAGGGAACTCAAGCAACCTTTGTGAAGGAGAGGGGGAAACAGGGGAAATAGAGGAACCGAAATCTCCTTCTAGGATAATCCAGCTGTTAAACAACCCAGATAAGGGAAGTGCAGCCAGAATTAATACTGAAGGCACCCCATTCCTTCGGATAGAAATCCCAGATAAGGGAAGTGTCATTAAGACAGCCCCTGCCAAGGCCGCCCCTTCTCAACCTAGGAACACCCTCCTAGAAATCCCGGAAGGTTACTGGCACATCTTCGATCCCATGGCGCAGAATCAGCCAAATACCCAAACTTCTACATTGCAATATCCTATAGTAGATTCTGCTGCGAATGCCCCCATGAAGGCAATTCCTCTTCAGCACATCCCAACGTTTCACGGACTGACATCAGAGGACCCTGATGCGTTCTTATTTGAATTCGATGTGTTATGTAGAGGGTATGATTACACCACTGATCCTCAGAAATTAAAGTTGTTTCCCTCTACTTTGAAGGGAGCAGCTCTGAGATGGTTTATGGGTCTAGGTGGTGGAGTCATAAACAATTGGGAGCAAATGAAAGAGTCCTTTCTCAAGAAATATCAGGATTACTGTAGGTCAAGGGAACTGAAAGATGAAATCTTCCAAATGACGGCCAGACCAAATGAAACTCTAGAGGAATATGTAGAACGCTTCCAGTATAATTTACAGAGATCCCCTTATGCATCATTACCTCTACCTGACAATGTGTTGAAAACTGCATTAATTAGAGGTATGAAAGAACAGTGGATCGAAACATTGAATATCATGGGAAAAGGAGATATTTACCAAGAGAATTTTGCTGATATCATTAATTTATGTATTAGGAGTTCAAGAGGGAGCACAAGGATAAAACCAACAGAATATGATAGGTTTGTTAGAGATAACAAAATATCAACAGAAGGGGTAACACGGGTAGAACTTGGGAATTTATTAGAAAATTTTAAAACTGATATCCTAGGGACATTAACTACTCAGCTTGATATTGTGCAGGCTAAACAAAAGCAAATGGAGGCAGAGCAAAATCTGGCAATTTTTTGCCCCCGATGCAGAAGAAAACACAGCCACAAAGAATGTCCGCTAGATACAGTTCAAGCATGTGCCATCTGTACGAAAGACCACCTTACTGAAAGCTGCCCCTCACTTCCTGGATTGAAGGCTGTATACAAGGAAGCAGAAGAAGAATCAGAACCAGCATACTTTGTTAACCAACGTCGCCAATGGCAACCTAGGCAATCAGGTATGTTTTCGGATCCAGCTTCTTCTTTTCAACCTCCACAATACAATGCTCAGCAATATGGTATGTGGCAAAACCAATCTACACCCCCAGTCCCGAATTGGTCATCACAACCGTTTCCTTCCCCAAATCCATGGATGAACCAGACAAACCAATTCGGATGGCCAAACTTTCCCTACACCCCACCATATTGGCAGAACAATTCATACCCTCCGCAATGGATTCCCCCCACATCACAAGGTTCACCCTGGCAGACCAATTGGCCAAGATCGACATATCAGTCAACAGGAACTATTCCACTCCCTCAACCAACTCTGCCAGCCTTACAACAAAACCCGCAGTCTAATTTAAGGCCACAACTCCCAGCCCAACCCAACCCTAATCCTAATAATAGACCAGTCCAATCCATCCAAATCATAGACACATCAGAAACTGGACTTGACTTAAGGGAGTGTAATGACCTTCAGTTACGATCTGGACGTATTATAGAAACAGAGGGAGACAAAATAGGCCACATTGAAGATCAGTTACCAATAGAACAACCGCTACAACAAAAGGATGTAAATAAGGAACAGACCCATCAACAAACAAATACATCCTCTCCTCCTTTCCCGGAACGATTAGTCATACCGCGACCAGTGCAACATTCAGACTTCGACATTCTGGGAGAGTTACAAAACCTGTATATAAAAATTCCATTCCTCCAGGCCATTCAAGATATTCCCATATACGCAAAGACTATAAAAGAACTGTGCATAAAAAAATCAAGGAGGAATATAACTACTAACCCTAGAGTCCAAGTAGTTGGAACTTTATCCGACCTGTTATCAGGAAAAGAGACACCTATCAAATACGAAGATCCCGGGAACCCAATTGTAACTGTCCAAATCTATGGTCAAACCCTGCCTAATGCTTTAGTCGACTTGGGAGCTGCAATCAATATTTTGACAACTTCCACCTGCCAAAAGCTTGGCATCACATCGGTAGAACCTACTTCTACTTTGTTAGAATTGGCAGATCGATCTGTAGTTCGGCCCGAAGGTACTCTATATGATGTCATGGTTTCCGTAGATTCTTGGGAGTATCCAACCGATTTCCTGGTAATTAATCCAAAAACCCGACTAGATGGACATTCGCTAATATTAGGAAGACCTTGGCTTGCTACTGCCGATGCCTACATTGGTTGCCGGCAGGGAAACATGACTATAACTAAAGGGCCAGATGTTAAAAATCTCGTTCTATATCCTCTAGCACAGCCAAGCCTGCCAATGATCAAAACCAATCAGTATCCTGTGTCATACCTTACTAACAATATCAGAGCCCCATTAACTGTACATAAGGCTTTAGATTTTAAAGATCAAATAGAAGATGATGCTATCAATAACTTCATCAGTCAAATCGAATCTAGCTCTCACACACAGTGTTTTATGATAGAGGCAGCATTTGATAGTGAGCTAGAAGAAGACCCCTTAAAAGATCCACATGACCAAACAATACCAGTAACTGTTGTTGCCAATAGTAAAGTAGTGGAAATCGAACCTGGTAAGACTCTAAATATTAATGTCAACCTGACACCAGATCAAGAAATGAAGCTTGTTAGTCTGTTACAAAAATATAAGGGAGCATTTGCGTGGGATTACCCTGACATGAAGGGGATTGATCCTCAATTATCCACCCACCACATCTATATAGAGAAGGATGCAAGACCTGTTCGCCAGCCACAAAGAAGACTCAACCCCCATCTAAAAGAAATAGTAAAAGCCGAACTTCAGAAACTTTTAGATGTTAATTTTATTTACCCCATCTCTGATAGTAAGTGGGTCTCTCCCTTAGTGGTGGTACCCAAGAAAAATGGGAAATGGAGGATCTGCGTGGATTACAGGGAGCTAAATAAGGCCACACAGAAGGATCACTTTCCCCTCCCATTTATAGATCAAGTACTGGACACTTTAGTAGGGAAGAAATTTTTCTCTTTCCTGGATGGCTTCAGCGGATATAACCAAATCCAAATTGCCCCTGAAGATCAGGATAAAACTACCTTTACTTGCCCTTGGGGAACGTTTGCCTATCGAGTACTACCCTTCGGCCTATGCAATGCCCCTGCTACATTTCAAAGGGCTGTTCTCAGCATCTTTGCAGACCTAATAAACGACGGACTTGAGGTGTACATGGATGACTTTACACCATATGGAGAGAATTTTGACCCAGCTCTGGATACCCTGGAAAAAGTCCTACAACGTTGTATCGCTACCAGACTTTGCCTGAGCCACGAAAAGTGTTACATGATGATGACAGAAGGGCTCATTCTAGGGCACTACATCTCAGTAGCTGGCATCCAGGTAGATCCGGCTAAAATTCAGATTCTTTTGCTCATCCCTACTCCCACTACTCAAACAGAGGTACGCAGTTTCCTTGGATTTTCTGGGTATTACAGACGATTTATAGAACATTACTCACGTATTGCTGCACCTCTATATGCTTTGACTGGCAATGTTGATTTCTTGTGGACAGAAAAATGCGACCAGGCTTTTAAGGAATTAAAGAACCAGTTATCAACAGCTCCAGTCCTTCGAGGACCCAACTGGAATTTGCCATTTCAAATCTCAACTGATGCCTCGGACACAGCAATTGGTGCAGTCCTGGGACAAGAAGAGGATAAGAAGCCATATGCTATTTACTATATCAGCAAAAATTTATCCTCTGCCGAACTTAATTATACTGTTACTGAAAAGGAATTCCTGGCTGTAATACATGCTGTTAACAAATTTAGACATTATATTACAGGCTATCCTGTTGTGTTATATACAGATCATTCTGCTATCAAATATTTGGCAAATAAACCTGTTACGAATGCTAGAATAACCAGGTGGTTGATCTTATTGCAGGAATTCGACATCACAATTAAGGATCGACCTGGCAAGGAGAACCCTGTAGCTGATTTCCTCTCACGGATGCCGAAAGCAGTCGAAACAGCAGCAGTAGACGATCAATTTCCTGACGAGCACCTTTTTGCTGTTGCTGTTCGAACACCCTGGTATGCCGATGTCGCCAATTACCTCGCAGTCGGTAAGTTACCAAAACACTTAACCCCTCAGGAACGCAAGCAGATTGTTCAGAAAAGCACTCGCTTTTCATGGATTGGAGGCCATTTGTTCCATACAGGGGCAGACATGCAAATCAGAAGGTGTATTCGAGAAGACGAAATCTTCGACATTCTAAAAGCTTGCCATGACGGGCCATGCGGGGGACATTTCGCTGAAAAAAGAATAGCACATAAAGTATTGCAGACCAGATACTATTGGCCTACAATCTTCAAGGATGCGAAAAAGTTTGCACAAGCCTGTGACAGCTGCCAGCGAGCAGGAAAACCTGGCCAAGCCGATGAAATGCCTCTGAGACCACAATTGGTCATTGAGCCATTCGAACGATGGGCTCTGGACTTCGTTGGGCCCATCAATCCATCATCAAATCAGAGGACATACATTCTGGTGGCAACAGACTATGTTACTAAATGGGTCGAGGCCGAATCATTACCTAGGGCTACAGAAGACTCTGTGATACAATTCTTGTTCCATTTGTTTGTACGTTATGGACTTCCGAGAGAATTAATCACCGATGGTGGACCACAATTTGTTGGAAATAAATTAGCTGCAACACTTAACAATTACCATGTCCAACATAAGATTACTACCCCATACCATCCACAGGCAAATGGGCAAGTAGAAAGTAGTAATAAGGTAATAGAATCAATTTTAACAAAAACCATTGCATCACATCGGCAAGATTGGGCCGCTCGACTACCTGAGGCGCTGTGGGCCTACAGAACCACATGGAGAAGCACTACAGGCTATTCACCCTATCAATTAGTGTTTGGAAAGCAACCAATTTTCCCCATAGAATTCGAAATCCGAACGCTACGAACTGCACAAGAAGTCGGCCTAGATCTGAGTGAGGCACAAATCAATCGATTACAGCAGATTAATGAATTAGACGAAATCAGGCTCTCTGCATTACAGAATACAGCATTGATTCAACAGCAGCGGGCTAAATGGCACGACGCACTGATCAAGAATAAAGTCTTTCATGAAGGAGACTGGGCTCTGTTATACGACTCTCGGTTTCAGGATTTCTTGGGGAAACTCCAGACTCGATGGCTAGGACCATACGAAATCCAGAAGGTACACGAGAATGGGACCCTTACCTTGGTCACAATTGACGGTTCTGGATATGCATTCAAAGTAAATGGCCACCAAGTTCGCCTTTATTGAAAGCCACTCACTCGGGAATCCTTCTGTCAACAGCTGCGACAAGATACTGATATGAAAATTTTAGGAGAGGAAGCGCAATCTTCCTCACCTATAGCTTAAGAAATTCATTTTATAACTTGTACATAGCATCTTGTATATATGTTTCCTTGATTTTTTACCCAAGTGTTCTTGCTGTTCCTTTGCGAAAAGGAACAGCACTGGAGTGTTTTTGCTGTTCCTTTGCGAAAAGGAACAACATTGGTGTGTTTTGCTGTTCCTTTGCGAAAAGGAACAACATTGGTGTGTTTTGCTGTTCCTTTGCGAAAAGGAACAACACTTGTGTGTCTTGCTGTTCCTTTGCGAAAAGGAACAGCATTTGTGTGTTTTGCTGTTCCTTTGCAAAAAGGAACAACATTTGTGTGTTTTGCTATTCCTTTGCGAAAAGGAACAACATTTGTGTGTCTTGCTGTTCCTTTGCGAAAAGGAACAACACTTGCGTGTTTTGCTGTTCCTTTGCGAAAAGGAACAGAACTTGCGTGTTTTGCTGTTCCTTTGCGAAAAGGAACAGCACTTGCGTGTTTTGCTGTTCCTCTGCGAAAAGGAACGGCACTTGTGTGTCTTGTTGTTCCTTTGCGAAAAGGAACAACACCTGTGTGTTATGCTGTTCCTTTGCGAAAAGGAACAACACTTGGATGTTTTGCTGTTCCTTTGCGAAAAGGAACAACACTTGAGCATGTCTGCTGTTCCTTGTCAAAAGGAACAGCATTTGAATGAATTTGCTGTTCCTTTCTCAAAAGGAACAGCATTTGCGATTTTCAGTGGCTCCTCTCAAAGAAATGGTATCCTATGAATGCCATTGTCATGTTTTTGTCCTTATGGAGGATGCTTTGTGACCATGGTTTCCTTAATCTTTTAGATACAGCAATGAACTTATGCCGTGAACGTAAACAATGAGATACCGAAATCAGCACATCATAAATCGCTATCACTATGAAGCCAGTATGTATAAAAGGACAAGAGGAGGGACGTGAACTTTTAATCTTCACTGTCATTGTCATTTACCGGTACCATTGTATTGGTGATCTTTATCATGACGATTTCCCTAAAAATCTTTTTTGATTACTACTTGGGAATAAGAACGAACGATTTATATCTATCTGTTGGGATCGTAAGACTTCTTCCACCATTCCCCGCTCTTAAGGAGTGCGGAACCACCCTGATGTGAAAATAAACAAGGGAGATGCTCTGCAAAAGAAAACAAAAACAAAATATGAAAGTTGTCAAATGCAGGATAGGAGGTCTCATTCAGAGCCGGCCTACCATGATCATAAGGGTGGAAGTGAAGTGGCATTCCCATAATGGCCACCACACCAGGGAAATGGTCCAAAAATAAATTAACAAGCAAATCTTGGAACAGGAGGTCTCATCACGAGCCGGCCTGACCACGTTTCGCGCCTACCTTGTGAATGGCATTATGACTATCTGGTCACCAAGCCAGCATAATGGCCTGCATTTTGACAAAGCACTCTTCAAAATATACACAAAGGATCATGGTTCCGGAGGGTGAGATAAACAACTCTGCCAAGGTTATGAACACCTGTTGGCAGCAGAGCTCTGTTAATGGCATCGAAGTCGTAATATTTACACCAACAGGTATGATATTAAAATCTTTCTGTCTCTTATATCCTTCGCACGTATCATATGTCACACCCCGATATATTTATCGCATGAACATTACCACCAATCATGGCAACGGAACTGACAATGACTACTGGAGACTTCGTACAGTTGACAGACGTCCAATCCCCCGGTTCCTCATTATATCACGCAGGCTTATATAAAACGCGATCCACCTTTTTGCCTCGGTTTCGGCATTTCATTGTTCTTTTACAACATGGCATACTTTCATATGATGTACTTGATGATTGCACTCCCGACTGGCTGCTGCTCCTCTCTTTGACGGCTGTGGGCAGCCTATCAGATCGCGGGGGGGGGGGGGGGAAGTAACCTCATTACTCCATGGATTACGTGGCTGCATACCATTCGGGCAAAATAATGTACAAGGAAATGGCATGATTTAACGGTATGATGCTTCCATCTCACGGAGACTGTCGTCCACGATCTCTTCTTTTTGTTGCATGCCCTGTGTAGTCCTTTCCTAAATTGGCATCGATCATCCTTTTTGCGTCGTAAATACCGCAAACAGTTGCTGTTCCATTTCTGAGTTGAATCATGGGTGGAAGGACGGTCCGGAGCGAACCTCACAAGCTGACAGTCTCCGATGCTGCTCGCAAAATCTTGGAAAACGCAGGATGGTTGAATTACTTCAACCGCCTGCAAGAATCAAACGAAGCAGTAGCATTGGAATTCCTGCAGAATTTGCAGGAAAACTACTCCGTAGTAGGAGGAAAGCGGATAGAGGTTACAGAGGATATCATCGCGGAAGTCTCAGGATTACCAGCTGTTGGATCCAAATGGGCGCCGAAGAAGGAGAGATTACAAAAAGCTATGGAAACTTTCCAGGACGAAGGCCAAAGCTTGACAGTCAAAGGGAAAGGAGTTCTGCTGGCAGCACTAGGGGAACCCTGGACCGAGCTAGCGAAGACAGTACAAAGCTATATCACCTGCGAAGGGAGAAAAGACGTGGTAAGACCTCGTCATCTGAAACTCTTAGCTGTTTTAAAAGGAAAATGTTCTGTAAATCTCCCTGCACTTTTAAATTCGTTACTGCATGGCACGGCCCAAAGCCTGAAAAAGGCCCAGCACATAGAAACAGTTGTTAGCCACCATGGGCTGATTCAGTTGATAGTAAGCCACGGTCTCACTCAACAGCAAAGCTCTTGGGAGGAATTGGTCGCAATAGTCGAAGGGGGATCGGATGTACCACCCCCAAAACCTGAACAATCCTCTGGCACGCCGGAACGATTAGAGAAACGCAAGAAGTTAGCAGCAGAGAGACATGCCGCTTCAAAACGGAAGCAACCTCCCGATACGCCAGAGCAACCAGAGAAACCCGCAGAACCTACTGATACTCCCGACCAACTTGAGAGGCCAAGGAAGTCAGCTCGGCTGGCCCGGATACGAGGAAGGTTGGAAAGAATTCAGGGAACAACGGCCCAGCCAATTGAAATTGCGGATGAACCTCCAGAATCAGAGGGAAGACCCTCCGAAGGAAATGCTGAGCAATCGGAGGCCGAGACTGACCAGCCGGAAGGAGAAATTGAAAAAGGACATGAACCCTCTGAGGGAGAAGAGGCCACCAAACAGGGAAATCAGGAAGAAGAAATTGCACAGCCAGGGGGTAGCCCATTGCAAGACCCTCCAAGTGAGGAGGAATTGGCAGCAGTTCTGGCCAATATGGGAGAATATGGCCAGGACTCCAGCACAGGAGGTGTCCCTGACGGTCCCACAGAAAGAGAATTGCCCGAGGAAATGCATGCAGAAGAGGCAGGGGGAGAAAACCTGCCTGACTATGATAATGAAATGGAAGATAACAATCGGGGACAATCTGTCCCCAGGATGCTGGAAGATATCACAGAAGACGCAAGCCTGAGAACCAAACCCTCTGCCGAAACAAGGGAAATTGCGAAATTAAGAAATAAGCAGCAGAGGTTGCTGGGCACTATAGCCAGACTCCGGCGGCAAATTCGGATGCTGAAAGCGAGTCTGAGGATACAAAAGACTGCAGGGAAAAGGAAGAGGACCACGGTAGCAAGAACCCCAAGGACGAGAATTCGCTTTGATGGACGAAACCCCATCAGGAGACCTACTGCCGAGGAACAGTTTGCTGTTCCAAATAATAATGAGGAACAGGGTGCTGTTCCAAATGACATGGAGGGACAAACTGCTGTTCCAAATAGCGCGGAGGGACAGACTGCTGTTCCATCCGACCTTGAAGAACGAATGGATATCCCAATGGAACAGCAAGAGGCTCCGATGGCAGGAAGACCACAGCAACCCTTCGTTCGCATTAAGAAGGAAACAGAAAACAAAGAAGTCCAAACAGAAGCACCACCCTCGGGTGTAATTCGGGTCTGAAACTCAAAGCAACGAAATAAGAAGGTCCAGGTTAAACTCCCAGCCTCTACAGCTGTGTGGAAGAAGGACCCAAAAACCAGAACCTTGCATAAAATGATGAAGGAAGCCCAGCAGGAAGCTGAGCAATTGCGAGAACAAACAGTCCCCAAGGAAAGATACGAAGAGCTCCAACAACAACTTCGAGACATCAGTCAGTCCGAGAGCCAGGCCTTTGAAGGATGGCAGAAGGAGCAGGAAAAGGTTGCTAAGGTAACTCGTCGATTAGATAGTGTTGTTAAGCAGATGGACACCGTGTGTTCCTTATATAATGATGTTTTGACTTGTAGGGCCCCTGCTAAAAATTATGCTTTATTTTTGCTTGAACGATATTTGAGATTAAAAATAAAAGTCGTTAGGGCAGGAGCACCTATCCACATCAACACTGTTAATGATTTTATAGACTGTTGCAAGCACTATGGAGTTAGAGTTCAGAGGTTATTATGCGAGTTTTACCTGCACAATCTTGTGCTAGACCAGGAAACTGATTTAAATCCTGGCCCTTTTGTTGGTGATGTACAATTCCAAGCCTTCATCTCATTTGGGGTTAATCAGGTGAAATGGCTCAGAGCTTATAACACCTTTTAGAGACAAGAAAATAGCCTAGACTTGTGGATACGAGCTGAACCTAGAGACCCAGTGACGCTATGGAGAAAGCATAGGAGTCTCATAAGGACCCCATGAGTCATTGAGATAATAGGGCCCATGCACGAAGACTTGATCCGAAACGGTCTGGAATATTTCCTGACTATTAAAGATCTTGCCCTCGATGCTGCAAAATTTCGATACCGGACTTCTAGTCCAAGCATCCAGCTCAGGGAACCATTCAAATATGAGAATTTTGAGCTGGCTGCCAGCCGGTTGAACCTTTATGGGGAACGGATTCTGCAAGCAGGGCCATCCTGGTTAGGGTATCGATTTCGCAGTCCAATTATTTGGCACCCTGCACCTGGATATCAGGCCTTATATGAGATGCCTGCAGATCAAATAGACCAGTTCTTTGACCATCTAGTTGCTCATCACGGTTGCCGGCCTCCTCACGAGATCCCTTCTCCGGCCTATTCTCTCACCGCCTTGCATCTCAACTACAATGTTTTCATGAGGCCATGAAACAGGGTAAGCAGGGGGGTGTGTGGAGCACCTGGAAGGTATGCTTTTGACTAGCAATCTAGTGGTTTTTCAATAATAGTTGTAACCTTTTCTGCATTATGAGTTCAAAGAAGATAAAGGGTTTTGATACAATGTGCAACAATCGATAAAGGAAGCTTAAGTGCTAATGATTGACGTTTTCTATGCAGGAAGACGTGGAAACAAAGGATCGGCGATTGAAAGCAAGAAGCAAAGGGAAAATAACTACTGTCCCGCCAACAGGGAATCGGATGCGGACAAGATCAAGTAAAATTAGAGTCGAATAGCCCAGAGAAAGAAAGCGGGATACTGAGACGGAGAACGCAAGAAGGGAAAGAGAAGAATCGAACGATTAGCGAATCCCTCAGGATCTTTGATCCTGAGGGATCGCTACTTTAAGTTATCTTTTGATTATCTAGATACCTCCGTCATTTCTGTTATATAAAGGCACCACACCATTGAACGGAGGAGGACTGCCTTTTGTAATTTTCAATTCCAGAACCAACTGTAATTATCGAGTCTCTCTGAGACCTGACTTTGTTATACTTTTGTTGATGCGATTAATATAAGAGACTTGGTGTTCATTTCGTCTCTGCATCTGGAGTAACTTAAGGCGGTGTTCCATTGGTAGCCAAGGGCCCAGCTCCGAAGGACACTTGCTTTTGTACTATTATACTGTGTGGTTTGTTTATTTCCATTATTGCAGTAATCTGATACATCTTCTATATGATATGCTGTGTTTCGTTATAACTGACATCTGAATGAGTTCTTTTATCTCATGTCTCTGCATTGTATAAGTGGATCCATTCGAATTACGTCTTTCAGCCATTTCTGTAGCGGAATGTTGGTATGAATATTACTGTTATCAGATCCATGTGAAATAGTATTTGTAAAACTTGAAAGCAATATTACTTCGTTCAGGAACATAGTCGTATCATCCATTATTCTCAGATTGCTGTGGTAGTAGAGAACGTGTACATACGGTTGAGGATTGCTGTTCCATTATTGCTGTTCCATTTATCATTGCTGTTCCATTTATTATTGCTGTTTCATTTATTCTTGCTGTTCCATTTCTTTACTGTTGTTCCATTTCCAGATTGCTGTTCCATTTTACTTTTCGCTGCTTGATTTACCTGCCTTTGTTGTTTTAGTGTGTGAGCAGGCCTAAGGCTGTCGTGAGCCTCAGCAAGACGCTGCTTAGCCCCAGACCTATAAGTCCATGCTCTGATTTCCTTTCCTTATCAGTTTCTAAAGGGATAGGTTATTGTTTCCATACCCTTGACTGATCAACTGCCTTGCGTGATTTTATCTTTTGGGTTAGTTTCGTTACAGCTTAGCATCTGTTTCCTTTTAAACCATTAGGACACTATACTACTGAGCATTACTCGGACAAACAGCCTCGGATTGAGTTACTCCTTGCAATAACAAAACGTTCCCGGATTGACTTATTAATGTAGGATAATTAGCGGTGTGAGAGACCCTAGTTACAGCTCTACACTGTGCAGTAAGACAACTGGAGAAACCCAAAAGATAGGGGTTCAAGTTAGGATCCTTTATCAATTGCATGTAGATGGATACGCAACAATGGCATGTAAGGTAGAAGGATTGGTGAGTTGGGATGATGGGGAGCTGTGGCACAGGAGATTGGGCCACCTTCACCATGGAGCCTTGAAGTTACTGCAGCAGATTACTATAGGGCTTCCTAAAGGTACTCTTGCGCAGTCAGATCAGTGCAAAGGGTGTACTTTGGGAAAATTTATGAAAGCCACCTTTCACGAGAAGGAGAGTTATGCCACGACGATCCTTGAGAGAATTCACATAGACGTGTGTGGACCTTTCTCAGTAGCTTCGATAGAAAAGCACAGGTACTATGTGATTTTTTTTGATGATTTCTCTCGAAAGTGTTGGATCTTCTTAATGTAGAAGAAGAGCGAGACATACTCAAAGTTCTGTGAGTTCAAAGAACTGGTCGAGAAGGAGTCGGGGAAGAGGGTGAAGGCTCTTAGGAGCGACAATGGTGGTGAATACATCTCTGGCAAGTTCAAGGACTTCTGTAGCGTAGAAGGGATTCAAAGAGAGCTCATAGCTCCCCATAACCCACAGCAGAACGGGGTTGCTGAGCAGAAGAACAAAACGATCGTGGGTGTTGCACGGGTGATGTTGCATGATCAGGGCCTACCCATTCACTTGTGGGCGGAAGCATGCAATACTGTAGTATATGTGCAGAACTGTTGTCCTCACAGGATACTTGGCATGAGTACACCCGAGGAGGCTTATTCTGGTAAGAGGCCTGATATTTCTCATTTGAGGATATTTGGTTCTAACATTTACATGCATGTGACGAAGGATGCCAGGAAGAAGCTGGAGCCAACTGCAGAGGTTGGGATATTTGTGGGGTACACTGATACGCCCCACAACTATCGTGTGTATTTTCCAGACAGTGGCAAGACTGTTGTGTGACGGGATATAAAATTTCAGGAGGAGAAAGCCATGAAGTGTTCGCTTGAGAGGGAGCCACACTTGCATGTAGATGAGGAGCTATTAGTTCCTAAGGATGAGCTTCAGGACATGGATCAGCCACAGGATGAAGTTCATTGAGTGGAAGAGACCACTCATGCAACGCCAACCATCAGAGGGTGAAAGCACTTGACAGAAGCTGAGCGACTGGCTCAATATGCAGAGAAGGTTGTAGGACCACCTATAGCTCAACGCAGGCAGAGACAGTCACCTGATCGGTACAGTGGATACATGGCTCTTGTGAGCAAATGTGTCGTGACCGAGCCATCCTCTTTTGAGGAAGCTGTGGAGGATCCCGCATGGGTAGATGCCATGGTGGAAGAGTATGATTTGATTGTCAGAAACAGTGCATTGGAGATTGTCCCAAGACCGGAAGGGAAATCAGTGGTGGGTTCGATATGGATCTACAAAGTTAAGCAGGCAGCTGACGGGAGTGTGGAGAAGTACAAGGCAAGATTTGTTGCCCAAGGCTTTTCACAGATAGAGGGGATCGATTATGAGGAGACCTTTGCACCTGTCACAAGGTATTCTTCCATATGGACGATTCTTGCTCTCTTAGCGCAGATGGGGTGGCACATTCATCAGATGGATGTGAAGATTGCATTCCTCAACGGAGTCATTGAGGAGGAGGTGTACATAGAGCAACCCGAAGGTTTCGAGATCTTCAGTAGCGAGTCACATGTGTGCAAGCTCAAGAGAGCGTTGTATGGGTTGAAACAAGCACCACATGCTTGGTACACACGGATAGACAATTATTTCACCAGACTTGGATTCTCCAAGAGTGAGGCAGATCCTAACCTATACCAGATTGTGGTGGAGGGTAAGTTGCTTATCATTGTACTTTATGTAGATGATTTGATTCTAACAGGTGATAAGTTGTTGATACTTTCATGCAAGGATGATCTTGCTAAGGAGTTTGAGATGAAGGACTTGGGCCTCCTTCATTATTTCCTAGGATTGGAAATTTGGCAGTGCAGTGATGGACTATTTGTTTCTCAGGGTAAGTATGCTCACGAGATATTAGAGAAGTTCAACATGCATGGCTGCAAGCCTGTTGATACTCCTCTTCCTGGAGGTTGGAGGAAGGAGGATGCTACTTCAGCGGAAGTAGTGGATGCCACTATTTATCGACAGTTGGTGGGTTTGCTTATGTATCTGGTCAATACATGACCCGATATATGCTATGCTGTTAACCAGCTTTCACAAGCTATGGTTAAGCCAACCAAGCTCTTCTGGAAGGCAGGCAAGCATGTATTGCGTTATCTCAGAGGCACATCAGGATATGGATTGTGGTACAAATAGGAGGATGAGGTGAAGCTATGTGGCTTCACAGATGCAGATTGGGCAGGAAGCCCAACGGATAGAAAGAGCACATCTGGAGGGGTCTTTAGTATCGGGTCGACAGCATTTTCTTGGTACAGCAGGAAGCAGAGATCCGTGGCACTCAGTTCAGCAGAGGCCAAGGATATGGCAGCAAATTTGGCTGCATGCGAGGCTATATGGATGAGGAAGATCCTGGTCAGGTTGTTCGGTTCATACTTGGAGCCTACTGTGATTTATTGTGATAACCAGAGTTGCATTAAACTATCGGCTAATCCAGTATTTCATGATAGATCTAAGCACATTGACATAAGGTACCATGATATCAGAGATTGTGTGCAACGGAGAATCATGTTACTTTCATACATTCCAATGGAGGATCAGGATGCTGATATCTTGACGAAGGCGCTCACTAGGAGCAAATTCGAATAGCACTGAGGCAGGATAGGGGTTGCTGATAATCCATATCTTGTTGAGAGGGAGTGTTGAGAATGCAACAAGATGATGGAGCTTAGTGGAAAGATGTCGCTTTCACTAAGTGGGTCCGCAGGCTATTTTTGGCGCAAAGTCTATTTTTAGACTATGTCTATTTTTAGACATATGGATCATGGTCTATGAGTTGCAGAATGCTATTTGTGGATGATTGGTCATGTTGGTAAAAATAGATGGACTTTTATTTTTAGACATATGGGTGGTTTTTATTTTTAGACTGTCAGGCTAAAAATAGAACAGTCGAATATTATTAGCTCATAATAATATTTGGACTATAAACATTATCTTATCCTCTTGGAGCACTTCAGTTTGAGCTACAAATGTGGCACATGCAGCTGTCAGAAGGAAATACGATTTTCTTGTGGGTCAGTTGAGCTATTGCATGGTGGACTTCAGTTAGAACTCATGTGGTTGAGTTTGGTGGAGTTGATTGAGGAGTTGATGGAGTTGTGTTCAGTTTGACTTGGTTGAACTAGTTGTATTTAGTTTAACTGCAAATACACTAGTGATGGGTGATGTGAATTAATTGTTAATTAATTCACTAATTATTAACTCATAAAGCAACTAAATAATACATCAGTTAACTTAGTGCATGGACAATTCAGTGGAGACAGGTGTTAGAGGTTGCGATTGCTATCAGTTGTGACTATAGTTGTGCATGATATTTTGCACATGCATGGATTGAGTATTTCCAATGAGGATTGCATGGTTCAACCAAGGAAATATGAGTTTGGTTCAGCCATTCATCATTATTCTCATGCAGGATTGTGCAGTGGAGGTAGGCAAACAGTGGAGGAGATTTGAGGCATCAGATCTGAGCTAGTTTGTGTGTAACAGGTGGAGATAGTACTAAGTACTTGTGAGGAGTATTGTACTATGTATTGTTACATGTTCTCAATCATTATAATATACAGATAGTGTGGGGTTTTCAGCTGTATGCTTTCCCCGGGTTACATACTGTGTTAATGTGTGCATGTGATTGATGTTTCATTGTTTTTAATGCTGCTAAATTGATGATCAACGTAGAGGAGGTTATGTATTATGCATTTATTACATAATAATGTATAATCGGGATAATCTTTGTGAATAAATGTTTAATTATTCAAAATTTCTACAGAGGGCTTTGATGCTGGGAGGATGATGCTGGATCAGACAGCTGGGTTGTAATTCTCGCTTCTATTATTAATAAAGTTCTTTGAGTTTTCCTCCATACAATCGTGTATTTGTGAATGTTGTTATTTGTGAATGCCATTGTATGTTAAATGTATTTCCGATTCTAAATTGTTTATGATATAATAGATTGAGATGCTTTGATGGTGTTTTGTTACTTTGTCTCTACAAGTATTCATCGAGCGGGATAAGTAGGAGAAGAGGTGCAAGCTCTATCAAGGGGGAGAGAAATCAAGCAAGGAGTCAAGCAAAAGATCCAAGTTGGTCCCTTTGCTTCTCTCTTATCTATCATACGTAATGTAAATCATAAATTGATTTGATTGTTTGTTTCTAGGATAGCTACCAATCCTAGTGGGACTAGCAGATCGAAAAGACACTAGTTTTCCCAAAAGCACCAACCCGTTGGACAAACAAGGAGTGGTATTCCCAACAAGCCTTGCTTGAGGGTATGATGCCAATTGGGGTATACTCAGCATAGACCAGATAGGGGAGAAACATATTTGACCCTATGATGATAGGGGAGAAACATATCCAACCCTATGGGTAACAGATAGGGGAGTATCCCATTGTCTAGTGATCCGTCAACTCCAGGAGCCCTCTATCTCAATTCCTCACCCCGAGAGCTCAAACAGGGTGGGAAGAGTTGGCTTGATGTCCTCGATCAACACTGCCCCTTCTCTGGAGGGGCCACATCCATCAGTCCAAGCTGATCTCTAAAGCCTAAGAACTTTCCTTTCGATAACGCCTTGGTGAGAATATATGTAATCTTCTCATCTATCGAAATGTGGTGGAGTCTAACAACTCCTCTTTGCACCATTTCTGGAATAAAGTGATATCAAACCTCAATGTGCTTGGACTTGTCATGAAACAAAAGATTCTCTTCAAAATGGATCTCACTCTTGTCATCACAATATATCATTGTAGTGTCTAGGACCTACTCAAATAGCTCTCCAAAGCACTTCCTCAACCAAACTGCTTCATAGCTAGCCATGCTAGGAGAAATGTATTCTACTTCGGTGGTTCTCAATGCTACATAATTTTATTTCCTTCTCATCCAGGATATCATGGCAAATCCAAGGCTAAAGCAACATCTAGATGTACTTTTTCTATCGACAACCTTTCCTGCCCAGTCAGCATCAGTGTATCCATGAAGTTGAACATCTCCGACAGAATGTGTGATTGGCCCATGCAAATATCTCAATACGTGTTGGGAAACAATCCAATATGCATGGAGGGGCTCAATCATGAATTAAATCAATGTGTTTATTGCATAGCATATATCTAGATGAGTATTCACAAGGTACATCAAAGCCCCAATCAATTTTCTATACTTAGATGGATTTTCCAAATCAGGTCCTGCAGTTTCTCCACATATTTTCTTAAAGTTAATTTCCATTGGTGTAGCCATGTATTTGCATTCAGTCATTCCAAATCTTTCTAGTAGCTTCAAAAAATATATTCCCTGTGCGGAAATCTCATTGGGATTTTTTCATACCTCAAAGCCTAGAAAATAGTGCATCAGTCCAAGGTCTTTCATCTCGAATTCAAAGGCTATCTCCCTCTTACATTTGATCATCAAAGGCTCACTAGCTGTCAAGAATAGATCATCAACATATAAAACCAAAATCAATGGAATACCTTGAAGTAAAGGTTGGAATCGACATTGCTTCTTGTGAACCCCAACTTCATTAAGTAACTGTCAATGTGTGCATACCAAGCTTGGGGAGTTTTATTCAAACCATATAATGCCTTCTTCGAATTGCAAACATGTGTTATTCAATCTTCCACTTCAAATACCTATGGTTGTTCAACATATACTTCTTCCTATAAAATTCCATGAAGGAATGTGATATTTACGTCCATCTAATGAAGAGTCCATCCTTGATCAGCAACAAGGGAAAATATTGAATAAATGGTTGTATATCGATCCACATGAGCAAATATTTCATCATAATCTTCTCCCTCTATATGAGAGAATCCTCGATCTACAAACATTTATTTGTATTTCTCAATGCTTCCATCAATTCCATGTTTGATATGGAATAGCCACTTAGAAGTCACGACATACTTCCCATTTGGTCTTGGCACAACATCCCATACATAATTTTTCAGAATTGATTCATTTTCTTCGGTCATAACATCCTTCCAAATTTGTTCTTTTACAACTTGTTCGAATGAGGACTGTTTAACTTGAATCATAGTACTCATGTATGCAACATATCCCTAATACTTGCATGGTTGCTTCCTTTCTTTAAATGATCTACGAATGGGAACATTTATTTCAACATTTTGTAGATTATCGCGGAGCTAAAGTGGTCTCTCCATAGTGGGAGGATCACTTGGAGGAGGATCTAAAGGATTCATAGGATCCATGGGATCATCAAAAATATCAGACTCAGGCATAGAAGGACCACCCAGAATATCCCAATCATCATTCTCGTCCTTGGGAGGAGGAGGCAGAGGAAGGTCTCTAACCTTTCCAAGAGCTGCATCTTCATCAAATGTTATGTATTTGGTAATTTTGACCTTCCTTTGACCAGGAATATATATTATATATGATTTAGAATTTTCACAATAACCCACAAACGTACCTTTTATTCCCATAGCTTCCAACTTGTTGCTTTTTCACTTCGACACATGACAATATATGGAGCATCCAAATACATGAAGATGGCTAATATCGGGTTTGAAACATGTGAATATTTCTTTGGGGGTCTTGTTTCCTAATTCTTGATGACGCACCCTATTTTGAACATATACAACAACATGCATGGCTTCAACCCAAAGGAACTTTTGGCTCCTTTTGGTCATAAAGCATGGAATGGGGAGCTTCTAATATAAACTTGTTCTTCCTTTCAACTAAACCATTCTATTTAGGAGTATATGGCACAATTGTTTCCTTCTTTATCCCTTCTTTCCTGTAAAATGTTATGAATTCATTTGACATGTATTCCCCTCCATTGTTGGAACTGAATACTTTGATTCTCATTCCTGTTTGATTTTTGATCAAGGCTTTGTATTCATTGAACATTTCAAAGGCTTCATCCTTGTGCTTAAGGTAGTATATCCATGTCTTTCTTGATAAGTTTTCAATAAAGGTGATGTAGTAGAGATGAAAACCAATAGAATACTCATGCATCATACCACATATATAAGAATGAATGAGATTGAGGATGTCATTTGTTTTGTTCTCACTAGAGGGGAATGCTCCCCTCATTTTCTTTCCACCCTCATAACTTGGACAAATTCCATCATGATGGGCTTGAACATCAGGAATACATGAGACCAATTTCTTCAAGTTCAAAAGAGCATCATAGCGTAAATGAGCTAGTTTGTGGTGCCAAAACTCACTCAGATGGTTGATATTATGAGCCAATGCTAGAAGTGGCCTTCTAATGACTCTATAGAGTCCTTAAAATCTTGATCCTAATGTGAATGCATCTCTCATAGTGTTATAGACATTTTTGTGCCCTACAACTCCAAGCATGAAATGTCCATAAACCAAGGGCTCCTAAGTCCCTAAAAGTGTTGTTCTAACCCCTAAAGGAACAAGGTCAACAGATTACAGCTTCTCCCAGAAGTTCTCCATGAAAAACTACTCAAAATTGGTCAAAACAGGATCATTGCAGCTGCTCCACTGGCTAGGTGCGTTGCATCTCACCCAAATGCACTGTGAGGGTGCATTGCATTTCAAAACTCTCTTCTGTGGGGTGCGATGGGCGAGAAATGACAAATGGCAGTGTCATTCCGCGAGGTGGAGAGGCAATGGAAGCTTCCAGAATCTTCTCTTGTGACACTTGCCTCACTGAATTCGACCAAGGATGAGTAAGAGGCCCTCAGTCTCCAAGTGGAAGCAAAAACTGACAGAGAGAAGACACTAATCAAATCACAAGTTGACTCATCCCCCTTACAGATATCTATATATGGATCCCTCATCCTAGAGATCCAGAGGCTGGAATTTTGCATATTATAAGGAATTTCTGTTGGTTTCTAGAGACAAACATCAGATTGTTGGGTGATCTAAGCTTTGTTTGAGGTGAAGAGGGGCTTCTTTGCTGGGAGGTTGATGCTGGGTCGGAACCACTGGTTGTAACTCCTCCTGGATCTTTTCTTGTTTATCAATAAAAGCTATTTGAGTTTTCCTCCATGCTTTTGTATCATTGATGCTTGTTACATTTGTATGGTCAATTTAAATCTGATCCTAAGTTGTTTATGAATATAGATCCATGTCTTTGTATAGTGCTATGCTTCAATGATCTTACAGGTACTTTGTGAAGCTGGGCGTGCAAGGGAGCAGGTAGCTGGGGACTGTCAAAGAAGAGAGGGATCGAATCGAAGAATTAGCGCAAGACAGAGGTTGGTCCTTCTATTCCTCTCTATCTATAATTCATAAAGGAAATACAAAAGTAATTTTTCTCTGTTTGTTTCTAAGGCAGCTGTCACACCTTAGTGGGATAGAGCAGTTCTAAATAGACACTTTTCCCTGTAACAAAATGGCGACTCCGCTGGGGACCGATTAGTTTGTTTGTTTATCATTCTTTGTTGTTTGTTTCATAAACTTACAAGTAGCATTCGAACTGCATTTGCCATAACAAATGCAAAGTAGATAACTGCTGCTTCAATCCATTCACTGGATCTGTTTATGATTTAAACAGCTGATTCACAAACTATTTGATTGCCCTTGTGATAGCTCTTAGATCCTCCTTAGATCTACCCCTGATTGTTGCACTACTGATTGCTTTTTACTCGGCCAAAAACCAAGAACTGAACTGCAAACTGTGACCCGGAATCCGGACAAAGTCTCATTTCTGGCCCAGTGCAGGTACTGTTCAGAGATTTTGAATTTCAGCACACTTCCCGAAGGGACAACCTGCGCTGCATTTCAGATTCCCTGTGTTACAGGTGCGCTAATCAAACTAGCTCTGTGCAGCTGTGGCTTCTGTGCTTCATTCTTTCCAGTTCTATTCCTGAATTTTGCTGCCTGTGATCAATATATGTCTGTTTGAAACCCCTTTTCCTTGCTGTTATTCCGCCTCCTTTGTACAAAAGAACTGTAGATGTTTTTGTGTGTTTGTTGAGTCATTTACAGTTCTCCTTTGCAAAAGTAGCATAGTCGTACTGTCGTCCTTTGATTTGAATCTGTCGCAAGTGTCGATTTCGATCATAGGAGAAAGTTTGATTGCTGTTGATGGTCGATTATCCTGTTACTATTGCTTTTGGTCTAAATTTGTAATTTTCTAGTGTCAAAAACGAGTATTCATTTCAAAATCGTAAAGTGTCGTAATTGTCTCTATTTTTGATTTCGAAAAGGAGCTTGTTTATATTTGTCGCTTGAAAAGAAATTCAGATTTGTACATCAACTTTCTTTTTAAGCATCTATATATTAAGAAAGTCGAAAAACAAATACATGCATGTGCATTTGCATATAGACTGTCTGTTTGGCTTGATTTAGGAAAGTGCATTTACAGTGTGCTCTTTTCTCTTTGTGAAAAGATTCTGTCTTTCTTTTCCCTACTAGCTAGGATTTTGATTGCACAAAAGAGATAAAAAGTTTGTTTATCATCTTTAGATTGCAGTTTAGGAATTACATCTACATCTCATGGTGAACCCGAAAGGCAAACTTCATAAACAAGATCAACTTAAAATAAATTCAATGAATCTAACAACGCTTTGGAACTTAACGCACAACATTTAGAGGTCTAGGCTAGAGACATATCCGGCGTCGTAAAGCCTGGTAACTGTTGTTCTCACTGATGGTTGGGTGATTCCTCCACTTTGAGACGATAAGTGCCAGTACGGACTTGTGCTCCCACATACCGTCGAGTATATTTTGGGAGACCCCTATAGGCTTAAATCCTTTATCCATAGGAAGTCATGTCTGCCGCCCTATCGATCGCAATGCACTGAACACAACATTCGAGAAGATTGACTGCCGTACCGTAAAAAGTATTCTGCAGTTTTGCGATTGGTTTAGTACTCCCTCTACCTAG
The DNA here is from genome assembly GCA_031772625.1 of Pinus tabuliformis. NCBI lineage: Eukaryota > Viridiplantae > Streptophyta > Pinopsida > Pinales > Pinaceae > Pinus > Pinus tabuliformis. The sequence continues at coordinate 860,113,905 of CM062812.1, forward strand.
ACTTCCAGAGCAGTCCCTTTCGTTCCTTTTCAGACTCCTTAACGGAAAAGGTCCATCTGAGCACTTGTCACTTCAGGCTCATTAAAAATCGAAGGCGACTAGAGTCATCTTTTGTTTTTTCTCGACTCTTAAAAACTGAAAAAACAAGTTGTGTCAAAGCGTCTAAAAATTCATTTTAAACGGAATATTCATTACCCCTTTCCTACGTTGATCTTGGGTTGAGAAAATGGAACCCACCAACCAAGGAATTCCCCTTGGAGGAAATCCTAGTCCCTTCTCCTCTTGGGGAGATGTTGGTGCACCCCATATGGCCACATTGTCGCTTCTAGGACTGACAATCGGTTTTCCTGTATGGCTCTTCTCAACCTCTGTCGTTCAGAACACCACAATTCCTGAACAGTCGAATAAGCAAATAGACGAGTCCAGAGTTACCCACCAACCTTCTACTTCCTCTAATTCTTCCTCTCCTCCTTCCTCTTCGCTTGATGGGGCTGGTAAAGCCAAAAGTCAAGTACCTAAGGAGAAGAAGGAAAATAAGAAGAAAGAGAAGAAGAAGAAGGAGCCAAAAGTGAATGGGGGCAAACGAGTGTCGTCTAACGAAAATCCACACACTGCACCGACCAGGCCTAAATCGCCATGTGTCATTTGCAAGGGAGACCACTATCACAGAGATTGTCCTTACATCCCTCGGATCTTAAGGGACTGGTCTCCTCGTTTGCACAACCCGATGTCGTCAACCTCTGATGATCATGTTGAAAACACACCGTCAACTAATGAAAGTGAAGCCCCAGGACAAAAAGGAAAATATAGATTTCCTTGTAAATTGTGTGAAGGCGATCATGCCGTCCACCGTTGTCCCTTCTTAGACGAAGCTAAAAGAGTTTTGGATGATCGTCCAGTTTCACCGTTACGACTTCCTCCTGGATATAAAAAACTCTTGCCGAGTCCGTCACTAGTTGAAAATCCAGCTGACCCGCTCAGGTGGTTGGCTGAAGCATCTGTCATTGAAGATGAACCATCTGAATCCATACCAGACGAAAGTCAAAAGGTCGAGGCGGCAGTTGACCCGGTCTTGCCTTCAGAGGTTCCATCTTCAGATGATACAGTCACTGAAGAGAACAAGGATGACACCATCCAAATTCTTTTCATAAGCACAGACTCCAACGAACATGGAGGCAGTCTACCCATTCCTTTACCGCAGGAAGTAAGTTCGTCAGAGTCGTACCCGGCCGTCTATTCGGTCCCACCTCCAAGCAACCTAGTTGTCTCCTTCGACTGGAATCAACTAGGCAGACCCCGTTTACCAGCTAGTGTACCATTCTGAATTATTGTTCAAATATATAGAATGGTTATGGCTGGTACCATCATAGATGAGGGGGCTTCTGTGAGTATCCTTTCCTCAACTACTTGGAAAGCGCTTGGTTCGCCATCGCTTTTGCCTGAGATGAGAAATCTAACAGGCTTTGATAAAGGAACCAATCGACCGTTAGGGATCCTTCCCGATGTGCCCATAACATTGAGAGGGAAAACCGTTCACATGAACGTAATGGTAGTTCAAGGACCCCTAGATTACAATCTACTCCTTGGACGAGACTATATTTATTGCATGAGAGCCATTGTCTCATCACTCTTTAGAGTGATGTGTTTTCCGCACGAAGGAAGAGTGGTCAAGGTCGTGGAAAAACTTTCATTTCCCGGATCACGCATAGCAAATAGTCATATACCATCCCTAAATGGTCTTTTCACGCAAGAAATGTCTCAATCTCCAGTGCGTCCTCCTGATGAGCGCGAGTGATTCGGAGGGATATGACTGAAACCCAGGGGGCATGCACCCTGGTCTGCTTCGGCAGGAAAACTTCAGGTATAGGGTAGGTTTCCGTGGGAGAATATGACTAGTTTGTACCCCCCGTCCGTGATTGGAAGAGGGGGTTATTCTAGAACAAGATTCTCTTGTCAAAGTTATGTGAGTTGGCGGGCATCGCCGCTCACCTTTGTTTATTTCGATAGACATCGCCAGAGAAGTGTTTTGTTTATGCCGTGAATAGAGCAATCTTTGGGTAACCTGTAAGAGGTAGGCCTCTCTCGGTAAAACAAATGTTTTAACAGACTAAAGAAGGGGTAACCTTGAAACTCTGTTTTATACCTGGGGGCATGCAAACCTTTTGGAGTGCAAGCGAAGAGCGGCTATTTATTTTTTAAATTTATAGGACCTCTAACCCTTTAAACTTGTAGGATTGGTCATTGCCTAACTTGCATAAAGAAAGGATGTGGGGCAAATCTCTAAAAGTTGCCGTTTTTATATGAGACATTCTTATCACACGACTGGATTGATCGAGCAGTTTTAGCACATAGTTCAAGCTCGTTAAAAAATAAACATAAGACATGAGCAAATGTTTCCACCCACGTTTAAGCTCGTTAAAAAATGAACTATTCCCCGGTAAATAACCATCGTGAATGTAGTACTTCAGCCATTAAAGCCTTGGTCGTGTTTGCACTGTCACCTCCACTTTTTCATTGGCTGATCATTCACCTCCATTTGATTGTTTACCCATTTTGAGGAACAGCTGCGAAGAGTGATTTCACTAGCCATCCTTGTGACACTGCCGTGATTGGAAAATTCCAAACCTTACCTGGAATCAGCTGCTACCCGTTTTATCACTTGTTCCTCAAAAGACGAGTCTCCTTTAAGCTCTTTTCAACTGACTCGTAAAATTTGAAAAGATTGCCGAGCAATTGGCCTCTCCAGCTCGTTAAAGGGACAGGAAGTGCTATCCCTCCTCTAGATTTTAATCTTTTTGGACCTGAGGGATTATTACACAAAAAGATCGAGCGCTTGTTTTGTTTGGCTCGTTAAAACTATCGAAAATTCCTCCCTTATGTATTGTTTTATACTTTTTCGGACTTAAGGGATTAGATGACGAAAAAGGAATTTTGGAGTTACCTTTACATTCCTTTTCAGACTCTCTAAAATTGAAAAGGACCGAGTTATCTTTGTCGTTAAACTCGTTAAAAATATTAATAGTGAAAAACTTGTCTATAGACGAGAACGAGTTTCACTATCGCTAGGCTCGTTAAAACATAGCGATGGGTTTGCCCGAAGGAAAAATTATAGAACAAGCATATGTTATCCTCCTCAAGCTTGACAAAAATAAAGAGGTACTGGTCAGCAATGACTGGGGAAAAATTGGGAAGAAAACTCAAAGAAACTTTGTTGGTAGCAAGTCGCTCTTGAAAAATGACACTTCCACTCCGTGTCCGAGTCGGGTTGGGTTGTTTCATTCACTGGTCACATCACCATGGTCACGCCATACCATCCACATTTGGGGTTAATGCTACCAATGCATCACATCAGTGTCACCGATATTTTCAAGAGAAGTCATCCAGAGAAGTCACCTGTGTCTCACCCACTACCATACATTATACTCCATTCTTTCATGACCGCCACCATGAACCTTATATCACCAGATCATTTTCACCTCCATCAAAATCATTTGCTCCCTTCCGTGTCATTGATGTGGGATTCATTAAGGCCCTCCTGTGATGGATCACTTCTTGTCGACATCAACTCATTATCCAAGAAGTTGATCTAGGAACACCCCATTCAGTACTTTGAAGCTTGCATGCCTCAATGGCAAGTTTCTCACTTCCAGCGACAGGTATACATCAATGGCCTTCGACCGAAAGATTTTGCGTGGTGTTCGACGCCAAGTCCTTTATTGTGAATTGTACTGTAGTACCTTGAGGGTCATTATCACTATCGGTGATTCCTCTCGCGCTTGTTAACAGTTTACATCATTGATTGGTAATCAAGCGATGTCTTTCATGTTCGACTTCGGAACATTTCTCACATGGATTGACTTGTACTTCGAGTGAAGATCAGACGAGATTGAAGACCCCGGATCTAGATTCATCCATCCGGGCTGCAATATATATTCAGGGAAATAAAGACATTAAATGTACAGCATTGCAGCACAGATAATCATCCTACCAAAAGGATGATGGCTCTATCAGAATCATCAGTCTACAGTCAGACGGTTGTCTGTCCTATGTACATGAAAATGAATTTATAAAGCTGAGCACGGGAATGCCCATCTCAGCTAGATCATGAAAATATTATGAAGATAATGTATTGTATTGTATCTTATTACAGGTCTCCTCCCAGCATTGAAAGAACTTCGGATCCTCATAATAAAGCATTTCACCCGACACCAAAAGGTTAACAGCCTCATACTTTAGGGGGCAACTGTTATAGACATTTTTGTGCACTAGAACTCCAAGCATGAAATGTCCATAAACCAAGGGCTCCTAAGTCCCTAAAAGTGTTGTTCTAACCCCTAAAGGAACAAGGTCAACAGATTACAGCTTCTCCCAGAAGTTCTCCATGAAAAACTACTCAAAATTGGTTAAAACAGGATCATTGCAGCTGCTCCACTGGCTAGGTATGTTGCATCTCACCCAAATGCACTATGAGGGTGCGTTGCATTTCAAAACTCCCTTCTGTGGGGTGCAATGTGCGAGAAATGACAAATGGTAGTGTCATTCCGCGAGGTGGAGAGGCAATGGAAGCTTCCAGAATCTTCTCCTGTGACACTTGCCTCACTGAATTCGACCAAGGATGAGTAAGAGGCCCTCAGTCTCCAAGTGGAAGCAAGAACTGACAGAGAGAAGACACTAATCAAATCACAAGCTGACTCATCCCCCTTACAGATATCTATATATGGATCCCTCATCCCAGAGATCCAGAGGCTGGAATTTTGCATATTGTAAGGAATTGCTGTTGGTTTCTAGAGACAAACATCAGATTGTTGGGTGATCTAAGCTTTGTTTGAGGTGAAGAGGGGCTTCTTTGCTGGGAGGTTGATGCTGGGTCAGAAAAACTGGTTGTAACTCCTCCTGGATCTTTTCTTGTTTATCAATAAAAGATATTTGAGTTTTCCTCCATGCTTTTGTATCATTGATGCTTGTTACATTTGTATGGTCAATCTAAATCTGATCCTAGATTGTTTCTGAATATAGATCCATGTCTTTGTATAGTGCTATGCTTCTGTGATCTTACAGGTACTTTGTGAAGCTGGGCGTGCAAGGGAGCAGGTAGCTGGGACTATCAAAGAAGAGAGGGATTGAATCGAAGGATTAGCGCAAGACAGAGGTTGGTCCTTCTATTCCTCTCTATCTATAATTCATAAAGGAAATACAAAAGTAGTTTTTCTTTGTTTGTTTCTAAGGCAGATGTCACACCTTAGTGGGATAGAGCAGTTCTAAATAGACACTTTTCCCTGTAACACATAGGTTAGCCGATAAAGTCAAAATTTTCCTTTAATGAAGGAAACCCTCATCCATTTATATTCCAATGTGGATATATATACCAAGTTCTTCATTAATCCTGACACATAGATAACATTATGCAACAACACTGATTTCCCAGAATTCAACTGAAATTTGATGGACCCAAAGCCTTTCACGGGATGAGTGGAGTTGTCTCCATGAATGATATTCAACTTAGTCTCCCTCTCTACCAAATTAGAGAGACTTCCTTGTATCTAGAGAAATGATGAGTGGCCCCACTATCAACCAGCTAAATATCCATTAATCCAGTGGAGAAGAATTAATAAGGGAACAAATAAGAATGTATTCAAATTTATTTACAACATTACCTTCATACCTAGGAGCCCTTGAATTGTTTTGAGGAGGATGATATTCTTCACTGTCACTTGAGGAATCCCTTCTTCTTCTTTCATATCTTGTATCACATTTATTCCTTTGATTGTATTTTCTTATTTTATTATTGTTGTTGCTTTTGGTGTTGTAATGTGGCCTTTTTCTCTTCTCGGGATAGTCTCGTGCATAATGACCTTTGTTGTGGAAATTGTAGAATTCAATATGAGATAATGATCTGCCATTCCTTCCTTTTATATTTTGAGAAGGAGGCTTCCTTGATGGACCTCCTTTTCCCTTCTTATTTTTGTCATGGGTGATATATGTACTGGGATCTCCCTCTTCATTATTTTGAATCCTTCCTCTTACTATCATCCTCGATTCTTCTTGAGAAAGCTTCCCAACAATTTCATCAAATGACAGAAGGAAATTGCTACTGCTGATTATAGTAATGAAGGCTTCCCAAATAGGAGGGAGGCCCCTAAGAGTCACAAATACTAGTTCCTCGTCAGGCACATTTTCTCCAACTCTTTGCAATCGATCACTAAGGTGAGAAATCCTCATAATGTAGGATTGAACAAATTTTCCTTTGTTCATCTTGGTTTCCTTGGGTTGATCTTTCAAGGTGATGATCTCATTCAAATTGTTGATTTCATACATGTCGACTATATTATCATAAATGTCTTTAGACTTTCTTAAATTCCCAACATATGCAAGTAAATGATCTTGTAAACCATCAACTATAATCTGCTTTGCTTTGGACTCACCTTTCTTGTACCTATTTTTAAGGGAAGCGGAAGCATTTTATGGAGGCTCAGACATCCTTCCTTGAATTTATTCCAACACATTATTGTTGTCATCTATGATCTCCAACCTAACTTTCCATGCAACAAAGTTTGATGCATCAACCAAATTTTCATGCTCTTTGAAGGTAGAGGAAGATATCTTTACCTTGACTAGGCAATATTATTTCTAATGATGAGGGCTTAAATGCTTGTCTTCTTTTGGGCTTGTCCTTCACCTCAACTCTGATACCATGTTAATTTTCCAGATTGTTCTATGTTGAATCAATTAATTTAGCCAAATTTACTTCTTCATTAACAATGCATCCAATTATTAGCAATGTAACCAATCATAAACCATAACTGAAGATAGAACAATATATGTAATGACAAAGAAGACAACAACATAACCATAAGGGACAACAGATTAGTTCGAGACCAAGGAAAAACCCCACAAGGGGTAAAACCCTTTCAAATCTTCTTCTTTATTAGACTGCCATAAAAAGTTTTCAACTGAGAGTACAATGAGCCCAATACATAAATTTGCAGCAAAGATTTATAGAAACAGATTGTAGATCTATAGAACAACAGAGAGAAATCCCGATCCACCAGATCACTGAAGCCAGCTGAAGTCAACTATCAAACCCTAGATTAAAAACCCTGGAAACTCTTAGCAAGACTGAATGCATGCATCTACATCTCCCTAGATGCTCCCTCAACCACTGTGTGAGGGAATCAATGTCTACCTGGATGCTCTTAGGAAGACTGTGTGCATGCGTCTGGGGTCAAAATCACCCAGATATGCTCCAAACCCCTAGACACTATCTTCTAATTATTGTGGGTGCGTCCAGGACTACCTGGACACTCCCTTGACCTCTCTGTGTGAGCGTCTAGGGACTAAGACTTTCTAATTTGCCTCTGAAACCCTAGATTCTCGCTTCAGGCCTCTATGCAAGCGTTTGAGACTTCCTAGAAGCTCCCTTAACCCCTCTATGTGTGCTTTCGGGGACAAAAAAACACAATTATGTGCTTGTGTATGAGAAACAAAAACCCTATATCTGAGCGAGCTTCACGCCTGCAATTTTAGACCCATGCATGAACTTCTTCCATCTAACTTGTGCGAACCAAGACAAAAGAGAAGAGAAAAAGATGGCTTGATCAATGTGTAGAAATGAGTTTGAGGTCACTTCTATTTATAGGCTTTCATGAGGGTCCACTTTGGGATGAGGCCAACCTAACCAATTTCACATGTGCTTAGGGCCAACCCATTCCATTATACATGAATGAATAAAATAATTCAGAAACCAACTTCTGCTTTTCCAAATAGGGTGTTCTTTAGGTCGATTTTGGTCCTCTCAAAAAGAGAAATTTAATGAAATCATAATCTGGGCATATGATCTATATAATGTGGAATTTGACCCTAGTTGGAAAAATTAACAAAAGATGCTCAAGGTATCCAACTCAACCTCGAAGACTAGGAAGAGAGACCCCCGATTGGGGTGAGACAAGACATGTTGGCAATGACGAGGTCTGTGCCTCTAATATGGATTTGAATAATGGGCACGGCTAGTGGGAAAAAATATAGAAAAATGCATTCTTTCCCATGCGTAAGACAGTGAGCGAAAAAATTATCACGCAACGTCAACACTTGGATAGACATGCATCCTAATTACTTGATTTTTTCACAGGGAGAAAAGTAATATTTTAGAGAAGGAGTCCTGGGAATTTATTTTGTTCTGTCCAAGGTATCCATGACTGGAAGGCTGTGCTCAAAGCTACATCGGGTTCAAACCATTTTCATGAAAATTCTTCTAGTGGGTATGCTAACACAATTTAACCCTCATATCATTATTTCACTATAATCTGCTTGGCTTTGCTTGGTCTGTTGTGGATTTTCTCAGACTTAAGTCCCTGGTTGGGAACTATCATGTGTATGTTTGCAGTAAATGTTGAGCTTAACATTGGTGCTAGGTTTCTTGGAACCCTGAGGTTTAGGTTTATCTATCTACTCCCTTGTAGCAACCTTTTGTTTAATTATGCCATTAAGCACTTCTGGGATGTCAAGTCTATCACCGTGGTTGTAAAGGCTAGAGGGTTTTAGGAAAACTCCTCGAGTACCCTTCAATTCTCAAAGGATTTTATCTATGCTTCCTTTCAATAATTTTTATCTGGAACCCTGGTTTGTATGGGCACCCTATCGTTGGTATGTATGGGAATTCTGTGGCTGGAAATTTTAACCGTCTCACAAGGAACCGGGAAGATGTTTACCATGGAAATCACTCTAATGTTATTATTTCAACTGTATTTGCTCCCTTAACTTTCACAGGACCGCACCTTCAACCTATGTGGTGGCACCTCTTTCATAGTCACCCTCCAATTTTGGGGTCTACTACAGGGAAGCGTTGGCTGAGGGAGGAGTCATTAATCTCAAATAGTCTGTAAATTTCTCTGTATCTCAACAATTGGTTTATAGATATGGTGCGACATGCCACCCTCTCACAATGAAGAACCAAGGAGGGATAAGTTTGCAACAAAAATAATGTGAATGGGAGAGAGATTCCTAGCTCTTGGTTGGCCAGAGGCAAGGACCGAAGAATGACTCAGAACCAAATCAAAAACATTGTTGATGCTTACGAGTTAAACATGCACCCCCAGGAAAGACAATTGATAGAAGGATGGGAAAAAGAAGCAGGTCAATAGGTGGTGGATAATGAGGTAGAGTTGGAGGAATGGAAAACTTTCCTTCCAGACCTTGGACATACCAGAGGCTGCAACACCCAATACTGATAGACACTATATCTCTTTTGGATGACAAAAACCATCCTAGCGAAAGAATTTTCATCATCTCTTACATGGAAGGTTGAGTCAACAACTGAAATTCAAGATATTCATAAGGAATTTCAGCTTATTCAGCATCATATACAACAACAAAATGTCTTATTAGCCCACATTGAAAGACACATTCCATGTATTCCACAAACTGAGCTGCCAAGATCCAGTGCCAAAGATATGGCACCAATTGATTCCTCAAATGATTAACATGTTTTACTGTTTAGTTATGTTAGTCAATTTTGATATGTATAGATGAATAATCAGTTGAAATGTTTTTTCTGTCATAGGGATATAGTTAGTAGGAGGTATAAGGACATTCATGTTCATAGTGCTTTACTGGACATTCTCAAACTTTTTAGATTTTGGATGGCTTATAATGCAGTCAGATGGAAACCGTACTTGGTTTCCCAATGGGTAGCTTCAGGCCATCTAACCATGGATGCTAGCTTTGTACTTCTTCCTATTTTTGAAATTTGAATGAAAAGGCTCAGCTAAGCTTACAATAATAATAATAATAATAGTAATAGTAATAGTATAATAATAATACTAATTTAAAATTTAATAATAATAATTAAATTCAATAATAAGAATTATTTTTACTAACAATTTAAAATTTAATAATAATTAAAATAGTAATAATAATTTATATTTATTTTTTTTTAATTTTTATATTTAATTTAGTTAAGATGTAGTGTAATGAAGGGACAAACTTGCCGAGGAAGTTTGGTTTTGCTGGCTTGATGATACTACTACAGTTATGGAATAGGTCCAATTTCCTCGCAATAGAAGGTTGTAATCCAAAGGTGAATCCACAAGCTCTACTTATACATTGATAGAATTTCCTCCTAACTCTAAGGGAAACAATGATATGAATCCCTTTGGATGAAATGAATGGTTTTCAAATTCCTGCAACATGGTGCATGAGAAAACCAAAGAGGGAGAACACAAATCTTTCCAATAAGATGAAGAAATGACACAAATCGAGGCTCCTTCATCATCCACACAGCAATAAATGTTTATTCCATCCAACTTAACTTGAATTTGAAATGACACTTTATGGGGAATCCTAGGTCTTTCTTGGTCCAAGTCAAAGGAAATGTGTTGGATATGTCGATGTTATTAATAGCATTCAACATTGCCTTCCTTTGTAAAAGGAAAATTTGGAGAAATTGTTTAATATACATGTGGGATAGGGTCAAGATGTGGCTTCTCTATGTGGAGAGGGAACTAATTTGTGAAGTCAATGGATTAGTCATAATAGGAGTCTTTCCTAATGCATCATAATTGCAAGCTTTATTTTGTGAATTAACGTCTTTGTCACATAAATAAACAAATGCACTTGAGGTAGAACCCACATTTTGAGGAATTTCCACATTTTCCCCTTGCGGGGGTGGGGGATTGGCCACCACAAGTTGCTACTATAGTGGAGGAAACAAATTTGTTAGAATAGTAGGTTCATGCGATGTGGAACCTTGTTGAGCTAAGTACTTGTGTATGTCATCCATGTGTGGAAATTGATAGGTGAGATGATCCCCTTCATGTATTTTACTAGTAAAATGGATCATATTCTTATGAATAGTATCTGTAGTAGCAATAGTCATCTTTTGAATGGTCCCTTTGCCAAAAACATTTTTCTTCTTTCAATTATTTTTCTTTTTAACCCCTACTAATTGTCGTTACCAATTGGTGTGACCTGCACCATTTTAACATAGGAAATCTTTTTGTAGGTGAATATACTGTGCTTAGTGCCTCTTAAGTTTATATGTCCTTGGGTTGATAAATTAAAGTGTAAGTAAAGGATTTAGTATTCTTGTTGATAACCCTTATTTTATCATATCTTAAATGTGGTGTGAACCTAAGAAGACAAGGGGAGACACTACCATTAAGTACACAATTTGATAATCATGCAATTAAATGAACACATTTTCATGGTCCACCAAGCTATCCTTTTAAAATACTGACCCCTCTTCATGTGAGTTCCCTATAACATCCAGAGAAAATAGACTCCCAACATGGTTATGCTCAAGTATTGTCTCTTCCCTCTTATTTTGTGAATGAAGATACATATTTATTTTATAGTTGGATATGTTGATGGTATTTGTATAATATATAGTTTAGTCATTTAATATGAAATAGATTTAATTAAAATGATCCAATTCAATTACAATATTGAATATAATATCCTTTATAAGAAGCATATTATAAGAAATAATAATTTGGTTTAAAGGGAGTAAGTAACTACCATGATTCCTAAGAGGAATAGTTGTTCCATAAGTATTTTCATCTAAAAGGATATTTCTTAGTTCAAAGTAGTTTATTAATATCTAATCTATCCACCTATTATATTATACACCCTCCCACACCTATCCTTGATCATAATCCCTTAAGGATTAAGGGTTTTAAATATGGAATGGCCATGGACTTATAACATAACATTGATCTATATGATGTTGATGATGACGATGATGAATCAAATGATGATGAAATCAATGATAATGATGAAGACAAATATGATAATGACAAGGGTCATGACAATGGTGATGATGGTGATGATGATAAAAACTAGGAAAATAAAAATGTAAGGTGAACAAAAGAGAACAAAACAATTAAAAAGATATAAATACAAACCTTATACATTTCAAGATTTTGATATCATTAATCTTCTTCCTCATCCAACCCGTCATCTATATCATCCAGTTCAAAATTTATGTATAAAGGATTCGTCATATCACCGTCATCATCATCATCTATATCATCATCTAGAACATGCTCTTCTACATTTGGTTGACAATTTCTTCAAGTTCTTCGTCTGACACATTTTCGATATCATCTAGTTCATATAAATTAGTATTGTCTCAATTAAAATATCCTTGAACTTCTTTGATGTCTTCGTCTAACACATGAACCCCTTACTCCTTTACATCATCTTCTTCAACTACATTATTCTTTACAGACCTTCCTCTTGGATCATATCTAACAACATGTGACCAACCTGCTTTACTTGGAACCGCTATGTAAAATACCTGTTAACATTGGCTTGGAAGAACATAGGGATTTGATCCTAGCTCAACATCCTTATATTAACCATGGTAAATCTGTTAGTGTGTTCAATAATAGTTCTATCAGGGTCATGTTCATGGATTTGTAGCCTAAACCTTTTGACATCGAACAAAACCAATTTGTAGGAATTAAAGTCACACTCAATTATTATCATCCAGATATCTATAACATTGATTGTTTGAGACTTATGGATGTCTGTCAACTCTAGAGGCAACATTGATAACCTAAAATACTACAACTAACCCACTATTAGAAATTTTCGTCTTTTCATCCAACCTTTTGATGTGAAATTTGCAGTGATTGCACCATATTTTCTTATGGTGTTTCAACTGCAATATTCCAAACAAATAAAAAATGCATTGTCAATCAATAAACATATTTATACTTGGAAGTTTGGAAATTAAGAAAAAAACACACCATATGCATCAATATAATTGTTTTAAAAACTTAGAATGGGTGAATATGCTTACCTGATAATATTTTAAACCATATTCTAAATCAATTTTGGTATCTCCACTATGTTCAACTTCTTTGATCAATGTACACACATCATACCATGATAACCCACCATTATTAGCTTTTTTGCATCGCTCAATCCATAGCTTCATCCATTCAAGATTGCTTGCAACGTTTAAATGTATTGCATCCAACTCTTGACCGACTGTATTAAAGCAAAACAATTGAAATATACATAATTAGTTACCATGTTATATCTTCATAATAATGGATTATGCAGGAAGACTAAAAATTAAATAAGTATGATAAGTATGATATACATAAAAATAAAAAAGTAAAATTTACTATAAATCTCCACTATCTACCTACATCTCACTTTCCTCATTCTACCTTTCCCCAATAGGTGCTCCCCTTCAAATTTGTTCAAGAAGTTGACATACAAAATGTGATCCAATACATGAATAAATTTTCCTATTGCAGGACTATATTGACTAATATAAACCATAGTTTAATATATGATATATCCCTCTACCATAGTACACTTAGGACGTTCTCTTTGTCTGACCAAAGCCTTTAGTGATTTCAAGTGCCTCTCAACCATCCACATTGATCTATGTGTATAAGTCCACACTATTTAATCTCCACGACTTGGTGTATAAGGTAGTGTTCTTGTGCATTAAAATTTTTTAGAGGAAGGGAATTGTGCATTTAAGACATTAGACGAAGAATTTGTTTCCTCCAATACCTTACATCTTGTTTATCAATTTACGTAGATGAAAACCATCTACAAATGAAGCAAGAAAATCTCAAGTTTTAGCAAAAACTATATAATACATGACAAGTAAAACATATGTAGTCAAATACAACTTTTACAGCAAATTATTGAACAAATTTCACTTTGCACATAAACCTCCACTTACCTCATGTATTTTCCAAGATCATATATAACTTGTTTGACATTTTTGTCAAAGTTTTCTGGGAGAGATAGAGGTAGAAAATACTGTGTAGAAATTTTGAATAATATGACACTTATTCACAGAGATTATCCCGATTATACATTATTGTGGAATACATGCATAATACATAACCTTATCTACGTTGATCATCAATTTAGCAACATTAAAAACAATGAAACATCAATCTCATGCACTCATTAACACAATATGTAACTCGAGGAAAGCATACAGCTGAAAACCCCACACTATCTGTATATTATAATGATAGAGAACATGTAACAATACATAGAACAATACCCCTCACAAGTACTCGGTACTATCTCCACCTGTTACACACAAAACTAGCTCAGATCTGAACAAGTCACAGGTTCAAATCTCCTCCGCTGCTTTGCCTGCCTCCACTGCACAATCCAAAGTGAAAATCACGTGAGAATAGGCTACAATTGCCTTGGTATTGGCTCACACTACGCAGTCCTCATTGGCATAACTCAATCCATGCATGTGCAAAATCTCATGCACAACTGATAGTCACAACTCACCCTTTCACTTACCTCTAACACCTGTCTCTGTTGAACTGTCCATGCACTGAGTTAACTGATGTATTCTTTAGTTGCTTTATGAGTTAATAATTAGTGAATTAATTAACAATCAATTCACACAACTCATCACTAGTGTATTCTTTAGTTAGACTAAATACAACTAGTTCAACTAAGTCAAACTGAACACAACTCCATCAACTCCACATCCAACTCCACATAACTCACATGCATGAGTTCTAATTGAAGTCCTCCATGCAATAGCTCAACTAACACATAAGAAACCACGTGATTCCTTCTGTCAGCTGCATGTGCCACATCTTTAGCTCGAACTAAAGTGCTCCAAGAGAATAAGATAAAGTTTATAGTCCAAATATTACTAAGGGCTAATAATATTGGACTGTTTCTATTTTTAGCCTGGCAGTCTAAAAATAGACTCTAATCACTCCGCTGTGAACCAAAAATAGAAGTCCATCTATTTTTCCCAACATGACCAATCATCCATAAACAACATCCTGCAACTCATAGACCATGATCCATATGTCTAAAAATAGACTTTGCGCCAAAAATAGCCTGCGGGCCCACTTAGTGAAGGCGACTCCTTTCCACTAAGCTCCATCATCTTGTTGCATTTTCAACACTCCATCTCAACAAGATATGGATTATCTACAAACCCTATCCTGCAACTCTGGAATGTTCTGCATGCAACACATTTTCCCGGTCCACTTGCTCCAACAACACTTGGAACAAAAACACTCCCAACTGACCACTCTGTTGGGCTAGGAACATACTCTGCTGCTGAAGCTCTACCTGCTGCTGACAAGTGCCCCCTCTTTGAAATCTATGCTGCTGCAACATCTTCATGCATCTCGCACCATTGCACACCTTTCTGTGCTACCTATCACTTTGCAAAACACTTATGCCTCTTGCATTACTGCAGCCTGCTAGCTATGCGCTGTCCTGTGATTCCCTACACTGTCGCTCTCTCTGCCGCTCCATCCGCATCTGTCTCTATCGAATCAGCCAGTTCCTGCTACTCCACATCTGGGCTCCCGTAGCAAGGTCTCATCCAAGAGGTTGGGTACCTCAAGGATCCTGCCCCTCCTCCTTGGGACGGTCAATCCGCATCACCCCACCTCCTACCTAGAGGTATGGCTGCATGCGATCCCTCAGCCCACCTGGCTCAAAGTTTCCCCCTACTGGAGGTCTCTGCATGAGTAGATGTCTCTACTCGATCTCCTCTTAGCTTCCCTTGTTGTGGCTGCTCCACAACCTCTTGAAGCTGCTGCACCAATCGTGGCTCCTCCACAATCGTCTGAGACTTCGTCTGGCTCTGCATGTTGTGTCACACGGAATTTGTCAAGGGTGCGGACACGACTGACCTTCCTAGAAGTCTAAGACATTCTAATGACAAACAAGACAAAATGGAGTGATCTTTCTCTAAATACACCTTTTACAACATGAAAACTACAAGTGTTTAGGCTTACCTTATTCCAAAACGCTGTTGTTGAAGTCCGTTCTTGACGATCCGGATGAGCTCCTCCTTCAAGTCAATTCCTGCAACCACAAACAATCAAACAATTACCAAGCACTTGCATTTCATATAATAAAACATATATTCAACATGCAGACCAAGGAACACATGAAATAACTCATTAACACAAGCTATTGAGAAAAATAAACCAGTTTGTATTAATAACGAAACAAAGAAACTCTTACAACCTGGCCTTGGTGTTGTGCAAGTTCCTCCCAGGGTCCATCAAGGGTTTTCCTCTACTTTGACAAAGCTCACCCTCTCCCAAGTAGAATCAAGTGAAGACAATCTCTCCTCACAAAGGCTCTAATGGAAGACCTAAATCCTGCAGCATTTACCCAAAGAAAATGTATAGCTCCAACCTCCTCTCCTTCTGGCTCAATGCCTTTATTTATAGTGCTGTAAAGAGGTTATTCAGGTCCACTATCAATGGGATCATCCCCCTCTTTGGGTGGGATAGCTCCCTTATTGATGGGATAAGTTCCCCCTTAATAGAGATACATGAACCAACTGGAGGCGCATCCATTTCATCAAACCGACCTCTAGAATGTTCTAGAAGTAACCACAAGTAACTTTTTCAAGATAAAACTCGCGCATTTTGCCTTTTACAGAGGGACGCACCTGTCCCTTAACATACAGAGCGTCCATGGACGCAGATTTTGTGAACATGGTCAGCGTCCCCGCAGGTAAGGCTAGAGAGAACCTGCGACCCCAGAGATAAACATAGTTTTTACAAGACTTTCTCTCTTCTTTGAGTTTGAGATGGATAACAGAGGCATAAGACTTGCCTAAGAGGGTAGCATGACTGTTGATTTGAGCCATACTAACTGTAAGTAGTCAAGGTGACATTTTTTAGTGTAACAGATTGCCCCCTAAAGTGCGAAGCCTGGAATAGAATAGGGTTTTGTAATTCTAGGAAGGGTGAAGCGCTTTATCATTTCAAGGATTGTCTTGTGGATGGCCTGGTTGGAACCTGCAATTTTCAACACAAAATACATGGATAAGATTATATCATCACTGAGGTAGGCATTCCCATACTCAGATTCAAAACTTTAACTAATGGACTAACTATTCTGATACAGGAATGATCTTGCAGTACATCATTTTTATAGACTTTTGTAGACACAGTATGGACGCAGCCATCTGTTTATGATTAGTCTACATAGATAATGAATACAAAACTCCTCGCAGCCTGGATGGTAGAAACTAGATCCAGGGTCTTCACTTCTACTTCCCGAATTGGTACGATTCTAGCCATGTGATTAAATGATTCGATGTCGAACATGGTAGAAACCACTTGATTACCAGTCAATGATGTAAACTGTTAACAAGCGTGAGAGAAACCACCAGTAATGTCAATGGTTCTCAAAGTACCAAGCACAACCCGTGAAATGTGAATAGATGTTTTGATGTCGAACACTTCACGGAATCCTCTGATCGAAAGTCAATGATGTAAACTGACGTCAAAGGCGAGAAACCTGCCATTGATGCATGCAGACTTCAAGGTACTGTCGATTCCTAAGTCATCTTTCTAGATAATGTGTCGATGTCGATAGAAAGCGACCCGTTGCAGGCAAGCCCGCAACACGAAATCATTGTTCAAGTTGAAGAAATGTTGCTGTAAGGACTGACTCAGGGATGGTCAAATGGATGACAAGTATTTTGCAGATGAAAGTTTTTGCTTGCAGACCTCTTGAACACATAACGACACAACAGATGGCTTGGTGACGTATAACTCAAAGTTAACCCCTGGAACCCGGTTAAAGACTTTCAAAGTGATTTGGTCAACTGTGAGGTAAAAGATTTCCCAACCCAGGTGAATGAAAAGTGTCGTGTTCAAGAGTGGTAATAAAGTTTCTTCTGAGACAAATGGTGACAAACAGGTTCATTCTTCTCTCTTTTCCCCCACCATTTCTGGCAAGTACCTCTTTATTTTTAACAAGCTTGAGGAGGATAACATATGCTTGATTATAAGCTCATCCTTCGGACGAGTCCAACCTAGTTTAAATTCGAACCCTAGGAAGGAGTGGTTCGTTCCTGTTTGTAATTGAACAGGTCCTCTACTGTAAAAGTTTAACGAGTCCAGTATAGGAGAAACTCGGCGTTTTTCATTTTTAAAGAGTCTGAAAAAACTAAAGGAGACTCCACGTTGAACTTTTTCGTATATTTGTGTCCCTCAAGCCCGAAAAAGTATAAAATAATACCTGGGGGAACCGCTTGATCTTGCGACCAAGGAGTACTTTCATAATAGTGTCGTTAACCTGAAAAGTAAAAAGCGATCAAGGACACGTCGTTTTATTTCCTTATCGAGTTCGAAACGACAAAAACCCGGCAATCTTTTCCTGATTTTGCGGTCAGAAAAGAGCTAAAAGGGGACCGTCTTTTAATTCCGTTTTAACGAGTGAAAAAGAAACACTCGGCGATCTTTTCATGTTTTAGGAGTCAGAAAAGGGCTTAAAAGATGACTCTGATATTTTTGTTTGTGAAAAATTACAATTTCCCTCGAAATCCCTTTGTCCGTTTCACTGTTGAGGTTGAAAAAGGAGCTTTTGACAAGAAACTTCCCGTGGTCGCTGCGGAAAATCTGACCGTTGGAATCGAACGCCGTCTCATCCAGGTATTTTACACATCCTACTCTGCATTTCTATCCGTTTAGAATCAATTTTTAGGTTTTAGTTTCATTTTTTGGGGGGGTTTTGGTTTTGGAATGCGCCTCTCGGCGGACGCAGGTGCCCTTCGGGTGACCTGCGTCCCCCGACTTTTTCTCATACGGGAAAACGGTCGGAAGACGCAGCCCGCCTTCAGGCCAGCTGCGTCCGGGCGCCCTGTGCTACAAAGCCGGGGTGCGTCCTCCGAGAAACGCGCATTTCAAAACCCCAACTCTCTCAAAAAACCACCAAAAATTCCCAAATCAATTTCTAATTGCTATTTTTGATATGCAGGGCATTAATCATGTTAGACTGGAGAGAAAGAGAGCATGTAGAGGAAGATGAAGCTGCAATAAATCATCAACCTTCCCTGGATGCCCTAAGAGCATGCGGATTATACAAATATTGGACCATACCGGGCATGAGGGGCCAGGTAAGATTCTTGGAATGGCTGGTTGAGCGATGGAACGTACAAGAACAATGCTTTTACATAGGAGGGCACCAGCTCGAGATAGAGCCCTCGGATGTATACTTTCTCACTGGCTTGCCAAACAGAGGTGAGCAACTCAGTCTTGCGGGGACTAGGCCGGGTGGCCAATCCCTTGATAGTCTCCGCGAGAATTGGTGCACACCTGGGGCTCACCATTCAAAAGGCATAGAGATAAAACACATCACTCTACCGGAACTCAAAGTCATAGCGTTCACGGTTACCAGAATTTGCGGCGCGGCCGCTTTACACATTGCTTCCGGATCCCAAATGCGGATGGCAATTGACTGTTACCAAGGCACCATTTTCAACTGGTGTGAAGCTGTGTCGGCTCATATGAAGAGCCAACTGACCAAGGCAAAGAACGGACGACTAAAGACTTTTGGATATGGGCCTATAGTCGTGAGCTTTGCCTTGGAGAGAATTCCAATGCTGATCCCTCAGCAACTCACTGTTGATATCTTGGGTCCCCAGCAGCCAAAGCTGATACGATGGGTTGCGGTGATGGCCCGGCATCCTGACGAGGGCGCGACAGTAGTTCGATTCTCAGATAGTTATTTTGACTGGTTAGAGGGCCAGCTTTTTGTGATACAGGACTTTCCGTATGCCGGAATGGATTTCAGAGGTGATCCGGACATGGTTCTTCCACAGGGAGAACAATGGGACGACAGAGGTACTTTTTATTTTCACAAGTTTTCTAGTTATGTATTTTTTGTATTTTTTATATATATCGTCTCAAAACTAATAGTAAACTTTTTCAAAATGCAGATGTTGGTCCACAGCGTCCAGCCAACCTCCGGCCTTATGATAGACTACATCCAGCTGCACCGGTACCGGCCCCACAGGATGCGACAGCAGAAGTACTAGCTGAGTTGGAGCATGATCTAGAGCGTCTCACGGCAGATATACCTGAGACTACTATGGACGACATTCCTATCAGGCTTCAGCGCTTCGTAGTCGCGGTCCCTGGACCGTTTAGGAGATTTTTGCGTAAGGTAGCCCGCGCAGTGGTGTCGTACAGAGAGCACCACCAGTGATTGACTAGTCACTTTTGTAGTCACATGTGACATTTTTGACTTTTTGTACTATCATTTTGCCGATCATAAGGTGTTTTAAACCTATGATCGAAGACGATGTATATATTTTTTGACACACTTCTATCTATATATATCACTATTACCGGCTTATCTTGTTTAACATATGTGATGAAATGTTTTTAAATTTACTTGCATGATTATCGTAAATGTCTGTCCAACATTCGAGAAGCAATTGCATCTGCTAATGTATTCAAAGACCTTGGAATATGTTGATATTCAATGTAATCAAATTCACGTTCCAAGAGACGCACTCTCAAAAACAACCTTAATAACACAGGATTTCTAATGGCATAAACTCTATTAAGCTGTAATACAACAAGTTCAGAATCTAACCTCACTATCAAACGTCGAATTCCAAATGAAATAGATTCGGATAATAATTCAACCACTGCACTGTATTCTGCAATGTTATTCGTTGTTTGACCGAGGCTTACCCCATGCATAGAAACTAACTCGTCAGAGGGCGAATAGATAACCCAAGCTGCGGAAGAGATATTCCGTGTATTACGACAAGCACCATCAGCAAATCCAATGTATGTTTGGAGAGGCGTCGACATCTACAATATCAAGAGTAAAACCAAGATAAGCCAGAATAATGACGAAAAACCACACTCGCTAAGCTAAGCACACTGACTAAACTAACACACTTGCTAGCTAGAAAGAAAATCTAACCTATCTAAAAATTTCTCCATACCCATCATTTTAAGCATAATACCTCTTTAGGTAAAGTCCATTTCTGGGTTTACCCAAAGAGTCCCCATCAAAATCAACTAACTCATAAGCCCCTTTTGCTAGCTTTCGCTTTACAATGTAGGGCCCATGCCACATGGGAACGAATTTTCCGGCACCTAGCTTATCGTTAGCTTGATCATATAATAGTACTAGGTCTCCTTCCGAAAAACTTCGAGGGGTTACATTTTTATCGTACTGAGCTTTCATTCGTTTCGCGTGAGTCTCGATAGCTAAAGTAGCGTCACGTCGAGTCTCATCTAATTTAGCCAAGTATAATAACCGTTTCTCCTCTTCGGAAGTAGCTGGAAGTAATTCGACAGCCATTTGAAGTGATGGGATTTCGCATTCAATAGGTAACACAGCTTCTAAGCCATAAACTAGCTGGAAAGGGGTGAAACCTGTTGAATTTTTCACTGAAGTTCGATATGCCCATAGCGCCGAAAATAACATGTTATGCCAATTCGTTCGATGGATACCAATGATCCGTCGAATCATGATGACTAGAACTTTGTTGATTGACTCAACCAAACCGTTGGCTTGCGGATAATAAGGAGTAGAGCTATCGTGGCGCAAACCAAGCTGGCTTGTAAGCTCAGTCATCATGACGTTTCGAAAATGGCTCCCATGGTCAGTAATGATTGCTTGTGGGACACCAAACCTAGTTATGATATGATTGAATACGAAAACTGCAGCTGTCTTGCCGCTTGCGTCGAATGTAGGCATCGCCTCGGCCCATTTTGTAAAATAATCAACCGCGAGGATGATATACGCATGCCCCCCGGCCGAGTGAGGGTTACAAGTAATAAAGTCAATGCCCCATTTGGCGAATGGACCAGCGGCAATTATAGGGTGGAGAGGAGCAGGTGGAGCGCGCATCTTTCGATCAAACACTTGACAGTTGTGGCATGTTCTGACGGCAAGGATACAATCTTTAAACATAGACGGCCAGAAATAGCCAGCGCGCAACACCTTCTGAGCTGTGGCATACCCAGACATATGACCGCCACATGCTCCAGAGTGACAATCATTCAAAACTCTCTCAGCCTCTTCGTGAGTTAAACAACGTCGAAAAACTAAGTCTGCCCCCCGGCGATAAAGTGTATCTCCAATAATTCTGTATTGCTGGGATCGAAACCGAATTTTTCGACGGTCTTCCTTGGAAGCTTCAGGCCGAAAGGTTTGGGTTTGGAGATAGATGATTATATCCCCATACCACGGATCTAAAGTGCTAATAAGAAACAAAGATTCGTCCGCAATGGACTCCTCTGCCACAGTCTCTGTGTCAGCACTCGGGAAATCACACATCAATTCCGCAAAAACTAAAGATTTCTTAGACTTGGACTTCTCGAACTCCAAGTCGAACTCTTGCAGGATAACAATCCATTTAGAGTACTTGCCCCCTAGCAGTTGTTTTGTCAAAATATAAATCATAGGGTTGCAATCCGAAATAACTGTAGTCTTGCGGAGAAGAATGTAGTGACGAAAACGCTGGACAGCTTGAACGGCTGCCAGGGCCAATTTCTCCACATGCGAATATTTTAACTCAGTGGGATTTAAGGTTCTACTAAGATAATATATCACATGCTCTGCTTTGAATTCATCTTCTTGAACTAACACCATTCCAATGGTGGAATGCGAAGCTGCGAGGTATAAGAAGTAGTCCTGGTTGTAGTTGGGAGGATGCAATAACGGTGCATGGGTCAACGCGTGTTTTAATGCATCAAAAGATTGTTGGGCAATCTCGTCCCAAAAGAATTGTGCGTTCTGTTTCAACAACCGTGTAAAACCTTTAGTGACCTCGGCGTAGTTTGGGATGAATCGGCGTAAAAAGTTCGCTTTCCCTTGCAAACTTTGGAGTTGGCGCAAACTCGAAGGAGGAGGCAATTTGATGATAGCCTCGACTTTCGAGGGATCGACGCGAATGCCGGCTTTTGAAACAACAAATCCCAGCAATCGACCTGTTTCTATACAGAAAACACACTTGTGGGGATTCAACCGAATTCGATAATGCCTACACCTCATAAAGATTGCTCGTAGGTGGACAAGGTGATCAGCTCGTTGTAAAGAATGAGCAGGCAAATCATCGAGATAGGGTTGCACAATGTGCTTGATGTCATGAAATGCATAAGACATTGCCCGTTGAAAAGTGGCCCCGGCATTCTTAAGTCCAAAAGGTAATTTGCAATAAGCAAATGTCCCCCATGGACAAATGAATGCCGTTTTTGGTTGATCGGCAGGTAGAATATTGATTTGATTATAGCCTGAGAAACCATCCATGAAGGAAAACATCTCACTTCCGGCACAATCATCAATTATTTGATCGATATAAGGCGTAGGATAGTTGTCTTTTGGACAAGCTCGATTGATATCCCTATAGTCGATACAGATTCTTATTGTTCCTTGTTTTTTATTGACGGGAACAATATTCGATACCCAATCCGTTAACGGGATCGGATAAATGAAACCTGCTTTCAACAGCTTTTCGACTTCTGCTTTAATCGCAGCCGCTTTTCGAGGGTGAATCTGACGCAACCGTTGCCGAATGGGTTTAGCATCCGGGTAGGTTTTGATTTCATGAACAACAATGGCAGGATCAATTCCCGGCATTTCCTCGTAAGACCAGGCAAACACGTCGCGGAATTCTTGGAATAGGGCCTTGTAAGTTTGGATTTCTTCTTCAGTACATGCGGCACCTATATGAATGTTCTCCTCGATTCCGGGCTTCACTGAAATATCAATGGGAATAGTACGAGAAATATTCCCTAAATTCAGCTCTGAATCAGAATGTTTCGTTGGATCCTGAGCGTCTTTGACATATTCAGCGGTAAAGATAGATGAAAAATCATTTTCAAATGCATCATCCTTAGGTAAAAACGAAGATCTGTGATGGAGATCTTCCCATGGTAGATCATCTACACTTAGGATTTCGCGAAGTTGTTCGTCAGATGACACTTCTTCGGGAAACGTTATCCGTTCTAAGGGTGAGGTGAAAAAGACTCTTCACTGACCACATTCATTTGGTCGGTTTCGGTTGAATGAAAGTCGGTAAAAGACATAAGAGCTTCATAAGCAATCTCATACGGACTCAACGGCATAACATCACCGAGTGAGTCTAGCTCAGAGTCAGAGGGAACATACCAAGGATCATCATAAATAATGTTTTCTGACGTGATCATATGAATTGTTGCGAACGAAGGGTCTGCATTGAGTGGAGGGAGAGGAAAAGTTCCCAGTAAACCGGAATCCTTAACTAAACCTACACCAATGTCCCTATAAGGGATTGTCGTTTTACCAACATGCTGGATAGTTTCTAAAGAGGTTGGGTCGGATGAAAAGTATGTCAGCTGATCAATAGTCACGATCTTACCGTTATGTGGAAACTTAATGACTCTGAAGACCGATGAAACGACCGCTGTCATAGCATATGACCAACTTCGACCCAAAAGAAGGTTGTAGTCTAGAGGGGCATCAACCACTTCCACATCCAGACTAACGGTTTTACCTTCGACCCCTATAGGCAATTCTTGTAGAATACCAAACGGACGGAACCCACGGCCATCAAAGGCCTTAAGGATGGTGGGGGATTGGTTCAACGAAGGAGAACCAAGCGATCTCCAACATTGAATCGACATAATACACGTAGAAGCTCCCTCATCAATCACAGTCCGATGAATAGGCCTGTTTTTGACTATCACTGGAATTTGGAAAGCCATTTGATGGGGGAGACGCGGTGTACTACTTTCTAGATCAAAGATCATTAGGTTCGGGTCCTGAACATCGACAGCTCCAATAGCCGACAAAAGCAATTTTCGTTGCGCTGGACATGATTGCAGCACTTCGAGTGCCGACATTGCTGAAGGTGAAACAGCTAAGTCTTCAACAATGTTGTAATTCTGGGCTGCTCTCGCATGTGGATTGAAAGCAGACCTTCGAAGTACACCCTTGGCGGGCGGCTTAATCACTAAGTCTGGGTTAGGTTTTTCGATCTGTAGTGGATCGGAACCAGGAGCTGAGGTTGATGGGTTAGAGTGAGAAGATTCTGCTTCCTTACCATCAACAGGAGCCTTACTACCATAATCTTGCGATCGAGTCGCAATCCTGACATGAGACATCATCAAAATGGGTTCTTCACTGGCATTCGAAGAAGAACCTATCATCTTATTCTCCTGCTCTGGAAATGGATTTTTTAACACAGCAGGAGTGGGAGAACCTTTGACTATTTTCACTACCTCGGCCCGATGAGGGCAGTCTCTCGTAAAATGATCTTCTTCACAAATAAGACAAGGATATCGAGGTTTGCGTTTTTCGTCATTGGTTTCCGACTTTTCCGTTTTCTCCTTTGGAGCCTTGTCTGCTTTAGCCTTCTTCTTTCCTTTCTTCTTTCCACCGTTTTTTGATTTGGCCGTAGATGACTCTACAGCGTGAATGTCGGCGGTAAGTTCAGGAGGAGAAGACTCTCCTGTCGGAGAATCAGGCAAAGTGATAATTGGAGTATTGGAGGCCTTGGAAGACTTCTTCTTACTCTTCGTAGTCACGATACCAATCATACCATCAGCGGCATGAGATCCCGAAGGAGCAGCAGCGATTTGGTTTGACTTTGGAAGATCCGGAATTTTCTCGTGTAACGTACCCGACTGAGTGTAAACTAAGTCAAGGTATTGTGCCTGAGCAATGACTTGCTCCTCAGTAACTACTCCGGCCTTAGCTACATCTTCAGTAATTCTTGGTAATAATGATTTGACAAACCATTCAGCTAAGATTTGGTCCGGGATAAAAACTTTCACTAATCTTCTTCGACGTCTCCACTCATGGATGTGATCAGAAATGTACGTGGATGTCGATTGTTTTAGCGAAGTTAATAATTCTGTACCATTATCGTATCTGACTGGTAACTGAAAATGAGTTAAGAACGAGGTAGCTAACTGGCTAAAGTTGTAAAAAGAGGCCCGTGGTAACTCAATGTACCACTTGGCTGCGAGACCAATGAGTGTACGCTGGAAAAGACGTAAGCGGATGGAATCATCTGAGATGGAATTTGATGCACACCAGAGGTGGTAAGTCATCACGTGATTAGACGGATCCTCTCCAGACTTACCTTCGAACTTGGGTATATCGCTGGGCAACTTATTTGGCATTGGCGGCCAGAACTGAAGATATTGAATTGGATCGTTCGTTAGGCGCGTCAAGTCGGGTAAATCTAAAGTTGCAATAAACGGTAACTGCCGGTTAGGATCTCTAAAACTCTGAGTCACAATACCAGCCCCAGGAGGAGGATATCCAGGATAACTAGGAACAGGAGTCGCATTTGGGATATTATATCCTCCTGGAAAACCAGGATTAACCGGACCGTACTGGGGTTGCTGAGGTGGTTGATAAGTGTACCCAGGATACGGTTGATACTGGTAAACCGGTTGTTGGGCAGCTTGCCCAGGTTGATACTGTCCCTGGTACGGAGGTTGAACAAATTGAGGTTGAGTAGTAACAACCGTACTTGTACCAGGTTGGCCTACAGGCATCTGGACTGTGGTTTGAACCGTGGGTCCAGACAACGGTACAGATGTCTGAGGAGTGGTTACAGGGACAGTAGAAACCGGAGCTGCCGATACTCCAGAAGTAAGCATGGTAGATGAAGCGGTAGTTGCTGCAGCCGTGTGAGGTGGAGTACCAGGTGCAATTGGCGGCTGAGTAACTACGGAAGTTACAGGGGTCTGAACACTTGACTGGACAGGTTGCGGTTGCTGGGGTGGACCAGGAACTGCAGGTTGTCCTGCTTGAGGTACCGACTGTATACTTGGTTGCGACATCTGTTGACCCTGTGACGGATCCCATGTTAACATTCCAGGGTATTGACTCGTAACAGGTTGAGGATACTGAGATCCATAGCCGTATTGAGGATAGGGTTGATAACTGTAAGGTGCAGTCCCATATGATTGCCCTTGAGGTGGTTGATAACCTTGACCAGGGTATTGACCCGTAGGTTGATAACCTTGAGGTAAATACGAATACTGGGGTTGACCTTGACCTTGAGGTTGGTATCCTTGAGGTTGATACCCTTGGGGTTGATACCCTTGGGGTTGCCATCCTTGAGGTTGCCATCCTTGAGGTTGATATTGATACTGAGGTTGACTTTGGGGTACATATTGAGGCTGGGGTTGATACCCTTGAGGTTGCCCCCCAGTCACGAATGAAGTACCTTGAGGTTGCCCCCCAGGCATTAACGAAGGTTGCCCCCCAGGCGGTAATTGGCCACCTTGAGGTTGGTTAATGGGAGTTGAACCTGACATCATATAAACGTCACCTATACTCAATGGTACATTACCACTGTTTCCAACTAATAACCCATGATCAACGGGTTGAGGAGATGCTCCCGCAAAGGTACCAGAAAGTGATTGATACCCAGTAGGAACAGAAGGACCGCCATGTAAAAATGATTCAGGACTTTGTGAAAACACAGATGACTGACCAGACATATTTACAGGAGAATGAATTCCTCTAGGTGGAACCGGAGTACGAGGTGTAGAAAAACCTACTGAGTTGTCTAAAAAATTGGTTAATGCAAGGTACCAAGATTCACTTCTAGGAGGACTGTAAAAGATGGATTCACGCTCCCTTAGATCAAGGGTAATTAGATCTTCAGAATCAGAAACGCCTATTTCTTCCTCTGGAACAAGTTCTTCTATAGCAATTAATCCAACAGGAAGATTTTCGGTGATAATTCTTTCTATTCTTGGTGAATCAGGAACACTAGGAGTTGGAGTAACAGGTTCGGAAATTTCAGGTTCTTCGCCTGTTTCACTGGCAGATGAAAAACTACCAGCAAGCTCGGAAACTGTAACAGCTTCGGGATTGTAACCTGTTTCTAAACTTTGGTAATCTGGATGGACTACCAAGGAAGATTCTCCTTCTTCAGGTGATCCTACTCTACTGCCACTAGGAGGAGTTACAAGGACCTTTAACCCTTCTAAATGACCCGGAATGTCTTCAGGAGATTCACCCCGCGATTTACGGAGTTTTCTTAACAAATCTATTCCGGTAACAATCTCAGGAGACTTGCCCCGAAGTCTACGGGACTGTCTCGGTAATTCCGCCACAATTAAAGATTTTAACTACAACACACGAAAACAAAGTAAAAATTTCAAATCAAACCACCTAAAGTCTTCTAAAGAAGCAAACAAATTTGAAGCACACGCCTAAATAATCTAGAGCGTCAAACCACACACAAACAGTAGTCTTCCGGACCAAAAGCGCTAGTTGGTGATTAGGCCCAACCTCGCAGGATTCAGTACAGAAATCGTGGGTGGAACAGTTACCCCGGCAACCTGCTTAATGAATAGACTGGACCAAGTTCCTCCACTTTAACCGTCTCGAAGTGAAGCGAACCCCCCAGAAAATCCAAGTGAGTATAACCGACGTCTGCTCCAGGTACAGTGGGACCTTCCCTCCACCGTCACCTTGGGTAGAATCCTAGATATTATGGCCACTAAGGTTACCAATCACAACAATTACACCTGGGGGAACAGTCTAAACTCCGACAGCACGCAAGGGCAGAGTAGCAAGCTCCAATCCCCTTACCGGCTCCTTGACAACAATCCAAGGTTTACCGATAAGTGACCCCTGGCTCCTCGACAATGGTTAATCCGAGGTTTACCGTTTGTAATACGTACTGCCTGGCGTCGTTCCCAACGAGGGAGGAATGATCCCCTCACTGGTTCGGACACGAGCTCGTGCTTCTCCTTTAAGAGGAGCTTTCCCAGAATGTAACTGAAACAATTGGATTTGTTCTACTCAAGATAGACTATCTGTTTGGTTTTGTAGTCTTGGAGAGTTAAGTACTCACCTACTCCAAGACCCTAGCCTAAGCTATGTTGGTGCTTCAGAGCCCTAGAAAAATAAAGATTACTAGATTGATTTTAATTTAAGCGTTACTTTTAAGGTTGTTTCTTAAGTCAAAAGGTGATGGAAGTGAAACCAGTGGTGTGTTGACTCGACTCGAAACCACTACAAAATGCACCTAGAATGATTTATCCACTACTTTACTTTTTCGATGAATTGCTTAACTAAAAAGTTGAGAGAATGCAATCTTTATAAAAGCAACTTCTTAATTGAAGACAATCAAAGAAACAATTCGTTTTGTCTTTTCCAAGCATAAAAACATAACCTCTCTTTACATGCACAAAAAAACTCTTTTCTTCTTTCGAAAACAAAAAGCTACTTGAAACAAGACTTTTTAAGAAGATGTTTTTGTATTTTTCTTTTAATAAAGCAAGTAAATCTAATGTAACCAAAAATCAATCTTAACAACTCTTAAAATCTATGAAAATGCACTCATAAGCAAACTAAGGGCAAATTTACTCTAAGCAATCTTAACGAGGCCAAAACTAACAATGATTATTTCTAAGGTGTTTTACTTGATCACAATCAAATCAAGGACTAGCTTATTGCAGAACCAAAAACTAGCCAAAACAAAACTCTAATCTTTTTGTTCTTTTTGTAAAATGGAAATCAATACTTTATAAACAAGTAATTCGAAATTTGACCCAAAACAACTCAAATGGCAAGTTGCTCACAAAAGGAGACTTTACGACAGGCCCGACTTCTAAGAAGGTTGACTAACCAGAGAGATCTAAGGCTGGACAACTTTCTACTATCAAAGTCACTACAAAGCCTTTCCAAAAATCAAACCCTAGGTCTAAACTTCGTTGAAAACCACTAAAACACTCAAAGCTCACAAAACTAGTTCAGGTGAAAATTCTTGACAGGGTACTAAAGGATCTGGGCAGAAAAAACTAAGGAAAAACAAAATCTAAAAGCAATTTAAAGCAAAAATGGAATTTTCTTAAAGTTTACAGGAAGACGCAGGCAACCCGTTGTCACAGGTGCGGCCCCGCTCTGTGCAGACGGCAACAGCGCGTCCAAAGACGCACTGTGCAGTACTAAGAGGGTGCGTCCTTCTGGAAAAATGAAGAAAAACCAAATCTAACTAAATCTAAAGCTAAGCCACCCAAATACTAATTCTCACAGTCAAAAACCAGAAAATAAAAATGATTTTCTCAAAGCAAAGTTCATATAAAGGAAAAGACTCTCTCATTAATGGATTCCCCAGCGGAGTCGCCAATTTGTCACACGGAATTTGTCAAGGGTGCGGACACGACTGACCTTCCTAGAAGTCTAAGACATTCTAATGACAAACAAGACAAAATGGAGTGATCTTTCTCTAAATACACCTTTTACAACATGAAAACTACAAGTGTTTAGGCTTACCTTATTCCAAAACGCTGTTGTTGAAGTCCGTTCTTGACGATCCGGATGAGCTCCTCCTTCAAGTCAATTCCTGCAACCACAAACAATCAAACAATTACCAAGCACTTGCATTTCATATAATAAAACATATATTCAACATGCAGACCAAGGAACACATGAAATAACTCATTAACACAAGCTATTGAGAAAAATAAACCAGTTTGTATTAATAACGAAACAAAGAAACTCTTACAACCTGGCCTTGGTGTTGTGCAAGTTCCTCCCAGGGTCCATCAAGGGTTTTCCTCTACTTTGACAAAGCTCACCCTCTCCCAAGTAGAATCAAGTGAAGACAATCTCTCCTCACAAAGGCTCTAATGGAAGACCTAAATCCTGCAGCATTTACCCAAAGAAAATGTATAGCTCCAACCTCCTCTCCTTCTGGCTCAATGCCTTTATTTATAGTGCTGTAAAGAGGTTATTCAGGTCCACTATCAATGGGATCATCCCCCTCTTTGGGTGGGATAGCTCCCTTATTGATGGGATAAGTTCCCCCTTAATAGAGATACATGAACCAACTGGAGGCGCATCCATTTCATCAAACCGACCTCTAGAATGTTCTAGAAGTAACCACAAGTAACTTTTTCAAGATAAAACTCGCGCATTTTGCCTTTTACAGAGGGACGCACCTGTCCCTTAACATACAGAGCGTCCATGGACGCAGATTTTGTGAACATGGTCAGCGTCCCCGCAGGTAAGGCTAGAGAGAACCTGCGACCCCAGAGATAAACATAGTTTTTACAAGACTTTCTCTCTTCTTTGAGTTTGAGATGGATAACAGAGGCATAAGACTTGCCTAAGAGGGTAGCATGACTGTTGATTTGAGCCATACTAACTGTAAGTAGTCAAGGTGACATTTTTTAGTGTAACATGTTGAGAGGTAATATACGCTCCCTCTCAACCACCAAGTCTCCATCATTTGCCTCGCTGCTCAAGGTTTTGCATGCATCTTGAACCTCAAGAGCATATAGGTTCTTGACCCGTGAACCAATCTGTGCTTCACCTATCTAGTGATGATGTGTCTAAAGAAAACCTTTCCCTTACTGAAGACTACATCATAGCCTCTGTCTTCTAGCATTGTGATCGACACCAAGTTTCTCTTCAGTCCTGGTACATACTTGACATTGGTCGGGGTAAGGTGAGCTCCATGCTCCCTCTGAAAAATAACCTTGCCTACACCTGAGACACTATACTTATCATCATTACCCATCGCTATGAGTATCTGGAGATCTTTCTCCTCCAAAGTACTAAACAAACTCTTGTCACCGGTCATGTGGAAAGAAGCTCCACTGTCAAGAAACCAACCACTTCCCACCATGGATGAAACCATGCATGCGAAGAGTGTGAAATCCAACTCAAACTGTGAAGCATGTGCCTCAACTTCAAATCCTTCCCTGGATCCCTTCTTGGATTTCCTCCGTGGACAATTTGTAGCATAATGGCCCACCACATGACAACGAAAGCATCTCACCTTCGACTTGTCAACCTTCTTCCCATTATTATAAGAATTGGATTCAGAAAGAGAACCCTTCTCCTTCCCCTTCTTCACCTTACTCGCTAAGGCACAGTTCTCCTCACCATGCATGGATGAAGAACTGTCTCTGGTGCTCCGTCTGATCTCCTCTTGCACAAGATCTGACCAAAGTCTCTCCCATCCTAGAAATTTCTCCCGACCATTGACAGAGTCCTGATAGGAATGCCAACTCTTCAGAAGACCAAGGAGATCCAAGCTCACCAAGTCCTCATCATCAACAGTTACCCCCACACTTCCCAGCTCATCTCGGCATTGGGTGAACTTCGTGAGATACCTAGGCATATTGTCTCCATTCTCACACTTAATGTTTCTGAGTTTATCCTTGAGCGCTAACTTCCTCTGATCACTCTTGCCTTGGAATAGATTTGTAAACTCTTTCCACATCAATTATGGAGAAGCCTTTCCATGCAGGTTGGACACAATGTGATCCTTCACGCCCTCCAACAGAATCCTTTGACACTTTGCTGTCTTCTTTTGCCAAGCATCAACTTGCGCAGTATCAGTAGGCTTTGGGACCTCAGCCTCTATGAAATCCTTCAGCTCATTATCAGCTAACACGGCCTCCATCCTGTCCTTCCATGCAATATAGTTCAAGCTGCCCTCAAGAGCATACTCCAATCACAATTCGTTGAAAGACATTGCCATGTTGATACCAAGAAAACACTGCTGCAAATTCGAATTCCACTAGCTCAACAACTCAACCGCTTCTGATCTAGAATTCGTGAGAAAAAAGTATTTCTCATACAGAGATTGACTGTATGGGATTTTATCGGATATCTCACCTTCCAAAGGAAGGATGAATCCAGAGGCTACCTGGCCCGATTACAGACTCTGCCTGAAGAAATAAGATGTAAACACTTACTGAATAATAGATCTGATGATCAACAGCTCCAATACCATGTAGAAATTTTGAATAATATGACTCTTATTCACAGATATTATCTTGATTATACACTATTGCGGAATACATGCATAATACATAACCTCCTCTATGTTGATCATCAATTTAGCAGCATTAAAAACAATGAAACATCAATCGCATGCACTCATTAACACAGTATGTAACCCGGGGAAAGCATACAACTGAAAACCCCACACTATCTGTATATTATACTGATAGAGAACATGTAACAATACATAGTACAATACTCCTCACAAGTACTTAGTACTATCTCCACCTGTTACACACAAAACTAGCTCAGATCCGAACAAGTCACAGGTTCAAATCTCCTCCGCTGCTTTGCCTGCCTCCACTGCACAATCCAAAGTGAAAATCACGTGAGCACAGGCTACAATTGCCTTGGTATTGGCCCACACTGCGCAGTCCTCATTGGCATAACTCAATCCATGCATGTGCAAAATCTCATGCACAACTGATAGTCACAACTCACCCTTTCACTTACCTCTAACACCTGTCTCTGTTGAACTGTCCATGCACTGAGTTAACTGATGTATTCTTTAGTTGCTTTATGAGTTAATAATTAGTGAATTAATTAACAATCAATTCACACAACTCATCACTAGTGTATTCTTTAGTTAGACTAAATACAGCTAGTTCAACTAAGTCAAATTGAACACAATTCCATCAACTCCACAGAACTCACATGCATGAGTTCTAACTGAAGTCCTCCATGCAATAGCTCAACTAACACATAAGAAACCACGTGATTCCTTCTGTCAGCTGCATGTGCCACATCCGTAGCTCGAACTGAAGTGCTCCAAGAGAATAAGATAAAGTTTATAGTCCAAATATTACTAAGGGCTAATAATATTTGATTGTTTCTATTTTTAGCCTGGCAGTCTAAAAATAGACTCTGATCACTCCACTGTGAACCAAAAATAGAAGTCCATCTATTTTTCCCGACCAATTATCCATAGACAACACCCTGCAACTCATAGACCATGATCCATATGTCTAAAAATAGACATAGTCTAAAAATAGACTTTGCGCCAAAAATAGTCCGCGGTCCCACTTAGTGAAGGCGACTCCTTTCCACTAAGCTCCATAATCTTGTTGCATTTTCAACATACTGTAACAAAAATAATGACCAATCATTGTTTATTCCAAAATTAGTAAAACAAAATACTAACCAGATGTTTCACAAATGTACAAATACATACACCAAAATAATTACCTTAATGAATGTGTTGTCACACACTGCTTTATCAGTCATCAGTTGCTCCAAATCCCAAATAATGGTGAATTTTGATGCTAATTTTTGAGCCACAGAAGCTATCAGTGCTTAATTAGACCCTCTCATTGCCTATTTCTTGGAAATATATTTCCAACGGTATATGGAAGTCCAAAAATGGACTCCTAGAGTAGAAGTTAAAGCATTTTGAAGATTACCCTTGGAAAGCCCGACAAGCAAAGAAGAAAAACAGCAAAGGAGCGAGGAAAATCACAATCCTGCATCCCACAGGTCTCAAAGTACCATGATCCTACAGTCCTATAGTCCCATAGTCCTACAGTCCTGTAGCCTCCAATCCCACAATCCCATATCTTGCAAGTCCCAGGGCATAGACTTAAGGTTATCGGTGGTTCGTAGTGCTGAACATCGATATCACAACCCACAGTCCCACGATCCCGTAGTCCCGTAGTCCTGTGATCTCGCAGTCCTACATCCCGTAGGTCCCAGGGCATACACTTAAGGTTATTGATGGTTCACAATGCTAAAGCCGATATCACAACCCGCAGTCCCGTGATATTGATGATCGACGATCGACGAGGTTTTGAACTAAAAAGACTTGTAAACCACTGATCTTGCGAAATAGTAGTACATCGCTGGGGAGGCCGAAAAATATTTTACAAAGGGAAAGCATGAAAGAACCAAGGCCAGACCGCCCCCTTCTCTCTCCTCCACATGGCGGTATGACATATCTATGATGGGCAATCCTGCATCCCGCAATGTCACATTATCGACGATCGCAGGAACAAAGGGTCTACACCAAAAAACTTGTGGGGTTGCGGTTTTGCAGTTTAGTATAAGATCGCTGGCGAAGGCCTAAATTATTTAACAAAGGAAACCCGTGTAAAAACAGGTACCGATTGAGCATTTTCTCTCTCCTCCAGGGGACCACATGACGGTATATGATTGGTCCTCAGGGTTGACATGGCAGATGATGTCATCAGTGATGTGGTAGTATGGAGGACATGTGGCAGTACAGATGTTGATGTGGAAAATGACATGTGTCATGTAGATTCAGCATTTTCAGGGGACCTATAGGGGAATTTCCATCTGACATGTGTCACCACTCACAGGGTGACACATGGCAGTGATGACATCACCCCCTGTAGATCAGAAATCAACGATCGCGCACAACAAAGTCTCTCCTTTTCCCAAATTCCTTTCAGGCTTGTGATTGTGATAAGAGGGGATCCTCTCGGACGTGATATATTATATGATATGGCCTATAAATCCCTCACGTCCAAACAATCGAACATCACTGAGGAAGAAAGTAAAAGGGCCTTCCCCTCCTACAGTGTGATTATGATATCTTGGGTGGACCCGACCCCACAGATCGACGATCGTGGGTGTCTTGGGGAAAAGATAAGGGTAACACACTATAAAGTGCTGATATGTGAGATTTTGCGTTACAAAGGAAATAGGCCCCTGACACAGGTCTGAAGGCCTTAACGCATGAAGGCTAAGCCCCTGGTCTCAGCCCTTGGTTATATGAAGAAAACAAAGGAAAAGGGGGCTATACCAAAGGGCGACTAAGGGGAGATCTAAACGTGACTGTTTTGTGATGTTTCACTATCAAAGGCCTGCACTCGAAGGACTTCTGGGTACATCATAAGTGCATCCCCATGTGCACCAGAGTGCCGAAAAGGTTTTGCAAAACTTTAAAGGATGTATGGGTCTGCAGCTAGGGTGTTGAATGGAAGTATGGAGCATTCAAGCCAGATATGGGCTCGTTCAAGATAAGGTCCTCTCATAGCATGCATCTAGAGTTGGCACCGAAGGCATTTAAGGGAGAATGGAGAGTGAACACCTCAACATCAAAAAAGAGCATGATGAAAGAGATGTGGCTTGATCAGAGACCTTCACAGGGACAATAGAGGGACACCTCCTCCTTCCTCTTTCCATTTCTTTCTCTATTCATTAATTATTGTTTATTTCCAAGAAGGGACTAGATCCCAATTGTAATCGTTTTGGGCAACAATGCCTTACATAGTCCAAGATAGCTAGTCTAGTAGGATAGATGGAGCTCTAACTAAGACAATTTCGTAACTGTAATTCCAGCTCCCCCTCTTCTTATAAAAGGGGGAAGCAACACTTTAACAAGGGTGGGGAGGTTCAAGAATTTCTCATCTGCAGGGTCTGAGTTCTAGGATTCCATTTGGTTCTAGTATGTTTATTCATGGGGGCTTCACTGATATCATGCAAAATGTATGGATTGGTTATTTGGACCCTTTGAGATAAATGGTGTTTCCCTATTGATTCCAAGCATGATTAATGTGCATCATGTTCCTCTTGGTAATCTCATTTCATCTATGTTTTTCTTCCTTTTAAATAGTATAATGAATGTAGTTGGTTCCTCTTCAATCTATGGATTTATCTTAGCTGCTCATAGAAGACAGTACCTGTGCTTATCACAGACCTATATGTGTTATTCACTAGAATTATAGTACCTTTAAAATTACAAATTTACTTGCACATTTGATTAACTTGTAGGACCTGTATTAGTCTAGATTTATGTTACCTTTGGGTAGAGAATGACACCCATGTCATGTTTGATATGAAACCTTCTTTTGCACTCCTCTATTTCTATCATTTCACTGGAAAACGTTGGTTTAGGATTATGTGTTGTTTACAACCCTATCCATCGAATTCCACTTTCTGCTGGAACATTGCTGCCTAGGATTCTGTTTGTTACAACCCTGTGCATCTATTTCCCTCCTTCCTCTCCTCCTCTCCACCATAACTACAACTTCAGTTTTAAGCTGTCTCATTTTTGTGTGTTGGCCACTAGAATAAGAAATCATTTCTTTTTGAGACAATATACCCCCAACATTTGGATCCATGAGTTGGCCTGAATCTACCTCATTGAAGGCTTATTTAACTAAGACCCTCCTATTACCTTGTTTACGTGACAATTGGAGTGCTGCAAACCCCTCATATATA
Organism: Pinus tabuliformis; assembly: GCA_031772625.1. Lineage (NCBI taxonomy): Eukaryota > Viridiplantae > Streptophyta > Pinopsida > Pinales > Pinaceae > Pinus > Pinus tabuliformis. The sequence continues at coordinate 860,150,643 of CM062812.1, forward strand.
CCATTACAAGCAATCCTCTACTTATGATGTCCTAGGCAATGGTCTACAATCAACCGGGAGGCTATCTATAGGGGGATTTCTATCTCTCCTGTAGTACTTGTGCTGCTGGTGCGATCTAAAGCGACAACATATTTCTGGTGTTGTTGCCAGGGAACATATTAGAATATTTTTGCTTGTGTATGACAAAGTTTTAAATTTCCCCTGTTAGGTGAGCAAGGGAAGTGTGGGTTGAAGATCTCTCACCTTGGCGACTCCACTGTAAAATTTATGGTAAGCATTCTGGCAACTACACTGTCCCTATCTCTATTTGATCATCCTAGCTTTCAAGCAACCCCATACTCACTCAGATGCTACAAAAACCCAAAAATCTCCCTACTTTTGAAGCTGAAATCAATCAAATAGGAAGGTTTTCAAGATGGCCCTTCCTGCATTCCTTGCCAACCAGTTTGTCCCACTAGATTTCTCTTCTATTGTTGGTTATCCCAATCATGTCCCTGCATGTCATGAGTGGAATTCCTATTTGCCTAGATTCAGTGGGAACACAGAGAGAAGACCTGACCAACACCTCAAAGACTTTCACGAATGCATGGAGCAACAAGGTATTTTTCTTGAAGATGTACAAATGAAGTTGTTCAAGTGGTCTTTAGATGAGGATGCTAGAGTTTGGTTTAAAACAATACCTCATGGTAGCATATCTTCTTTGAAATGTTTTCATACAACATTCTATCAATATTTCAAAAGATTTTATCCACCGAATGCTCTATTTGAAGATTGCTGCACACTTTGTAATGATGAAGATATTCCTGAGGTAAATAACCCTGCTGAAGATGTATGTGAGAGCTCATTCCAAGAAGATATCTACTCACATCAAGAAGCATCTCCCCATGAGAAAGAAAGATAAGAAGGAAACACCATTTAACTTCCAATAAACTCTCATAGGGCTTATTTTGTTGAGTCTGATGTTTCTCCGTATTATGATAAATATAACTATGATGGAGAGTCGAGTGAGGCAGAGCTACCATACTCTCAGTTATGGGAAGCTGAACAAGAAGAAGAGGCCCATCAGGAGGTCAGCAAAGAGGCTCCAGTTCACAATGCATATCTTTCACATGGACAACAGGATCAAGGATCCCCTCGAATCTATGATTCATATGATTCAGAGGAAGAGGAAATGACCATGAAGGTGCAGAAGGAGCTGTTTACCAGTTAGTGGGGAGAACGCTCCCAACAATAAGTTTTTCAAGAAGACCCCAAAGCTGAATTGCTGCAGAAATATTTTTGCCATGAATTCTCAATAGACCCTCCAATCGATGACTCTTATAGTTCTCATAGTGAAGAGTTTGTTGAAGATTTTCAAGATAGTTGTCCCATTGAAAAATGGGCAATAAAATATTAGCAACCATTTTTTCTTGAAAAGACTGAAGTTGAGGAGCTGAAAGATGTTTGTGTCTACCCTGGCCAAGAGGATATTAGTTAGAAGGCTGCTTATGAAATTAAGGAAGCTACAAAATTTCCTTACCTATTCCATGACCCTGTGGATGAGTAAATGAACCTATTCTTAAGCCTGGAACAAAGGTTGTTTCAACAACATGTATCAGGTTCTTCATTTGCTGATTTTTCATGGTGCATGCTTATTTGTATATTTCTTTTTCAGCAGTATGAAGGCATATTGTCCAGCACTCTAATGCTAGCTTGGCTCCATTGGAGGGTTGAAAATACTTAGCTGAATTAAGATCTGTGCATAAGTAGGAATGTACATAAATAAGCTCACCAGCTGAGCATTTACTTTTCAGTTGTTAGAATTTTTATTTTTGCATTTTAGATTGAGGAGGAAAGTCCCATGGATATTTTGTTGATTACAAAGATTCATTTATTACTAACTCCATGCCCAATGATGAAGGATAATTATTTGCATGTTCTCAACACCTTGACAACAAGGCACTATGCCCAATAGGAGCTAATGTTGTCACTCACTGCTTTATCAGTCATCAGTTTCTTCAAATGCCAAATAGAAGTGAAGTTTGATTCCAATTTTTGAGCCATATAAGCTATTAGAGCTTAAGTAGACCCTCTCCATCGACTAGTGCTCATAAATATCTTTCCAATAGTATATGGAAGTCTGCAAATGGACTCTTGGAGAAGAAGTTAAAGCATTTTGAAGATTACCCTTGGAAAGCCCAACAAGCAAAGAAAAAAAACATCAAAGAAGCGAGGCAAATCACAATCCCACATCTCACAGGTCCTGTAGCATTGTGATCCCATATTCCTGCAATCTTGTAGTCCCGCAGTCCTGGAGTCCTGTATCTCATAGGTCCTAGGTCATACACTTAAGGTTATTTGCGGTTCACAGTACCGAACGCTGATATCGCAACCCGCAGTCTCGCATCCCGCAGGTTCCATGGCATAAACTTAAGGTTATCAATGGTTCATAGTGTTGAACACCAATATCATAGCCCACAGTCCTATGGTCCAGTAGTCTTGTGATATTAGTGATCGACAATCGACGGGGTTTTGAACTTAAAAGACCTGTAAATCAGTGATCTTGCGATATAGTGGTACATCACCGGGGAGGCCGAAAAATTGTTTACAAAGGAAAAGCATGAAAGAAACAAGGCCGAGCCACCCCCTTCCCTCTTCTCCATGTGGTGGTACCACATATTGGTGATGGGAAATATTGTATCCCGCAATCTCGCATTATCGGTGATCGCAGGAAAAGAGAGGCTACCTCACCAAAAACTTGTGGGGTTGTGGTTTTGCGATTTAGTATAATATTGCCGGGGTAGGCTTAAATTATTTAACAAAGGAAACCCGTGAAAAAACAGGGACCAAGTGAGCATTTTCTCTCTTCTCCAGGGGACCATGTGGCAGTATATGATTGGTCCTCAGAGCTGACATGGTAGCTTACATCATCAGTGATGTGGTAGTATGGATGACAAGTGGCAGTATAGAGGAAATGTGGTAGTACAGATGCTGACGTGGTAGATGACACATGTCACACAAATTTGACATTTTTAGTGGTCCTATAGGGGCATTTATGGGTGACACATGTCACCACTCACAAGGTGACACATGGCAGTGATGATGTCACCCCCAAGTTCCTTTCAGGCTTGCGATTGAGAAAAGTGGGGATCCTCCTGGATGTGATATATTATGTGATCTGGCCTATAAATCCCCCACGTCCAGACAATCGACCAACACTGAGGAAGAAAGTAAAAGGGTATTCCCCTCCCGAGTGCAATTGCGATATCTTGGGTGGACCTGACCCTGTAGATCGGTGATCGCAGGTGTCTTGGGTAAAAGATAAGGGTAAAACACTGTAAAGTGCCGATACGCGAGATTTTGCATTACAAAGGGAACATGCCCCCCAACATAGGTCTGAAGGCCTTAGCGCCTGAAGGCCAAGCCCCTGGTCTCAGCCCTTGGTTATATGAAGAAAAAAGAGGAAAAGGGGGCTATACCAAAGGGGGACTAAGGGGAGATATGAACGCGATTGTTTCATGATGTTTCAGTATTAAAGGCCTACACTTGAATGACATTTGGGTAAATCATAAGCGCAACCCCAAGTGCACCAGAGTGCCGAAAGGGTTTTGTAGAACTTTAAAGGACGTATGGGTCGGCAACTGGGGTGTTGAATGGAAGTATAGGGCATTCAAGCTAGGTATAGGAACATTCAAGATAAGTCCTTCTCATAAAATGCATCTAGAGTCAACGCCGAAGGAATTTAAGGGAGAATGGATAGTGAACCGCTTCAATAGCAAAAAAGAGCATGATGGCAGAGATGTGACTTGATCAGAGACTTTCACAGGGACAACAAAGGGACACCTCCTACTTCCTCTTTCCATTTTCTTTCTCTATTCATTAATTACTGTTTATTTCCAAGGAGGGAATAGATCCCAATTGTAATAATTTTGGGAAACATTGCCTTACATAGGCTGAGACAACTAGTCTAGCAGGATAATTGGAGTTCTGGCCAATACATTTTTGTAACTGTAATTCTAGCTCCCCCTCTTCTTAGAAAAGGGGGAAGCAACACTTTAACAGGGGTGGGGAGGTTCAGAAATTTCTCACCCACAAGGTCTGAGTTCCAGGATGCCATTTGGTTCTAATATGTTTATTCATTGGGGCTTCAATGATATCGTTATGAATTATGTACTAGTTATTTGGACCCTTTGAGATAAATGGTGCTTCCATGTTGATTCCAAGCATGATTAATGTGTAGCATGTTCCTCTCAGTAATCTAATTTCATCTGTGTTTTTCTTCCTTTGAAATAGTATAATGAATGCAGTTGGCTCCTCTTCAATCTATGGATTTATCTTAGCTTCTCATGGAAGGCAATACTTGTGCTTATCATAGAACTATATGTGTTATTCACTAGCATTGCAGTACTTGTAAAATTACAGATTTACTTGTGCATTTGATTAACCTGTAGGACCTGTATCAGTCCAGATCTATGTTAGCTTTGGGTAGAGAATGACAACCATTTCATGTTTGATCTGAAACCTTCTTTTGCACTCCTCTATTTCTATCATTTCACTAGAAAACCATGGTTTTTGATTCTATGTTGTTTACAACCCTATCCATCAAATTCTACTTTCTATTGAAACATTGCTACCTAGGATTTTGTTTGTTACAAGCCTATGCAGCTATTTCCTTCCTTCCTCTCCTTCTCTCCACCATTACTACAACTTTAGTTTTAAGCTATCTCATTTCCATGTGTCGACCACCAGAAGAAGAAGTAATTTATCTTTGAGATTGCCCCAATATACCCCCAGCATTTGGATCCATGAGTTGGCCTGAATCTACCTCATTGAAGGCTTATTGAACCAAGCCCCTCTTATTACATTTTTTAAGTGACAATTGGAGTGCTGCAAACCCCTCATATATAACCTTACAAGCAATCTACTTAAGATGTCCTAGGTACTAGTCTACAATAAACCAAGAGGCTGTCTCCAGGGGGATTTCTATCTCTCCTGCAGTACTTGTGCCGTTTACATGATCTGAAGTGACAACAGAACATATGCCAATCATGAGTTCTTACCCCACCTAATTCACCTTTCTTTGTTAGGATATTCTTTATGTTTGAAGAAAATCTAGTTGGAAATTGAACTTGTTCAATAGCCTCTTTAACATCCTTTATTTGTTGTTATGTTAAGAACCCTGGAAGAGTGCTTATATTTAGGCCGTCTTGATCGCTATTTGGGTGAATCACATTTTTCATTGCATGATTGGCCTACTTAATGTCATTACAAATCTTGACAATTTTTTCTTTATCTCTCCTTCCATCTAAGGTTAGCCATAAGGTTTTTGTTAGATTGTTCCTGATTTGCAATGTACAAAACAAATTAATAATTTCTAGGTGCTCATAATAGGGGACTCTATTGAATTTCTTGGGATAATTTTTCATTCCTTATGGAAGTTCCCTATTATTAATTCCTTGACGACCTACAAGGTGAATCACATTTAAAGAAATTCTAACAACAATACCTATTAATTAGTACCACTACAAGGAAAATACCTTATAGCAGAGGTTATAATGGAGGTTTTTAGTGTTATAAAACTGGCAAAAATTTAAAACAAACCTCCACTACAACAAATGTTTTAGTAGAGCTGATAATGAAACTTTATCACAACTAAACAAATCTGGGTAGTCAGTGGTTTTAGCAGATGTTTTCTTATTAGTGCGCTTATTGGAAACATCGCACCGGTGCACTATGAAAATAAAAGCACCGGTGCCGTAAATTTAGAAAACAACATTGGGATTGGAAACAAATCATTGGAGCATTGGCGTGTTAAATTTATAAAAGAATCAGTTCTTTAATAATAAAAAAACACCGACTTGTACAATATATGATACCATGCACTAGGGCGTTGAATGAAAAAAACACTATTGCATGAAAAGTATACCACCCCAATGCTTATGTCTTCCAAAAACGTCTTAGGCAATACTTCTCAGGGAGGGCACCGAGGCAGGAAAACAAATCTTGCAGGCTCAGTGCTTTTATATTCTCCAACACACCGAGTAGTTATGCATATCAATGCAATAATGTTAATGAGTTGTATAAACAACACTCGTGTTTCAAAAGTATAATGCCTGGTGCTTATGTGTTTATAAAATCCCCGGTGATGTACTTTTCACAAAAGGCACTAGTGAAGGCAAAAAAAAATCTATGAGTACCAGTGATTTTATGTAATCTGACGCATCGATGGATTTAAAGGTAACAATGCACTTATGTGTTAAAGAAGAATAACACCAGTGCATGAAATGTATATCTTCTTGGTGTGTCTTTATTTTACAACTGCACCAACATACCATTTTTTATTATTGTAAATATCGTTGTTGAAAAATTCATATTCGGAGGAGTGTGTCCCGATATCCATTTTATCATTTTTTTAGAAATATCGACTTGTGATAGCGAAATTATTGCAATTTTTAAAATACATTATTCATAGAAAAATCAACATATATCTTATAACAATATTCATGTAAATTAAATTTTGATTAGTGCATTTGTATATGATGTTTGGATTAATTTTTTATATCATTATAATTCTCATTTCTTCATTACAATATTTAATAAGTGGTGTAACATTTCATAGTAACATTGGACATCACAATATAATAAATTAAAATGCATTTTATTATATATAAATAAGAGGCTCTTTGTCATACAAAATTGGATATTTATTGGTAACCCCTTGTATTTCAATTGTGTTAAGTTATGGTATGTTATATGCTTATAACAATTTACTTCTTTTTCTTATTATATTCCACAGATTAGCAATCACATGTACATAAATTAAAGTGCAGATAGAACATTAAATGATCGACAAAAAACAAGCCAAGACAAGAGACACAAGATGTGGCGGCTAGCCAGGGAAAAACCACACAATGTGTGGGGAAACCCTTTGATCAAATCTTCTTTTATCTTCAATAATTCAGCAGAGAAAAATAGTACAATAAATCTGATTCATATCAGCAGTAGAAAACCCTAGATCAACAACATCAGCATTAGTGGCTTCATTATCAAACTAGGGCCGACGATATCTCACAAATCGACCGTCGGATTGACTTCATTCCACCACCAAAAGTTGCAGCTTCCAAAGGAGGTTTAGAGGAACCTAGAGCACAATTTAGATGAGGAGATATTCTAGGCCACGCAGGTCAATCTTTACTTCTGCAGTTGTAGCTTCAGTTTCAGCAGTTTCCGGCTTCAAACTAGGGCAGTTGATATCTTGCAAACCGTTCTTCGGATTGACTTCATTCCACCACCAAAAGTTGTGGCTTTCAGAGGAGATCCAGATGGATCTATAGCATAGTTCCAAAGAGGAGATCTTCTAGGCCATGCAGGTCAATCTTTGGATCTGCAGTTGCAGCGTCAGGTTCAACAGCTTCCGGCTTCAAACTAGGGCAGTCGATATCTTGCAAACTGTTCGTTGGATTGAATTCATTCCACCACCAAAAGTTGTGGTTTTCAGAGGAGGTTCAGATGAACCTACAATGTAGTTCCAAAGAGGAGATCTTCTAGGCCACGCAGGTCAATCTTTGGATCTGCAGTTACAACTTCAGTTTCAACAGTTTCTGGCTTCAAATGTGTGATAGAGAGACCCATTTCTGCGCAGTAGAGAAGAGACTCATTTCTACACAGTAGAGAGAGAGAGATGTGATGAGAAGAGTGAGTACAAATGAGGAAAAATCCTCTTATATTTATACACAACGTTGGTGTTTGAATAGATGCAACTGTTGGGCTTCTGAGCCTACATGAGTTGTAGGTCGGCTTGATAATAATTCCATAATCAAAATAAATTCATATCTCCTTGAATACTTATCGGAATCGGATGATCTTTATATCAATCCTACAACTCTCGACGAGAGGAATCGAATAAAAATATTATCAGCCATGAATAAGATGACCCACATGAAGTTTTTCCCTGGTTGCCAATTTTAACACTCCCTCTCAACCAGGGAGAACTTCATCTGTAATCTGTTTATCGATCGTTACTATTCATCCATCAAATTCACTGCGCTATACAACATGACCCTTGCCCTGCTCTGCTCTATTCTGCCTGTTCTGCTTTGTCTTGTTTTGCCCTGTATTGATCGGTACTGTTTTACTCTGCTCTTGCATTGTTCTGTGCTGCTCTGCTTTTGTCCGAATTATGAAGAAGAAGAAATGATGGAGGATGTATCATACTGACTCAAAGTCAGTCTCAGAGTATGTACCACTGGTCCCAGACCAGTCTCAACCAACCTGAAGTCAGCATCATAGTGAGTACAACTCCACTGGTCTTAGACCAGTATCATCCTTCACTGACTTAAAGTCAGTCTCAGAGTGCGTACCACTGGTCCCAGACTAGTCTCAGCCAATCCGAAGTTAGCTTCATAGTAAGTACCACTCCTACCACTGGTCCTAGACCAGTGTCGTAGTCTCAGAGAGTGTACCACTGGTCCTAGACCAGTCTCAACCGACCCGAAGTTAGTGTCATAGTATGTACCACTCCCACTGGTCCCAGACCAATACTGCACTGACACAAAGTCAGTCTTGGAGTATGTACCACTGGTCCCAGACTAGTCTCAACCGATCCGAAGTTAGCATCATAGTATGGTACAACTCCTACCACTAATCCCAGACCAGTATCACAGTCTTAGAGAGTGTACCACTGGTCCTAGACCAGTCTCAACTGACCCGAAGTCAGCGTCATAGTATGTAACACTCTCACTGGTCCTAGACTAGTACTGCACTGACACGAAGTCAGTCTCGGAGTATGTACTACTGGTCCCAGACCAGTCTCAATTGACCCGAAGTCAGCGTCATAGTATCGTGCAACTCCTACCACTGGTCCCAGACCAGTATCATTGATCCTAGATCAATGGAGGTCATCCTAGCGTAGGGAGTACGGTAGATACAACGATGCATCCATCGGTACTACTATGGTCCCTAACTTCATTTCCCTACTCATTGATCAGATGAGAGGTACTTCCCATGTAGAAACTTTGAATAATATAACACTTATTCACAGAGATTATCCTGATTATACACTATTTTTGGAATGCATGCATAATACATAACCTCCTCTACTATTGATCATCAATTTGCAGTATTCAGAAACAATCGCATGCGCACATTGAAGCATCAATCACACATATCAACATAGTATATCACGGGGAAAGCATAAAACTAAAAACCCCCAGCTATCTGTATATTATATTGATTGAGAACATGTAACAATACATAGTACAATACTCCTCGCAAGTACTCAGTACTATCTCCACCTGTTACACATAAACTAGCTCATATCTGAATCAATCACAGGTTCAAATCTCCTCCACTGCTTGCCTGCCTCCACTGCGTAATCTTGTATGAGAATAAATGAGTGTGGCTGATCCAAACTCGTTTTTCCCTTGGCTAAACCACGCAATCCTCATTGGCAATACTCAATCCATTGATTGTGCAAATCTCATGCACAACTATAGTCACAACTGATAGCAATCTCAACCTCTAACACCTGTCTCCACTGAACTGTCCATACACTGAGTTAACTGATGTATTCTTTAGTTGCTTTATGAGTTAATAATTAGTGAATTAATTAACAATTAATTCACATCACTCATCACTAGTGTATTTGTAGTTAAACTAAATACAACTTGTTCAACCAAGTCAAACTGAACACAACTCCATCAACTCCTCAATCAACTCCACCAAACTCAACCACATGAGTTCTAACTGAAGTCCATCATGCAATAGCTCAACTGACCCATAAGAAAAGCATATTTCCTTCTGACAGCTGCATGTACCACATCTGTAGCTCAAACTGAAGTGCTCCAAGAGGATAAGATAATGTTTATAGTCCAAATATTATTATGAGCTAATAATATTCGACTGTTCTATTTTTAGCCCGGCAGTCTAAAAATAGACTCCGCCCATATGTCTAAAAATAGAAGTCCATCTATTTTTACCAACATGACCAATCATCCACAAATAGCATACTGCAACTCATAGACCATGATCCATATGTCTAAAAATAGACATAGTCTAAAAATAGACTTTGCGCCAAAAATAGCCTGCGGGCCCACTTAGTGAAGGTGACTCCTTTTCACTAAGCTCCATCATATTGTTGCATTTTCAACATCCCATGAATCCCAGACTACATGGGTAGGATGCCTCGATAGGAGAACTAATCAATCTTGTCCTCACAGGAGAACACATCAATCTTGCTACAATCGCCATGGAGAACATATCAATCCAGGCCACCATGGAGAACACATCAATCCAAGCCTCACAGGAGAACACATCAATCCTGCTACAATTGCCATGGAGAACACATCAATCGAGGCCTCATAGGAGAACACATCAATCCTACTACATAGGAGAGCGAATCATCCTGTTCCACAAGAGAGCAAATCATCTTGTCCCACAAGAGAGCGAGTCATCTTGTTCCAGTGCACACCACCAGGGGAGGGTGAGTCACCCAGTGGTCGTATGTTCCTCCAGTAAGAACCACAATCCCTCAGAGCTCCTAGAGCTCAATGTATGCAACATGCAGGACCCTTGTACAAGGGTTTCTTGACGACTCCAAGTCGTTTGGGAAAATCACAGATTAGATATTTCCTCTAGGATTTAACAAGGTGTATCGACCTGTACATCATCTTAATGTGATGGAGCCTCCTTGCTCATCGACTTACCATATCTCAGATGATGTCTATCTGCTAAAGCAATCGACGAATACGGGATTCCTCAATAATCAAATCCCACCTCTGGTTGTTACAGAGAATCACAATGGTATGTGTTGAAACAGCTCACTGAAGAGCATCCCCAACCAGGAAGCTTCATATGCGATCATACTCGTAGATATGTATCTGGTCTTGGTGGTGCTTATGGCAATTGACTTCTGCTTCCTGCTAATCCATTATATCGAAGCAGAATCCAAAGAGAAACAACACTAAAAAGTTCTTTAGTGATCCTCCACACTACCTGCCTAATCAGCATTTGAATAATCATGCAGTTTCATATTTCTGGTAGTGTATCTCAATCCATTAGTAATTGTGCCATGAAGATATCTTAGAAGATTCTTGGCATTAATGCAGTGAGGCTCAACCAAATATGAGCTCACAATGCTAACTGCAAAACATATGTTCGGACAGAGGTTCACCAAGAACATCAACGCGAATGAGTTTTTGAAACTCAGAGGCATTTCCCAAATCTGGTCCGACATCACTACCATATAACTTCTAAAAGTTAAGATCCTCGAGGTAGTCACAGGCTTGCAGTCCATCATACCAAATCTTTCCAATATCTTTACCACATATTTTCCTTGAGATAGGAAAATTTCCCTTGGCTTCTGCCATACTTCAAGTCCTTGGTCCTTCATTTCAAATTCAGAAGCCAACTCCGTCTTACATTTGTGAATGAGAGGGTCTGCACCTATTAGAAAGAGGTCATCCACATACAACACCAGTATGAGAGGCTTGTCATCTTCAACCTTAAAGTAAAGGTTAGGATCGGCTTCACTCCTAGTGAATCCCAGCTTCATCAAGTAGCTATCGATCCTCTCATACCATGCTCGGGGTGCTTGCTTAAGCCCATAGAGAGCCTTCTTCAACCTGCATACATGAGATTTTCGATCATAAATTTCAATTCCTTTGGGTTGCTCCACGTAGAACTCTTCTTTGATCGAGCTATGTAAGAACGCATTCTTGACATCCATCTGATGTAGGTTCCATCCTTGTGAAGCGACAAGGGCTATGATCGAGTGGATGGTCGTATATCTGGCAGTAGGTGCAAATATCACATCATAGTCTATACCTTCCTTCTGGGAGAAACCATGAGCAACAAAACGAGCCTTATACTTTTCCGTACTTCCATCTGCTGCATGCTTTATCTTGTAAAGCCATTTGGAAGTAACAACTGTCTTGTCCTGGGGTCTAGGAACTACTTCCCAAACATCATTCTTCATGATAGACTCATATTCTTCAGTCATAGCATCCTTCCATACTTGATGCTTGACGACGTCTGAGAATGATGAAGGCTTATTTTTTATGATCGTGCTCATGATGGTCAGGTATCCTTGATACCTATTAGGTTTCTTACTTTCACGAAAGGTTCCTCGGGGTGCAGCATGTCCTTCAGCATCATCAAGTAGCCCCCTAAGCCCTGAAGGCCTCTTCCTAGAAGAGGAAGGCTCATGTGGAGGAGGATCAATTGGATCCATGGGTGCTTCTACATCAGGCATTGATTCATCATCCTTTTCTTTCGGTTCCCTAGTGTTGGCTTCTTGAGCGCTCCTCAAAATCAGAAGATTGTTCACCTTGATGAGAGCCATATCTTCGTCAAAGGTGACATCATGACTAATTACGACTTCCCTTTTACTTAGATTCTATAGCCTTTAGTATTTTCACCATAGCCCACGAAAATTCCCTTCTTTCCAGATGCACCCAATTTATTTCTTTTCTCTTTTGGCACATGAAAATATACAGGGCTTCCAAAAATTCTAAAATGAGAAACATTAGGTTTCTTACCGGTGAACTTTTCTTCAGGAGTCTTGGAACACAATGCTTGATGAGGGCATCGATTTTGTACATATACGGTAGTGTTTGTAGTTTCAGCCCATAGAAATTTCAGAAGTCTTTGATCATGTAGCATGGCCCGGACAACTTCCACAATCGTGCGGTTCTTCCTTCCCGCCACACCATTCTGCTCAGGAGTACGTGGTGTAGTAGTCTCCCTCTTAATGCCAGCCTTAGATATGCCTGAGTGAACCAACTGTAATATATCGGAGGTCTTGCTTTGGCTTGAGGGGAATGGTCCCCTTTTGAGCTTTCCTTCGGCACATCCTGGACATACACCTTCTTTCTCTACTTGGAATTGGGGCATCCCTGTTACCATCTTTCTTACATCGGGTAGTGCTTTGTAATGAAGGTGGGCAAACCTCTGATGCCAAAGTTCGGACTGAAGAGTTGTGTCACAAGACATGACACCTAGTGGACTTCCATTGACCTGATATAATGAATCAACACTAAACCCAAGAGTAAAGGCATCTTTAACATTATTTTTCCATATACATACCTTGCCATTGCTGAAGGTTACCTTGTAGCCTTTGTCTTCCATTACCGAGTTGGACACTAGGTTCTTTTTGAGGTCAGGTGCATTTAATAGATCCTGGGCTTTCTAGCCTTCTTGAATGGTTGTCCTCTTCCTTGATCCCCAGCTCTCCTCTTACCTTTGCTGTTGAATTTGTCATTCCTTTGATTTGCCATCAGAGGTATTTTGATCATCGTCCCGGTGTGAGTCCTTTCTATCAGGGCACTCCCTTGCATAGTGACTTTCTTTATCGCAGATGTAACATCGTCCTTTTCTTCCACCCTTAGGTCTAGCCTTTCCTTTTGATTTAGTCCTAGAATTATTTATTTTCTTAGCATGAGAAGAAAATGCAGCAGGAGGACCTTTAGGCATGGGCATTTCTTGCTCTTCTTCCCTTGTTTCTTCTTGAATGCATCTAGCCATTAATTCCTCGAAACCAGGAATTACATTATAGTTCAGAAGAGTAGTCCTGAACACGTACCATTCAGATGGTCATCCTCCAAGAGTCATGAGTGCCATTTCCCAGTCTATCATATATTTCCTTGGAGGTGTCCAGTTCAGAGATGTAGGCCACCAAGTGCTTGTGGATAGAGTCCCAGATGATCTTCTATTTTGACTTCTTCGGTTTTCCATTTGTTCCATGCAGTAGCGGATGCATTTGATGGAGGCTCAACAATATTGCCCCTTACATGGTCCAGCACTCCTGGATCTTCTAGGGTTAGATCGATAGACATCTTCCATGCGTGATAGTCATCTTTCTCACGGATATTATCCTCGCCAGGAAAGAGTGTTGAGGACCCCATAGTTATTTTAGGATAGCCTTGCCAATCTTCTCTTCGATGATTGCTCTTTCTCTTGCTCAGGATTTGTCTTCACCTCAGCTCTGATTCCATGTTAAGTTATGGTATTTTCTATGCTTATAATAGTTTACTTCTTTTTCTTATTATATTCCACAGATTAGCAATCACATGTACATAAAGTAAAGTGCAGATAAAACATTAAACGATCGACAGAAAACAAGCCAAGACAAGAGACACAAGATGTGGCGGCTAGCTAGGGACAAACCCCACAATGTGTGGGGAAACCCTTTGATCAAATCTTCTTTTATCTTCAATAATTCAGTAGAGAGAAATAGTACAATAAATCTGATTCATATCAGCAGTAGCAAACCCTAGATCAACAGTATCAGCATTAGCGGCTTCATTATCAAACTAGGGCAGACGATATCTCACAAACCAACCGTTGGATTGACTTCATTCCACCACCAAAAGTTGCGGATTCCGGAGAAGGTTCAGATGAATCTACAATGTAGTTCAGATGAGGAGATATTCTAGGCCACGTAGGTCAATCTTTACTTCGCAGTTGCAGCTTCAGTTTCAACAATTTCCGGCTTCAAACTAGGGTAGTCGATAGCTTGCAAACCATTCGTCAGATTGACTTCATTCCACCACAAAAAGTTGCAGCTTTCAAAGGAGATCCAGATGGATCTACAATGTAGTTCCAAAGAGGATATCTTCTATGCCACGTAGGTCAATCTTTGGATCTGCAGTTGCAACTTTAGGTTCAATAGCTTCCAGCTTCAAACTAGGGCAGTCGATATCTTGCAAACCATTCGTTGGATTGACTTCATTCCACCACCAAAATTTGCAGTTTTTAGAGGAGGTTCAGATGAACCTACAACGTAGTTCCAAAGAGGAGATGTTTTAGGCCATGCAAGTCAATCTTTGGATCTGCTGTTGGAGCTTCAGTTTCAGCAGTTTCCGGCTTCAAATGTGTGAGAGAGAGACCCATTTCTACGCAGTAGAGAAGAGACTCATTTCTGCGCAGTAGAGAGAGAGAGAGAGAGATGTGATGAGAAGAGTGAGTGAAAATGAGGAAAAATCCTCTTATATTTATACACAATGTTGGTGTTTGAATAGATGCGACTGTTGGGCTTCTGAGCCTACATGAGTTGTAGGTCGGCTTGATAATAATTCCATAATCAAAATAAATTCATATCTCCATGAATACTTATCGGAATCAGATGATCTTTATATCAATCCTACACCTCTTGACGAGAGGAATCTAATAAAAATATTATCAGCCATGAATAATATGACCCACATGATCTATTGGAGGTTGCCCCCTCGAAGAGGCCTGTGAACATTTCTCTCTGAATAATAAAATCATTGCTATTCTATGTTCTCGGTATCTTTTCTTCGCAAATTCTATGTTTGGGTATTGCTTTGCAGGTTAAGAGCATATTATTGGAGTCTCTATCCTTTATATATGACTCATACATGCAATACCACGGGCCAATATCGTGGGTTTTATTAATACCATCTATCTAATACTACCGCCCATTTACCATCTATCTAATACTACCGCCCATTTGCAACTAACTGTGGTCCCGTCATTAATTGCGGGTTAACCACTTACAAATATTAATATGGGCTTTATTGACTCTTGACTATGACGTGATCCCATGACATAAATAAGGGGGTTAGGGTGGGACCCTAACATGCCCTCCCCCTTAAGACTAGCGTTGTCCTCAAGGCTGAAGCTGCAGAAACTGCTGAAGAGTAGTGGTTGGTTCCCAAGTTGCATCTTCTGGAGAGGTGTCTTTCCATTTGACGAGGACCTCCTTAAGCATGCGGCCGCGCAGGTGCTTGTCTCGTGTGTCTAGAACCTGTTCCGGTTGAAGCCAGATTGATTCTTCTTCGTCCAATTCAGGTAGACTGGTTTGAACTCGGCAATTGTTCCCAATCACTTTCTTGAGGCACGATACATGGAAAACTGGGTGGATTTTTGCTGTAGGTTGCAAAGCCAACTTGTAAGCCACTTCTCCAATGCGCTGAAGTACTTGGTATGGTCCGTAGAATTTTGGAGAGAGCTTTTGACAACCCTTGTCTTTGAGTGATGTTTGCTTATATGGTTGCAGCCTCAAAAAGACCTGATCCCCTTCTTGAAATTGGCGTTCTGAGCAATGTTGGTCAGCCTGTTGCTTCATACGGTTCTGAGCTTGATGAAGATTCTCACGCAGATGGGCAAGCATGGTTGCGCGGTGTTGTAGGAGTTGATCCACGGCTTGTACTTTGGAGCACCCCTTGAGATAAGAAGTAGGGGAAGGCGGAAGTTGTCCATAGACTGCTTCATAGGGAGTCATTTTGGTGGTGGCATGATAGTTGGTGTTATACCACCATTCCGCCAGAGGTAACCACTGGACCCAAAGGTGTTGTTTTTTTGAAGTGAAACACCTAAGGTAGGTTTCTAGACATTTGTTGACGGCTTCGGTTTGACCATCTGTTTGCGGATGATATGAAGTACTGAGTTTGAGTTGAGTGCCTTATATTCTGAAGAGCTCCTGCCAAAAATTACTGGTGAAGATTGGGTCGCGGTCGGACACAATAGAAGTGTGCATGCCATGCAATTTGAAGATCTGATCCATGAAAGTTTGAGCAACCAAAGTGGGTGTGAATGGTTGGGGTAGGGCGCAGAAATGAGCATACTTCGACAGTCGGTCCACAACCACCATGATGACTGACTTGTTCCCAGACTTTGGAAGACCTGTAATGAAATCCATGGAGACCTCCGTCCAAATTGACACCGGAATGGGCAATGGTTGTAATGTGCCTAGTGTGTTGACGGTTTCCCCCTTGTGGCGTTGACAGACGTCACATTCGGCTACGAAAGTAAGGATGTCCTGTTTCATGCCGGCCCAAAAAAATGATCTTCTGGTGCGAGCATATGTCTTCTGAAAGCCCGAATGTCCTGCAATGGGAGATGAGTGCAATTCTGCCAAAATGCGACTTTTGAGGGTGGATGTTGGTGCTATTACGACTCTGTCCTTGTAGCGAAGAATATCATTCTGCCACGAGTAGCCCTTGCTGGAATTAGGATCTATCTGCAATTGAGAAATGAGTTGGGAGAGCCCGGGATGTGAAAACCATTCCCTGCGAGCCTCTTCAATCCAGTCTGGAATGGGGAGGGAAATTGCGAGTAGAGTACTTTCCTCCTCAAATTGGCGCGACAATGCATCTGCTACCCTGTTGTCTTTCCCTTTCTTGTAAATGATGTCATAATCATATCCTAGCATTTTGGCTATCCATTTATTTTGTTGTGGGGAAGATAGGCGTTGCTCCAAAAAATATTTAAGACTGTGATGATCTGTGCGGATTTGGAAACGTCGCCCCAACAAGTAAGGTCGCCAGGTCTCGACTGCATGTAAGATGGCCATCATTTCCTTCTCGTAGGTAGATTGGCCCAGATTCCTCCCACTTAGTTGTTGGCTGGTGAAGGCCAATGGTCGCCCTTCATGCATTAAGACCGCTCCAATACCTGTTCCCGAAGCATCAGATTCAATGACAAATGATTTGGTGAAGTCCGGTAGTGCTAAGACAAGAGTGGAACACATGGCGGTTTTGAGAGCGGTAAATGCCTGTTGTGCTTCTTCGTTCCAGAAGAAGGAATTTTTCTTTAGGAGTTGCGTTAGGGGCTTCGATATGCGGCCATAGTTGCGGACAAATTTACGATAATAGCCTGTGAGACCCAAAAATCCTCTCAAGCTTTTCAAGGTCTTAGGTTGAGGCCATTCTTGCATTGCTTGGATCTTTTTTGGGTCCACCTTGACACCTTCACGCCCCACAATGTGGCCCAAATACTCAACTTCTTCCATGCCAAATGAACACTTAGACATCTTGACAAATAATTTATGCGTGCGGAGCAGTTGCAAGAGTAGATCTACATGCTGAAGATGTGCCGCCCAAGTGCCACTATAGATGAGGATGTCATCGAAGAAGACAAGGACAAATTTTCTGAGATATGGTTTGAGGAGGTGATTCATAAGGCTCTGAAAAGTAGAGGGGGCATTACAGAGACCAAATGGCATGACCAGGAACTCATAATGGCCTTCATGAGTTCTGAAAGCTGTTTTGGGAATGTCGACTTCCTTCATGCGAATTTGGTGGTAGCCTGAGCGAAGATCCAACTTAGTGAAGAATTGAGCCCCATTGAGTTCGTCCAGCAAATCGTCAATCACTGGGATGGGAAATTTATCTTTGACTGTTAACTTATTGAGGGCCCTGAAGTCTGGACACATCCGCCACTCCCCATCTTTCTTGAGGACCATGACCACTGGAGATGAATAAGGACTAATGCTGGGACGAATGACACCTGCTTCCAACAATTCCTTGATGATTTTTTCTATTTCATTCTTTTGGGTGAACGGATATCTGTATGGCCGCACATTTGGGGGTTGGGCCCCTGGAACCAATGTGATGCTATGATCATGTTCCCCTCGCGAGGGTGGAAGCTCATGAGGCTTGTCAAAGACCGTCCGATGTTTATTTAAAATCTGTTGCATCTCAGGATGAATTGGCGGAGGCATGGTGTCTACTACCTGGATGGCATTAAATTGAGCTACCACTCCATGATGGCCCTTTTTTAACAATTTTTCCATCTTATGCGAGCTGATGATAGAGGGGGCTCCCGCCTGTAGTCCACGGAGGGTATGTGTGGAGTTGTTCTGCTTAAAACTCATATATAAGTCCTGGAAATCCATTGTGATTGGCCCAAGAGTGCGGAGCCATTCCGCGCTGAGGACAATGTCGCAACCCCCCATGTGTATTGCAAACATGTGGGTTTTCAATTGATAATCCCCCATTTGAAGTTTGACATTTTCACAACGACCTTCACATTTCATTGTGCCCCCATCTGCAATCTGGACTTGGAAGTTAGAAATTGCCCGGACGAAACAATGTGCTGCTTCAGCGATCTTTTGGTGGATGAAATTATGGGTACTTCCACTATCAATCAAGACTACTACTAGGCGATGTTTAAGAAAACCCCTGATTTTGAGAGTTTGAGGGGAAGAAATTCCTGCCAACGCATTTAGCGAAATAATTGGTTCATCAGATACAATCTCCTGTTGGTTATCTTCTTCGATCGCCTCCGGTTCCTCAAGTGGTGGATCTTCCTCGGTGGAGCTGTAGTCAGTGGCATCTATTTGAAAAAACTTGTGCTCTTTGCATTTATGACCCGGGGAATATTTTTCATCACAGTAGTAACATAGTCCTTGCTTCCTTCTTTCGGCCATTTCCGCAGGTGACACCTTTTGAATCTTAAGTGTCTGAGTCATATTGGGAGCCTGTGAGGGACGACCTTTAGCGGGGAAGTTGGGGCGGCTGGATTGGGCTGTTAATGCACGTTCCACCTTACGGGCTACCTGGCAAGCCTCTGTCCATGTGGGAGGGTGGTGGAGTAGAACCTGAGCTTTGATGGCTTCTTTAAGACCACTGATAAAGCATTCCATGTAGAACTCATCTGTGAGACCCTTAGTGCGAAAGGCTAAGGCTTCAAAAGCAGTAATATATTCCTCCACTGTACCCGTCTGTCGGAGCTTAGTGAGACGCCCCAAAAAAGAGTCTTCCTGTTCAAAGCGACTGCGAAGAGTTTTGGCAAATTGGGCCCAATTCTGAAAATGTCCATTGCAACGCTGATGCCATTCCTTCCATTGCCATCGTTCATTGTCCAAGTACATGGTGCCCACCATAAGCTTAGTCCCCTCATCTGTGATATGATTCAATTGGAAATACTGCTCCATTTGTGCTAGCCATGCGGACGTGTGAGAATCGTCAAATTTCTGCATATCCAACTTGGGAGGTCGCTGACTGGGTGGTGGATGGGAGTGCCAAACGTGATGAGAGTGGCTAGACTCACCCTCATGGTATTCATGGCCATTATACGCCTCCTCGTGGGCTGGCTCCTTGCCCTTTAGGAGTGCCTCCTGTATCTGGTTACCTATTCCCTTAAGCTCAAGTTGTATGTGGTTACTCATTCCTTGAAGCTCAAGTTCGATCTTGTTCACCGCAGTTTGGAGGGAATGCACATGGTTTTCAATTTTGTCGATCCTTTCATTGGCCATCGCTTGAGCGCGAGTTTCTACCATACACCAACCTGATGAAAAATTGGGACCGCCTAAAAATTTTTACTAAGAAATTGAATGGTACCACCTTGCTCAGCTCGTCGTCCTGATACTGATGGGCTAGGTCACCAATAAGCGCCCCAGAAGATCTCAGACTCTTTTTTTTTTTTTTTTGGAAAACTCCTAACAGAGTTTTACTCCTTCCTGATCAATACTGCAGTCGCCAAATCCTCAAAATATCAATGCCGCCAAAAGTCCTGCAGAAATTATATCCAGGTACAGGAACCCTTCACAACTACTTCGATCTGGTGGATCTGAGAGATCTGAATGGTGGAACAACTGCTGCTGCTGATCTGGAATATCCGATCTGGTGGATCTGATAGATCTGAATGGTGGAACAACTGCTGCTGCTGATCTGGAATAGATGATGTGTGATCCCCCAATAGAAAGGGAACTATGGTCTTGGGGAGTGTCAGGTGCTACAGATCGCAATATACATAAGGGTCTGACAGTAGTACTCGGCCCAATGTTTCAGGGCTCTAACTAAGGAGGATCGACCGTACCCTTAGCCGTACAACCCGACTACCCTATCGTACGGGCGAGTAATCTCTCCGAGTGCTGTTCTCGGTGTACTGTAGCCACAAGACGGCCGAAGGTTTATCTATGGCGAGGTTTCAAGGGAGCTAGGGGGCTTCCTATATACCCAGAGGGTTCGTGGAAGACAGTCCGTGCGCGGTTCTGTCTAATGCGCTACTACTCGAAGGGGTACCCACAGGGGTTACAAGGGAGTCCAACAGATGTGACCACCTCTTGTATTTCCTGCGTGCATGCCTCCCCAAATCCGCAGGTTTATGCGCTTAACGACAGATCCCGTGGTTTAAAGATGCCGGAACACGTCTCTAGCCATAAAAATTTTGCTAAAATTTGGAGATCCCACCGAGCCCTGGAAAGTGCTCTGATACCACTTGTTATGCTCTTAACCTGCAAAGCAATACCCAAACATAGAATTTGCGAAGAAAAGATACCGAGAACACAGAATAGCAATGATTTTATTATTCAGAGAGAAATGTTCACAGGCCTCTTCGAGGGGGCAACCTCCAATAGAGCAGAGCTCGATTACAAAAAAAGACACGATGCTCCTCGCAGGGAGTCTCTATCCTTTATATATGACTCATACATGCAATACCACGGGCCAATATCGTGGGTTTTATTAATACCATCTATCTAATACTACCGCCCATTTGCAACTAACTGTGGTCCCGTCATTAATTGCGGGTTAACCACTTATAAATATTAATATGGGCTTTATTGACTCTTGACTATGACGTGATCCCATGACATAAATAAGGGGGTTAGGGTGGGACCCTAACACAAATGAGGAAAAATCCTCTTATATTTATACATAATGTTGGTGTTTGAATAGATGCGACTGTTGGGCTTCTGAGCCTACATGAGTTGTAGGTCGGCTTGATAATAATTCCATAATCAAAATAAATTCATATCTCCATAAATACTTATCGGAATCAGATGATCTTTATATCAATCCTACACCTATTGACGAGAGGAATCTAATAAAAATATTATCAGCCATGAATAATATGACCCACATGAATTTTTTCCCTAGTTTCCAATTTTAACAAATTGGGACACCATGTCCATTACATTGAGAAAAATATATGATTTCGTAGACAATTATTTCAAAATATTTTTTTGATTGCATTGATTATTTTTTCCTTCTTAAGTTCCATCTACAAACATAAAAATAAAGTGTAATGAGTGTATCTACATTGGTGAGAATAATGAAAATTGAAATAAATAATATACATCTATGTAAATAAAAAAGAAATGTAGCATAACAAGAAGTGAGTCTTGAATCATGTACATTTTTTCAAAACCAAGTCGTATGCCTTGTTACAACAACTATTCTATTGGCATAGTTTCATACTTTACTTTCTGCAAGTTTTTTACCCCATAATAAATCATAGATTTAATATAAATGAGTTTTTGTTCTATTAATTATAAACTTAGAGAAGTAAAACAATATAGATACCAAATCTCATGCCTTGTTACAACAACTCTTCTATTTACATAGCTTCATACTTTGTTTTTTGCAAGTTTTTACCCCATAATAAATCATAGATTTAATATAAATGAGTTTTTGTTTTATTAATTATAATCTGAGAGAAGTAAAACAATATAGATACAAATTTATCATTTAATTTTTAAAATTCCAACATATACTCACAACCCATATTTAACCTAATGTCAATCAATTCTTTCGATGGATATTCTTTGTATGTTAGCACCTATTTGAAGACATTCAAGGGTGGTTGCTGTAAAATAGCTTAAAATATACAAAAATGAAACCTTAAATTGTTATAAGGAAATATTAACAATTACTCACAAACTTTGATATCAACCCTTTTCTTCCTTGTCATGTTGTTTTATGTGTTGAATGAGTTCCCTTTTGTTTTATTTTCTGCAAGAAAATACTTGAAATTTAATATTTAATGCTATTTTTTAATATGTACCTATTATAAAAAATCAATGATTACATACACTTGAAACATGTTGTAATTGAGACAACTCCTACTATGATGCAATTATGTCCATTTCTTTGACCATCTCCTTGTACAATTTTTTGGACATTCCTATTGGCATGTTTTGGATGTCAACTCATCGATCCTTTGAGATTTTCATAATCTTCTTGAAAAAGTAGTAAATATCTCTATATTGATATATGAAAACTAAATATAAGAAAATTAATATTAATAAATGAATGCATTGTATTAATATATACATATAATTCTAGAAATTCATTTTAATTAGGAATATTACTTTTGGAATGATTCTTTTGTTGTTGTTGTATGTTTTTTCTATTACAAGTCTAACAGATCTTAAATAGCTCACAAAAGAGAAGAAAGAGATAGATCAATGACTTCAATAGTAACCTTTTCGAGGGGACAACCTCCTTTACATTACAC
The DNA here is from genome assembly GCA_031772625.1 of Pinus tabuliformis. Lineage (NCBI taxonomy): Eukaryota > Viridiplantae > Streptophyta > Pinopsida > Pinales > Pinaceae > Pinus > Pinus tabuliformis. The sequence continues at coordinate 860,173,605 of CM062812.1, forward strand.
AAATGAATAATTCTTGGATGATACAAATGACAAAACCTCCTTTCTATATATATAGGAGTGTAAGGGGTCACAACATAATCAGATCTGACATAACAATAATAATGTAAGGGCACAACAATAATAATAGTGGGCTTCTATCGGGCACAATAATAACAATATGGGGGAAACATGGGCACAACAATAACAATATGGGGGAAACATGGGCACAACAATAACAATAAGGGGCTACAATGACAATAATAATAAGGGAATACATTAGTATTATAGGGACCTAACATGCCCCTCTCCTTCAAAAAAGTGTTTTCCTCAACGCTTGAGTAGTTTTGGGTGCTTAGGTATAAAATTCTCATCCTCCCATGTGGAATCTTCAGCGGGTAACTTCTTCCACTTGATGAGATACTTTGAAATTGATTGATTTCGTAGCTGTCGAGTTCTTGTTTCTGTGACTGCTTCAGGTTCCAATATGATTTTTCCTTCCTTGTCAAGTTTTGGCAATATTGTTTGAATTGGGAGCTTGTCACCTATAACCTTCTTTCAGCATGAAACATGGAAAAATGGGTGCACTCAGGAAGGTGCAAGAAGCTCCAATTTGTATGCCATAGTACCAATCTTTTGCAACACCTTGTACGAACCATAATACTTTGGTGATAATTTATTATCCTTCTTAGCTTGTTTGAGGGACATTGGTTTGTATGGTTGTAGCCGTAGAAATACCTAATCACCTATATTAAAACTTCTTTCACTACGATGTTGATCTGCCTGTTGTTTCACTCTATTCTGTGCCAAAGTTAGGTTATCCTTTAAGAGTTGGAGAACTTCTTGTTGATGCTCGATGTGATCTTCCATTACTTGAACCTTAGAATTTTCTCTTAAATATGATGTGATGGAAGGTGGATGATATCCATAAAGTTCCATAAATGGGGTCATTTTTGTTGCATTATGAAAAAAAGTGTTATAGCACCAATTAACCAAAGGCAACCATTTGACCCATTGTGTTTGTTTATCAGATACAAAGTAAAAAATATATCCTTCTAAACATTTATTCACTATCTCAGTTTTCGCATCAGATTGAGGATGATAAGATGAGCTATGAGCTAAATGAGTACCCAGACAAGAAAATAATTCTCTCCAAAAATATCTAGTGAAAATATGATCTCTGTCACTTACAATAATATTTGGGTTTCCATGTAGCTTTTGAATTGTTTGCATAAATGCAATAGCAACTGTATTGGCTTTAAATGGATGAGATAATGCACAAAAGTGTGTATAGTTGGTAGTCTATCAATTACCACCATGATGAAACTCTTTCCTTTGAACTTGGGTAAACCTATGATAAAATCCATTGAAACCTCCTCCCAACGTTGACTTGGAATGGATAATGGTTGTAATAGACCTGGGTTTTAATTGTATCAACTTTATTTTGTTGGAAAACCAAACATTCTGCCACAAACTTTTGAATATCAGATATAAGGACATCCTGAAAAATTTCCTTCTTAACCCTGTGGTAAGTTTTTAAAAATCCCGAATTCCCTCTTAAGGGAGACGTGTGCATTTCCAGAAGAATCTTTTGTTTGAATTGGGAATTCTTATAGAGGTATAAGTGACCTTTGTACCATAACAAATCATTTTTCTAACTAAATGTATCATATGTACTGGGATCTTGCTGCAACTTTTGAATGAGTGCCCACATTTCTTCATCATTCTTCCATTCATCCCGTGCTTCGTTTATCCAATCTGGTTGGATAGTAGAAATGACACAAATAAATGCTTTCACATCCTCATCCTTTCTTGAGAGTGCATTTGCAACAACATTTTTCTTCCATTTTTTGTAGATGATTTCAAAGTCATAACCCAACATCTTTGTGAGCCATTTTTGCTACTCTTATGAAGATAATATTTATTCTAAAAAGTATTTAAGACTATCATGATATATTTTCACCTTTAAGTGTCTTCCCATTAGGTAAGGTCACCATTTCTCAAGTGGATGTAGTATTGCCAACATTTCCTTCTCATAAATAGCTTTGTGTAAACAATTTTCCTTTGATTGGATGACTTTCGAAAGCAATAGTTCTTTCCTCCCGCATTAAAACAACACCAATTCCATTTCTCGAGGCATCACATTCCACAATAAAGGTTTTTGTGAAGTCTGGCGTAGCTAAGACCGGTGCTTGGCACATTGCATCTTTAAGATGTTCAAAGGCATTTGTTGCTTCTGGAGTCCAAGAAAATGCATCTTTCTTTAGTAATTTTGTTAAAGGTGCTCTATTTTCCCATTATTCTTAACAAACTTGCGATAATACCCTGTCAACCCAAGAAATCCTTGCAGATGCTTTATGGATGTGGGGATTTTCCATTCCTTAATGGATTTAATTTTGCTAGGGTCTACCTTAACACCTTCTTGAGATACAATATGACCCAAATATTCCACCTCTTGTAGTCCAAAGAAACATTTGAATATTTTTGCATAAAATTATTTCTCCTCCAATAGTTTAAGCACTCTGTCAACATGTTGAAAGTGATCATTTCAAGAATTGTTGTAGGTTAGTATATCATCAAAAAATACTAACACAAATTTTCTAAGGAAGTCTTTGAAAATGGAATTCATCAAACCTTGAAATGTAGAAGGTGCATTGGTAAGGCCAAAAGGCATGACCTACAATTCATAATGACCCTCATGAGTTCTAAATTCTGTTTTCAAAATGTCTTCAGTCTTCATTATGCTTTGATGATATCCTGAATGAAGGTCCAACTTGGTGAAGTAAATTTCTCCACGCAATTCATCCAATAATTCATCAATGACAGGAATGGGAAATTTATCTTTAATAGCGAGCTTGTTGAGCTCCATATAATATGAAAGATGCTTCATGATCCATCCTTTTTGTGCACCAATACTACTAGAGTAGAGAAAGAACTTTGACTAGGTTTAATTATACCAACCTCTAGCATTTCTGCAACCATACATTCAATTTCACTCTTTTGGGCATAGAGATATCTGTAAGGCTTGATATTTGGAGGAACACTTCTTGGAATCAAATGAATAGCATGATCATGATCATGAATAGGTGGGAGGCCTTTGGGGGTCTCAAACACCTTGGAATGATTGTCCAATACTCTTTGGAGATCTAGAGAAATAGATAATTTTTATGTGGGAACCTCTAGCGAACATAATTGTAAAATTACGCCTCGTTGTTCTTTCTTTAGAATATTTTTCCTGCCGTTAGAGCTGATTATCTTTCTTTATTTTCGTATGGTACCCCTTAATTCAACTTCCTTTCCTTCCGAAAAAAAATTCAAGGAAAATTCTTGAAAATTAAAAGCTATCGTACCCAAAGATTGTATCCATTGGATTCCTAGTACAACATTAGCACCACACATTGGATTGGAAAGAATTGGACTATTCAACAAATATTATCCCATGAATTGCTTGATATTATGGCACTTTCCAGAGCAATTTATGGTTCCTCCATTTGCAACCATCACTTAACACTTTGGTGCTGGATAGAGGAAGATATTGAATTCCTTGGCTATCTTACAATGAATAAAATTATGGGTACTTCTTGAATCAATCAACACTATTGCCTTTTTCTTCTTGATATGTCCTTCTAACTTGATAGTTTGAGGAGTGGAAATTCCGGCCAATGCATTACAAGATATGGTCAGATTCATTTCTTCTTTCTCTAGTGTTTGCTCTTGGTGTGTATCCTCTTCTTTTGATGTTTCTTGTTCCTTTTCTTCCTCCTCTTCACAATATATGTAAAATAATTTCTTCCCAGCACACTTAAGACCTTTAGTGTATTTGTTATCACAACTGTAACAAATCTCTTTTTCTATTTTTTCTTCCAATTGTTGTGGTGTCAACCTTTTAGGTTCTGGAAGGCTAGGAGCAACAACACTTCCATCTTTATAGTTGTGAGTGGTAGGATTCCTTGTTGCCATAATTTTTCTTCCAATTTTTATTACCAACCCGAATGCCTTTTCCAATGAATTAGGTTCCCAAATGTGAACCTCATGTTTGATGTTATCCTTTAAAGTCCCTATGACCACATCGATTCTATGCTCCCCTGGAATATCGTTTACCCTTATATTCAATTTTTGGAAGTCCTCAATGTGCTCCACCATTGAACCCTTTTGTTTGAGATTTCTCAATTGGCTAAAAAAGGTGTTTCTTTTTGTATCCTCATAATGTGATACCATTTCTTCCGTAAAAATTGCACAAGTGACAATTTTTTAACGAGAGCAAAGCCATCGATACCATACAAACTGAATGGGTTCCAAATATAAAGTTGCAATGCATACCTTTTGTCTATTTTTCACATTATGGAGATTGAAATATTGCTCCATATGTAATATCCATGTTGGTGAGCCACAGTATTGCAACAAGAATGCTGCAACTCTAAGGCTACCAACTTTAATTATCAACCCGGGGTTCATATAAACTTAAGAGATATCAGCACTATATGTGCAACATGCAATGTGTCCTTTATTGGCTTGTATGGGCCTGACCTAGGTTTAGAGGTGATTTAGCCAAGCAAATCCCGATACTATTGGCCCTTTCGGCAATAGTCCATGGAGTGCGGACTGAGGTCTCACTCGAAGTAGTATGGGAGGGTGATAGAACCAGGTTTCCGCACCCTTGGGATGTCTAATGGGCTTCTGTATGTCCGCGGTCTAACCTGTCGCTACGCACACTTGCGATCCCTTCGCAACCTGTGGTGTGGCCTCCGTACAGCCCTACTCGGGGCGTGACCCGTATAATACCCAAGTTCCTTGCTAATTAACTGATTACTTAACTTGTGTGTGTAAGATTAATGGTTGTTACAACATATTCAGCAATCATATCAGTGTGCGCAATGGATAAACAAATACAAACATAAAGAAGATAATGCACAACAGTTACATAGAAATAGGAATCAACTTCTCTTTATTTAATCTTCAATCTTGCTGACAAACTCGACACCGCCTTGCGCACTCAGCTGCAGGGGTCTGCGCACTTAGCTATGGACTCTATTAGGCCTTTGTGCACTCACTTGTAGAGCCTCTTCCTACTACTATGACCCAATACACTTAGAATCCTACTCTAAGCTCGAACCATTCCTTCGCTACTTTCTCTATCATCTACTATCTTTACAACTTAGAGCCTTGCTCTATTTATACACTCCCATGGTTCATGGACCATGGGTAGGCCGACATGACTTTACATTACATTACATTACTTTAGGGCAAACAACCCTATAACTTAACCTCTACTTCGTGCTCTGCACCTACAATTTACGGAGTCTTACAAAACCTTTGACCAAAACTTGAGCTTTGAGCCCCAAAACCTGCTGTGGGGGGATTCCATGCCCAACATCCTTCCTTTGCCATCATGATGTAATGGAGTGCATGTACTGAATTCAAATCCTAAACTAATTGCAGAAAATGAAATGTTGGAAATGGATCCTTAACCTATTGCAAGAAAGAAAGTATAAGGAAAGAAACCTATTCTAATTGCATAAAGATCATGAACTAAATGTAAAAGAAACATAGTTTAACCCTATTTATCACATGTGATGATTTAAACTAACTGAGCATGAAATTTGATCTAGAAAGTACTAATTGTTGTGTGCATGTGTAAACATAAAATAACTCATTTTTAAAATCTTTTTTCTTTATAATTGCAAATGATAATCTTTCCTTGATCTTTGGCAGGGGAGACATGTGTGGAGCAAGAGGGTTAAAATGGTCTTGATGGCATGGAGGTAAAGTAGAGGCCTAATCCTAGCTTCAATGCTAATTTTTCTCAATTCATGCTCAAAATAGGTTTTCCTATAGGATGCAGATTTCCTACAGGATGCTACGGTGATTTCCTATAGGATCCCCTGATTTACTACAAGATGTTACAAATTTACTATTAATTCATCTAATGACCAAGAAAATCAAATCGAAATTGGATGGGAATTTTTTTTTATTAACTAGGATGTCTTAGGTCCCCATTTCAAGTGGAATTACTCAAAAAGATCCCTGTTAACCCATTCTAGAAAATAGAAAAACATTACTAGTAGAAAATATAAAAATTCAGGAACTAGTGAGCTAGTAAATCTAAAAAATGCTTAACCTAATCAAGTGTAAATGTAGTGGGGTAATTTTTGTTATAACCTATATTTTTTTTTTTATCTAATGCAAGTGAAACCAACTCGATTGAAGTTCGTTAGCATGTTATAAAAAATAGCAGAAATTTACTATTCTTTGCCACAAAGGAGTTCCAGAAATCTAGATTTGGGAGTAAGAAGACTAATCCAAGCAGCTCAATGATTACTATGAACTTCAAAAGATTTTACAAGGATGAAATAATTCTTGTGATCCTACAAAATAACTTACATCAACCATTTAAATCAATCCTACAACAAGAAATCATTAATACTAAATGCAGAAATAGAAAGAAATAGAAACAAGAGATGCATGTGAATAAGAAGTGAAAAGAAGGAAAGAAAATAATACAAAAGGGCTCTGAGGCTCCTGAGATGCCCAAGCCCAAGGAAAATCAAAGGAATATGGAGGAGAACAAGATTTAGAAGTTGAACATGACACCAATATTCATTATTTTCATCAATAGAATTGCATCCCTGCAAGAAAATACAATGGAGCTGCAGAAATACGAGTTCTCTCCACAAGAACACTAATAAAAATCTATCCCTAGAGGCAAATTCAACTTGGTACTTATAAAAAATGATTAGGAATCATTTCCCATGAATGGAGGAAGCTTTTCCCACCAAAATCCCTTAATTAGTGGATCTAGTCCCCAACACTAGGAATCCGCATTAAATGGCAGGGAACACAATCCTAGATTTTCTCAATCATTGGAGTTCCACAATTTGTGCCATAATTCCATAATATCTTGTTGATTTATTATTTATTATTGATCCTCCTATAGTAGGGAACAAGTCCCTAAATTATCTCCTCCTCCAAATCTTCATAATTTGCCCAATATTCTCATAATATTCCACAAAAATAAATAATATTAGGCACAAATATCCAATTATTCATAAACCTTCCTAATGAATATATTAAAGTTAAAAATAAATTATCTAATGTAGAAAGAGACGTTTAATGTGCTAAAGGATGGTCATAGGCCTTAAATTATGATTTAATTTAGAGGTATGAGCCTTAATTTATGTCTAGTTTAGAGGCCCATCATACCCCCCTGTTGAAAGTATTGCTCATCCTTTGAGCAACTTAGTGACCTCATTGTGCCTCATCCATGGCCTTGGTAGTCTCTCTCTTGTGCATTAAGAATCTTGGCTGTAAGTTCTGCAAGGAAAAGCCCAAAAACATATTTGTGGAAAGAAAACTCATTATTTCTTGAGATCATTAGCTTGCCTTCTTCCCCTTATTCAAGGTGGGTTCTTGAATATTTTTCAGTTTGGCAAGGTCTTCCACACCCTTATCAACCTTCTGCTACCTTTTTCTGCCATTTGGACACCTCTAACACCTTCAAAATGCATTTAGATGAGAACTAGGAAATCCTGTCAAAACTACAGGAAACCTACAAGAAACCTTGTTAAAACTACAAGAAACCCTTTTTGAGCATAAATGATACTCTGAGCCTAGGAAAGGCCCTCAACTTGACTCCCATGCCTTTTCCCCATTTTTAGGCCTTGGACAAAATCTAGAAAGAGATTGGAGACCTCTTGGAAAACATCTTTTCATCATTGTAGTTTGAGTTTTGATTTGATGGCGAATGCCTCATTTCCTTTTGTTGCCTTTTTCTTCTCTCTTGTGGCCTAGATGACTGCCTAATGGCCTTGGAGTTCTCTGTTTTTATTAGGTCTCTCTTTAGCTCTACCATCTTGGGGTTTAGCATAATTTGTTCATTTCTTCCTTCTTGTAGAAACATTTTGCCCTCCTGTAGTAATCATCCCTCCTCTTTTAGGGTCTTGTAACTATATGGGAGTGATGAGAAATGATGAAGAGGGATTGGATGATGATGCTAGGGCTCAAAGGGAGTAGTGTAGGTTTGTGAAAATGGAGAAGATGCTATGTTTGTTTTCTTTTCGAGAATGAAATGGGATGGATGAATGATGAATAGATAGTGAATATGAAGTGGATGGAGGGCTTGAAGTAACATGGTGACTTGGCCTTTGCACAAATTTCTTCTTTTAACTGCTGTCCTCATTCCTTGAAATCATCACCCTTCATAATTTGACTTTTCAACATTGCATGAGTAAAGGAGTGAGTTACAATTAACTAGTTGAAGGCGGCTAAGACTGCTGACCCATCCTTAGATTATAAAACCTCATCTCTCATGCATTGACAACAGATTTATAACTATAATATGCTCAAGAGAAGAGGTCAATAATATTGCATACCTATACCTACCTAATGGCCTTCTTGTAGATGCTATTTATTGGAGAGTGAAATCCTTGCTTGTATTTACTACGAGCGTTTTTCTCTTTTTTTCTATGATGTTGTTCCTTGATGTGCAGGTACTGGATGGTGATGCTGATGAATTCTCACTATGCTGGTGGGTTCCCTCTTGATAAATCACCCTATCATGTTTCTATGATGGATGTGGAGGGTTGTATATGTATCCTTATCATTGTCTAATGAAGCCAAACTCTAGTTTTTCCCTACAAAACTGCTCACTTCCAGTCCTATAGGTGTTGTTCTATATCCTGTAGGATCCTGTAGGTTTTCAGGGAATCCTGTAGGTTTACAGGACAACCTTTTGTAGTCGACTTATTTTGTCCATATCTCCCAAACGGTAGAATGGATTGACCTGAAACTTTCTGAGCATGTTTCCATCATCATTATGCACCTCCCCATAAAAAAAAATTGGTGAATGGATGCATGGATCTCAAGAAAAACTAAAAATGGCTAAAGGTGATGGAGGCCGATTTCTTGGAAATCGTGAACTGGAAATTTTTTGAAATTTCTTGGGCATGTTACCATCATCCATATGCATCTCCCCATGAAACAACTTTTTAAATGGATGCATAGATATCGAGAAAATGCAAAAATAGCTATAGGTGATGGAGGTTGATTTCTCAAAAACTATGGACTGGAATTTGTTTAAATTGCTTGAGCATGTTACCATCATCCACATGCATTTCCCCCTAAAATAACATAGAAAATGGATGCATGGTTTTCAAGTTATTGCAAAAACAAATTTCTGCTCTAGGTATTTTTGTATCTTGTGGTAAAATAGAGCATCGTGTAGTTTTTTTAGGACAACAAGAAAAATGAATAGTAGAAACTTGAGAATGATGGGTGGATGGTGGGGTGATAGATTGGCATGGCCTTGGCCTTGTTGGAGAATTTGAGCAAAGGAGGAGAAAGTCAAAATTTGACCTCTTTTGACTAGGCTTGACCAATTTTTCTTTTGGTACCAACTTGTTTTTGTTGCTTGCAGGTATTGGAGAGTACATGCATTCATCAGAGAGATACATGAAGCAAAGTTTTTTTTTTTTTTTTTTTTCTAGTCCTACTAGCCACCTCAAGCAGGTTTTCAACTAGTAGGACTGCCTAGGCGCCTCAAAGGAGGTTTTCACCTAGGATCTTTTCTTTTTTCTCTTTTTTTTTTCAATCCATTGACCGCCTCATGGAGGTTTTCAATCAATGGGCCAATCTCAGTTGCCTCAAAGGAGGTTTTCACCTGAGATTTTACTTTTTTTCTCTTATTCTTCAATTTTTTTATTCTACCCTATTCTATTTGAAAAACAAAATCACTTTGAAGTATAAGAATACTTCCAATGGAGCCATGCGCACATCAAGATGACAGAAAAATTGATGTGTAGGCTTGAAATGTATGTTTTGACAGGCACCTGAATTTGAGTGATCAAATGCTTTCACTTTGATGAATACAAGCACAATTCAAGAAGAGAGTATTGTTTCAACTTAGTGACTATCTGAAACCATATTTCAATATAGTTGTGATGCCTCTTGCCCACTTGCTGGTTTGGACCATCTTGGATGTCTTCTTCTATCATGACCTTCAAGTCTTCCTCTTTTTGCTGATTGATCTCTTGAATACATGGAGGATTTGATGGTAACCATGAGGGAGCTTTCTCAATCTCTGATTTTGATGTCTGCTCTTCATCAAGTGCAACCCATGATTCTTTGATATTTTCTTTTGAATCTTCTTCTTCTATATGTAGTCCTTGAATGATATCAAGAGAATCTCTTTTTTGCAATACTCTTCCTGAGCTATGGTGAATACCATTAAGCTCAAGAGGAGATATTTGGAAGTGTTGTACCTCAACATTGTAAGTGGGCTGATCTACTTCAACGTGTGGGTTTGGAAATGGTGGTACAGATAGTTGAGTGGGAGTGTATATTTGAGATGGATGTGGATGAGGTTGTGGTTGTGGTGGAGGTGAATGGTATGGATAACATGGAGTTGGGTACGGAGGATATTGAGGAAAATACTGAGGATATTGTGGATGGTTCCCATAAGTTCCTTGCCAACCTTGTTGCCAAGATTGGTTTTGCGGTTGAGATGGCCAATGTTGCCAAGGAAAGGGTGTGTTCTAATTACTTTGAGGTGGATGTGCATAAGCTTGAAATTGTGAATTAGGCTCTTGCATCATATTAGGTTGAATAGGCTGCCATGGTCCTCTTGGAGATACATAACATAGTTGCATTGGAAATTGACTTGCTCCATTGTCCTCTTGGTGAACTTCCTTCAACCTTGGTAATGAGGAGAAACATTTAAAATCATGTGATTCTGCATGGACAACACGAATATCAACATCTTCTTTTTCTTCATGTATACTTAACATTTCTACTTGTTTGGTTAGATTGCTAGAAATTTCTATTTTCAAATCATCAAACAAATTTCCAAGTTTAGCTTGACTTACTGATCTTGATGTTGATTTACTTACTCTTGCCCTTCCTCTTGATATGTGTTTGAATGTTTCAAACATTTATTCAAATGATAGTTGGCATACATCACCTCCACTCATGAGATCAAGGAGATCAATCCACTCATCCCTAATTGTTCTAAGTAAGAGGGTTTTTAGTGTGTCAGATCCTAAATGATGTAGTTTTACCCTCTTAACATTATATATGAACCTCTATATTAGATCCTCAAGGCTCTCATCTTCTCTTTGATTCATTCTAAAGATTCCTTATTTAAGATCACGATCTTTATATTTTCCTAGAAATATCTTTTGCATATCATTCCATGATCTTGTTGAATTATTCCCTAAAGTCATGAATCATTTAAGAGATATATCCTTCAATGTTTCTGGAAAAAATATCAATTTTTTAGTTTTTAATAAGTAACCATAAGATCTAGAAAAAATTTCAAATTTAAAGAGAAAGGTTTCTGGATCCTCTGACATTAGACCATGAAATTTTGGAAGAAAATATGGAGGGATGTTCTTCATGTGCAGGCTACCATCAGTGTCTTAAATGAGAAATCTAAGAGGATCTTCATCATTTTCATCATTTCCATCCATTTCTTGTACATTCTTTTCCATATTCTTCTTCTACCTACAAAAGTGAATGGTGATGTGGCTCTTACTGCACCATGTGATCAAATGTGGGGGGGGGGGGGAGATGGGTTGGTGTTGGAGATTTTTTTTGTTTTTATGATTGAATGAAAAAACTAATGCAATTCACTTTTATATTTTTGAAATGAAATATCCCTAATACAATTATTTTTTGTTTTTGCAAAAAGTAAAAGTAAATGAATAAATTAGGGAATAAAAAAATGCATACTTTAAAACCTCCCCGGCAACAACGCCAAAAAATGATGAGCCTCATTATTGCAACAAGAATGTTGCAACTCCCAAGGCTATCGACTTTAATTATCAACCCGGGGTTCGTACAAACTTAAGAGGTATCGAAATTATATTTGCAACATGCACTGTGTCTTTCCTTTGCTGTCATGATGTAATGGAGTGCATGTACTGAAGTCAAATCCTAAACTAATTGTAGAAAATGAAATGTTCAAAATGGAACCTTAACCTATTGCAAGAAAGAAAGTACAAGGAAATAAACCTATTCTAATTGCATAAAGATCATGAACTAAATGTAAAAGAAACCTAGCTTAACCCTATTTATCACATGTGATGATTTAAACTAACTGAGCATGAAATATTATCTAGAAAGTACTAACTGTTGTGTGCATGTGTAAACATAAAAGAACTCATTTTTTAAATCTTTTTTCTTTATAAATGCAAATGCTAATCTTTCCTTGATCTTTGGCAGGGGAGACAAGTGTGGAGCAAGAGGTTTAAAATGGTCTTGATGGCATGGAGGTAAAGTAGAGGCCTAATCCCAGCTTCAATGATGATTTTTCTCAATTCAGGGTCAAAACGAGTTTTCCTACAAGATGTAGATTTCCTATAGGATGCTACAATGATTTCCTATAGCATCCCCTGATTTACTATAGGATGTTACAAATTTACTCTGCAAAATTATAATTCATCGAATGACTAAGAAAATCAAATCCAAATTGGATGGGACAAATTTTTCTATTAACTAGGATATCTTAGGTCCCCATTCCAATTGGTATCACTCAAAAAGATCTCTGTTAACCCATGCTAAAAAATAGAAAAACATTACTAATCGAAAATCTAGAAATGCGAGAACTAGTGAGCTAGTAAATCTAAAAAATGCCTAATCTAATCAATTGCAAATGTAGTGGGGTAATTTTTTTTACGAACTAGAATGTTTTTCTATTTTAATGCAATTGAAAACAACTCGATTGAAGTTCGTTATCATGCTCTAAAAAATAGCAGAAATTTACTATTCTTTGCCACAAAGGAGTTCTAGAAATCTAGATTTGGGAATAAGAAGACTAATCCAAGTAGCTCAGTGATTACTATGAACTTCAAAAGATTTTCCAAGGATGAAATAATTCTTGTGATCCTGCAAAAGAACTTACATCAACCATTTAACTCAATCTTACAACAAGAAATCATTAATATTAAATGAAGAAATAGAAACAAGAGATGCATGTGAATAAGAAGTGAAAAGAAGGAAAGAAAATGATACAAAAGGGCTCTGAGTCTCTTGGGATGGCCAAGCGCAAAGAAATTCAGAGACCTATGGAGGAGAACAAGATTTAGAAGCTGAACATGACATCAATCTTCATTATTTTCATCAATAGAATTAAATCCATGCAAGAAAATACAATGGAGTTGCAGAAATACGAGTTATCCCCACAAGAATACTAATATAAATCTATTCCTAGAGGCAAATGCAACTTGGTACTTATACAAAATGATTAGGAATCATTCCCCATGAATGGAGGAAGCTTTCCCCACCAAAATCCCTTGATTAGTGGATCTGGTCCCCAATACTATGAATCTGCATTAACTAGAAGGGAACACATTCCTAGATTTTCTCAATCATTGGAGTTCCACAATATGTTCCATAATTCCATAACGTATTGTTAATTTATTATTTATTATTGATCCTCATGTAGTAGGGAACAATTCCCTAAATTATCTCCTCCTCCAAATCTTCATAATCTGCCCAATATTCTCATAATATTCCACAAAAATAAATAATATTAGGGAAAAATATCCAATTATTCATAAATCTTCCTAATGAATATATTAAAGTTAAAAATAAATTATCTAATGTAGCAAGAGAAGTTTAATGTGTTGAAGGATGGTCATAGGCCTTAAATTATTGTTTAATTTAGAGGTATGAGCCTTAATTAATGTCTAATTTAGAGGTCCATCACATGTTACAAGATCCTTGCCATCAAAATTCCTCATATCGATATTTGGAACATGGCAGGTCTTCAATCCAACGTTATAGTCTATGAAATCATGACTAACATTTCTTTTGTTCACATCATGAGTTTCCTTTACTACCCTTTCACCATTAGTAAGCATTTCTTGTAACAACTTTTCCAAATTTATCTTCAAATCTTCCATGTTGCCTTTATGTTTTGCTTCTATACCATCCATGTTAGCTTCCATTCCATTCTTTAAACCATCCATCTTAGCTCCAGTTACTTTTTGTGAGAGAAAAATTTGTTGCACTTGGTCTTGTAATTTTGATATATCATGTTGCATTTCTTCCTCTTCTTCATGTGTCATAGTAGATATTTTAGGTTGCTTACTAGGTGTTTCCATTTTCTTTCTTCGGGTCATCAATGAATGATAATTATGCTTCACAATTCCCTTTGAATCACTTCAAACTACTTTCTCAAACAAAACTTCTACAAATTTGAAAAATAACTACACACCTTTTTTGTTTTTTCGCTTTGTATGAGCTCGATCTTGAAAGTACTGTAACTCTCTAATTTCGAATCTCTGAAAACACTTCTTGTAGTTTAAATATAACTCGTTTCTTGGAAGAATTAGATTGATTTTTGTATTGTAAGTGGAAATTACGTGTATACGTTCATTCCATTATATTCCTCATAGTTTTGTAAAAGTTTCCCCCCCTTTCATTAACCTCAAACACCACTCTAGATGAGCTAAGGACCAATTCATTGTCATTTACATGTTTTATAATTTTTATTTTTTAGAATAATAAGCTTTTCATTTGTTGTTCGTACCTGTAGAACATTAAATATATGTGAATTAATATATTGTTTGAAACATACTATCTACTATTCTTAAGTATATTATTAATGAAAAATAAAAATCTTATTAAATATTATTTTTTCATTCACTCGATTCATCCTTTTGCAAATTTTCTATTAGTCTTTTACGCTCTTCTGCATTTAGATCCGAAAGAATTTGATTGAGGTTCCTCATTTTGTGGCTCAACATGACACACACTAACCAATACATATTAGTTAAACTTACATTAGTTCAAACATATTAATTTTGTAAATAAATTATAAATCACTTTCCTTTTTTACTTTTTTGGATGTGCTATCATTGCGCTGATCAATATTTTCATTACTTGACAACTTCTCAGACATTTTTTTTATCAATATATAATCTGTACCATTCAATACAAAAACCATTAAATATATTTTATAAATAGATCACATAATTTTCAGCCAAAAAGAGGTCTAGTAACCACATCAGTGAGTTTAATTTAGTAACTGCACTGAGGCATTTAATTGTTGAGCACCTACAACGAAAATTATTTTTTTAAAACAAATTTAAATTATGACAATGCGATATGTAATGATAAAAGCACTTTCATTATAGTAAGAAATGAAAACATAAAAAATTAAACACAACTTTTTTGGACTTAAAGGTGCTATTTTGCAGAGGCGCATCGGTGCATTATGTTACACAGGGTGCACCGATAAACAAAAGTCGTTGAAGAAAAACAAATAGGGCCGACAAGGTTTGGATCCAATTCAATAAGAGGTCCCCCTACTTTACATGTCAATCACCTTATATATAGTAGCATAAACCCAATAAATCTAAAATTCCTAAAATGAAAAAGGCCTAATTGTGAAGTGGTAGAGGGAGCTAAACCCTAAGCAAGAAGAAGCAAGGGTTTAAGCTAAGTTTTTTTTTTTTTTTTGAATTCTAATTAAATCTAAATATGAACAAAGATTTTATTTTTTTTATTAATAATATCAATAGTAAAAGTTTTACTATGTAGGGTTTTTATTTTTTTCTAAATTTTAATTAAATCTAACAAAAATTGTAAAAAAAAAAAAGTAGTAAAATCAACAGTAGAATTTAAATTTTTTACTATGCAGGCTTTTGATTGAATCACCATATCTTTGAAATTCTGATATTTGAATAGTTTTGATGTTCCAAAGTAATATGATGCTCAATGCTCCTAGTATGTCCCTCTTGCAAATCTCTCCCTTGAAATTTTGGGAAAAATAATGAAATAGTGAAGAGATTCTTACTATTTATAAGGCTTTATGAAATTATATTTTGAAAAATAAATTACAGCTAATTTTTCAATTTGAAAAAAATAAATCGCGCCTTTTTTTTTCAAAATTTCGGAACATCAGTGTGTTTCATAGTAAAATGCACCAATGCATTTAATAGCAATTCACACTGATTAAGATAACTAATAAGTGCATTAAATTTTTTAATGCATCGTTATGATATAATTCCTTTTTTATTTTTGAAATCCTAGAAACTGATGCAGTTACAATTTTAACGCATTAGTGTGATTATTATTTAAACACATTTGTGTGGTTGGTTTTGCAAGAGCACTGATATGCTTTAAAAGTTATCTCAATTTTTATTTTCACATAAAATGGCATATTCATTTCAAATTATTCTTTAGGATGTATCCACATGAGTTACAATAGTTCATAGTATACATTTTCCGCTTAAATTTGCCTCCTTGAAAAATGGTTTGAAAACTATATTGAAATTAAAAATGTGGTTATATGGTTCTTGAAATTAATTTTAGATATGTATACACAAATTTAATGTTGATTTTTCTCAAATACAGGGAGAAAATATTATAATACGAAATCGTCAATTCTTCAAATTCTGAATCACTTCATATTTCTCAAAGTCCTTCGTGTAGTTCTCCCTTTCCATCTCCAGTAAGTTCAGATTTAAATTATATTTTGATTATCTAATTGAGTTGTTTTTTATCCAGGTCAATTTTATTGAAAATGTATCCAAATTTGCAGGATCCCGATTTAGAGTCGAGTTCAGATGAAAAAAATATTCCACCAGTTCAAAAATGTCGGTAGCTCTTATTAGGAGCAGCATACCGCAAGAAATTGGTAGATGAAAATGGATAGACTCTTTTCCATTCCAATTTTAATATGCTATCTTTTAGCTGTAATTTCGAGTTAGTGATGGTAATAATTGTTTGCCATAATGTAATTTCAACAAACCAATTGCATTGTGCTTACTAATATCATTGATGTATTAATGTTCAATATTTTTTGAAATTATGATTCTAATGATGATGAGCGACCCACCTACCATCTCTCAGTGCACCCCACTACAATCCCAAATGGAGAGAAGGTTGCATTATGAGAAAAAACCAGAGAAGAAGCATACCAAGAATGGTTGAATCAACCACCTATCCAATTTCCACGACATCTAGATTCACCAATTAAGAATGCCTACCGCAATAATAGTTATTCATCACAAGTTGACAATGGAGGCAATCAAATAGAGGTTGTTATGGATTATTACTTATGGGATACGACTACCATGGAAATAATGTTGTTAGATGCACTCCAGAACGATGAGCTAGGGGATGATGCTCATATCACTAACACCTTTTTCAAAAGCCTGAAATATGCTTCCATCACCCCTCTCTTTGGACCTGGTAGCCAATCAAAATCTACCCATTTGGGGAGAATGATGTTACTGTACAAATTGAAATTAAGGTTTGGCATGTCGAATGCATGTTTCTTGATGATATTGAGGTAATTGACCATAATCAATTTCCTTATATTTTTGAGAAATCAGGTCACACAATCAACATTAAAAATGGTCGATTCTATGAATGTTAAATATTGACACTTACATTTATATTTCCCACAAACTACAAGTTATTTAAATATAAAGTTCTTATTGATAATGTATTTCTCCGTAGCTACAAAGAGGAAAAAAAGTTGTTGAAATTGTTGGGTGTTGAGTACATATCATATAATGCATGTTCGAATGATTGTATTCTATATAGAGGATAATATGTAGACCAAGAGATATGTCTTAAATGTGGGCATGACATGTACCATATTTTTTTTTAGTAAATCACATTGTCTTCCTCATATGATATTGAGGAACGTGCCTATAATCCCAAGGATTAAAAGAATATTTCATTGCAAAAAATTAGCTATGTTACATGGATGGCATGCCTCACATAGAAGTGAGTCGAGAGTTATGAAAATCCTAGTAGATTCAATAGCCATGAAGCATATAGAGGACACAAGGCCCGAAAAATTCAAGGATGAAGTATGAAGTATACAAATCAACATATCCATGGATGGCGTCAACCCTTGTTCCCTCCAAAACACCAACCATTATATTTGGCTTGTAGTAGTGATAAATAAAATTATCCCCCCATGGTTTTCCATGAATAATGAACATATTGTGTTGGATATCATATTCCCTGGTAGAATACAAGTGAAGAATATGGATGTCTACTTACAACCATTGGTAGATGAATTAAAGGAATTATGGGATGGAATACATGTATATGATGTATCAAGACCCATCGCAACATAGAGGAGTTTTACGTTGTATAGCATATGTGCTTACACCATACATGATTATCCAGGCTTAGGAGTTTGCTATGGTGAATTACATGTTTATTTATTTGTTTATATACATAACAATATTTTTTTTCATATTAATTTAATTCATTGCAATTTCATGATCTTCATGATCACTAACGTGTCCTATATGCAATAATTTCTTAGGTCTTGTAATAAAAGGGTATCATGGATGTAAATGTTGTGGACCTTCTCTGAAGGCTAGGTGGTCCAACCACCTACAAATTCTAGTGTATGACTACTCCAGGGTATTCCTCCTAGAAGAACACCCTTACAAAAGAGCAACATCCCCTTTCAATGGTAAACCAAAAAGAACCCAAAGGTCTGTAATAATGAAACCAACTAAATGGCTTAGATCATATGAGAGAGAGAAGGAGAATGAGATTACATAAATGTTTGATTCAAATGGGGAGCCTATGTTCGATGATCTAGAATTATTCAACATCTATGCTGAGAAATTTCCCATTGGGATGAAAATAAAATATGTCCTTTATGAGCTCCCATATTGGGAGAAACTTAATATTTCCCATTTACTAGCTCCCATGCATATATTTAAAAATGTTTCTTCTTTATGGAGGCACATATCATTGAAATAAAATGACACATTGGCTATTAGGAGAGATATTATTTCTTCAAAAACTAAAAAGAAACATTGGCCAAGAAAAGAAAGAAGAGGAGAGGCTGGTCTGAACTCTTGGTATTTCAAATAAGATGATGTCCCATGGATTTTAAAGAAAGATGATATTTATTTGGCAAAGGAATTTATAATGGGTGAGAGGGTTCCTTCTTTATATGGGTCTTCACTATGACATTGCCTCATTATGGAAGACCATTTGTTGTGGTTGAAATCACATGACCATTTGAACCTTCTAAGAGTATGTATGTTAAAAACATGATTTTATTATTTTTATTCCATGGGATAAAATATAATTAAATTTTTTATGTGTTTACTTTGCAGTGTCATTATCCTTTACTCATGTGTGCGTGTGTGAACCATGACTTCCCCCAGGACCTATGGCGTGCCATATCTAAACTATCTACATTTTGTTGGTAATATTGGCATTGATGTCAACCAAGCATGTTGATGATATTGTGTTAATATTGATTTATGTTGAATACTAGATGGCTATTGTTGCAAGGCTGCTTGAAGTGAAAAAGATGAAAGTGATGTGAAGTGCAAAGGCTATGATAATTAATGTGAAGGTTGAACATTGTTAAATAAATATGTTGATTGGTTATCTTGATATAGATATGGGACATGATATATTGAGACACAAGTTGGAAAACATATTCTTTCTTTAAACAAGAAAAATGTATTGTACAAGTTTGGAAACTGTAACTAACACTAATATGATTTGTCTCTTCTAATCATTATTATTGAGCTATACTATTTCAACTTTATTTATATTACAAAATTCTATTTTTCAGATTTGAAAATGAAGAGACATATTGTGATCACTTTAGAAGACCAAGAGACAACTCCTAATTTTGTATTCCTGCATAGAATACAAACAACCAATAAGACATGGTTATAAAATATACATTGTTGAATGAAAATAAAACTTTTTGATGAGAACAAGTTTGTATGAGAAGATTCATGAGAAACATTCTGGTTAGGATAAGAAGATAAAAGTAGAAGAATATGAAAAAAATTGAAGAGAAGCAAAGAAGATGAGCAACATACTTGGGGGAAAAAATTGATATCAAGTAACTAGAAAACCTGACTTTGTTTTATGGTTGGGAGATTGCAGTCTCATTTCAAGTTGTAGATTTATAAAGAACATGTTATAGCCTATTGAGGTAGGATAATATTATGGGATGTAGCTTGCAGAAAATTTTGTGGGAGTTGGAGCTTCCTTGAGGTAGCAAATTCTTGTAGGTTGGGGCCTACAAAATCTAATGTAATTGGGGATTAGGAGCTTCTCTTCACATCACTTTCAGCAAAAAACTCATGGTTTTCTCCCTTATGGTTTTCCACTTATATTTGGTGTCTTCTTGTGTTTGTTAAATGTTATGTGAATGCTCTTGAATTTTGAGTAAGTAGATCTACAAATGTCTCTTTCTCTGGTAACTAAAAAAGAAACCATTAATAATTGAACATATACATAAGTCATTAGTTGCATAAGAAGAAAATTAAGTTGAGAAGAATTTGGAAACTAAAATTATTGATGCACCCCCCAAGTAATTTCATAGCATACATCAATTGGTGTCAGAGCCAAATTCCTTTAGTATCAGTCTAATAATTGGAAGGAGGTCATCAATCATTAGAATGGCTAGTTAGGAAGGATGCTCTATATATAAAGCCCCTTTATTCACTGGCACAAATTATTCATTCTAGAATGTGAGGATGAATACATATTTAATGTCCCTTGGAGAAAAAGTCTAGGCTTCTATGTTAATGGGATATGAAGAACCAAAGACGATGAGTAGTGACATAGATGAAAAAATGGAATTTACAACTAATGAAAAGGATATGAGTGCTCTTCTTAGTGGATTAAGTGAGTCAAAATTTATTGAAAGTAATGCATTGTAAGAAAACTAAATAATCTAGGATAAACTGGAAAATATTAATGAAGGAGATAAAAAGGTAAAGACGGCCAAATTACAAGTATATAGAATGTAGTTTGAGACATTATAAATGAATGAAGACGAAGATATTGCTAAGTTTTTTTTAAGAGTTTATGAGGTTGTTAATGTCATGATGGGCCTAGGAGAAACAATAAAAGAAAGTGTAATAATTAAAAAAATATTGAGGTCGTTACCTTCAAAGTTCAATTCTAAGGTTTTAGCTATAGAAGAGACAACAGACTTCGAGACTTTGAACAGGGATAAACTACTTGGTTCCTTGAAAGCAAATGAGGTGAGAATTCCAAAAGGAAAGCTAGCCACTAGAGATGAATCTTTCAAAGTAGAGAAGTCTATAGAAGACAAATAATGTTCATGCTGAGGTTTTGATGAAGAAGAAGCAAAATTAGTCAGAGGATTTAAGAAAGATACATGTAATTACTAAGGAAAAATTCCATTAAGTGTTTCAATTGTTGAAGAGTGGGGAATTTTTCCTCGAAATTTCCTTATAAGAAAGAAAAAAAATCAGCCTAGAGGGAAATAAAATAACAAGTCTAATAAAATGCAGAGAGAGAAAAAGTTTAAAAGGAAAATCTTCTATGCTCAAGAAGATAGAAGTGTATTTGAAAACTCTAATGAATCCTCTAGTGAATATGGAACTAGTGAATTCATGTTCATGGCCTTGGAAGAACTTAAAAAATATTGTAGGGAATAGGAAGATGAAGAGGAAGGTAATTTAGATCTTGAGGGGGAGTTGATTAGTGCCCTAGATGAAATAGACAAACTTAAACAAAAGAATTAGAAGTAGAAAGAGATTTTGTTGAAATATGTAAAATAAGAATCAAATTAAAAAGAAATTATCAAGTTGAAGGTTGATATTAAAGAAGAAAAGAAGGTGGAAGACATTCTATTGTAGCAAATAAAGGAGAAAAGTCAGGAGTGTGAAATATCAGAATAAGAGGGGTAACTTTGAAGAAAATGATAGAGAAGGAAAATACTGATTTGAACATGAATATTCAACATATAAAAGGATTTGAAAAATTGGATGTGATATTAAAAGCTAATAGGTCTTGATATAGGTGGATCTCTAGACAATAGGGGCATGAAAAAGGCTCAAAATTCAAAGTGGCAGAAAGTCAATTAACTTGGCATCAGATCGAAGTGCTCATCGCCTTGATTCCAACAGTGTGAATGACACTCCAATCCGAGTCCGTATGAAGAATATAGAAGCAGTCAAAGTTGTGGGTTGACTTACCCATGTGGTAGGCTTAAGGAGGACCCAATTTAGCAAGAATCTGGCACCAGAATCCGTCCAGTTTTCCAGGTTAACTTGTGGGTCCGTTAATTTTCCTTCTACTACCTAAGGTTTTGGAAAATCCTAGAAAGGGCTAGTCATTATTTATTTAAAAAAAATATATTAAAAAAATGGGGTGGGTGGCCATGACCCCGCCACCCCTAAAACCACCATAAAAATAATATTAAAATAGTGTTGCGGGTGACCATGACCCTGCCTCCCCTGGTACCCACCGAAACTGCCATAACTAAAGTCAAAGTGGGGTGGGCGGCCATGACCCCGCCACCCCGGAGCCCACACAACGACCATATTAAATATGGTGGGGGGCGTGGGCTGTCAACCTCACTGCCCCTCCACCTCACCTACCTATGTAACCTACAATGGAATAAGGAACTGAACACCAAAAACAGCGGGCCCACTGCCAACTTAAAATATAAAAACGGTATATGCATGTTAATTTGGGGAGGGGTGGGATTTGATCCCCCAACCCCTCCTTAACAACTTGACGTGTTTAGCTAGTGTGACCAACAACATTTCTTATTCTATCCACCCAACAAACATTATATGAACCTTTTTGCACAACGCGCAGGGGGAGGAGCATTCACCTACTTCGAGGTGGATGAATTGCAGGTGGCGGAACCCTGAGTAGACCTGTGATAGGGGGTAGAACCTTTCCTGAGCACAATTTCCAGGGGGTTAGTTTTGGTCCAGTTTTAGCAAGGGAAAGTTTTATATCAATTTTGCACCTCTCGGGGACATGAACTCAATGGTGATGCCGATTTCTGCAACAGAGCTCTC
This sequence comes from Pinus tabuliformis, assembly GCA_031772625.1. Classification (NCBI taxonomy): domain Eukaryota; kingdom Viridiplantae; phylum Streptophyta; class Pinopsida; order Pinales; family Pinaceae; genus Pinus; species Pinus tabuliformis. The sequence continues at coordinate 860,196,383 of CM062812.1, forward strand.
CATTTTTTGGCCATTTTTTAGAGTGGAGGTATAAGACTCTTTTTTGTAAATGATGATTGTACTCCTCTTTCTCATGCCACTTAATGAATGAAGGCCTCCCCATTGATTGAGCATGTATTGGAGACATAGTCCAAATTGGATGAACTCCGTTATCAAGTCTCTTGTCTTCTTTCATGATTTTATGTGTTTCTCCTCTTCTCTCATGTGCACATTAAATTTCTATGGTTAAGCTGCAATTTATGCATGTAATTATTTAATACATCTATAAGAAAAATATTTTGGATCAAGTGGTATCAGAGTAGGTATTTGTAGATGTGAATTGCAAGTTTGTATGCTAACAAGAAACAGGCTCCGAAGAGGTGAAGGGAGACTAAATTATTTCAATCCTGAAGTGGGGCATGCACATCGAAGGAGAAACATGGTAGATGAAGAGGCTCATCATGAAAAGGAGCTCAATTTCCATAAAACCTTTTATACAATGGCAGAAAATGTCGGTCAGTTTCTTTCAAGGCTATTGAAAGCAGAAGAGAGGAATCTAGAAGAACAAGGTTTAGTGCATGGAAATGGTGGAGAAGAATCTCCTCCTTCTCCTTCCACGAGTGAAAGTTCTTCTTCTTCTCATCACCATCATCATAGAAATTCAAGGGATACATATAAGAAACCTTTCTTTGAATTAGATGTCAAATTTGATCTTTCCATGTTTAACGGTGAAAGTAATGTAGAAAAGCTTAATAATTGGATTAGGCAGATTGAAATCTACTGTAAGATTCAACAGATAGAAGAGGACAAGGCAAAGATCCAGCTAGCCTCTCTTCGGCTGAGTAGCACCACTCTCGTCTGGTGGGAGAGCAAATTATGAACCCGTAAGAGTGTGGGTAATCTTCTTTCCTCATGGCCTAGTTTCATTTTTGCATTAAATGAGAAATTTTATCCCTTGGGTTATAAGAAAAAAGCCTTAATGGATTGGAAATACTTAAGGCAAGGCGGAGGTCAGGATGTTCAAAGCTTTATTGAGGAGTTTAGAAAACAAGGAATTAATTTGGGCATTGCAGTTGACTCACCTGAAGTAGTAACTAAGTATATTGGATCATTACATAGTTACATTAGGAGTTCATTATTATTGTTTGAACCAACTACTATTGACTCGTCCAATGTAAAGTCCATTCATCTTGAGAACAGGGGCAAAAATGAAAGATATGATCATTTCAAGAAACCACCTTTCAAACCTATAAATGGTAAAGCCAAAGTGAAAGGAAAGGGAAAGGAGAAGAGGACGGCATCAACCAAGAAAGATGAAGGAGAAAGGCCTTATTGCACTCACTGCAAAAAGGAAGGTCATGAAGATGATCATTGTTGGAAACTGTACCCGAAAAAGATACCAAAGAAGTATGGAGGAAAAGGCAAGCAAAAGATAGTGGCAAATGTGCAGAAAGACCTTGGATCCAATTCTGGAGATGAAGCATTGATCATAGCAGGAGGAACAAAAGGTACTCTTACACCTCATGTTAATTCTGAATCACATGAAGGCACTAGTTCAACAGATGAGTCTCTTCCTAATGAATGAAAGAGAATTGAGTTATTTCATATTAGAGTTGTCATAAATCATACAAAAGTGGAAACTCTATTTGATACCAGATCCCAAGAAAATTTAATTTTAGAGTCCTTGGTAAATAACCTAGGCTTAGAGACCAAACCACATCCAAAACCTTACCTGCTTGGATGGATACATGATAAAGAAAAATTGAATGTAACTAAGCAGTGCAAGGTTAAATTTGTGATCGCTTCTAAGTTAGTGGACGAGGTAGAACTTGATGTGATACCATTGGGTATCTGTGGCATGGTGTTAGGGAGTCTATATCTATATGATAGAAAAGCAATCTTCTTTCGCAATGAAAACAAATACCAAATCACAAAAGATGGGGTAGAATATATTGTAAGGGCTGATCAAACTAAAATCAATTCCAGCCTTGTCAGTGCAGGACAAATGAAGAGGTTGGTGAATTCCAGTAAGGGTTGCATGCTTATGGTTGTAAGGGGGAAAGATGAAGAATTATCCGATGCTTTCCATGGTTGTGATCATGTGCATAAAAAGGAATTTTGTGAATTAATTTCTAACTATGATGAGATGTTTCAGGAACCAAGGGGATTACCTCCAAAGAAGGAAATCTAACATGAGATCCATTTGTAGCATGACGCTCCTTTACCAAATATTGGCATGTACAGGATGTCGACCATTGAGATGGAGGAGATAGAAAAGGAGGTGCAAGAACTATTGAACCAAGGGGTCATCAGACCGAGCACTTCTCTATGTGGCTCACCGATTGTCTTAGTGCCAAAGAAAGACGACACATGGAGGATGTGCATGGATTACTGAGCACTAAACAAAATCATGGTGAAAAATCATTACCCTCTACCACACATTGATGATTTATTAGATCAATTAAATAATGCTATCTATTTCACCAAATTGGATTTGCGTAGTGGTTATCACTAGGTCCGAATTGCAGAGCAGGATGTGTGGAAAACCGCCTTCAAGAACAAACAGGGGTTGTTCAAATGGATGGTGATGCCATTCAGACTTTGCAATGCTCCAGCCACTTTCATGAGGGTCATGAATGATCTCTTTAGACCTTTCATTGATGAATTTGTTCTTGTATATCTAGATGATATTCTTGTCTTCAGTAAAAGTTGGAATGAACATGTATGCCATGTGAAGAAAGTGCTTGATGTATTCAAAAAAGAAAAACTCTATGTAAAATTGTCAAAGTGTAAGTTTGGGAAAACCTCTTTGGTTTACCTAGGTCGTATTGTTGGTCATGGTCAGTTAAAAATTGATCCTTCTAAAGTTGAAGCAATTGTAAATTGGCCTAAGCCTACTAATGTAACCGAGGTTCGCAGCTTTTTGGGTGCAGTACAATATTGGAGGAGATTTATTGCCAATTTCTCTATTATTGCAACACCTTTACACACACTGACAAGTGTAAAGCAAGTCTTTCAATGGGGAGGAAAGCAACAGAAGTCCTTCGAAGCATTGAAAGAAAAGGTTAACACCACACCGGTCTTGGCCTTACTAGATCTCTAGCAGCCATTCAAGATCGAGATAGATGCTAGTAGATATGCCATGGGAGCTGTACTAATGCAACAAAAGAAGCTGATATGTTATCATTCAGATAAATTCTCTCAGGCTGTGATAAACTATCCCACTTATGACAAGGAGTTATATGCCTTGGTCCAGAGTGTGAAAAAATGGAAACACTACCTGATCGACAAGGAGACCATCATCCATACAGATCATCAGCCCTTGCAGTATCTTCAGTCACAAACCAAGTTGCAGCAAGCTCATCATTTCAATTGGATGGGTTTTCTTCAGCAGTTTGATCTAGTAATAAAGTATAAGAAGGGCACTAGAAACAAAGTGGCCGATATGCTATCTTGTCCTCCTATTTTTGCTTATGTTATTTTGCATAATGCCTCATTATCTTTTGAAAGTTATGCTAAACAATATGCTAAGGATGATGACTTTAAGGAGATTTATGCAAAACTAATCCATTGTTCATAGGTGGAAAACTATCACTTGTATGGGAAACTATTGTATCGCCTTGGTAAGTTGTGCATACCCACAGGGGAAAGGGTACATGTAATCCAGTAGGCCCACACCTCCCTTGTGTCTGGTCATTTTGGTGTTGAAAAAACTTTGTGTCTGTTATCACTCAGGTTGTCCCTTTTGACTCCCAAAGGGATACGGCCGAGGTAACCACAAACCAATCTTTGGACTGCAGGTCCTAGCCTTCCTGCAGTCAGAGAGGGCTCTCTCTTTAAGATTTAGCTTTGTTTAAGGGATGATTTTAGGCTAGATATGATGCACATGGGTTTTGTTTGAGTTTGGTGGGATGGTTGATCTATTTAAGCAGAGTTGGCATACAAAGTGTAAGAGGTTCAGACCATTGGGCATGGAGTCAATGAATGTGAATTGAAGGGTGTGTTTTCCTTGGCAGAAGAGGGGAAACTGGAGCAGGATAGCTACACACGGCACAATGATTAATGCTGGAACAAGGATGAAATGGAGGTCAGGGGATGAGAGGCAATTAAGGATCTCTCATGCAACCAAAGAGGGAAAGTGGATGAAGACTATATAGGAGCAATGAAGGATTCCTAAATAGCATTCAGAAATGAGAAATAGCTTAAACATGATCAATTAAGGATGCATATTCATCACTGATTCAGAGGGAAACATAGAAAAGTTACAAGAATTGAGCACAGAGGGCATGAAAGTGGGTTCTGATCTATTCCTTCTTCCTACAACTTAGATTATGATATATAGATGATACTGGTGCATATAAACTAATAAAACAGAGGTAGGAAAGACTTATTGGACCATGAGCAAGCACGAGAATTCCATATCAAGCTCTTCAGCCATTGAAAGCACAACCAGCCAGTTCAGATGCAAATATTCCAACAATGTTTGATTACAGAAGTTCTTAAGCTTATAGCGCAAGTCTGGAATGAGAAATAAAACCAACCAACCCTTTACACTATCCAGAGGGTGGTATAAATAGAGAAAATATCTACAAAATATCTACAATAGCAGATCTGATAGTAGATCTGGAGAAATGAATGCTTCTAACCTAACATTTATTGCAAATAAATGAAAGAATGCCTATCTACCAGCTGTGCAGGGACAGCAGCCTCAAGAATGAATTAATATGGTCCTTTGGAGCTCTGCGCTGGCAATTTGCCATAACTGCGCCTTGGGAACTGGCATCGCTGCTCTCAGGTGTCTTTATACACGATTCTGGCAATAACTGGGCTTTAAACACTTGAATTGCCTCTTTAGGCGGTTCTGCTACTGCAAAGTGGCTTTAATGCTCATAATTGTGATCTGGTGGGCTTTGATGGCTCTGAGCTGCTTTATTGACTTTGATGGGGGCCTCTTTAATGTTCTGCTGCTTTTAGGCTGCTGATGTTTTGAACTGATAGACTTTGCCGCTTCCTCTGATACACTTTAACTGTCAAATCACCCCATTCTGCTCTTTGAATGCAAAATAACTGCCGCAAGTGCTTTCCGTGGCCTTTGGAATGCTATCGGCACTCTGGCCGATCAAAACTAGCTTTAAACTTTGAAAAATGGTGCAAACAGGAGGAAAAAGTGTTGCCGACTGCGCCGAGGCCGATACTGGCCCCATGGAGCAAAAACAGGGCTTGGAGTGATCTCAAAATATTTAAGGAAACCATCATTTCCTTTATACCTGGGCGGGCACGGGCGTCGCACAGAAAACATTTAAATGGCCCTTTTATTATAAACAGGCGGAATGCCATAAAAACATGAATTTTCATAAAAAACGGCCAAATAGCGACACTGTTCATTGAATTAAATCGTGGCCGTTCGATCTGGCGTGGGCCGATCCAACGACCCAGATCTTATCGCAATATCGGCGTCGGGGCGGACCGGGGGGCGGTAAGCGGTACTATCGGACCACTTTTGGTACGGGCCCAGTTTGTGTCAGAAGCCGCCCGATCCAACAAGAAATTGACACGCGCCTCAGGCCCTACGTCATCCTCTGACACTTTTCGGGCGCTAAAGGACGGAGATCGGGGGCGATCCGAAATCGCCGAGGACCGTCAGATGGGAGGGCCCAGATCCGACGGATGACGGGATGTGGAGATGGCAGAGCGATACGACGGGGCCCGTCTAATAAATAATTGTTACTTCTGGAAAATTGCGCCGGGACAAAACTTTGGATAAATGAAATTGTGGGTTTTCTGAGGTTTTCGGGGATAAATGGTAAACGATATATCCATTTATAAGGTGCGCTTAGGGTTATTAAATCAACCGGGTGTTGATTCAATTCCCAAAAATAAAGTATGAACAGATATTCCATGGGACTCCGACTTTCTCACTCTTCCAAACTTTGGGATGTATGGCTAGATTGCCCAAGGGGGAAAATATATATATTTCTGGGATTTTTTGCACAATAATGCTATAATAATAGGGAAAAGGGGAAAATTGGGGAGCTAAATAGTAAAATTAGGGGTTAACATGAATTTGATGAGAAAAAGTGCTAAGAATGATGTCTTAGGCTGTCAATGGGGGAAAATGACTGATAGAAGAAGTGTGTACATTCCTTGAGTGAAGCAGATCTTCACCAAGACAAATGATATGGAGAATGATGAAACTAAGAGGTATCAAGCAGATCTTGACCTCTTTAGGGGAAGTTAGTGAGTGACTTGGGGAAAAAGGAAGAAGGGAGGAGTTAGAAATGCCTCGCTTAAAGTCCTCCAACTGAAAAACTGCCTCAAACCAAAAAATGGATTGCTTATCAAAATTGGAACACAGCAGTGGCAGTGAGACTAGCACACTCTCATGGACACTTCTTTGGCCATCTGTAGCACATATGGAGCATTGCAGCATGCATAGTATGACATATTTGGCATGTAAAAATGTCGATCATGAAAGATGATTAACCTGCTGCAGCAGGAGGCTAACAGTGGCTCCACTTGGGGATGGATTTTCCTTGTGAAAAGCCAAGAACAACAGATCAGACTGCCTTGTATTCAATTGTTGCTGCATTCTGCAAAATTCCCTTGGCTGGCTGCCTTATTGATCCTACCTACCTACCTACCCTAACCAACACTTACTTTGCTGTTAGGTGAAGTGAAATAGCCAATGCAGCCACTTAAGCAATAAAAACATGAGTGGGCTTTGCTGCTTGTGCTTGCTGGTGAGAAAAACTGAGATCTTGCAATCTGATGTGGCTTTGTTAATCTTTGAGAAGATCAGGAAGCTACTGACCTCCTTTGCTGTGTTTAAACACTGTACAAAACTGTCCTGCAACATATATATACAATTGCTGGGCCGAAATAAAGAACTGTACAAAAGTTTGGGACAACTATCATGCTTTGAAATAGGGACAACTTGATACTGAGCCTTGCAGCCTGCTAATGGAGAAGAGCGCTGATCTCTTTCATCATTCCGCCTACCAGTAGATGGGTCATTCAAAGCTTGCAAAGGTGGTTGCACTTTATTACATACAGGCTCATTTGGAACCTAACTGATCTGCGCAGGCTGCTCCTCTTCTTCTTCAAATACCTGAGATGGCTGAAAAAAAAGCGACAAGGAAAGGAATCGATTTATTTGCTTAGGTGCTGCTGCCGAGTCTTCCTCAATCTGATATTCGATGGCTCTTCGGGGCTGCAAAACTAGAGGCGATGCATCTGGAACAATATTTTGATCATCCTCTAGGCAGTCAATAACCAGACTTGCTGACAAATGCTTATTAATTGCATGATAATTCTCCTTAATAAATTGAAAAGATTCAAAACAGAAAGGTAAAGTTCCTTCGCTGATATCGAAATTTTCTGCGCTTTCCTCCTTTACTTCATAACTGAACTGGGCAAGCTGATCATTACATTCAAGCTGCTGAGCCTGAACTTCGCTTCCTGCCAAAATAGGATCTGATTCCTCTGCAAAGCTGATTTGGTCGTTAGGCTCATAATCATCATCATACAGATCATATTTGGGCAGACAGTTGAAAGAAGAGAAGCTATTATATTCACATAGTATATCAGGAGACTGCTCCTTCACATATGGCTCTATGAATATGTCATCTGATTTGTGGTAGGTTTGTTCGTGAATGTCACTACTTTCCTCATGCACAACAGATGTGTTCTTGTGCTCTAAGCATTCAACTTTCATTGTGATCAACTGCATTATTTCCTTTGACTTTTGTAACACACTATGAAGTCTTTCTTCTTGCTCTGCCTTGTGCTGTTTTTCCCTCATCTTCAGATTTGCCTCCACGTCTACTGCTATGTCCTGCATTTGTTTCAAAGTGGACGAGCATCTTTCTCTCAAACTAAATTCCATTTCTGGATCAAAAGCTCTTGGATATTGCAATAGAGCCAGATCAAGGGGAGGCCTAATATTCAATGGCATAGAGAGATAGACTTGATTGAATCGATCAGAAAATTGCTGAACCGACTCATTTGGAAGCCTTTTTAACTCATCATAATCTTGAATGAGCGAGAGGAAACTAAATTTGATCATCCATCTATTAAGGAAGAGCTTAGCACACTGCTGAAGATTAGAGATGCTGGCCTCAGGCAATGCTTTAAACCAAGTCCTAACTTCGCTTTGCAAAGAAAGGGCAAATAGTCTAAGACTGACATCTTCATCTTCCACTTCAAATATATTAAGATAATCTTCAAAAGCCTGGATATGTTTCTGGGTAGTAATACCATTCTCTCCATCAAATCTAGGGAGATACTCGGGATGATTTGCAGGCAAAGGATTCAGCACAGGAGGCAAAATGAGAGGCTTATATCTATCAGGAACTTTACGAGACACATGAGTATATACAGGAACTGTAAGACTGGGCTCTATTTTTGGTTCCTCCTTGGCAGTATGATGATCTTCAACAACATTTGAAGACTGTTGCTTTAATGTGCAAGGAGGCTTTTCAACAACATTTTCCAAAGGAAAATCATAAAAATCTGATACAGAATCGTCTTTAAAATACAATATACACAGCAAAAATTTATGGAGAAAAACCATGACCTCTTGGATAGTAATCCAGGTCAAAAGCCTGATCTGCTCATATATCTCTTTTGGGTTCATTTCTCCAGTGGAGTCTTTATTATGAGGATGATGTGGAGTCGCTAGGTGGATGAATTAACCTTGAAGTGCCTGATCTCTGTCCACCATCACAGATCAGAGCTAAACATGAAAAGCTCTGAAGAAAAGGAACACTTTCTCCAGAAAACAAGGCAAACTGGTCAAAATTGGGGGTTTACAGTAATAAACAAATGATTCAGTTCCCCAGCGGAGTCGCCATTATGTTATCACTCAGGTTGTCCCTTTTGACTCCCAAAGGGATACGGCCGAGGTAACCACAAACCAATCTTTGGACTGCAGGTCCTAGCCTACCTGCAGTCAGAGAGGGCTCTCTCTTTAGGATTTAGCTTTGTTTAAGGGATGATTTTAGGCTAGATATGATGCACATGGGTTTTGTTTGAGTTTGGTGGGATGGTTGATCTATTTAAGCAGAGTTGGCATACAAAGTGTAAGAGGTTCAGACCATTGGGCATGGAGTCAATGAATGTGAATTGAAGGGTGTGTTTTCCTTGGCAGAAGAGGGGAATATGGAGCAGGATAGCTACACATGGCACAATGATTAATGCTGGAACAAGGATGAAATGGAGTTCAGGGGATGAGAGGCAATTAAGGATCTCTCATGCAACCAAAGAGGGAAAGTGGATGAAGACTATATAGGAGCAATGAAGGATTCCTAAACAGCATTCATAAATGAGAAATAGCTTAAACATGATCAATTAAGGATGCATATTCATCACTGATTCAGAGGGAAACATAGAAAAGTTACAAGAATTGAGCACAGAGGGCATGAAAGCCGGTTCTGATCTATTCCTTCTTACTGCAACTTAGATTATGATATATAGATGATACTGATGCATATAAACTAATAAAACAGAGGTAGGAAAGACTTATTGGACCATGAGCAAGCACGAGAATTCCATATCAAGCTCTTCAGCCATTGAAAGCACAACCAGCCAGTTCAGATGCAAATATGCCAGCAATCTTTGATTATAGAAGTTCTTAAGCTTATAGTGCAAGTCTGGAATGAGAAATAAAACCAACCAACCCTTTACACTATCCAGAGGGTGGTATAAATAGAGAAAATATCTACAAAATATCTACAACAGCAGATTTGATAGAAGATCTGGAGAAATGAATGCTTCTAACCTAACATTTATTGCAAATAAATGAAAGAATGCCTATCTACCAGCTGCGCAGGGACAACAGCCTCAAGAATGAATTAATATGGTCCTTTGGAGCTCTGCGCTGGCAATTTGCCATAACTACGCCTTGGGAACTGGCAGCGCTGCTCTCAGGTGTCTTTATACACTGTTCTGGCAATAACTGGGCTTTAAACACTTGAATTGCCTCTTTAGGCGGTTCTGCTACTGCAAAGTGGCTTTAATGCTGGCTTTAATGCTCATAACTGTGATCTGGTGGGCTTTGATGGCTCTGAGCTGCTTTATTGACTTTGATGGGGGCCTCTTTAATGTTCTGCTGCTTTTAGGCTGCTGATGTTTTGAACTGATAGAATTTGCCGCTTCCTCTGATACACTTTAACTATCAAATCGCCCCATTCTGCTCTTTAAATGCAAAATAACTGCTGCAAGTGCTTTCCGTGGCCTTTGGAATGCTATTGGCGCTCTGGCCGATCAAAACTAGCTTTAAACTTTGAAAAAAGGTGCAAACAGGAGGAAAAAGTGTTGTCGATTGCGCAGAGGCCGATACTGGCCCCATGGAGAAAAAACAGGGCTTGGAGCGATCTCAAAATAGTTAAGGAAACCATCATTTCCTTTATACCTGGGCGGGCACGGGCGCCGCACAGAAAACATTTAAATGGCCCTTTTATTATAAACAGGCGGAATGCCATAAAAGCATGAATTTTCATAAAAAACGGCCAAATAGCGACACTGTTCATTGAATTAAATCGTGGCCGTTGGATCCGGCGTGGGCCGATCCAACAGCCTAGATCTTATCGCAATATCGGCGTCGGGGCGGACCGGGGGACAGTAAGCGGTACTATCGGACCACTTTTGGTACGAGCCCGGTTTGTGTCGGAAGCCGCCCGATCCAACAAGAAATTGACACGCGCCTCAGGCCCTACGTCATCCTTTGACACTTTTCGGGCGCTAAAGGACGACGATCGGGGGCGGTCTGAAATCGCCGAGGACCGTCGGATGGGAGGGCCCAAGTCCGACGGATGACGGGATGTGGAGATGGCAGAGCGATACGGCGGGGCCCGTCTAATAAATAATTGTTACTTCTGGAAAATTGCGCCGGGACAAAACTTTGGATAAATGAAATTGTGGGTTTTTTGAGGTTTTCGGGGATAAATGGTAAACGATATATCCATTTATAAGGTGCGCTTAGGGTTATTAAATCAACCGGGTGTTGATTAAATTCCCAAAAATAAAGTATGAACAGATATTCCATGGGACTCCGACTTTCTCACTCTTCCAAACTTTGGGATATATGGCTAGATTGCCCAAGGGGGAAAATATATATATTTCTGGGATTTTTTGCACAATAATGCTATAATAATAGGGAAAAGGGGAAAATTGGGGAGCTAAATAGTAAAATTAGGGGTTAATATGAATTTGATGAGAAAAAGCGCTAAGAATGATGTCTTAGGCTGTCAATGGGGGAAAATGATTGATAGAAGAAGTGTGTACATTCCTTGAGTGAAGCAGATCTTCACCAAGGCAAATGATATGGAGAATGATGAAACTAAGAGGTATCAAGCAGATCTTGACCTCTTTAGGGGAAGTTAGTGTTGGCATTATGATGCATGTGTTGTACTTGATGGCAACCCTCTCATAGAAGAATATCTCACTTATGTATAACTGGATGAATCTTCAGAAGAGATGTCAGATGTGACTGATGGAGGACAGCTCAAAGGAATCAGATGATAGTTCTAAGTGTAACAAGTTAACTTTTCCATCAAGTTCAAAGGGGGAGATTGTTGGCATTATGAGACAAGTGTTGTCCTTGATGGCAAATCACACTGATGACAAATCATAGTGCAGAAGGATAGCAGCAAGGAATTGAGGATCAGTCTACAAGTATGAAGAAAAATATATACACGCTGGTTCACTATATACCAAGTCACGTATACAAGCATGTTCACTATATACCAAGTCGCGTATACGCAGTTTCGATATATACCAAGTCGCGTGTACACGCTAGTTGGCTTCAGTAAAAGTGCGTGTATGTGGAAAACTTATCTTTGGTCCACGGCGGTTATTCCTTGGAAGTTGTGCCTATGGTTTTGGACCTTGGTGTCTCGACGGACGTGTTGATCCCTAGTTTTGAAGATGATGGTATTGGATTTCTATGGTTTTGGCCCTTGGTATTGAACAAGGCCTAAGGCTATATAAGGAGAAGGAAATCATTAGGCAAGGGTATCTGAAATGTCTTGAATATCTGAAGAAGTATGAGATCCAGTATGCAGGTTATGGGTTGATGATGCATTGCTTGATTTGAGCTAAGGAGGGATCTCACCGGCTGATTGAGAACAAGATCTAAGGAGAGATCGGGATCAAATGGTTTGAAATGAACTATCTTTATGATGCTTATTCTAGATCTACATACTGACGCATGTATTGTTCTATAAGTGTTATGAGTATGACTGATGTCTGGTACAGCTGCAAGTTATGAGAAATTATTTTTAGATCTGTACGCGGGTTGTCTTTGGCAAAAGCGCGTATACACGCGGGTTTGATTCATCGAAGTAGTGGTCTGATGGTTATTACAGAGTTTTGTGTCTACTCTGTGTTCTGGTGACAGTGTTGTTAACAGGGTTTCAGTGATTCAGAGTTTGATGATTGTTTTGAGCTTCAATGATAGTTATGGGTCCAGTATGAAAATTGGATGAAAAGTGGCCTTTCAGATTATGTGTTGTGCTTCAGTGTATCCAGTCTGAAAATTGATGAAACGTGGTACCTGGAGGAGAGAAGATTGTAGGCAAGCACCTACGTACTAGTATCTAAGCTAAGTACAAAAGCTAAGGGAGATCTTTGGAGCATTGTAGCAGGTAGCAGCTTGTGTACTAGTAAATGGATCGGCTAGTACAAGAGCAAAGGGGGTTGTAGCTCCCATACTGGTATAAGACTGCACCAGTACAAATATTGTAAAAGGATTTTCTTATTAAGAAGAAGATTGAGATGACTTGCAGCAGGTGGTTTTCACCCACATTGGGTTTCCACCTTATATCTTTGTGTTCATGTGTGTGGCTTTTGTGTGATGATCTGTTCTATTATACTGCACCTGTTTACTGTTAATATGGTTAATAATGTTCTGATGCATTTACTGAAGTTAAGCTAATTGAATCATAAGATTTCTGGATATACGCTAGTTTCTTTAGACACAGAAGCGTGTACACGTGGGTTCACTTAACTGAAGTAGCGTATATGTTTTTGAGCATTGAAAAAGTTTTAATGATCTGATAATACTGATTCACCCCCCCCTCTCAGTATTATTTCCAACAATTGGTATCAGAGCAGGTCCTTTGGTAGAAGCTTGATTGCTTGAAGGAGATCCGTGGAACAATGGGAAAGAAGCTTAAGAAGAAAGCTCATAAGAAGAAGAAGACATCTCAGAAGGACTATGACAGTGGGAGAATCGATTGGGGATTAGGTATAAGAAGCTCTTCAGATTCAGAATCAGATTCAGAATCATTATCAGGTATGAATGCGTTATCCTCTGATGTTCCTGCTATATTTCCTTGTGAAAGTGATGGAAGTGATAGTGAAACTACTGAACATGCTTTTATGGGTGAGCAAGAAAAGTATCAAATAGAGGCAGTATTTAGAAGGCTTACAGACAAAGTTAAAGATCAACAAGATCTATTGAACAAAAGGGAATGTGCTTTCAAAGAAGAAGTTACCAAACTAAAAGCTCAATCAGAGGAAGGAAACAAGGTAAGAAAGTTACTCAAGGACAAGGAAAATCAATGTCAAAAGTTGCAGGGTGAAGTGACATCATTAAGAGATAAAGTCAATGAAAGAAGCGCAACCATCAAGAAACTCAGAGATAGATCTAGTTACTATGAAAGTCTTGAAGCCATGATCTGCTCGCTAAAGAAAGATCTTGAAGAATCAAAGAAGCAGAATAAAGATCTACTCCAAGCTATTGAAAAACAGGTAAACGAAGATATCAGCTTAAAATCTCAACTGGAATGTGCTCTCAGAATTCGTCAAATGCAGCAGGATCTGAATGAAGAATAAGAAAAGGAGATTCTCAAACTAAGGCATCAGTTGGAAGAAGGAAGGAAAGATGGAGAAGACATGAAGAAGCAATGTCTAGAAAAGGAGGAACAACTTCAAGTTGAGGTAAATATCTTGAAAGGTAAATTAGAAGAAAAGGATAAACTTTTGAGATTTCAAGATAGTACTAAAGCCTTGGATGTTATTCTTAGTAGTCAAAGGTCTCCTGCTATCAAGACTGGTCTTGGTTTTCATGAATCTATTGAAGGTGAATCTAGTTCACAAGGTGAGGCAAGGAACTCTAAAGAGAAATCTAAAATGATCAACAAGGAGATGAAAGGTCAACCCCATCAACAATCAAGGAAAGAGACTACTCAAAGAAAATCTTTTACTCCTCCTATGAATAATGTTGAATGTTATGTATGTCATAATCTTGGACATGTTGCAACTAGATGTGGAAGAAGAAGGGTTCAAGACCATCATGTAGAAAGATCATCACATTCAAGGTACTTTAATGGATACTGTTTTTCTTGCTATATGTTTGGTCACAAAGCTGCTGATTGCTACAGGAGGAATATGAAACATGCAAGATGTTATGCATGTAACAAGCTTGGACATATAGCAAAGGAATGCAGGAACAAAGGATGGACATCACACCAAAAGGAGAAAACCTCATTACACTTGAAGATATGGAGGAAGAAGGAAGTACAGTCAGCACAATGTACTGAGACACAACACAGCACAGACATATCAGACTCAGGGGGAGCTGAAAGTGTAAAACTTCAGCGTCCTGAATCTCATATGCAAGTTCCTTAAAGGGAAGTCGCGTACATACGTGAGTTAGACACTGCAAAGTCGCGTATATGTCAGTCTGAGGAAAAGCAGTGGGGACAGGATCAAAAAAAGGATCTGATATGATTCAGTCTATTATTTGCTCTATTGGTTACAGTCTGCTGAGGATGTGTGGAAATGTTTTGTTACTTGTATGATGTCTAGAAGTGTTTTGATCCTAACTTGAGGATGATGATGTTTTGATGCTTATTGCTGATATATGCATGATCAGATCTAACAGATGGCACTGGTTGAGGGGGAGCATATGCCTTTAGTAATTCATTGTTGGCATTATGGTTAATAATCCTTGGTGATGATTCTTATATGGCTAAATGATATATCTTGCTATGATATGATGTTGTGAGTTGTCTATGATAAACTCTCATATGATTCTTGAAGCTACATAGTAGATGTTCAGATCAGATTTATGGTTGATCCTTTGATGATGCTTACATGGTGATCTTCATAAGGATAAGGAGAAGTACAAAGCTTGAATACACATCTTGCTCACTTGATGATGAGTCACTCATATACTGCTGTTGTCATATGCATAAAGATCATACAGTTATGATGCAGGCACTCTTGTGGATAAGGATTTTTGCTGTTGATGATATCAAGAAGTTTTGTCAAATGAGCTTGAGCTCAAGATACATAGTGCTGATACATGGATGACTACTCAAAGTTGCTTTGTTGGAGACATGGTGATGAGTTCATATCTATATGATGATAGGTTGATTCTTACATATGTTGATTGATGCAGATGTTCCCAAGTAATGATACTTGGATCATGTAGATCTTGACGTTGATGTAATGGCTATGGTGGTTTCACATGTAATGTGAATGATTTCATGATGAAGTTTAAAAGGAGGAGTTGACATCTATGTTCAGACATACCTTGCTACAGGACATTTACAGGTTGCTGATATGAAAATGGTTGTACGCGAGTTTCATAAGGCCTATCCGCGTATATACGCTTGTTTATGTGGATGCAGACGCGTATATGGAGTTTTGAAGGAAATCAGCAGGGACAGATGTTGGTTGCAGAAAGTCTGATATGGGTCCGACAGAGTGCAGCAGGCACAGGTTCAGGGGGAGCAGCTTAAAGTCTCATAAAGCATTGTTGGCATTTAGATGCTTTTGGTTCTAGTACACATTTGTTGTTGGTTTCAAGTGGAACAAAGGCGAAAGGAGAACAGAAGGATCTCTTGGTTGCTGATCTGAATGGTGATTATCAGATGCTGCTGGTGACTTTCATAAGTCTTGGTCTAGTTCTTTCGTCCCTATGTCATATATATCTTTTGTGGTATCTCTTTCATGGTGTCAAGGTCATGTAATGGCCTATTTTGGTTTCCCCACTATGCCTGGGATGATTAATGCAATATGATTGATTGTCATATGTAAACTTTTGATGTATCCCCACTTGGTTGGGTGGATGAGTCAATTTTTGTATATCCTCACTTAGTTGAGAGATGGATGAATGTATGAGTCTTTGGTGATAGGAAGGTCTTTTATGATGTATAGAGTCATGTTCTTCTTGAAGAACATCTTTTGCAGATCTTGCCTACAGTCAGGAAGAGCATGAACAGCACACTTCAGCAGTACAGAGATTCAGCATGTACTCAGAGGGAGCATGGACAGATTGGTACACCTTGGCATATACAAAGGGGGAGATTATTCAGAGATTTCAGCAGGTACTCAGGGGGAGTATGGACAGTGGAATGATTCAGCAAACGAAGAGAATATCTTGGTCCACCCTTTGCCCTTGATGTCAAAGGGGGAGAGTGATTTGGTGTTGTTGCCATGAAGTTCAAAGGGGGAGATTGTTGGCATTATGATGCATGTGTTGTACTTGATGGCAACCCTCTCATAGAAGAATATCTCACTTATGTATAACTGGATGAATCTTCAGAAGAGATGTCAGATGTGATTGATGGAGGACAGCTCAAAGGAATCAGATGATAGTTCTAAGTGTAACAAGTTAGCTTTGCCATCAAGTCCAAAGGGGGAGATTGTTGGCATTATGAGACAAGTGTTGTCCTTGATGGCAAATCACACTGATGACAAATCATAGTGCAGAAGGATAGCAGCAAGGAATTGAGGATCAGTCTACAAGTATGAAGAAAAATATATACACGCTGGTTCACTATATACCAAGTCGCATATACAAGCAGGTTCACTATATACCAAGTCGCGTATACACAGTTTCGCTATATACCAAGTCGCGTGTACATGCTAGTTGGCTTCAGTAAAAGCGCGTGTATGTGGAAAACTTATCTTTGGTCCACGGAGGTTATTCCTTGGAAGTTGTGCCTATGGTTTTGGACCTTGGTGTCTCGACGGACGTGTTGATCCCTAGTTTTGAAGATGATGGTATTGGATTTCTATGGTTTTGGCCCTTGGTATTGAACAAGGCCTAAGGCTATATAAGGAGAAGGAAATCATTAGGCAAGGGTATCTGAAATGTCTTGAATATCTGAAGAAGTATGAGATCCAGTATGCAGGTTATGGGTTGATGATGCATTGCTTGATTTGAGCTAAGGAGGGATCTCACCGGCTGATTGAGAACAAGATCTAAGGAGAGATCAGGATCAAATGGTTTGAAATGAACTATCTTTATGATGCTTATTCTAGATCTACATACTGACGCATGTATTGTTCTATAAGTGTTATGAGTATGACTGATGTCTGGTACAGCTGCAAGTTATGAGAAATTATTTTTAGATCTGTACGCGGGTTGTCTTTGGCAAAAGTGCGTATACACGCAGGTTTGATTCATCGAAGTAGCGTATACATTGTAAAGCTTGATATTTGAAGTTGCAGATGGGTCTGATGGTTATTAGAGAGTTCTGTGTCTGCTCTGTGTTTTGGTGACAATGTTGTTAACAGGGTTTCAGTGATTCAGAGTTTGATGATTGTTTTGAGCTTCAATGATAGTTATGGGTCCAGTATGAAAATTGGATGAAAAGTGGCCTTTCAGATTATGTGTTGTGCTTCAGTGTATCCAGTCTGAAAATTGATGAAACGTGGTACCTGGAGGAGAGAAGATTGTAGGCAAGCACCTACGTACTAGTATCTAAGCTAAGTACAAAAGCTAAGGGAGATCTTTGGAGCATTGTAGCAGGTAGCAGCCTGTGTACTAGTAAATGGATCGGCTAGTACAAGAGCAAAGGGGGTTGTAGCTCCCGTGCTGGTATAAGACTGCACCAGTACAAATATTGTAAAAGGATTTTCTTATTAAGGAGAAGATTGAGATGACTTGCAGCAGGTGGTTTTCACCCACATTGGGTTTCCACCTTATATCTTTGTGTTCATGTGTGTGGCTTTTGTGTGATGATCTGTTCTGTTATACTGCACCTGTTTACTGTTAATATGGTTAATAATGTTCTGATGCATTTACTGAAGATAAGCTAATTGAATCATAAGATTTCTGGATATACGCTAGTTTCTTTAGACACAGAAGCGTGTACACGCGGGTTCACTTAACTGAAGTAGCGTATATGTTTTTGAGCATTGAAAAAGTTTTAATGATTTGATAATACTGATTCACCCCCCCCCCCTCTCAGTATTATTTCCAACAGTTAGTGAGTGACTTGGGGAAAAAGGAAGAAGGGAGGAGTTAGACATGCCTCGCTTAAAGTCCTCCAACTGAAAAACTGCCTCAAACCAAAAAATGGATTGCTTATCAAAATTGGAACACAGCAGTGGCAGTGAGACTAGCACACTCTCATGGACACTTCTTTGGCCATCTGTAGCAAATATGGAGCATTGTAGCATGCATAGTACGACTTATTTGGCATGTAAAAATGTCGATCATGAAAGATGATTAACCTGCTGCAGCAGGAGGCTAACAATGTCATGTACAAAGATTTTTCTTTTGGCCTCATATGAAGAACATTGTGACCCGCTATGTAAAGGGATATGTGATGTGTTCTGTTTCAAAGCCCTCTAATATAAAATTTGGGCTCTACACACCACTCCCTATTCTGAGTCGTCCAGGGGAAAGTGTGTCGATGGATTATGTAGGAGGTTTGCCATTGTCTAGAAAAGGTCATGACTATTTGTATGTCGTCGTTGACCATTTTAGTAAGATGTGTATTTTAATGCCTTGTAAAAAGTAGATCACTGCAGAGAAAACTGCTTATATTTTCTTTCAGCATGTTTGTGTCCATTTTGGGTTGTCCACATTGATTGTGTCAGATTGGGACTCTTGCTTTCTTGGAGAGTTTTGGACTAGCTTGTGGAAGATGATGGACACCAAGTTGAAAAGAAGCACAAAATTTCATCCACAAACCGATGGATAGACAGAGGTTGTCAACCACACCGTGGTACACTTGTTGTGAGGCTATTGTGGAAAACATCCTAAGTTGTGGGATGAGCATCTTCGATATGTGCAACATTCATATAATCGAGCACTACACTCATCTACGTATCATTCACCATTTGAGACATGTTTTGGCTACCTACCCAAAGATCCTTTTGATATGGTCTTTGGAAGGGAAGATGACTCCAGTGGACATGATGACAGGGACAAAGCATAGTGGTTCATTCAGTGGATCCAGTTGATTCACCAAGCAGTATAGGAGTAGTTGGAGAAAAGTCAAGCCCGGTATAAGGCTCGACATGACAAACATCGAGCTGACCATCAATTTCAAGTGGGCAACAAAGTGTGGTTCCATATCAGCAAGGACAGAATGAAGGGAGAAGGGAAGAAGTTGCGACCAATCTGGTATGGTCCATTCACCATAGTGGAGAAGATTGGAAACAATTCCTTTCGTCTCGATATGCTGACATATATGCAAATGTAATCCATAGTGAATGTGGAAAACTTAAAGCTTTATGAGCCACCATTGATTATGGACACCGAAAAGGTGGGATCAGTTCCTACAGTTGATGATTTTGCAGAAGAGTACCTCGATGAGTTGCTTGAAGATATCATCCATGACAGAAGGACCAGGACTTCATGACGAGGAGATGTGGAATACCTTCAAGTTGGTTTCAAGGGGATGCACCCTAGCAAGGAAAAATGGCTGGAAAAAGAAAGAGTGAGGGAACAATTCCCTCACTTTCCAATCGACTGATAAAGCTTTTGGTGGTCCAAAAGCTCATCAATGGGGAGGATTGATCCAGGTGGATCTCTAGATACCAGGGGCATGAAAAGGCTCAAAATTCAAAGTGGCAGAAAGTCTATTAACTTGGCATTAGATCGAAGTGCTCGTCGCCCTAATTCCAACAGTGTGAACGACACTCCAATCTAGGTCCGTATGAAGAAGATAAAAGTATTCAAAGTTGTGGGTTGACTTACCCATGTGGCAGGCTTAAGGAGGGCCCAATTTCGCAAGAATCTGGCACCGAAATCTAGCCAGCTTTTTGGGTGAAATTGTGGGTCCATTAATTTTTCTTCTACCACCTAAGGTTTTGGAAAATCCCAAAAAGGGTTGGTGGTTATTTATATATATATATATATATATATATATATATATATATATATATATATATATATATATATATATATAGATATATATATATATATGGGGCGAGCGGCCATGACCACGCCATCCCCGGAACCACAATAAAAATAATATTAAATAGTGGGGCAGGCAGCCATGACCCTGCCGCCCCCGGTACCCACTGAAACTGCCATAACTAAAGTCAAAGTTGGGTGGTTGGCCATGACCCTGCCACCCCGGAGCCCACACAATAGCCATATTAAATATGGTGGGGGGTGCAGGCTATCAACCCTGCCATCCCTCCACCTCACCTACCTACGTAACCTATGGTGGAATAAGGGCACAACCACCCAAAACAATGGGCCCACCACCAACTTAAAACATAAAATGGGTATATGCATGTTAATTCGAGGAGGGGCAGGATTTGATCCCTTGACCCCTCCTCAACAACTTGACATGTTTAGCTAGTGCGCCCAACAACATTTCTTGTTCTATCCACCCAACAAACATTATATGGACCTTTTTGCACAGTGCACAGGGGGGAGGAGCATGCACATACTTTGAGGCGGATGAATTGTAGGTGGCGGAACCCTGAGAAGACCTGTATCGGGGGGCTGAACCTTGCTTGAGCACATTTTCTAGGGGGTTAGTTTTGGTCCAGTGTCATAATTGGGCAAGTTTTATATCTATTTTGCACCTCTTGTTGACAAGAACTCAATGGTGATGCCAGTTTCTGCAATAGAGCTCTCCATTTTTCAGCCATTTTCCAAAGTGGAGGTATAAGACTCATTTTTGTAAATGACGATTGTACTCTTCTTTCTCATGCCACTTAATGAATGAAGGCCTCCCCATTGACTGAGAAGGGCCCGTAGATGTAGTCCAAATTGGACGAACTAGATTATTAAGTCTCTTATCTTCTTTCATGCTTTAATGTGTTTCTCCTCTTCTCTCATGTGCACATTAAATTTCTATGGTTAATATGTGATTTATGTATGTAATTACTTAATACATCTATAAGCAAAATATCTTGGATTAGTTCTCCACTCATGAAGGCTACATTAGGATATGATGAAGAATCCAATGAAGCTAATAAAAGGGGCAAAAGATGATTACTTTTGTAAAATCTTTTAAGGGAGACAATGATAGTTCACATCAATATTAGAAAAAAAAATGAGCATCACTTCAAAATCAAACGAGTAGCAACAAAGAAGCACTACTAGAAAAGTACAATAGACAAAAGGAGTGGACAATAAAACATCAAATTATCAGTGATCAGACTTCTTTAGGAAAAAATATTATTAAATGTAAAAATGGTTATATCCACAAATTTCATCCACTAATAGGTATAAAATATTTTTCTATTGGTATTGTAACTATTGTAATTTTTTTTGACGTAAAGCCATAAATTGCAGAGCTTATGTCAGAAGAAATGATCTGAGGAATTCTAAGAGAAGTGAGTCTAAAAAAATATTGATAAACATAAAAAAAAAATATGCGTCTAGAAAAAATCCATTTTCTCATCTCTTTGATATCACTAAGTGTTTCTATTGTCATAACTTTGGGCACAAGTCATATTAATGTCATCTTAGAACAACTGCAGAATAGATGAATGCATGCAGTGGAGAAAGAAGAAGGAAAAAAATAAAGTTGATAAGTGTGGCCTAGTTCTATATGATCAAGATCAAAACATTAAATCTTATGTCGATAATGACTTCTCCAGAAATATGGCAGGAGATAAAAGCAAGTTTGTATCCTTAGATGAACATAAAACTGTTGAAAACTTGACTAAACTAAGGGGGGAGGGGGTTGGGGTGAATCAATTTAGTATATACATGCACATTAATTTTCTTTTCATTAATAGCATTAACTGATACATAACATGAGAAACTTAACAAATATTCACCAGCATATGAATATGTGATCAAAAAGTTATAATCAAACCAAACCAGACACATGAACACATAATAGCAGCACACATTGACACCAGATGTATGTGGTGTTAGCCTTGTTCACATGTGGCCCAAAATGGATCCAAAAATGCTCTCCAAGTCTTCAAAAGCTTAAAGATCATTCAAAAGATCAAAACAATCACATGCCAAGAGCCCTTAGAATGGTTGAAAAACACTATCGGGAGGCTAAAACTAGAGAAAACTGTGAAAAAACAGAGTATTGGAGGTGTATGCAGTGAAATGCACAGTAGTCGTCAGATCTCGCCGATCAACGGTCCAAATTTGATCGACGGATCACAATTGGCAGCGGTAATCGGCGGTGGCAATTGACGTGGACCATATAATAGTTGTGAGGGCGACTGGCGGAGTCAATGTGGAACGTCGATCAAGCGCGAAGATTGACGGCCCACGTTGCATCTCAGGTTCGCTATAGGAGATTACAAAGAGCACTTGCAAATGGCCTGGGTCATGAGCGACATGCGATTACGATTGATCACATCTCTATGTCAGATCGGCTACACAGGGGAGCGGGCATACACACATACTGTGATATGATGAATCGGACCCGAAAGGGTTCCTGAACTCCATTTTATATTATTTCAGATCCGCCATAGGTCATTTTTACATTATTTTCACGATTTTTAACGAATTTCAAAATACAAAGGGAAGCTTGGGAACAGGCCATTTGTGACTTACAATAATGATAAGGACAGACCCGATAGAGGAATAGACCGTGTTTAAGGACTTTTGAAGTCCGGAATGAACATAGTTTTGGCAGAATTTCACAGTAAAAAGCGTTCATATGTGTTAAACAGGAAGCGACTAGTTCAGGTGTTTCAAAGGCCCAAGGCACTCTTACGCTGTAGAATAGGTGGCCACCTCCCCTTTTTGCATTAAGTAATGATTGCTAATGCTAGAAGAGAGATTTGAGCAGATAGAGGCTAGGAGATAGAGGCCGGGAGACAGAGGCCGGGAGATAGAGGCTGGGAGATAGATGGTTGGAGGGGGAAAAGGCCACAACACAACACCGTCGAACCAACAGAAACAGTGATGGAGTATCGCTGGCACGAGCGAGCCACCGGATAGCAAGGCAAAATTACCAGAATTTGGTTATTGCTGTTAGAAAAAGAAACCTCCGAGCTCATGCGTTCCTAGTCATGGCATCAAGTTGTTAGAAAGACAGAGAGGATTGACTAAGACACCTCGAGCCTTTGCGAGCTCGGGAACATTGTAAAAAAGCCTATAAATGGCTGAAAGTTAGAAGTATGAAGGGTTCAACTTTTGGAGACTGTGGAGACTCTACTCCTCTAGCTTCTCATCTTCATTCCAACAATATAAGCTTCTTTTTTTGTTACATGTTCAATTCCCATTTTCTCTTCTGTTCTATGCTTGCACTTGAATAGGTTATTCATGTTTTCTTCTATGTCTAATGCCAGATAACTATCATCTTATCTCTGCATTGATAAATTAGATTTGCAAGCTTCATTTACTTCCTGTAGCTAGCCATTCATATGTGTTTATGTATGCATCTATTGGTACAGTCAGTATTCTCCATCTATCCATTGAATCTATAAACTATTGAGCATTAGTGGTCTAAAGCCTTGTAAAGTTGAGGGTGTTCATGCATGTCTTGAGTGAAAATAGAGTTAAAACAGTCATTTGACTTGATCCAAACAATAATCCATTCCAATAGTTCAGAGAACAATATTGAAGATTATATGTTACCAAGAATCTCTGAGCTACAGCCTAGGAGAGCTTCGTGGAGTGATAACATAATTGGCACCATTACCGGGGAGAGGAAATTGAAGCTCAACTTCCTTGGGAGACGACACAGATCCAGCTTTGATGATAGACAAAGTCTAGGCACTTTTTTGGTTGTAATCATCTATTTGGTGACTCTATTGGAGGACGAACCTCTCGGTGACTCCACTTCATAGTTTTGGCTCAGTTTGTGAGCCATACTCGAAGGAATCCTTAGAAGCCACAAACTGACCCAGTATCTGACCCTGAAAAAATCATCAAAGAAAGAAAGGCATTGCAGAAAGGGGCATCAGGTTCAGGTAGCTCTAAACAATATTCTATATCTCTTCAAGAAAATCTTGTAATAGAACAAATACATGTTGAGAGTATAACATCTAATACTAGCAGTGAAGAAAAAATCTCAAAGATTCCTAAATCTCCTTATTCTTTAGGTTCTCCTTTTGTTGCAAGCCCAAAGGAAACCTCTCCTCCTATCCATCGTATTCCTTTAGTCCTATCAGTCACTCCTCAACCCTCTGTCTTTCAAACTTCCAGTACCCTTATAGCCACCACTACTATGGCAGGTCCCCAAGCACCTATCAAAATGGAAAGAATCATAGCTACTAGGTATGTACCTCTAGCACTGCCCACTCCTTTGAATGCAATGCCTACTAGAGAATATTAGAAGTATAGGCCTAAGTTTACTAGGACTAAAGGTGTTACAACTGAACAACATCTTGAATCATTCTATAGCTATGCAGATAACCTAGACATTAGTGAAGATGATGTGTGGATGAGAGTCTTTGTCCAAAGCCTAGATGGAGAGGCTAGAAAATGGTTTAGAGAACTGACCCCAAGGTATATAGCAGATATTGAGGCTTTAGATGATGCATTCCTAAAGCATTGGGGGGATAAGAAGGATCTACTCTACTACCACACCGAGTTTGGGAACTTAAAGAGGGAAAATGGTGAGCTGTTGTCTGATTTCAATAAGAGATTTAACCGCATGTACAACAAAATACCAGCTCAAGTAAAACCCACCACTACCTCTGCTAAACTCACCTATGCTAGTGTCTTTGATTCTGACTTTTGTCTACTGTTGAGGGAGAGGTGATGTGTTGGTTTGGCTGATATGCAGGATGCAACCTTGGAAGTAGAATCAAACATCACGGTTGCAGAGAAGCTCAAGGGGAATATAGAAGGAGATAGAGGGGCGAATCTTCATCATCCTTAGATCCCAAGATAGATAAAATGACCAAGATGATAGAGTCATTAGCCTCTGAAATCTCCAAATTAAAGGTTGAGCAGCACCCTGGGAAAGGAAGAGTTCCTAATACCTTTGCTCGTAGAAATCCAAATCTAAATCCATATAGAAGAGCTAATGAGCAGTTGCAGATTTTGTAAAGAAGAAAAGATGCCAATTAAGACCAACGGGTGAAGACCCCTTTCCAGAATGTAGTCATAGAAGAAGAGAAGTTTGAAGAAGATGATGAGATCCATTGTCTGGAAGACAAAGGTAGTGCCTCTTTTTGACCTCAGCTGGCTATGAAAAGTCATTATTCAATGACCATATTAACCAAGAATGGGATGGTGAAGTTGTTCTGCAAACTGAAGATCAACACAGTTATAATCTAAGGTCGAAGATGAATAATGCCAAGGAAACTCGTGTTCAAAGAGCTGTTGTCCCTACAGTACAACAAGCTAATAAGCAGAAGTGGTCGATAGTTGATCCCATCATCCTCAAAGATCCAGCTCACGAGGTAAGAGGCCTTGACAAGTATCCTTCTCCTTTCAATTTTCAATCAGAAATTCAGAAGCTAAGAATACCTATACCTATGATTGAACTAGTGAAGAATGAGTCCTTCAAAAGATCCATCCTTGAGGCCCTTGAGCCTAAATCCATCCAAGCCTCCACTGACTATGTAAATTTGCAAGAGGACAAACCAACTGTTATTCTCATCCCAATGATTTAAACTTGTGAAGACAGCTCCCCATCATTCTATGTCTCTCTAACTATTCATGACAAAATCCTCCACAACTGCCTTCTGGACACAGGAGCCAGCCATAATCTAATGCCCAAGGCTGTCATGGATGAGTTGGGTCTTGACATTACCAAGCCTTATCATGACCTATTTTATTTTGACTCTACAAAAGTGAAATGTCTGGGATTAATCAAAGACATAGCCATCACCTTGTCTCAGCTGCCCATGAAGAGCATGATGATGGATATTGTGGTAGCAGATGCACTCCCCAAGTTTGGCATGTTGCTTTCCAGAGGCTAGATCAAGAGATTAGGTGGAACATTGCAAAATGATCTGTCCTATGTTATTGTCCCAGTTTTTGGAGGTGAAAGTAGGAGATTATACAAAGAGGCTCAGTTGGCTTATATCATCAGAGATGAGAAGAATCCCACTAATCATCCCATATATGCTGTCGACACTGATTTTGGAGCTTGTATTCTTTAGATTGAAGAATCCCAGTTGGCCTCCACGCAGCTTAAAAAACTAGTTTTCCAGGTCACAAAGGAAGAAGGCCCACAGATTTGGGACATGTTCTTTGATGGGGCTTGCTTTAAGGAAGCTGCAGGGGCAGGTGTAGTCCTTGTGTCCCCCACACAGGAATGCATTCATTTATATTTCAAATTAAGTTTTTAGGTCACAAATAACATAGCATAGTATGAAGCCTTGATATTGGGCTTAAACGCTGCTAAAGAAATGGGCATCAAAGGTCTGAAAGTGTTTGGAGATGCAGACCTTATCATTCAGCAGGTCAACAAAAATTCCCAAGCAAAGCATCCAAGGATGAAAGCATACAAAGATGAGGTATGGAAGCTTATGGACTCTTTTAATATTTTCATCATTTCTTACATCCCAAGAATGAAGAACCAGCTCACTGATTCCCTTGCTGTGTCTGCTAGCACGTTTATTCCTCATTTGCCTCCTAAATTGACATATGAAGTTCAGGTGAAATATAGACCATCTCTACCTGACAATGTCAAATGCTGGAAAGTTTTTGAAGACGATGATGAAATTAATAGGTTTTTACAAGTCGTTGATGAATTTTCTGAAATGCACATCGACTAAGAAAACGAAGCCATGGAAGAATGCAACCAGTCCAAGCTAAAGGACGAGATTGGCTTTGAAAGCATTGTCCATCTACCTAGTAACCATATACCCCAAGGATTGGTGCCCCTAAAGAAGTTGTTTGATCATAATGATGTACCTTATAAGCCTGCCAAAAAACAAAATGAGTCTGCTATTCATAAACATAATGTAGGGAGTCCAACCCATCCAAAATACATAAATCTGTCCACTCACTTGTCTTCTACCCAAAGTTTTGAGTATTGCACCTTGATGAAACAATTTGCTGATATTTCCACTTGGGAATACAGTGATCTTATGACCTATGGCACCAACATCATTCAGCATAAGATTTTGCTAGAGAAGAACAACATCCCTTTTAAGCAGAAATTAAGACCTATCAGCCCTCTCTTATTGCCTTTGATTGAGAAGGAAATCAAGAAACTGTTGGATGATAAGATCATAGTTCCCCTGAGGTAGTCAAAGTGGATAGCTAACCTTGTGGTAGTAAGAAAGAAGAATGGAGAAATCAGGCTTTGTGTTGGCTTCAGGAGTCTGAACAAATGCACTAAAAAAGACAACTACCCCCTACCTAAGATGGAACACTTGCTGCAAAATGTTTCAGGGGCTAGAGTCATGTCTTTCTTAGATGGATTTTCAGGTTAAAATTAGATTCCTGTACATCCAGAAGATCAGGAAAATACCACCTTCACTACTCCTTGGGGAACTTTCATGTACATTAAGATGCCTTTTGGATTGATGAATGCTTGGGCTACTTTTCAGAGGGCCATGGACATAGCCTTTGTGGGAGAGAAGGACAAGTTTGTCTTGATTTACCTTGATGACATAACAGTATTTTCCAATAGTCATAGGGACCATTTATAGCATTTGAAGAAGCTGTTTCTAAAGTGCAGACAGTTTGGAATTTCTATAAACCCAAAGAAGTCACAGTTTTCTCTAGAAGAAGGCAAACTGCTGGGACATATTGTTTATGCCAAAGGTGTGAATATTGATCTAGAAAGAGTTCAAGAAATTCAGACATTTTCTATCCCAAGGTCAAAAAGGGACATTCAGTCTTTCTTGGGTAAGATTAACTTTGTAAGGAGGTTCATTCCAAACTTTTTAGAGCTAGTGAACCACATCACTTCCATGCTGAAGAAAGGATCAGAAATAAAATGGACAGATGCTTCAAGAAGCTCTTTTGAGGCCATCAAACAAGCTATCATGCAAGCTCCAACTCTAATCAGCCCAGATTACACCAAGGAGTTTTATATATTCTCTTTTGCCTCTTATACACACTTGCAGTAGTTCTGTTGCAGGAAAATGATGAAGACATAGAGCACCCTGTGGCCTTTTTTAGCAAAACTCTGAGGGATGCTAAACTAAGGTATGACCTTATTGAAAAACAAGCTTGTGATCTCATAAAATCTTTAAAGGCATTCAGAATTTATATTCTGCATTCCAAAGTGGTTACATATGTACCTTCAGCCTTAGTAAAATATGTTCTAACTCAGCCAAATATTGATGGAAAGAGAGCTAAATGGATTGCAAAATTCATAGAGTTCAACATAGAGGTGAAGCCCACTAAGCTTGTCAAAGGCCAGGGCTTGGCTGAACTTATAGCTGAGGAAAATTGCGGTTTATTAGACATCAATTGCATGGGTTCAAATTTAGGTGATGAGTAGACAGAGGAAGTAGCAGAAGAGCAAGAGCAACATCAGTGTTTGGCTGAAAATCTAGCCACCTGTTAATGGTATTCTAGCATAGTTCATTTTTTACAGAAGCTAGAAGTCCCTCTAGGGCTTAGCTCGAGTCAAGCCTGGGCCATTAAGCTCAGATCAACCAAATTCTACATGAATAAAAACCTGCTCTACTGGAAAGAGCCATCAGGAATCCTCTTGAGATGTCTAGATAAAGGACAATCTGTGGAAGTCATGCACCAGCTCCATTCTAGCATCTGTGGAGGGCATCATTATTGGAAAACCATAGCCCACAAGATCATGAGAGCTGGGTATTATTGGCCTACTCTATTCTCTGGTGTGTTTTCTTTTGTGAGATCTTGTGAAAAATGTCAGAGGTTTGCAGGAAGACAACAACTAAAATCTCTGCCCTTGAAGCCAGTACACACCAATGGTCCCTTCTAGTAGTGGGGCTTGGACTTTATAGGTGAGATCAACCCACATTCCAGTGGCTAGCACAAATGGATCTTGGTAGCCACTGATTATTTCACCAAGTGGATTGAGGCTATACCCACTAAGAATGCTAATCATCAAATTTTCATAAAGTTCTTGAATGAGATTATTTTCACTAGATTTGGATGCCCAACCAAACTAGTCACTGATAATGTAGCATCTTTCAAGGAAAAAGAATTGGTGGACATGACTGAATCCATGGGCATTCAATTGGTGCACTCTACCTCATATTATCCTCAAGGAAACGACCTGGCAGAATAATCTAACAAGGGTCTTGTAAGGATAATCAAAAAAATGTTGGAGGACAACAAAAAGAGCTGGGATTCCAAGTTGAAGTTTGCACTGTCGACTGACAGAGTTACCAACAAGAATTCCATAGGAAATTCTCCATTTAAGTTAGTTTATGGCGCTGATGTTGTTTTTCCTATCTAGCTGATTCTCCATGTGGCCAAATTATTTCAAGAAGAACAATAAGAAATGAATGACTGATCTGGATTTAAATAGGAACACAACAGATTATAGAGATAACCATATACACAAAGATGCAGTGGAAATAATACTTCATTCCATTAATGGAAAATACTGAAATATGCTTACAACCAGAAATGGAAATAAACCAGCTAGGGCGATGGTAGCTTATCTCTGAGAAGAGATGTGGTGGCTACATGCCTCTGAATTGTCTTACAATGAGGCTCGAAGGCCTATTTATTGTTGAGAAACAATGGAAAACCCTTAACATTCCAAAATCTAACCCTAGAAGATGAAACACCAAACTGCGGGCCTCGTTTGGGTAAATTGGAACATCAACTTCCCGGGGTCGTAACTTTGGCATACGATCTCCATTTGACACATACAATAGCTCGATAGAAAGATCTATCCGAGCACTACCAATTTGGGAGGCAACATCGGTCCATGGACCGATGTTGCCCCAGATTTCTTAGAAAACGTCATTTAGGGCCTCAAAACGGCTCTGGAAGTTCAAGACCCTAAAAACTGCTAAAAATAGTAAATTGTGCTACAATTTAGGAAACTAAAAATACTGAAAGAGACAGTTGTGGGGGTCCAAATGGGATAGGTGGGTGGCCACCAACATCCACCTGGATCATTCCTCCCCCCTTAGGAAGCAATGGTCCCCATTGTGTTGAGTTCCTCCCTAAGATGAGGAAGCTTCTGCTGAGCTAGGTCTCTGGTGAGCTGTTCTGCAATCTCTGATGTGTCCAGAAATGGTGGGAAGCATGGTCGACGACAGTCCACATTGAACACTCGGTGCAAGCCAAGGAATGGAGGAATGCTGTGCTTCAAAGAATTATTTCCCATAGACTTGGTACTGGTGTAAGGACCATGTCGAAGTGGTCTGAGTTTCTGATGGGTTCTGGTAAGGTGTTCTCTTTGCAGATGTAACCAAACTTTGTTGCCCACCTGAAGCTTATGTAGTACCCCTGTGGGTGAGGAGAAGTTGTTCCTGTGTTCTGTCATGACCGTATTCCTTTGCTGTTGCTGCTGCGTGGAGGAACCCTTTGCGGGGGTCATGGATGTAGCAACAATCTTCCCCTTACTTTGGGAGTGAACCGGACAGAAAATAAATTTCCTAGTTTGTGATATGAGCTTGCTGCCTTTCTTGGTAGTGATCAAAGAGGTGGTGGTAGGTGGGACTATCTCCGGTATCCTGTATAATGAATCATCCAAAGAAATAATAACAACGCGAGTGTTACAGGGAAAAGTGTCTACACAGAACTGCTTATCCCACTAAGGTGTGATAGCTACCTTAGAAACAAACAAAGTAAAGCTACTTTCGTTTTTCCTTTATGAAATATAGATGAGAGAAGAACAAAGAAGACCAACCTCTGTCTTGCGCTTATCTCCTAGTTCGATTCCTCTCTCTCTTGATAGTCTTTCGCTACTTGCTCCCTTGTACGCCCAGCTTCACAGAGTACCTGTAGGATCACAGTAGCATAACACTATACAAGAACATGGATCTATAATCATAAACAATCTAGGATCAGATGTAAATTGACCATACAAATGCATAAAACATAAATGACACAAGAGTATGGAGGAAAACTTGAATAGCTTTTATTGATAATCAAGAAAGAGCCAAGGGAGTTACAACCAGTTGTTCTGACCCAGCATCATCCTCTCAGCAAGTAAGCCCTTCTTCACCTCATACAAAGCTTAGATCACCCAACACTATGATGCTGTCTTAAGAAACCAACAACAATTCCTTACAAGATGCAAAATTCCAGCCTCTGGATCTCTGGGATGAGGGATCCATATATAGATATCTATAAGGGAGATGAGTCAGCTTGTGATTTGATTAGTGTATTCCCTCTGATAGTTCTTTCTTCCACTTGGATATTGATGATCTCTTACTCATCCTTGGTCGAATTCAGAGAGGCAAGTGTCACAGGAGAAGTTTCTGGAAGATTCCATGCCTCTCCACCTTGCGGATTGACACTGCCATTTGTCACTTCTTGCTCATCGCACCCCATAGAAGGGCTTTTTGAAATGAAACGCACCCACATAGTGGACTTAGGTGAGATGCAACGCACTTTTCCTATGGAGCAGCTGAAATGATCCTGTTTTGACCAGTTTTGAGCAGTTTTTCATGGAGAACTTCTGGGAGAAGCTGTAATCAGTTGACCTTGTTCCTTTAGGGGTTAAAAAAACACTTTTAGGGACTTAGGAGCCCTTGGTTTATGGACATTTCATGCTTGGGGTTGCAGTGCCCAAAAATGTCTATAACAGTAGCCCCTTAAAGCATGAGGTCGTTAATCTTTTGATGTCGGGTGAAATGCTTTATTATGAGGATCCGAAGTTCTTTCAAGCTAGGAGGAGACCTGTAATACAATACAATACATTATATTTGTAATTTTTTCATGATCTAGCTGAGGCGGGCATTCCCATGCTCAGCTTTATAAATTCATTTTCATGTACATAGGACAGAAAATCGTCTGAGTGTAAACTGATGATTCTGGTAGAGCCATCATCCCTTTGATTGGATGATTATCTGTGCAAAAATGATGTACATTTGATGTCTTTATTTCCCTGAATATATATCACAGCCCGGATGGATGAAACTAGATCCGGGGTCTTCAATCTCGTTCGATATTCACTCGAAGTACAAGTCTATCCATGTGAGAGATGTTCTAGAGTCGAACATGGAAAGACATCGCCTAATTACCACCCAATGATGTAAGCTGTTAACAGAAGCGAGAGGAATCACCGATAATGATAATGACCCTCAAGTTATTGTAGTACAATTCACGTGGTGTGAATAAAGGACTTGGCGTCGAACACCACGCAAAATCTTTCGATCGAAGGCCATTGATGTAAACCTGTCGCCGGAAGTGAGAAACTTGCCATTGAGGCATGCAAGCTTCAAAGTACTGAACGAGGTGTTCCTAGATCGACTTCTTGGATAATGAGCTGATGTCGACAAGAAGCGATCCGTCACAGGAGGGCCTTAATGAATCCCACATCAATGACATGGAACGGAGCAAATGATTTTAATGGAGGTGAAAACGATCTGATGACATAAGGTTCAGGGTGGCGGTCATGAAAGAATGGAGTATAAATGTATTGTAGCGGGTGAGACACAGGTGAATTCTCTGAATGACTTCTCTTGAACATATTGGAGACACTGACGTGATGGATTGGTAGAATTAACCCCAAATGTGGATGGTGTGATGGGACCATGGTGATGTGACCGGTGAATGAAACAACCCAACCCGATTTGGATGCGGAGTGAAAGTGTCATGTTCAAGAGCGACTTGCTACCAACAAAGCCTCTTCAAGTTTTCTTCCCAATTTTTCCCCAGTCATAGCTGACCAGTACCTCTTTATTTTTGTCAAGCTTGAGAGGACAACATATGCTTGTTCTATAATTTTCCCTTCGGGCAAACCCATTGCTATGTTTTAATGAGCCTAGCGATAGTGAAACTCGTTCTTGTCTGCTATGGACAAGTTTGTCGCTATTAAGTTTTAACGAGTTTAACGACAAAGATAATTCGGTCCTTTTCAATTTTAGAGAGTCTGAAAAGGGACGTAAAGGAAACTCCAAAATTCCTTTTTCGTCACCTAATCCCTTAAGTCCGAAAAATTATAAAACAATACAGAAGGGATGGATTTTTGATACTTTTAACGAGCCGAACAAAACAAGCGCTCGATCTTTTTGTGTAATAATCCCTCAGGTCCAAAAAGATTAAAATCTAAAGGAGGGATAGCACTTCCGGTCCCTTTAACGAGCTGGAGAGGCCAATGGCTCGACAATCTTTTCATATTTTACGAGTTAGTTGAAAAGAGCTTAAAGGAGACTCGTCTTTTGAGGAACGAGTGATAAAATTGGGTAGCAGCTGATTCTAGGTAAGGTTTGGAATTTTCTAATCACGACAGTGTTACAAGGATGGCTAGTGGGATCACTCTTCACAGCTATTCCTCAAAAGGGGTAAACAATCAAATGGAGGTGAATGATCGGCCAATACAGAGTGGAGGTGATGATGAGAACACGACCAAGGCTTTAAAGGCTGAAGTACTACATTCACGATGGTTGTTTACCAGGAAATAGTTCATTTTTTAATGAGCTTAAATGCGGGGAGAAACATTTGCTCATGACTTATGTTTATTTTTTAACGAGCTTGAACTATGTGCTAAAACTGCTTGATTAATCCAGTCGTATAATAAGAATGTCTCATATATGAAAATGACAATTTTTAGAGTTTTGCTCCACATCCTTTCTTTATGAAAGTTAGGAAACGACCAATCCTACGAGTTTAAAGGGTTAGAGGACCTACAAATTTAAAAAATAAATGGTCGTTCTTCACTTGCACGCCAAAAGGTTTGCATGCCACCAGGTATAAAACAGAGTTTCAAGGTCAGCTTTCAAATCTCCAACAAAACATTTGTTTTATAAGGAAAGGTCTACCACTTTCAGGTTACCAAAGATTGTTTTATTCACAGCGCAAACAAAACACTTCTTCGGCGATGTCTACCGAAATAGACAAAGGTGAGACAATCCACTCACATAACTTTGACGAGGGAATCTTATTCCAGTCTAACCCCCTTTTCCAATCACGGACGGGAGTACAAACTAGTCATATATCTCTCGCGGAAACCTACCCTATACCCGAAGTTTTCCTGCCGAAGCAGACCAGGGTGCATGCCCCTTGGATTTCAGTCATGTCCTTCGAATCACTCGCGATCATCAGGTGGACGGACTGGAGATTGATGAGACATTCCTTGTGTGAAAAGACCATTCAGGGAGGGAATATGACTATTTTCTCTGTGTGATTCGGGAAATGAAAGCTGGTCTACGAGCTTGACCATTCTTCCTTCGTGCAGAAAACACATTACTCTAAAGAGTGATGAGACAGTGGCTCCCATGCAATAAATATAGTCTCGTCCAAGGAGTAGATTATAATCCAGGGGTCCTTGAACTACCATTACGTTCATGTGAACGGTTTTCCCTCTCAATGTTATGGGCACATTGGGAAGGATCCCTAACAGTCGAACGGTTCCTTTGTCAAAGCCTGTTAGATTTCTCATCTCAGGCAAAAGCGATGGCGAACCAAGCGCTTTCCAAGCAGTCGAGGAAAGGATACTCACAGAAGCCCATTCATCTATGATGGTAGCAGCCATAACCATTCTATATATTTGAGCAATAATTCGGAATGGTACACTAGCTGGTAAACGGGGTCTTCTTAGTTGATTCCAGTCGAAGGAAACAACTAGGTTGCTTGGAGGTGGGACCGAATAGACGGCCGGGTACGACTCTGACGAACTTCCTTCCTGCAGTAAAGGAATGGGTAAATTGCCCCCATGTTCATCGGAGTCTGTGCTTACGAAAAGAATTTGGACGGTGTCATCCTTATTCTCTTCTGTGACTGTATCATTTGAAGACGGAACCTATGAAGGCAAGACCGGGTCAACTGCCGCCTCGAACTTTTGACTTTCGTCTGGTATGGGTTCAGATGGTTTGTCTTCAATGATAGATGCTTCGGCCGACCACCTGGGCGGGTCAGCTGGATTTTCAACTAGTGACGGACTCGGCAAGAGTTTTTTATATCCAGGAGGAAGTCGTAAGGGTGAAACCGGACGATCATCCAAAACTCTTTTAGCCTCGTCTAAGAAGGGACAACGGTGGACGGCGTGATCACCTTCACACAGTTTACAAGGAAATCTATATTTTCCTTTTTGTCATGGGGCTTCACTTTCACTAGTCGACGGTGTGTTTTCAACATGATCATCAGAGGTTGATGACACCGGGTTGTGCAAACGAGGAGACCAGTCCCTTAAGATCCGAGGGATGCAGGGACAATCTCTATGATAGTGGTCTCCTTTGCAAATGACACATGGCGATTTAGGTCTGGTCGGTGCAATGTGTGGATTTTCGCTAGACGACGCTTGGTTGCCCCCTTTCGCTTTTGGCTTCTTCTTCTTCTGCTCTTTCTTCTTCTTTTCCTTCTTCTTCTCAGGTACTTGATTTTTGGCTTTACCAACCCCATCAAGCGAAGAGGAAGGAGGAGAGGAAGAATTGGAGGAAGTAGAAGGTTGGTGGGTAACTCTGGATTCGTTTAGTTGCTGACTCAATTGTTTAGGAATTGTGGTGTTCTGAATGACAGAGGTTGAGAAGAGCCATACGGGAAAGCCGATTGTCAATCCTGGAAGCGACAATGTGGCCATATGGGGTGCACCAACATCTCCCCAAGAGGAGAAGGGACTAGGATTTCCTCCAAGGGGAATTCCTTGGTTGGTGGATTCCATTTTCTCAACCTAAGATCAACGTAGGAAAGGGTGATGATTATTCCGTTTAAAATAAATTTTAGATGCTTTGACACAACTTGTTTTTTCAATTTTAAAGAGTCGAGAAAAAACAAAAGATGACTCTAGTCACCTTCGATTTTTAATGAGCTTGAAGTGACAAGTGCTTAGATGGACCTTTTCCATTAAGGAGTCTGAAAAGGAACGAAAGGGACTGCTCTAGAAATCTAGGTAGAGGGATTACCAAAACAATCGCAAAACTGCAGAATACTTTTTACGGTACGGCAGTCAATCTTCCCGAATGCAGTGTTCAGTGCATTGCGATCGATAGGGCGGCAGACACGGCTTCCTATGGATAAAGGATTAAGCCTATTGTGGTCTCCCAAAATATACTCGACGGTACGTGGGAGCACAAGTCCGTACTGGCACTTATCGTCTCAAAGTGGAGGAATCACCCAACCATCAGTGAGAACAACAGTTACTAGGCTTTACGACGCCAAAATACGTCTCTAGCCTAGACTTCTAGATGTTGTGCATTAGGTTCCAAAGCGCTGTTAGATTCATTAAATTTATTTTATAGTTGATCTTGCTTAGGAAATTTGCCTTTCAGGTTCACCATGAGATGTAAATGTACAATTCCTAAAATGCAATCTAAGATGATAAACAATATTTTATCTTCTTTGTGCAATGAAAATCCTAGCTACTAAGGAAAGAGAGACAATATTCTTTCACAAAGAGCAAAGAACACACACTAAATGCACTGTCCTAAATCAAACGAATCAAACAGTTTAAATGCAAATGCACATGCATGTATTTGTTTTCGGCTTTCTTAATATGTGAATGATAAAAAGAAAGCTAATGCGCAAATCTGAATTACTTTTCAAGCGACAATTACTAACAAGTTTCTTTTTCAAAATAAAAAATGAAGACAATCACAACACTTTATGATTCAGAAATGAATACTTGCTTTCGACACTAGAAAAACTATAAATTCAGACCAAATACAATAGTAACAGGGTAATCGACTATCAAGAGTAATTAGACTCTCTTCTACGACTGAAAACGAAACTTACAACACTTTCAAATCGAGAATCGATAGTACAACTACGTTACCTTTTTGCAAAGGAGAACTGAAAATGACTCAACAAATACACAAAAACATTTACAGTTCTTTTGCACAATGGAGGCAGAATATCAGCAAGGAAAGTGGTTTCAAACAGAGATATACTGATTACAAATAGAAAAACTCATGAATAGAACTGAAAAGAATGAACACACAAACCAAAACTGAGGAACAATGCCTAGTCTGATCAGCGCACCTGTAACACAGGGAACTTGAAATGTAGCGCACCTACTACACTCGGGAAGTGCGCTGAATTTCAGATTCACAGAACAGAGTCTGCACTGGGCCAAAGACGAGACTTTGCTTGGGTTCCGGGTCACAGTTTGCAGTTCAGTTCAGGAGTTTTGGCCGAGCAAATGGTAATCAGTAAACCAACAATCAGGGGTAGATCTAAGGAGGTTCCAAGAGCTACCACGAGGGCAATTAGAGAGTTTGTGAATCAATTGTTTAATTCATAAACAAATCTCGGAGATTGACTGAAGCGGCATTTATCTACTTTGCATTTGCATAGCAAATGCAGTTCGAAAGCTACCTGGCTCGACTTCAAGCTCCATCTATAAGTTTATAAAATAAACAACAAAAAAGATAAACAAACGACCTAGTCGGTCCCCAGCGGAGTCGCCAGTTTGTTACAGGGAAAAGTGTCTACACAGAACTGCTTATCCTACTAAGGTGTGGTAGCTACCTTAGAAACAAACAAAGTAAAGCTACTTTCGTTTTTCCTTTATGAAATATAGATGAGAGAAGAACAAAGAAGACCAACCTCTGTCTTGCGGTTATCTCCTAGTTCGATTCCTCTCTCTCTTGATAGTCTTTCGCTACTTGCTCCCTTGTACGCCCAGCTTCACAGAGTACCTGTAGGATCACAATAGCATAACACTATACAAGAACATGGAGCTATAATCATAAACAATCTAGGATCAGATGTAAATTGACCATACAAATGCATAAAACATAAATGACACAAGAGTATGGAGGAAAACTTGAATAGCTTTTATTGATAATCAAGAAAGAGCCAAGGGAGTTACAACCAGTTGTTCTGACCCAGCATCATCCTCTCAGCAAGTAAGCCCTTCTTCACCTCATACAAAGCTTAGATCACCCAACACTATGATGTTGTCTCAAGAAACCAACAACAATTCCTTACAAGATGCAAAATTCCAGCCTCTGGATCTCTGGGATGAGGGATCCATATATAGATATCTGTAAGGGAGATGAGTCAGCTTGTGATTTGATTAGTGTATTCCCTA
Organism: Pinus tabuliformis; assembly: GCA_031772625.1. Lineage (NCBI taxonomy): Eukaryota > Viridiplantae > Streptophyta > Pinopsida > Pinales > Pinaceae > Pinus > Pinus tabuliformis. The sequence goes on from CM062812.1 coordinate 860,234,545, forward strand.
TGATAGTTCTTGCTTCCACTTGGAGATTGATGATCTCTTACTCATCCTTGGTCGAATTCAGAGAGGCAAGTGTCACAGGAGAAGTTTCTGGAAGATTCCATGCCTCTCCACCTCGCAGATTGACACTACCATTTGTCACTTCTCTCCCATCGCACCCCATAGAAGGGCTTTTTGAAATGCAACACACCCACATAGTGGAATTAGGTGAGATGCAACGCAATTTGCCTATGGAGTAGCTGAAATGATCCTGTTTTGACCAGCTTTGAGCAGTTTTTCATGGAGAACTTCTGGGAGAAGCTGTAATCAGTTGACCTTGTTCCTTTAGGGGTTAGAACAACACTTTTAGGGACTTAGGAGCCCTTGGTTTATGGACATTTCATGCTTGGGGTTGCAGTGCCCAAAAATGTCTATAATAGCAAGGCCTTGACTCATACATAGCATGTCGCCTCCACAAGTATGGCTGGCCTAATAATAGATCACAAACATCCAGAGGTGTAACATCACATAGTACCTCGTCTGTGAAGGGCTTGATGCTGTAGAGAAGGTGGCACTGCTGGCAAACTTTGAGATCTCATCCTTCATGAAGCCACCTGATACTGTACGACTATGGGTGTGGTGTAGTCAGTAGGCCCAATCGCTTCATGACCTCTGTTGAAACGAGGTTCTTCTGGCTACCACTGTCGACAATGAATTGCAACGATGAACCCTTCACCCACATCTATGAGTGGAAAAGACGTTCCCCCTCCTTTGGTTCTTTGGGATCATTTTTCTGGATCTTGGCGGTGGCAACAGTGGCGCTGGGATCCGCATCAATGATCTGCTTCCCTTTGCCATTCCCTTTATCGGGTTCTGGCTCAGGGTCAGAACATGCATCTGATTTAGAAGCCTTCAACTCGGCCACCAGCGACTGCTTGGTCCGACACTCACTTGTGTTATGAGTGGGACTCTTGTGGAACTCACACCACTTCCTTGTGTCCTTCTTCAGCTTCATGGTGTTGTTCTTTTCATGTGGCTTCGAAGGGTTGTCTTGGGTCACCCTATCTTGGCTTTGTCATTTGGGCTTCCGATTTGCAGATCCAAAGTCTCGCTTCTTTTGTTTGAACTTTTGCTCGATATTGACAGCGTATCGGTATGTTGTGCCAAGTGAGGAGATGTTCAAGAACTCCATCTCTTCCTGGATGTATCTGTGTAGGAAGCCACGGTATTTGAGTACCAGATGCAGCTTAGAATCTTTGATACCCAATTGTGTGCGAAGGGTATGAAAAATGTTTGTGAACTCCGGCACATCTTGGTCTCGTCCTTGCCGCAGTGTGGTCCATTTGATGTATTTGTCCTCATAGCTTTTGACAGGGTAGTACTGCTCCTTGATGGCATCCTGGAAGTCATTCCAAGTGGGTGCGGCTGAAAACAGTGAGCCTGTACTTTCATCCTTCTTCTCGCAGTATGTTTCCCACCAGTCCTTGACGTGGAGGGCTGCTTTGAGAAGAGCGAAAACAATCTTTTCCCAACTTGAAAATTCATGAACAGAAAAATAACCCTCTAGCAGATTTAACCATTTATCTACGACATCCGCGTCTATTTGACCCTCGAAGATGGGGATTTCAAAATTAACTTGTACCTTAAAGGGCGTGGCGTTTCTAGAGTAGCTGCTGGAAGCTGATGCGTCGCCTCTGGGTAGCCGCTGAAGGATCTGCGCAAAGTTGTCCATCATCGCGTTCCTTTGTCGCTCGAGGGCTTCTTCGAGCAAGATTTTGATAGGATCTCCTGCCCTCTCTGTTGTGGGGAAAAGTATCCGACTCGGAATGACCCTATCCCTACTCTAAGGGTGATAGTTCCTTAGCAACAACTGAAAGTAAAGCTTTGATATTTTTCCTTTATGAAAGTACAGAGAAGGAAGAAAAGATTGACCAACCGATGTCTTTCGCTTTTGTCGATCCTGTCTTCTCTCTTTGCCTCTTGTTCCCAGCTCCTTGCTCCCTTTGCCGGCCCAGCTACACAAAGATCCTGCAAAAACAAGAGAGGGAAACTACAAGAAACATGTACTCATAACTGATGCATGGATTAGAATGAATCAAATATACAGATAAAAACAATACATCATTGCAATACAAGTATATGGGAGAACATCAAAGCTTTATTGATAGAAGAAAAAGGTTCTGAGAAGGTTACAACCATAAATGGCTCCAATCCAGCAGCACCTCCCCAGCAGCAAGAAATCTCCTCTTCTCCTCTATAAAAGCAATCACCCAATAGCTCTAACTGTAAACCAACAGCACTTCCTTGCTTTGCACAAAATTCCAGCCTCCCTAGACCTCATAGAAGAGCTCTATATATAGGAGATTTGGAGAAAGGATGAGTCAGCTTGAGACTGACCTAAAGCTGCCTTGTGTCCTCTCCCTCTTCAGTTAAACTTCAGTTCTTGAGTCCACTTGGAGATCCTTGCTTCCACATGGAGATCAAGTACCTCTTACTCATCATAGGGCGAATTCCTTGAACCAAGTGTCAGTTTGGAAGCTTCCTGGGCAGTTGACACCTTGCAGAATGACTGTGCCACTTGGCCAATCTCGCCCAGCGCAGGTAGCCTTCATTGGTTTTGACTTTCCGCGCAGGTACAAGGAGGAGCAGTTGACATTCAGCGCAGATGCTCAGTGGAGCAGCTGACATGATCCAAAAATAGCCTGTTTTTGAGTGTTTTCAGGTGGAGAACTGATAGGAAGTGCTGTGGTTTGCTGACCTTGTTCCTCTAGGGGTAAGAACAACATGTTTAGGGACTGAGGATCCCTGTAATTATTGACATTTCATGCTCCATGCTGCGAGGCACAAAAATGTCTATAACAGTTGCCCCCTAAAGTATGAGGCCGTTTATCGGGTGAAATGATTTATCCAGAGGGTCCGAAGTTCATTCAAGTGCTGAGAGGTGCCCTGTAATACAATACAATACAATACATTATTTTTCATTCTGTTTTCATGATCTAGCTGAGGCAGGCATTCCCATGCTCAGCTTTATAAATACATTTTGGTACATAGAACAGACGATCGTCTGATGGTAGACTGATAATTCTCTGCTGAAATTATCATCCTTTGAGTAGGATGATCATCTGCTGCAATGATGTACATGACAAATGCTTTTATATTTCCTGAATATGTATCGCAGCCCGGATGGATGAAACTAGATCCGGGCTTTTCTTTGGGTGTTCACAGTTACTTGTCATCTTGCCAATCTAATGTTAACGATACTAGTCTTCTCGTTATTTTAAGGGGTCTTACGCGGTACTTGTCTTCCCGTTGGCCCAACTTTTAACGAACAGCTATTCGTGACAAGAGAAGAACACTACTCAATGACAAAACATTGGTATTATTGAGGGAGGCTTGCCTCTTTCTTATTATCCGAAGAGGGTTCTATTTGCTGCCGCAAATCAATCTCTTTCTTCGGCGATGTCTATCATTAGGTTACTCAAAGATGGTTACCCTATGTCACAACAATAGAATCTCTTTCTTTGGAGGCTGCCCCTACTTATCCTTCAAAACATTTGTTTTAATGGGTGAGGCTTGCTTTTCCCCAAAGATGGTTACTGCTTGTTGCAATAAGGGAATTCCTACTTGGGCATTGCCCACTTCTTTAGACAAAGGTGAATGACTCTTTTGCCAAACACATAACTTTAACAAAAGAATATTATTCCAGAACAACCCCTCTTCCATCCACGGATGGGGTACGGACTAGTCATATTCTTCTGTGGAAATTCTACCTTATACCCAGGGTTTCTTCTGCCCGAAGCAGACCAGGGTGCATGCCCCCTGGGTTCCAGTCCCTCTCTCCGAATCACTCACATTCATCGGGAAGGAGGACTGGGGGTGGAGGCATATCTTGAGTGAACAGACCATTTAGGATTGGTATTTGACTATTTGCGATGCGAGATCCCGGAAATAAAAGTTGGTCTACGAGCTTGACCACCCTCCCTTCGTGTGGAAAACACATTACTCTAAAGAGTGAGGAGACTATCGCTCCCATGCAATAAATATAGTCACGTCCAAGGAGTAGGTTATAATCCAAGGGTCCTTGGACGACCATCACGTTCAAATTAACGGTCTTCCCTTTCAATGTAACAGGCACATTGGGGAGGATTCCTAATGGTCGACTGGTTCCTTTATCAAAACCTGAGAGATTTCTTAACTCAGGTAAAAGCGCCGGGGAACCCAGTGCTTTCCAAGCAATAGAGGAAAGGATACTCACAGACGCCCCTTCATCAATGATAGTACCAGCAATAATCATTCTATAGATCTGGACAATGATTCTGAACGGTATACTGGCTGGTAACCGGGGTCTGCCTAGTTGATTCCAATCAAAGGATACAAACAGGTTGCTTGGTGGTGGGACCGAATACACGGCCGGGTATGACCCTGATGATGTTCCTTCCTGCGATAAAGGAATGGGCGCATTGCCCTGACGCTCATCAGAGTCGGTGCTAATGAAAAGAACCTGGATGGTGTCATCCTTATTCTCTTCAGTGAGGGTGTCGCATGAAGATGACTCTTCGGCGACGGTGTCATTTGAAGATGAAACTTCTGAAGGTAGAACCGGGTCAATTGCCGTATCGACCTTTGGACTTTCGTCCGGTCTGGATTCAGTAGGTTCATTTTCAGTGACTGACGCTTCAGCCGACCACTTGAGCAGGCCAGCTGTATTTTCAACCAACGAAGGACTTGGCACGAGTTTTTTGTATCCAGGAGGAAGTTTTACCGGTGAAACCGGACGATCTTCCAAAACTCTCTTCGCTTCGTCTAAGAAGGGACAACGGTGGATGGCATGACTGCCTTCACACAACTTACAGGGGAATCTTACTCCCCCTTTTTGTCTTGATCCTTCACTTTCGCTGGTTGACGGAAAGCAATCAACCTGATTGTCAGAGGTTGATGCCCCCGAATTGTGCAGACGAGGGGACCAGTCCCTTAGTATCCGGGGAATACAGGGACAATCTCTGTGGAAATGGTCTCCTCTACATATGACACATGGCGATTTAGGCCCGGTCTGTGCAGTGGGTGGGTTTTTGTCAGATGTCTTTTGCTTGCCCCCAGTCGCCTTAGGCTCCTTCTTCTTCTTTTCCTTCTTCTCCTTGGGAGGCTGACTTTTGCCGGCTCTACCTTGCGAAGACGAAGGATCGGAGGAAGAACTTTTGGAAGTAGAAGGCTGGTGGGCAGCTCTAGACTGATCTAACTGTTGACTCGATTGATCAGGAACCATGGTGGCCTGAACTACATTGGTTGCAAACAGCCAAACTGGCAGGCCTATTGTCAGTCCTGGAAGCGACAATGTGGCCATATGGGGCGCGCCAACTTCTCCCCAAGAGGAGAAAGGACTAGGACTTCCATCTTGTGGACTTCCTTGGTTGGGGCATTCCATGTTCTCAACTTACAGATCAACGCGGGAATAAGAGGTGATTATGTTCCGTTTAAAATGAATTTTATAACGACGCTTTATTAGACACAACTTTGCTTTTTCATGTTTTAAGAGTCGAGAAAAAGCTAAAGATGACTCTAGTCGCCTTCGATGTATTAACGAGCCCGAAGTGACAAATGCTCGGTTGGACTTTTTCAGTTATAGAGTTTGAAAAAAGCCAAAAGAAACTGCTCTGGAGATCTAGGCAGAGGGTGTGCCAAACCTTTCGCGAAACCACAGAATACGTTTTACGGTACGGGTGGTCAATCTTCGTGAATGCTGTGTTCACTGCATCGCGATCAGTAGGGCGGCCGACACGGCTTCCTAAGGATAAAGGCTTTATTCCTATAGGGGTCTCCCAATATACTCGACGGTACGCAGGAGCACAAGTCCGTATTGATACTTATCGCTTCACCGTGGAGGAATCACCCAACCACTCAACGCTAAGATATCACGTTTAACGACGCCGGAACACGTCTCTAGCTTAGACCTCTATGTGTTTGCGTTATGTTTCAATGCGTTGTTATGTAAATTCAATTCATTTTAATGTTGATCTTGCTTAGCAGTTTGCCTTTAAGGATCACCACGAGATGTATATATACAACTTCCTAAATGCAATCTAAGATGAGAAGCAAAACTTTTCAATCTTTCAACTTTGAAAACCTTAATCTACTGAGGGAAAAGAAAGACATCAATTTTTCACACAGATCATAGAACACACACTAAATGCACTTTTTCCTAAATCAACATGCAAACTGTCAATAATGCACATGCACAATGCAGATATTTCTTTTCTTTATCCTTAATGTTGATGTAAGACAAAAAGGAAACTGTTGTATAACTTTGAATCTAATTTCAAGCGAAAGTAAACAAGCTTGTCCAAAATCAAAAGACACCTTAAGATCGACTTGTTTAGACACTGGAAATGTATAGATTCAAACCACAAAATGAAAAACAAACAAACTCAAACAGCCATGAACAGTAATAAAACTAGCTCTTAAGATCACAAAGACACTTTTACAGTTCAGGATCTAAGAGGCCACAGCTATACTGGTTTGCTTTTCACAATGGGAAACTGTAACTGAAACAAGAAATACTGAAAGAACAATCACAGTTTCATCACACAACTGAGGCGGAATAATGTCAAGGAAAGTTGGTTTACAGCAAGTACAAATGACAAGCAATCAGCAGCAAAATAACAGTGAAAACAGGGCCAAGACTCAGTGGGAAACCTCAGGAAGACATAGCCTAACTGGTTCAGCGCAGGCTCTGGTCTGTCAAACTGACTCTCAGCGCAGTTCCCGAAGGGAGTACCTGCGCTGAAATGCAGACTGCCTTTGGACAGCCTGCACTGAGACACGAGAGTTGTGTTTACAAGGGTTTCCGGGTCATAAAAAGCTCAAAAATTCACTGTTTTTGCTGAAATAAAAAGCTATAGGTCAAGTACGAGCTAAGGGATGATCAAGAGGATGAAAAGCTATCACAAAGAGCACAAGAGTCTTTGTGGATCAGCTCTTCAAATCATAAACTTGCTCAGAAACTGAGCCAGAGCAGCTGCCCTCTACTTTGCAATTGAAGGACTCAATTGCAGTTCGATTTGGTGCTCTCCTTGTTTATGAGATGAATAGCAAGAAACACAATAAACCAACAAGATACTAGTTTCCCCAGCGGAGTCGCCAGTTTGTTGTGGGGAAAAGTATCCGACTCGGAATGACCCTATCCCTACTCTAAGGGTGATAGTTCCTTAGCAACAACTGAAAGTAAAGCTTTGATATTTTTCCTTTATGAAAGTACAGAGAAGGAAGAAAAGATTGACCAACCGATGTCTTTCGCTTTTGTCGATCCTGTCTTCTCTCTTTGCCTCTTGTTCCCAGCTCCTTGCTCCCTTTGCCGGCCCAGCTACACAAAGATCCTGCAAAAACAAGAGAGGGAAACTACAAGAAACATGTACTCATAACTGATGCATGGATTAGAATGAATCAAATATACAGATAAAAACAATACATCATTGCAATACAAGTATATAGGAGAACATCAAAGCTTTATTGATAGAAGAAAAAGGTTCTGAGAAGGTTACAACCATAAATGGCTCCAATCCAGCAGCACCTCCCCAGCAGCAAGAAATCTCCTCTTCTCCTCTATAAAAGCAATCACCCAATAGCTCTAACTGTAAACCAACAGCACTTCCTTGCTTTGCACAAAATTCCAGCCTCCCTAGACCTCATAGAAGAGCTCTATATATAGGAGATTTGGAGAAAGGATGAGTCAGCTTGAGACTGACCTAAAGCTGCCTTGTGTCCTCTCCCTCTTCAGTTAAACTTCAGTTCTTGAGTCCACTTGGAGATCCTTGCTTCCACATGGAGATCAAGTACCTCTTACTCATCATAGGGCGAATTCCTTGAACCAAGTGTCAGTTTGGAAGCTTCCTGGGCAGTTGACACCTTGCAGAATGACTGTGCCACTTGGCCAATCTCGCCCAGCGCAGGTAGCCTTCATTGGTTTTGACTTTCAGCGCAGGTACAAGGAGGAGCAGTTGACATTCAGCGCAGATGCTCAGTGGAGCAGCTGACATGATCCAAAAATAGCCTGTTTTTGAGTGTTTTCAGGTGGAGAACTGATAGGAAGTGCTGTGGTTTGCTGACCTTGTTCCTCTAGGGGTAAGAACAACATGTTTAGGGACTGAGGATCCCTGTAATTATTGACATTTCATGCTCCATGCTGCGAGGCACAAAAATGTCTATAACAGTTGCCCCCTAAAGTATGAGGCCGTTTATCGGGTGAAATGCTTTATCCAGAGGGTCCGAAGTTCATTCAAGTGCTGAGAGGTGCCCTGTAATACAATACAATACAATACATTATTTTTCATTCTGTTTTCATGATCTAGCTGAGGCGGGCATTCCCATGCTCAGCTTTATAAATACATTTTGGTACATAGAACAGACGATCGTCTGATGGTAGACTGATAATTCTCTGCTGAAATTATCATCCTTTGAGTAGGATGATCATCTGCTGCAATGATGTACATGACAAATGCTTTTATATTTCCTGAATATGTATCGCAACCCGGATGGATGAAACTAGATCCGGGGTCTTCAAACTCGTTCGATCTTCACTCTAAGTACAAGTCGATCCATGTGAGAATTTCGCTGAAGTCGAACATGGAAAGACATCGCTTGATTACCGGTCAATGATGAAAACCATTAACAAGCGCGAGAGGAATCACCGATAATGATAATGACCCTCAAGGTACTGCAGTACAATTCACGTGGCGTGAATAAAGGACTTGGCGTCGAACGCCACGCAAAATCTTCTGGTCGAAGGTCATTGATGTATACCTGTCGCCGGAAGTGAGAAACTTGCCATTGAGGCATGCAAGCTTCAAAGTACTGATGGGGTTGTTCCTAGATCAACTTCTTGGATAATGAGCTGAAGTCGACAAGAAGCGATCCGTCAAAGGAGGGCCTTAATGAATCCCACATCAATGACACGAACGGAGCTAATGATTTTAGTGGAGGTGAAAACAAACTGTGACATATGATTCAGGGTGGCGATCATGAATGGATGAAGGATAATGTATGGCAGTGGATGGGACACGGTTGACACTTTCAGAATGACCTCTCTTGAACATATAACGACACTGATGCGATGGATCGGTAGCATTACCCCAAAATGTGGATGGTTTGGCGAAGACCATGGTGATGAGACCGGTGAATGAAACAACCCAACCCGATGTGGTACGGAAGAAAAGTGTCATGTTCAAGAGCGACTTGCTACCATTAAGCTTTGATGTTCTCCCAATTTTTCCCCAGTCATTTCTGACCAGTACCTCTTTATTTTTGTCAAGCTTGAGGAGGATAACATATGCTTGTTCTATAACCTGCCCTTCGGGCAAGCCCATCGCTATGATTTAACGAGCTTAGCGATAGGGAAACTCGTTCTCGTCTAAAGACAAGTTTGTCGCTATTTAATCATTTTAACGAGTCTAACGACAAGGAAAATCGGTCCTTTTCATTTTTAGAGAGTCTGAAAAGGTACAGAAAGTTAACTCCATAATTCCTTTTTCGTCATCTAATCCCTTAAGTCCGAAAAAGTATAAAACAATACAGAAGGGATGGGTGTTCGGTACTTTTAACGAGCCGAACAAGACAAGCGCTCGATCTTTTTGTGTAATAATCCCTCAGGTCCAAAAAGATTAAAGTCTAAAAGAGGGATAGCTCTTCTGGTCCCTTTAACGAGCTGGAAGGCCAGAACTCGGCAAACTTTTCATATTTTACGAGTCAGAAAAGAGCTCAAAGATGACTCGTCTTTTGAGGAACGAGTGATAAACAGGATAGCAACTGATTCCAGGTACAAGTTGGAATTTTCCAATCACGGCAGTGTCACAAGGATGGCTAGGTGAAATCACTCTTCGCAGATGTTCCTCAAAATGGGTAAACACACAAATGGAAGTGAATGATCGGCCAAATGACGGTGGAAGTGACGGTGCACAAACACGACCAAGGCTTTTATGGCTGATGAATTTACGATCTCAGAAGGTTATTTACCGGGATAGGTTCTTTTTTTAGATAAAAATGAGCTTAAACTCTGGAGGGAACATTGCTCACTGCTTTTATTTATTTTTTAACGAGCATGAAGACCGCGGTAAAACTGCTCGGATCTTGCGTTTATTTTTTAACGAGCATGAACCATGTGCTAAAACTGCTCGATATACCAGTCATAAGATAAGAATGCCTCCTCTAAGGATCCATTTTTTATAGAGCTTGCGCCTTACCACAGCTATGCTCCAACTCATCCTCCCTTTATGTAAGTTCCGAAAACGGTTAATCTTAAAACCAGATAAATAACCGCCCCTAGCTTGCACTCCAAAAGGTTTGCATGCCCCCAGGTATAGGGTAGGATTTCAAGGCTGCCCCTCCTCTCCCCCACCTCTGCTTTTCTTTGGGTGTTCACAGTTACTTGTCATCTTGCCAATCTAATGTTAACGATACTAGTCTTCTCGTTATTTTAAGGGGTCTTACGCGGTACTTGTCTTCCCGTCGGCCCAACTTTTAACGAACAGCTATTCGTGACAAGAGAAGAACACTACTCAAAGACAAAACATTGGTATTATTGAGGGAGGCTTGCCTCTTTCTTATTATCCGAAGAGGGTTCTATTTGCTGCCGCAAATCAATCTCTTTCTTCGGCGATGTCTATCATTAGGTTACTCAAAGATGGTTACCCTATGTCACAACAATAGAATCTCTTTCTTTGGAGGCTGCCCCTACTTATCCTTCAAAACATTTGTTTTAATGGGTGAGGCTTGCTTTTCCCCAAAGATGGTTACTGCTTGTTGCAATAAGGGAATTCCTACTTGGGCATTGCCCACTTCTTTAGACAAAGGTGAATGACTCTTTTGCCAAACACATAACTTTAACAAAAGAATATTATTCCAGAACAACCCCTCTTCCATCCACGGACGGGGTACGGACTAGTCATATTCTTCTGCGGAAATTCTACCTTATACCCAGGGTTTCTTCTGCCCGAAGCAGACCAGGGTGCATGCCCCCTGGGTTCCAGTCCCTCTCTCCGAATCACTCACATTCATCGGGAAGGAGGACTGGGGGTGGAGGCATATCTTGAGTGAACAGACCATTTAGGATTGGTATTTGACTATTTGCGATGCGAGATCCCGGAAATGAAAGTTGGTCTACGAGCTTGACCACCCTCCCTTCGGGTGGAAAACACATTACTCTAAAGAGTGAGGAGACTATCGCTCCCATGCAATAAATATAGTCACGTCCAAGGAGTAGGTTATAATCCAAGGGTCCTTGGACGACCATCACGTTCAAATTAACGGTCTTCCCTTTCAATGTAACAGGCACATTGGGGAGGATTCCTAATGGTCGACTGGTTCCTTTATCAAAACCTGAGAGATTTCTTAACTCAGGTAAACGCGCCGGGGAACCCAGTGCTTTCCAAGCAACAGAGGAAAGGATACTCACAGACGCCCCTTCATCAATGATAGTACCAGCCATAATCATTCTATAGATCTGGACAATGATTCTGAACGGTATACTGGCTGGTAACCGGGGTCTGCCTAGTTGATTCCAATCAAAGGATACAAACAGGTTGCTTGGTGGTGGGACCGAATACACGGCCGGGTATGACCCTGATGATGTTCCTTCCTGCGATAAAGGAATGGGCGCATTGCCCTGACGCTCATCAGAGTCGGTGCTAATGAAAAGAACCTGGATGGTGTCATCCTTATTCTCTTCAGTGAGGGTGTCGCATGAAGATGACTCTTCGGCGACGGTGTCATTTGAAGATGAAACTTCTGAAGGTAGAACCGGGTCAATTGCCGTATCGACCTTTGGACTTTCATCCGGTCTGGATTCAGTAGGTTCATTTTCAGTGACTGACGCTTCAGCCGACCACTTGAGCAGGCCAGCTGTATTTTCAACCAACGAAGGACTTGGCACGAGTTTTTTGTATCCAGGAGGAAGTTTTACCGGTGAAACCGGACGATCTTCCAAAACTCTCTTCGCTTCGTCTAAGAAGGGACAACGGTGGATGGCATGACTGCCTTCACACAACTTACAGGGGAATCTTACTCCCCCTTTTTGTCTTGATCCTTCACTTTCGCTGGTTGACGGAAAGCAATCAACCTGATTGTCAAGGTTGATGCCCCCGAATTGTGCAGACGAGGGGACCAGTCCCTTAGTATCCGGGGAATACAGGGACAATCTCTGTGGAAATGGTCTCCTCTACATATGACACATGGCGATTTAGGCCCGGTCTGTGCAGTGGGTGGGTTTTTGTCAGATGTCTTTTGCTTGCCCCCAGTCGCCTTAGGCTCCTTCTTCTTCTTTTCTTTCTTCTTCTTTTCCTTCTTCTCCTTGGGAGGCTGACTTTTGCCGGCTCTACCTTGCGAAGACGAAGGATCGGAGGAAGAACTTTTGGAAGTAGAAGGCTGGTGGGCAGCTCTAGACTGATCTAACTGTTGACTCGATTGATCAGGAACCATGGTGGCCTGAACTACATTGGTTGCAAACAGCCAAACTGGCAGGCCTATTGTCAGTCCTGGAAGCGACAATGTGGCCATATGGGGCGCGCCAACTTCTCCCCAAGAGGAGAAAGGACTAGGACTTCCATCTTGTGGACTTCCTTGGTTGGGGCATTCCATGTTCTCAACTTACAGATCAACGCGGGAATAAGAGGTGATTATGTTCCGTTTAAAATGAATTTTATAACGACGCTTTATTAGACACAACTTTGCTTTTTCATGTTTTAAGAGTCGAGAAAAAGCTAAAGATGACTCTAGTCGCCTTCGATGTATTAACGAGCCCGAAGTGACAAATGCTCGGTTGGACTTTTTCAGTTATAGAGTTTGAAAAAAGCCAAAAGAAACTGCTCTGGAGATCTAGGCAGAGGGTGTGCCAAACCTTTCGCGAAACCACAGAATACGTTTTACGGTACGGGTGGTCAATCTTCGTGAATGCTGTGTTCACTGCATCGCGATTAGTAGGGCGGCCGACACGGCTTCCTAAGGATAAAGGCTTTATTCCTATAGGGGTCTCCCAATATACTCGACGGTACGCAGGAGCACAAGTCCGTATTGATACTTATCGCTTCACCGTGGAGGAATCACCCAACCACTCAACGCTAAGATATCACGTTTAACGACGCCGGAACACGTCTCTAGCTTAGACCTCTATGTGTTTGCGTTATGTTTCAATGCGTTGCTATGTAAATTCAATTCATTTTAATGTTGATCTTGCTTAGCAGTTTGCCTTTAAGGATCACCACGAGATGTATATATACAACTTCCTAAATGCAATCTAAGATGAGAAGCAAAACTTTTCAATCTTTCAACTTTGAAAACCTTAATCTACTGAGGGAAAAGAAAGACATCAACTTTTCACACAGATCATAGAACACACACTAAATGCACTTTTTCCTAAATCAACATGCAAACTGTCAATAATGCACATGCACAATGCAGATATTTCTTTTCTTTATCCTTAATGTTGATGTAAGACAAAAAGGAAACTGTTGTATAACTTTGAATCTAATTTCAAGCGAAAGTAAACAAGCTTGTCCAAAATCAAAAGACACCTTAAGATCGACTTGTTTAGACACTGGAAATGTATAGATTCAAACCACAAAATGAAAAACAAACAAACTCAAACAGCCATGAACAGTAATAAAACTAGCTCTTAAGATCACAAAGACACTTTTACAATTCAGGATCTAAGAGGCCACAGCTATACTGGTTTGCTTTTCACAATGGGAAACTGTAACTGAAACAAGAAATACTGAAAGAACAATCACAGTTTCATCACACAACTGAGGCGGAATAATGTCAAGGAAAGTTGGTTTACAGCAAGTACAAATGACAAGCAATCAGTAGCAAAATAACAGTGAAAACAGGGCCAAGACTCAGTGGGAAACCTCAGGAAGACATAGCCTAACTGGTTCAGCGCAGGCTCTGGTCTGTCAAACTGACTCTCAGCGCAGTTACCGAAGGGAGTACCTGTGCTGAAATGCAGACTGCCTTTGGACAGCCTGCACTGAGACACGAGAGTTGTGTTTACAAGGGTTTCCGGGTCATAAAAAGCTCAAAAATTCACTGTTTTTGCTGAAATAAAAAGCTATAGGTCAAGTACGAGCTAAGGGATGATCAAGAGGATGAAAAGCTATCACAAAGAGCACAAGAGTCTTTGTGGATCAGCTCTTCAAATCATAAACTTGCTCAGAAACTGAGCCAGAGCAGCTGCCCTCTACTTTGCAATTGAAGGACTCAATTGCAGTTCGATTTGGTGCTCTCCTTGTTTATGAGATGAATAGCAAGAAACACAATAAACCAACAAGATACTAGTTTCCCCAGCGGAGTCGCCAGTTTGTTGTGGGGAAAAGTATCCGACTCGGAATGACCCTATCCCTACTCTAAGGGTGATAGTTCCTTAGCAACAACTGAAAGTAAAGCTTTGATATTTTTCCTTTATGAAAGTACAGAGAAGGAAGAAAAGATTGACCAACCGATGTCTTTCGCTTTTGTCGATCCTGTCTTCTCTCTTTGCCTCTTGTTCCCAGCTCCTTGCTCCCTTTGCCGGCCCAGCTACACAAAGATCCTGCAAAAACAAGAGAGGGAAACTACAAGAAACATGTACTCATAACTGATGCATGGATTAGAATGAATCAAATATACAGATAAAAACAATACATCATTGCAATACAAGTATATAGGAGAACATCAAAGCTTTATTGATAGAAGAAAAAGGTTCTGAGAAGGTTACAACCATAAATGGCTCCAATCCAGCAGCACCTCCCCAGCAGCAAGAAATCTCCTCTTCTCCTCTATAAAAGCAATCACCCAATAGCTCTAACTGTAAACCAACAGCACTTCCTTGCTTTGCACAAAATTCCAGCCTCCCTAGACCTCATAGAAGAGCTCTATATATAGGAGATTTGGAGAAAGGATGAGTCAGCTTGAGACTGACCTAAAGCTGCCTTGTGTCCTCTCCCTCTTCAGTTAAACTTCAGTTCTTGAGTCCACTTGGAGATCCTTGCTTCCACATGGAGATCAAGTACCTCTTACTCATCATAGGGCGAATTCCTTGAACCAAGTGTCAGTTTGGAAGCTTCTTGGGTAGTTGACACCTTGCAGAATGACTGTGCCACTTGGCCAATCTCGCCCAGCGCAGGTAGCCTTCATTGGTTTTGACTTTCAGCGCAGGTACAAGGAGGAGCAGTTGACATTCAGCGCAGATGCTCAGTGGAGCGGCTGACATGATCCAAAAATAGCCTGTTTTTGAGTGTTTTCAGGTGGAGAACTGATAGGAAGTACTGTGGTTTGCTGACCTTGTTCCTCTAGGGGTAAGAACAACATGTTTAGGGACTGAGGATCCCTGTAATTATTGACATTTCATGCTCCATACTGCGAGGCACAAAAATGTCTATAACAGTTGCCCCCTAAAGTATGAGGCCGTTTATCGGGTGAAATGCTTTATCCAGAGGGTCCGAAGTTCATTCAAGTGCTGAGAGGTGCCCTGTAATACAATACAATACAATACATTATTTTTCATTCTGTTTTCATGATCTAGCTGAGGCGGGCATTCCCATGCTCAGCTTTATAAATACATTTTGGTACATAGAACAGACGATCGTCTGATGGTAGACTGATAATTCTCTGCTGAAATTATCATCCTTTGAGTAGGATGATCATCTGCTGCAATGATGTACATGGCAAATGCTTTTATATTCCCTGAATATGTATCGCAGCCCGGATGGATGAAACTAGATCCGGGGTCTTCAAACTCGTTCGATCTTCACTCTAAGTACAAGTCGATCCATGTGAGAATTTTGCTGAAGTCGAACATGGAAAGACATCGCTTGATTACCGGTCAATGATGAAAACCATTAACAAGCGCGAGAGGAATCACCGATAATGATAATGACCCTCAAGGTACTGCAGTACAATTCACGTGGCGTGAATAAAGGACTTGGCGTCGAACGCCACGCAAAATCTTCTGGTCGAAGGTCATTGATGTATACCTGTCGCCGGAAGTGAGAAACTTGCCATTGAGGCATGCAAGCTTCAAAGTACTGATGGGGTTGTTCCTAGATCAACTTCTTGGATAATGAGCTGAAGTCGACAAGAAGCGATCCGTTAAAGGAGGGCCTTAATGAATCCCACATCAATGACATGGAACGGAGCTAATGATTTTAGTGGAGGTGAAAACAAACTGTGACATATGATTCAGGGTGGCGATCATGAATGGATGAAGGATAATGTATGGCAGTGGATGGGACACGGTTGACACTTTCAGAATGACCTCTCTTCAACATATAACGACACTGATGCGATGGATCGGTAGCATTACCCCAAAATGTGGATGGTTTGGCGAAGACCATGGTGATGAGACCGGTGAATGAAACAACCCAACTCGATGTGGTACGGAAGAAAAGTGTCATGTTCAAGAGCGACTTGCTACCATTAAGCTTTGATGTTCTCCCAATTTTTCCCCAGTCATTTCTGACCAGTACCTCTTTATTTTTGTCAAGCTTGAGGAGGATAACATATGCTTGTTCTATAACCTGCCCTTCGGGCAAGCCCATCGCTATGATTTAACGAGCTTAGCGATAGGGAAACTCGTTCTCGTCTAAAGAAAAGTTTGTCGCTATTTAATCTTTTTAACGAGTCTAACGACAAGGAAAAATCGGTCCTTTTCATTTTTAGAGAGTCTGAAAAGGTACAGAAAGTTAACTCCATAATTCCTTTTTCGTCATCTAATCCCTTAAGTCCGAAAAAGTATAAAACAATACAGAAGGGATGGGTGTTCGGTACTTTTAACGAGCCGAACAAGACAAGCGCTCGATCTTTTTGTGTAATAATCCCTCAGGTCCAAAAAGATTAAAGTCTAAAAGAGGGATAGCTCTTCTGGTCCCTTTAACGAGCTGGAAGGCCAGAACTCGGCAAACTTTTCATATTTTACGAGTCAGAAAAGAGCTCAAAGATGACTCGTCTTTTGAGGAACGAGTGATAAACAAGGATAGCAACTGATTCCAGGTACAAGTTGGAATTTTCCAATCACGGTAGTGTCACAAGGATGGCTAGGTGAAATCACTCTTCGCAGATGTTCCTCAAAATGGGTAAACACACAAATGGAAGTGAATGATCGGCCAAATGACGGTGGAAGTGACGGTGCACAAACACGACCAAGGCTTTTATGGCTGATGAATTTACGATCTCAGAAGGTTATTTACCGGGATAGGTTCTTTTTTTAGATAACAATGAGCTTAAACTCTGGAGGGAACATTGCTCACTGCTTTTATTTATTTTTTAACGAGCATGAAGACCGCGTTAAAACTGCTCGGATCTTGCGTTTATTTTTTAACGAGCATGAACCATGTGCTAAAACTGCTCGATATACCAGTCATAAGATAAGAATGCCTCCTCTAAGGATCCATTTTTTATAGAGCTTGCGCCTTACCACAGCTATGCTCCAACTCATCCTCCCTTTATGTAAGTTCCGAAAACGGTTAATCTTAAAACCAGATAAATAACCGCCCCTAGCTTGCACTCCAAAGGTTTGCATGCCCCCAGGTATAGGGTAGGATTTCGAGGCTGCCCCTCCTCTCCCCCACCTCTGCTTTTCTTTGGGTGTTCACAGTTACTTGTCATCTTGCCAATCTAATGTTAACGATACTAGTCTTCTCGTTATTTTAAGGGGTCTTACGCGGTACTTGTCTTCCCGTCGGCCCAACTTTTAACGAACAGCTATTCGTGACAAGAGAAGAACACTACTCAAAGACAAAACATTGGTATTATTGAGGGAGGCTTGCCTCTTTCTTATTATCCGAAGAGGGTTCTATTTGCTGCCGCAAATCAATCTCTTTCTTCGGCGATGTCTATCATTAGGTTACTTAAAGATGGTTACCCTATGTCACAACAATAGAATCTCTTTCTTTGGAGGCTGCCCCTACTTATCCTTCAAAACATTTGTTTTAATGGGTGAGGCTTGCTTTTCCCCAAAGATGGTTACTGCTTGTTGCAATAAGGGAATTCCTACTTGGGCATTGCCCACTTCTTTAGACAAAGGTGAATGACTCTTTTGCCAAACACATAACTTTAACAAAAGAATATTATTCCAGAACAACCCCTCTTCCATCCACGGACGGGGTACGGACTAGTCATATTCTTCTGCGGAAATTCTACCTTATACCCAGGGTTTCTTCTGCCCGAAGCAGACCAGGGTGCATGCCCCCTGGGTTCCAGTCCCTCTCTCCGAATCACTCACATTCATCAGGAAGGAGGACTGGGGGTGGAGCATATCTTGAGTGAACAGACCATTTAGGATTGGTATTTGACTATTTGCGATGCGAGATCCCGGAAATGAAAGTTGGTCTACAAGCTTGACCACCCTCCCTTCGTGTGGAAAACACATTACTCTAAAGAGTGAGGAGACTATCGCTCCCATGCAATAAATATAGTCACGTCCAAGGAGTAGGTTATAATCCAAGGGTCCTTGGACGACCATCACGTTCAAATTAACGGTCTTCCCTTTCAATGTAACAGGCACATTGGGGAGGATTCCTAATGGTCGACTGGTTCCTTTATCAAAACCTGAGAGATTTCTTAACTCAGGTAAAAGCGCCGGGGAACCCAGTGCTTTCCAAGCAACAAAGGAAAGGATACTGTCAAGACAATCCTTCATCAAATGATAATACCAGGATAATCATTTACAGTTCTGACAAGAATCAGTTGAAACGTAAAAGGGCTAGTAACCGGTTCAGCCTAGGCTTCTGGTCTGTCAAACTGACTCTCAGCGCAGTTCCCGAAGGGAGTACCTGCGCTGAAATGCAGACTGCCTTTGGACACCCTGCACTGAGACACGAGAGTTGTGTTTACAAGGGTTTCCGGGTCATAAAAAGCTCAAAAATTCACTGTTTTTGCTGAAATAAAAAGCTATAGGTCAAGTACGAGCTAAGGGATGATCAAGAGGATGAAAATCTATCACAAAGAGCACAAGAGTCTTTGTGGATCAGCTCTTCAAATCATAAACTTGCTCAGAAACTGAGCCAGAGCAGCTGCCCTCTACTTTGCAATTGAAGGACTCAATTGCAGTTCGATTTGGTGCTCTCCTTGTTTATGAGATGAATAGCAAGAAACACAATAAACCAACAAGATACTAGTTTCCCCAGCGGAGTCGCCAGTTTGTTGTGGGGAAAAGTATCCGACTCGGAATGACCCTATCCCTACTCTAAGGGTGATAGTTCCTTAGCAACAACTGAAAGTAAAGCTTTGATATTTTTCCTTTATGAAAGTACAGAGAAGGAAGAAAAGATTGACCAACCGATGTCTTTCGCTTTTGTCGATCCTGTCTTCTCTCTTTGCCTCTTGTTCCCAGCTCCTTGCTCCCTTTGCCGGCCCAGCTACACAAAGATCCTGCAAAAACAAGAGAGGGAAACTACAAGAAACATGTACTCATAACTGATGCATGGATTAGAATGAATCAAATATACAGATAAAAACAATACATCATTGCAATACAAGTATATAGGAGAACATCAAAGCTTTATTGATAGAAGAAAAAGGTTCTGAGAAGGTTACAACCATAAATGGCTCCAATCCAGCAGCACCTCCCCAGCAGCAAGAAATCTCCTCTTCTCCTCTATAAAAGCAATCACCCAATAGCTCTAACTGTAAACCAACAACACTTCCTTGCTTTGCACAAAATTCCAGCCTCCCTAGACCTCATAGAAGAGCTCTATATATAGGAGATTTGGAGAAAGGATGAGTCAGCTTGAGACTGACCTAAAGCTGCCTTGTGTCCTCTCCCTCTTCAGTTAAACTTCAGTTCTTGAGTCCACTTGGAGATCCTTGCTTCCACATGGAGATCAAGTACCTCTTACTCATCATAGGGCGAATTCCTTGAACCAAGTGTCAGTTTGGAAGCTTCCTGGGCAGTTGACACCTTGCAGAATGACTGTGCCACTTGGCCAATCTCGCCCAGCGCAGGTAGCCTTCATTGGTTTTGACTTTCAGCGCAGGTACAAGGAGGAGCAGTTGACATTCAGCGCAGATGCTCAGTGGAGCAGCTGACATGATCCAAAAATAGCCTGTTTTTGAGTGTTTTCAGGTGGAGAACTGATAGGAAGTGCTGTGGTTTGCTGACCTTGTTCCTCTAGGGGTAAGAACAACATGTTTAGGGACTGAGGATCCCTGTAATTATTGACATTTCATGCTCCATGCTGCGAGGCACAAAAATTTCTATAACACTCTCGTCTTTCTTCTCATCCGCCATGGGAGGCTGTCGGGATTTGCAAGGCTGGTCTTGCAAAGGTTCAACCAGTTCAAGCCCTAACTCCTTATATCCCGACCTCGTTGGGGACATGCAAAGAAAAAAAGAAAAAAAGTAGACCGCTCTGATACCACTGATCCGGATTTAAATAGGAACGCAACAAATTACAGAGATAACCATATACACAAAGATGCATCGGAAATAATACATCATTTCATTAATGGAAAATACTGAAATATGCTTACAACCAGAAATGGAAATAAACTAGCTAGGGTGATGGTAGCTTATCTCTGAGAAGAGATGTGTTGGCTACATGCCTTTGAACTGTCTTACAATGAGGCTTGAAGGCCTATTTATTGTTGAGAAACAATGGAAAACCCTTAACATTCCAAAACCTAACCCTAGAAGATGAAACACCAAACTGTGGGCCCCGTTTGGGTAAATTGGTACATCAACTTCTCGGGGTCGTAACTTTGGCATATGATCTCCGTTTGACGCATACAATAGCTCGTTAGAAAGATCTATCCAAGCACTACCACTTTGGGAGACAACAACATGGGTCCATGGACCCATGTTGCCCCAGATTTCCCAAAAAACATCATTTAGGGCCTCAAAACGGCTCCGGAATTTCAGGACCCCAAAAACTGCTAAAAATAGTAAACCGTGCTACAATTTAGGAAACTAAAAAGACTGAAAGAGACAGTTGTGGGGGTCCAAATGGGATAGGTGGGTGGCCACCAACATCCACCTGGATCAATGACATGGTAAGGAGAATGAATAAACTGGTTGAATTACAGTAGATCAGAGAGTAGCTGGTTGAAAAGTCAAAAGTTCATCAGAAGAAAATCAAAGAAACCTTTGACGGGAAGGAAAAATTGGACAATTTCCAAGTTGGTGACTAGGTTCTCAAATGGGATGCATTCAAGGCAAAGAAAGGCAATCATGGTAAGTTTGACTCCTTATGGACAAGCCCATTTATCATCGCTCAAATTCAGCAGAACAATACCTTTCTTCTGCACAGTCTGGAAGGAGAAGATGTTTTTGGTGGCCCAATCAATGGGTGGTTCTTGAAACTTTATTACATTTAAGGCTTTAAAGCCTTGATATTGTAAATATTTTTTCCAATTTTTATTTTCTATGCAAAATAAACTCCATGCCCAATGGTACACTAGGAGATACATTTGATTTTGGTTTTTTCAGGAAAGGCATTGGTCTGCAGTTCTTGAAACCTCACAGGGAGACTTTCATCCCTAGAAGTAGCCAGTGTTAGCCTTGTTGGCATGTGGCCCAAAATGGATCCAAAAATGCTCTCTAAGTCTTCAAAAGCTTAAATATCATTCAAAAGATCAAAACAATCGCATGCTAAGAGCCCTTAGAATGGCTGAAAAACACTATCGGGAGGCTAAAACCAGAGAAAACCATGAAAGAACAGAGTATTGGAGGCATAGGCAGTGAAATGCACAGTAGCCATCATATCTGGCCGATCAACAGTCCAGATCTGATTGGCGGATCTCAATCGGCGATGACAATCAGTGATTGCAATTGGCAGTGGTAATTGGCGCGGACCATATAACAGTTGCGATGGCAACTGGTGGAGTCAATGTGGATTGTTGATCAGCGCATAGATCAACGACCCATGTTGCATCACAGGTTTGCTATCAGAGATTACAAAGAGTGTTTTCAAATGGCCCGAGGCATGAGTGACATGCGATTGTGATTGATCGCATATCTATATCGCATCGGCTACACAAGGGAGCGGGCATATACACATACTGCGATTCAATGAACTGGACTCGAAAGGGTTCTTGAAAGCCATTGTATATTATTTCAGATCCACCATAGGTCATTTTTACATTATTTTCACGATTTTTAATGAATTTCAAAATACAAAGGGAATCCTGGGAACAGTTCATTTGTGACTTGCGATAGCGATAAAAACGAACCTGATAGAGGAATAGTCCATGTTTAAGGACTTTTGAAGTCCGAAAGGAACAAAGTTTTGGCAGAATTTCACAGTAAAAAGTGTTTCTCTGTGTTAAACAGGAAGCGGTTGGTTCAGGTGTTTCAAAGGCTCGAGGCACTCTTACGCTTCAGAATAGGTGGCCACCTCTCCTTTCTGCATTAAGCAATGATTTATAATGCTAGAAGAGAGATTCGAGCAGACAGAGGTCGGGAGACAGAGGCTGGGAGATAGATGGCCAGAAGGGGAAAAAGCCACATTGCAACACCGTCAAACCAACAGAAACAGTCATGGAGCATTGCTGGCACGAGCGAGCCACCTGACAACAAGGAAAAATTACCGGAATTTAGTTACTATTGTTAGAAAAAGAAACCTCTGAGCTCATGCATGCCTAGTCATGGCATCAAGTTGTTATAAAGACAGAGAGGATTGATTAAGACACCTCGAGCCTTTGAGAGCTCAAGAACGTTGTAAAAAAAGCCTATAAATGGTTGAAAGTTAGAAATATGAAGGGTTCAACTTTTGGACACTGTGGAGACTATACTCCTCTAGCTTCTCATCTTCATTCCAACAATATAAGCTTCTTTTGCTGTAATATGTTCAATTCCCATTTTCTCTTTTGTTCTATGCTTGCACTTGAATGGGTTATTCATGTTTTCTTCTGTGTCTGATGCCAAATAACTGTCATCTTATCTTTGCATTGATAAATTAGATTTGCAAGTTTCATTTACTTCCTGTAGCTAGCCATTCATATGTGTTTATGTATGCATCTGCTGGTACAATCAATATTCTCCATCTATCCATTGAATCTATAAACTATTGAGCATTAGTGGACTAAAGCCTTGTAAAGCTGAGGGTGTTCATGCATGTATTGAGTGAAAATAGAGTTGAAACAGTCATCTGACTTGATCCAAACCATCATCCATTCCAATAGTTCATAGAACAAGATTGAAGATTATATGTTACCACGCATCTCTGAGGTACAACCTAGGAGAGCTTCATGGAGTGATAACATGTGGAAACCCATAAAGGGAGAAAACCACGGTCTTATTATTGTTGTGATGCAAAGGCAAGCTCATACTCCTTATTATATCTGATTTTCTCTAGGCCAAAACCTACAGGAGGCTACTACCTCCATTTTCTGTAAGCTGCAACATGCAAGGAAGCTCCAACTCCCATATGTTTTCTGTAGGCTACAACCCACAGGAGGCTCCTACCTCAACCATATCCAATTGGATATTTATCAAGATTCAACTTGAAAGGAAACTACCATCCCTTGATGCAAACAAGAAACAACAATGTGTTGGTTTACCTGGTCATAAATTCAGCATGTCTCCATCTTCATTTCTGCCTATTATTCCCTTCAAATCTGCATCACATCAATTCCATATGTTCCAGGTAAATAATTCTGAATAGTTCCATAAACTCTCTAACATTCTCCCATTCTCTAACATCACTTATGCCTTCCAAAATCACATATTTTATAGAGATAGTTTTTTGGTTGTTCGTATAACACATAGGAATATGAAGTGAATAGGCTTGAATATTTTCCTTCCACTCATTCATTTCCAAACTCTTCATATCTTGAATATTATAACAAAAAATATATAATTAATCCAATATTCATTTCACCCACATGTAATCATTAAATGATTCAACCTAATGCCAACATCAAATACCAATCTATTTCTCATTAATGGATCACACAAATCTTTGCCTTTGCATCACAATAACTAAGCTTAATAAACAATTTTACATCACAACAAATTATGTAATATAGTAACCTCTGCAACATTATCAAAACATTTAGTGTATCATAACTCTTCCTCCTTCTTCTTCTCCTTTGCCTTTTCTTACTACTTGTTGCTCCTTGTGCTACTGCTCCTACATCCCTTGATACTCCTTGTGCTGCTCCTTTGTTTGCTGCACACTTTCCATCAATGACAATATTGCCAACAATCTCCCCCTTTGGCATTGATGGTAATAAAAACTGATCCTGCCCCTTTTATCCTAAGAAGTGTCTTCCTTCCTATGATTACCTCCCCCTTTAACATCAATGGAAAGGTGTTATAGAAATATTTGGGGAATGCAACCCCAATTTTATATGTCCATAAACCAAGGGCTCTTTAGCCCCTAAAAGTGTTGTTTCATACCCTAAAGGATCATGGTCAACTGATTACATCATTTCCCAGAAGTTCCACCTGAAAAACCACTCAGACCTGGCCAAAACTGGACCATACTGACTGCTCCATGGTCAAGGTGCGATGCATACTGGCTACTACACTGGCCAGGTGTGATGCATACTGAAGAGGCCTTCTATAGGGTGTGATGAGCAAGAATGGACAAATGGCAGAGACAGTTTTGTTACAGGGAAAAGTGTCTACACAGAACTGCTTATCCCACTAAGGTGTGGTAGCTACCTTAGAAACAAACAAAGTAAAGCTACTTTTGTTTTTCTTTTATGAAATATAGATGAGAGAAGAAAAAAGAAGACCAACCTCTGTCTTCCGCTTATCTCCTAGTTCGATTCCTCTCTCTCTTGATAGTCTTTCGATACTTGCTCCCTTGTACGCCCAGCTTCACAGAGTACCTGTAGGATCACAATAGCATAACACTATACAAGAACATGGATCTATAATCATAAAAAATCTAGGATCATATATAAATTGACCATACAAATGCATAAAACATAAATGACACAAGAGTATGGAGGAAAACTTGAATAGCTTTTATTGATAATCAAGAAAGAGCCAAGGGAGTTACAACCAATGGTTCTGACCCAGCATCATCCTCTCAGCAAGTAAGCCCTTCTTCACCTCATACAAAGCTTAGATCACCCAACACTATGATGTTGTCTCAAGAAACCAACAGCAATTCCTTACAAGATGCAAAATTCCAGCCTTTGGATCTCTGGGATGAGGGATCCATATATAGATATCTATAAGGGAGATGAGTCAGCTTGTGATTTGATTAGTGTCTTCCCTCTGATAGTTCTTGCTTCCACTTGGAGATTGATGATCTCTTACTCATCCTTGGTCGAATTCAGAGAGGCAAGTGTCACAGGAGAAGTTTCTGGAAGATTCCATGCCTGTCCACCTCGCGGATTGACACTGCCATTTGTCACTTCTCACTCATCACACCCCGTAGAAGGGCTTTTTGAAATGCAACGCACCCACATAGTGTACTTAGGTGAGATGCAATGCACTTTGCCTATGGAGCAGCTGAAATGATCCTGTTTTGACCAGTTTTGAGCAGTTTTTCATGGAGAACTTCTGGGAGAAGCTGTAATCAGTTGACCTTGTTCCTTTAGGGGTTAGAACAACACTTTTAGGGACTTAGGAGACCTTGGTTTATGGACATTTCATGCTTGGGGTTGCAGTGCCCAAAAATGTCTATAAAAGTTGCCCCCTAAAGCATGATGTCGTTAATCTTTTGATGTCGGGTGAAATGCTTTTTTATGAGGATCTGAATTTCTTTCAAGCTGGGAGGAGACCTGTAATAAGATACAATACAATACATTATCTTCATAATATTTTCATGATCTAGCTGAGGCGGGCATTCCCATGCTCAACTTTATAAATTCATTTTCATGTACATAGGACAGACAATCGTCTGAGTGTAGACTGATGATTCTAGTAGAGCCATCATCCCTTTGATTGGATGATTATCTATGCAGCAATGATGTACATTTGATGTCTTTATTTTCCTGAATATATATCGCAGCTCGGATGGATGAAACTAGATCCGGGGTCTTCAATCTCGTTCGATCTTCACGCGAAGTACAAGTCTATCCATGTGAGAGATGTTCTGGAGTTGAACATGGAAAGACATCGCCTGATTACCAGCCAATGATGTATGCTGTTAACAGGCACGAGAGGAATCACTGATAATGATAATGACCCTCAAGGTACTGCAGTACAATTCACGTGATGTGAATAAAGTACTTAGCGTCGAACACCACGAAAATATTTCAGTCGAAGGCCATTGATGTAAACCTGTCGCCGGAAGTGAGAAACTTGCCATTGAGGCATGCAAGCTTCAAAGCACTGAACGGGGTGTTCCTAGATCGACTTCTTGGATAATGAGCTGATGTTGACAAGAAGCAATCCGTCACAGGAGGGCCTTAATAAATCCCACATCAATGACACGGAACGGAGTAAATGATTTTAATGGAGGTGAAAATGATCTGATGACATAAGGTTCAGGGTGGCGGTCATGAAAGAATGGAGTGTAAATGTATTGCAGTGGGTGAGACACAGGTGAATTCTCTGAATGACTTCTCTTGAACATATCGGCGACACTGACGTGATGGATTGGTAGCATTAACCCCAAATGTGGATGGTGTTATGGGACCATGGTGATGTGACCGGTGAATGAAACAACCCAACCCGACTTGGATGCAGAGTGAAAGTGTCATGTTCAAGAGCGACTTGCTACCAACAAAGTTTCTTCAAGTTTTCTTCCCAATTTTCCCCCAGTCATTGCTGACCAGTACCTCTTTATTTTTGTCAAGCTTGAGGAGGATAACATATGCTTGTTCTATAATTTTCCCTTCAAGCAAACCCATCGCTATGTTTTAACGAGCCTAGCAATAGTGAAACTCGTTCTTGTCTGCTATGGACAATTTTGTCGCTATTAAGTTTTAATGAGTTTAACGACAAAGATAACTCTGTCCTTTTCAATTTTAGAGAGTCTGAAAAGGGACGTAAAGGAAACTCCAAAATTCCTTTTTCGTCATCTAATCCCTTAAGTCCGAAAAATTATAAAACAATACAGAAGGGATGAATTTTCGATACTTTTAACGAGCCAAACAAAAAAAGCGCTCGATCTTTTTGTGTAATAATCCCTCAGGTCCAAAAAGATTAAAATCTAGAGGGGGGATAGCACTTCCGGTCCCTTTAACGAGTTGGAGAGGCCAATGGCTCAGCAATCTTTTCATATTTTACGAGTCAGTTGAAAAGAGCTTAAAGGAGACTCGTCTTTTGATGAACGAGTGATAAAATTAGGTAGTAGTTGATTCCAGGTAAGGTTTGGAATTTTCCAATCATGGCAGTGTTACAAGGATGGCTAGTGGGATCACTCTTCGCAGCTGTTCCTCAAAAGGGGTAAACAATCAAATGGAGGTGAATGATCAGCCAATACAGAGTGGAGGTGATGATGAGAACACGACCAAGGCTTTAAAGGCTGAAGTACTACATTCACGATGGTTATTTACTAGGAAATAGTTCATTTTTTAATGAGCTTAAATGTAGGGAGAAACATTTGCTCATGATTTATGTTTATTTTTTAACGAGCTTGAACTATGTGCTAAAACTGCTTGATTAATCCAGTCGTAAAATAAGAATGTCTCATATATGAAAATGGCAATTTCTAGAGTTTTTCCCCACATCCTTTCTTTATGCAAGTTAGGAAACGACCAATCCTACGAGTTTAAAGGGTTAGAGGACCTACAAATTTAAAAAATAAATAGTCGCTCTTTGCTTGCACGCTAAAAGGTTTGCATGCCCCCAGGTATAAAATAAAGTTTCACGGTCACCTTTCATTCTACCGACAAAAAATTTGTTTTATCAGGAAAGGTCTACCTCTTTCAGGTTACCAAAGATTGTTCTATTCACACCGCAAACAAAACACTTCTTTGGCGATGTCTACCGAAATAGACAAAGGTGAGACAATCCACTCACATAAATTTGATGAGGGAATCTTATTCCAGTCTAACCCCCTCTTCCAATCACGGACGGGGGTACAGTCCAGTCATATATCTCTCGCGGAAACCTACCCTATACCCGAAGTTTTCCTGCCGAAGCAAACCAGGGTGCATGCCCCTTGGGTTTCACTCATGTCCCCCGAATCACTCGCGCTCATCAGGTGGATGGAATGGGGATTGATGAGACATTCCTTGTGTGAAAAGACCATTTAGGGATGGTATGTGACTATTTGCTATGTGTGATCTGGGAAATGAAAGCTGGTCTACGAGCTTGACCACTCTTCCTTCGTGCGGAAAACACATTACTCTAAAGAGTGATGAGACAATCGCTCTCATGCAATAAATATAGTCTCGTCCAAGGAGTAGATTATAATCCAGGGGTCCTTGGACTACCATTACATTCATTTGAATGGTTTTCCCTCTCAATGTTATGGGCACATTGGGAAGGATCCCTAATGGTCGACTGGTTCCTTTGTCAAAGCCTGTTACTTTTCTCATCTCAGGCAAAAGCGATGGTGAACCAAGCGCTTTCCAAGCAGTCGAGGAAAGGATACTCATAGAAGCCCATTCATCTATGATGGTACCACCCATAACCATTCTATATATTTGAGCAATAATTCGGAATGGTACACTAGCCGGTAAACGGGGTCTGCCTAGTTGATTCCAGTCGAAGGAAACAACTAGGTTGCTTGGAGGTGGGACTGAATAGACGGCCGGGTACGACTTTGACGAACTTCCTTCCTGCGGTAAAGGAATGGGTAAATTGCCCCCATGTTCATCGGAGTCTGTGCTTACGAAAAGAATTTGGATGGTGTCATCCTTATTCTCTTCTGTGGCTGTATCATCTGAAGATGGAACCTCTGAAGGCAAGACCGGGTCAACTGCCACCTCGACCTTTTGAATTTTGTCTGGTATGGGTTCAGATGGTTTGTCTTCAATGATAGATGCTTCGGTCGACCACCTGGGCGGGTCAGCCGGATTTTCAACTAGTGATGGACTCGGCAAGAGTTTTTTATATCCAGGAGGAAGTCGTAACGGTGAAACCGGACGATCGTCCAAAACTCTTTTAGCCTTGTGTAAGAAGGGACAATGGTGGACGGCATGATCACCTTCGCATAGTTAACAAGGAAATCTATATTTTCCTTTTTGTCCTGGGGCTTCACTTTCACTAGTCAACGGTGTGTTTTCAACATGATCATCAGAGGTTGACGACACCGGGTTGTGCAAACAAGGAGACCAGTCCCTTAAGATCCGAGGGATGCAAGGACAATCTCTATGATAATGGTCTCCTTTGCAAATGACACATGGCGATTTAGGCCTGGTCGGTGCAGTGTGTGGATTTTCTCTAGATGACGCTTGGTTGCCCCCTTTCGCTTTTGGCTCCTTCTTTTCTTCTCTTTCTTCTTCTTTTCCTTCTTCTTCTTGGGTACTTGATTTTTGGCTTTACCAACCCCATCAAGCAAAGAGGAAGGAGGAGAGGAAGAATTGGAGGAAGTAGAAGGTTGGTGGGTAACTTTGGATTCGTCTAGTTGCTGAATCGATTGTTTAGGAATTGTGGTGTTCTGAACGACAGAGGTTGAGAAGAGCCATACGGGCAAGCTGATTGTCAATCCTGGAAGTGACAATGTGGCCATATGGGCTGCACCAACATCTCCCCAAGAGGAGAAGGGACTAGGATTTCCTCCAAGGGGAATTCCTTGGTTGGTGGGTTCCATTTTCTCAACCTAAGATCAATGTAGGAAAGGGTGATGATTATTCTGTTTAAAATAAATTTTAGACGCTTTGACACAACTTGTTTTTTCAATTTTAAAGAGTCGAGAAAAAACAAAAGATGACTCTAGTCGCCTTCGATTTTTAATGAGCCTGAAGTGACAAGTGCTCAGATGGACCTTTTCTGTTAAGGAGTCTAAAAAGGAACGAAAGGGAATGCTCTAGAAATCTAGGTAGAGGGATTACCAAACCAATCGCAAAACTGCAGAATACTTTTTACGGTACGACAGTCAATCTTCCCGAATGCAGTGTTCAGTGCATTGCAATCGATAGGGCGACATACATGGCTTCCTATGGATAAAGGTTTAAGCCTATTGTGGTCTCCCAAAATATACTCGATGGTACCTGGGAGCACAAGTCCGTACTGGCACTTATTGTCTCAAAGTGGAGGAATCACCCAACCATCAGTGAGAACAACAGTTACCAGGCTTTACGACGCCGGAATACATCTCTAGCCTAGACTCCTAGATGTTGTGCGTTAGGTTCCAAAGCATTGTTAGATTCATTAAATTTATTTTATAGTTGATCTTGCTTAAGAAATTTGCCTTTTGGGTTCACCACGAGATGTAGATGTAAAATTCCTAAAATGCAATCTAAGATGATAAACAATCTTTTATCTTCTTTGTGCAATGAAAATCTTAGCTACTAAGGAAAGAGAGACATTATTCTTTCACAAAGAGCAAAAAGCACACACTAAATGCACTATCCTAAATCAAACCAATCAAACAGTCTAAATGCAAATGCACATGCATGTATTTGTTTTCGGCTTTCTTAGTATGTGAATGGTAAAAAGAAAGCTAATGCACATATATGAATTACTTTCCAAGTGACAATTACTAACAAGTTTCTTTTCAAAATAAAAAATGGAGACAATCACAACACTTTACGATTTGGAAATGAATAATTGCTTTCGACGCTAGAAAAACTACAAATTCAGACCAAATACAATAGTAACAGGGTAATCGACTATCAATAGCAACCAAACTCTTTCCTATGACTGAAAACGACACTTGCGACACTTTCAAATCAAAGGACGACAGTACAATTATGTTACTTTTTGCAAAGGAGAACTGAAAATGACTCAACAAATACACAAAAACATTTATAGTTCTTTGCACATTGGAGGAGGAATAACAACAAGGAAAAGGGGTTTCAAACAGAGATATACTGATTACAGGCAACAAAATTCATGAATAGAACTGAAAAGAATGAATCACAGAAACCAAAACTGAACAATGCCTAGTCTTATTAGCGCACCTGTAACACAGTGAACGTGAAATGCAGCACACCTACTACACTCGGGAAGTGCACTAAATTTCAGATTCACAGAACAGAACCTACGCTGGGCTAGAGACGAGACTTTGCTTGGGTTCCGGGTCACAGTTTGCAGTTTAGTTCATGGGTTTTGGCTGAGCAAATGGTAATCAGTGAAGCAACAATCAGGGGTAGATCTAAGGAGGTTACTAGAGCTACCACAAGGGGCAATTAGAGAGTTTGTAAATTAGTTGTTTAATTTATAAACAAAACCCGGAGATTGACTAAAGCGGCATTTATATACTTTGAATTTGCATAGCAAATGCAGTTCGAAAGCTACCTGGCTCGACTTCAGGCTCCGTCTGTAAGTTTATAAAATAAACAACAAGGAAGATAAACAAACAACCTAATTCGTCCCCAGCGGAGTCGCCATTTTGTTATAGGGAAAAGTGTCTACACAGAACTGCTTATCCCACTAAGGTGTGGTAGCTACCTTAGAAACAAACGAAGTAAAGCTACTTTCGTTTCTCCTTTATGAAATATAGATGAGAGAAGAACAAAGAAGACCAACCTCTATCTTGCGCTTATCTCCTAGTTTGATTCCTCTCTCTCTTGATAGTCTTTCGCTACTTGCTCCCTTGTACGCCCAGCTTCACAAAGTACCTGTAGGATCACAGTAGCATAACATTATACAAGAACATGGATATATAATCATAAACAATCTAGGATGAGATATAAATTGACCATACAAATGCATAAAACATAAATGACACAAGAGTATGGAGGAAAACTTGAATAGCTTTTATTGATAATCAAGAAAGAGCCAAGGGAGTTACAACTAGTGGTTCTGACCTAGCATCATCCTCTCAGCAAGTAAGCCCTTCTTCACCTCATACAAAGCTTAGATCACCCAACACTATGATGTTGTCTCAAGAAACCAACAAGAATTCCTTACAAGATGCAAAATTCCAGCCTCTGGATCTCTGGGATGAGGGATCCATATATAGATATCTGTAAGGGAGATGAGTCAGCTTGTGATTTGATTAGTGTCTTCCCTCTGATAGTTCTTGCTTCCACTTGGAGATTGATGATCTCTTACTCATCCTTGGTCGAATTCAGAGAGGCAAGTGTCACAGGAGAAGTTTCTGGAAGATTCCATGCCTCTCCACCTAGCGGATTGACACTGCCATTTGTCACTTCTCACCCATCGCACCCCATAGAAGGGATTTTTGAAATACAATGCACCCACATAGTGTACTTAGGTGAGATGCAACACACTTTGCCTATGGAGCAGCTGAAATGATCCTGTTTTGACCAGTTTTGAGCAGTTTTTCATGGAGAACTTCTGGGAGAAGTTGTAATCAGTTGACCTTGTTCCTTTAGGGTTTAGAACAACACTTTTAGGGACTTAGGAGCCCTTGGTTTATGGACATTTCATGCTTGGGGTTGCAGTGCCCAAAAATGTCTATAACAAGTTTGCTCTGTGGAAGCTCTTGGAATCTTCTAGAAACTGCTCCCATGACAATTGCCTCTCTGAATTCGCCAAGGGATGAGTAAGAGATCAATGAAATCTCCGAGTGGAACCAAGAACTATCAGTGGAATGACACTAATAAAAAACCAAGAGTTGACTCACACCCTTGCAAGACATTTATAAATGGATCCCTCGTCTGAGAGATCTAGAGGCTGGAATCTTGTAATTTGTAAGGAAGTGCTGTTGGTTTATCTTTGAGAAGAGATATTGTATTGTTGGGTGATCTCGCTTTTCATGAGGTGAAGAGGGATTTGATGCTGGGAGGATGATGCTGGATTAGACATCTAGGTTGTAATACTCTCTTATACTATTAATAAAGTTCTTTGAGTTTTCCTCCATATAATCGTGTATTTGTGAATCTTGTTATTTGTGAATGCAATTGTATGGTCAATGAATTTCTGATTCTGCATTGTTTATGATATTATAGATGGAGATGCTTTGATGGTGTTTTGTTACTTTGACTCTACAGGTATTCTCTAAAGCGGGACAAGTAGGAGAGGAGTTGCAAACTCTATCAAGGGAGAGACAAATCAAGCAAGGAGCCAAGTGGAAGATACAGGTTGGTCCCCTTTGCTTCTCTCTTATCTATGATACATAAAGGAAATTGCAAATTGCTTTGATTGTTTGTTTCTAAGAAAGCTACCTATCTTAGTGGGACTAGCAGATCGAAAAGACACTAGTTTTCCTAGAAACAAAATGGTGACTCCACTAGGGATCAAATAGTTTGTTTTTTTATTATTGTTGTTCGCTTTATAAACTACAGACGGAGCCCGAAGTTACCCAGATAGCCTTCGAAATGCTTTTGATATGCAATTGCAAAGTAGATGAATGCTGCTTGAGTCAATCAACAGGTTGGTTTGAACATCTAGCTTACAAGCATTCTAAGTGCCCTTGTGGTAGCTCAGTATCCTCCTAAGATCATATCCCTGTACTTTGTTCTTTACTGTTCATAATAGCTCAGCCTAAATCCCTGAACTCAGCTGCAAATTTGACCAAGAACCTAACTCAATTTTGCTCCTTGGCCCATTGCACTATCTGTAACTGGAAACTAGTATGCATCACACCTCTTGTGTGTAGCAGGTGAGATGCATCCCTATTTCTGAGAAGCACAGGTGCGATGACTGAGTGATCTCATTTCTCTCTTTAAAATTTGGTTTTTTTATCCTTGTTTTCAGCTCTATTTGATTGTATTGCTGCTTATGATTAGTATCTCATTGCTGAAGCCTCCTTCCTTTACATTTTTCAGCCTCCATTGATTAGGATTAGTAAATGATTTTAATGTATTTGTCCATCATTTACAATCCTTCATTAAAAAGTAGCTTAAATCGAACTGTCGTTTTGATGCAAAAAAGTGTCGTAACTGTCATTTTGAGTCAAAAAGAAGAGTGTCGTAAAGTCTTCCTCCTCTAGATAGTTGATTGTACTTTTTTTCATGTATTTGATTTGAATTGTTAATATTTGAAGTGTCGAAAGTAGTTTTCTATTCGAAATCGAAAAGTGTCGTTTAGTCTTCCTTTCGTTTTGAAAAGAAATTGTCGAAATGTCGCTTTGAAGAAAATAGTTTAGATCTATACTTAGTTTTCCTTTTTGGCATTCTCACATTAAGGAAATGAAAAACAAATACATGCATTTGCATTTGCATTTAGACTGTGTGTGAAAATGATTTAGGAAAAGTGCATTTAGTGTGTTCTCTTTGCTCTTTGTTGAAAGAATCGTAATTTTCTTTCCTTAGTAGCTAGGATTTTCATTGCTAAAAGAAAATAAACGACTGTTTATCATTTTAGATTGCATATTTAGGAATTTTACATCTACATCATGTAGTGAACCTTGAAAGACAAACTTCTAAACAATATCAACTCTAAAATAAATCTCAATGAACATAAAAACGCTTTGGAAGCTAACGCAATACATCTAGAAGTCTAGGCTAGAGACATGTTCCGGCATCGTAAAAATTGGTAACTATCGTTTTCATCGAAGGTTTGGTGATTCCTCCTCTTTGATACAACAAGTGCAAGTACGGACTTGTGATCCCTGTATTGTCGAGTATATATTGGGAGACCATAATAGGTTGATATCCTTTATCCATAGGAAGCTGTGTCTGCCGCCATATCGATCGCAATGCACTAAACACAACATTCGGGAAGATTGACTGCCATACATAAGTCCTTGGTAATTTCTCTTTAATTTATCACCAAGGTGTATTTTGCAATTTTGCGATTGGTTTGGTAATTCCTCTGTCTATATTTCTAGAGTAGTCACTTTCATTCCTTTTCAACTCCTTAAAAGAAAAGGTCCATCTAAGCACTTGTCACTTTAGGCTCATTAAAAATCGAAGACGACTAGAGTCATATTTAGCTTTTTCTCGACTATTAAAAATTGAAAAAGCAAAGTTGTGTCAAAGCCTCATTAAAATTTATTTAAATTAGAATAACATCCCTATTCCTTTGTTGATATTAGGTTGAGATAATGGAGTCCACCAATTAGGGAACCCCTCTTGGGGGGAATCCTAATCCTTTCTCTTCTTGGGGAGATATTGGTGCTCCGTATATGGCTACATTGTCCCTTCCAGGAGTCACAATTGGCTTGCCAGTATGGCTATTCTCAACCTCTGTCGTTCAAAATACCATGATTCCTCAGCAATCGAATCAGCAACCAGATGATACTGAAGTTGTCCCTTCACCTTCTGTTATAGACATTTTTGTGCCTTACAGCTTTGAGCATGAAATGTCCATAATCCAAGGGATCCAAAGTCCCTAAAAGTGTTGTTCCTGCCTCTAAAGGAACAAGGTCAACCAATGACAGCTTCTCCCAGAAGTTCTCCACCAAAAACTACTCAAAGCTAGTCAAATCAGGATCAATTCAGATGCTCCACTAGCTGCCTGCGTTGCAAAGCACCCCAGTACACTAGCTAGGTGCGTTGCAACGCAGGTGAATGCAATACCAAGGTGCGCTCAGCGGGAAATGACAAATGGCAGTGACATTCCGCAAGGTGGAAAGACAATGGAAGCTTCTAGAATCTTCTCCAATGACACTTGCCTCACTGAATTCGACCAGTGATGAGTAAGAGGCTCTCAGTCTCCAAGTGGAAGCAAGAACTGACAGAGAGAAGCCACAAGTCAAAACATAAGCTGACTCATCCTCTCTGCTTACATCTATATATGGATCCCTCATCTCAGAGATCCGGAGGCTGGAATTTTGTACTTTGCAGAGAATTGTTGTTGGTTTGAGATTGAGATTAGTGCATTGGGTGATTTATGCTTTGTTGGAGGTGAGGAAGGGATTCCTTTGCTGGGAGGTAGATGCTGGATCGGGACTCACTTGGTTGTATCTCCTCTTGGACTTTATTATCATATCAATAAAACTATTTGAGTTTCTCCTATATGCTTGTATATCAATGATGCTTTGTTATATTTGCATGTTTAGCTTAAATCTGATCCTAAGCTATTTATGAATGTAAATCTATGTTTTTGGGTAGTTTTCCTCTTCTGTGATCTTGCAGGAACTTGGTGAAGCTGGGCCAGTAAGGGAGCAGGTAGCGGGAAGCGAACAAAGAGGAGAGCGATTGGATCAACAAACTAGCGAAAGACACAGGTTAGTTACATCCTTCCTCTTCGTTTACATTTCATAAAGAAGAATACGAAAGTAGTTTTCCTTGTTTGTTGCTAAGGCACTGTCACACCTTAGAGTGGGATAGGGGCATTCTAAATAGATACTTTTCCCAACAACAAATTGGCGGCTCCACTGGGGATCGTATCTAGTTAGTTTATTTGTGTTTCTATTGTTGTTCTTCTCATAAACTTAGGAGTGGCGAATCGAACTGCATTTGCCATTTACAAATGCAAAGTAGACATCTGCTACTCTAGTCCATTCACTGGGCCTGTTTATGATCTGAACAGTTGACTCACAAATGATGTGACACCCCTTTTGTGATAGCTCTTAGTCCTCCTTTAAATCATCCCTCTGATCTTACCTTATTGATAGCTTTTATCCGGCCAAAAACCGTAGATTAAACTGCAAACCGTGACCCAGAACCCAGAGACAATTCTCGTTTCTGCTTCAGCGCAGACTCTGTGAAGAGGTTCTGCATTTCAACGCAGGTCCCGAGAGGGCTACCTGCACTGCAATTCAGTTTCTCTGTGCAACAGGTGCGTTGATTAGCCTTTGCCCTGTGCAGCTGTGGTTCTCTGCTTCATTTTGTTCAGTTTTATCTCTGATTTTTGCAGCCTGTTATCAGTGTGTGTACCTATCTGAAAACCCCTTTTCTTTGCCTTAATTTCGCCTCGGTTGTATAAAAGAAACTGTATTTGTTTTTGTGTATTTGTTACATCATTTGCAGTTTCCCATTACAAAAGTAAACTAGTCATATTATCGCCCTTAGATCTAGACCTGTCATAAGTGTCGTTTTGATCTTAGGAGTGAGTTTGTTTGCTGTTGACAGTTGATTACGCTTTTACTTTTGTCTTTTGGTTTGAATTTATGAATTTCTAGTGTTGAAACAAGTGTTTATTTCAAAATCATAAAGTGTCGTAATCGTCCCTACTTTGTTGATTTCGAAAAAGAAGCTTGTTTGTGTTTTTCACTTGAAATCGAATTCAAATTTGTACAACAACTTTCTTTTTAGGCATCAATATTAAGAAAGTGAAAACAAATACATGCATATGTGCATTTGCATTTTGACAGTTTGCATGATTTGATTTAGGAAAAGTGCATTTACAGTGTGCTCTATGCTCTTTGAGAAAAGATTGTGTCTTTCTTTTCCCCTTGTAGCTAGGATTTTCATTGTTGAAAAGAGATAAAAGCTTGCTTATCATCTTTAGACTGCATTTAGGAATTGTATCTACATCTCGTGGTGATCCAAAAAGGCAAACTTCTAAGAAAGATAAACCTAAAATAAATTGAATGAACTTAACAACGCTTTGTAACTTAACGCACAACATAGAGGTCTAGGCTAGAGACGTGTTCCGGCGTCGTAAAACCTGGTAAATGTTGGCCTCACTGATGGTTGGGTGATTCCTCCTGAGAGACGATAAGTGCCAGTACAGATTGTGCTCCCACGTACCGTCGAGTATATATTGGGAGACCCCTATAGGCATAAAACCTTTATCCATAGGAAACCGTGTCGGCCGCCCTACTGATCACAATGCACTGAACACAGCATTTGGGAAGATTGACCGCCCGT
Source organism: Pinus tabuliformis (assembly GCA_031772625.1). Lineage (NCBI taxonomy): Eukaryota > Viridiplantae > Streptophyta > Pinopsida > Pinales > Pinaceae > Pinus > Pinus tabuliformis. The sequence goes on from CM062812.1 coordinate 860,272,162, forward strand.
ACCCTAAAAAGTATTCTACGGTTTTGCGATTGGTTTGGCACACCCTCTACCTAGAACTCCATAGCAGTCCCTTTCGTTCCTTTTCAGACTCCTTAACGGAAAAGGTCCATCTGAGCACTTGTCACTTCAGGCTCATTAAAAATCGAAGGAGACTAGAGTCATCTTTTGTTTTTTCTCGACTCTTTAAAATTGAAAAAACAAGTTGTGTCTAAAGCGTCTAAAAATTCATTTAATTCGGAAACACACTTTCCCCTTTTGTATTTTAGTTGATCGAGTAATCCGCAATCGTGGAAGAAAGTCAATTGAAACCCCGTCGTTCGCGGAGGCTTACGAGTCAACCGTCTTTATCTCCAGAATCGAAAACAGTACGGACAAAGCGAACTCGTTTAACCGGTTCGAAATCTCCTATTAAAGTTAGAACAAGTGTTCCAACAACATCCGAGATTCCGGTTACTCCAAACATTTCTGGAAACCCTGCCTCTACAGAAGAAGTTTGACAGCCACAGAGGGACAGTGATACTGATCCTAGTCTGAGAGCAAACTCTTGTGTTATTGAACCAGTTCCATCTGCAACCAGTTCGGAGAGTCTTGCTCCTCAAACATCTATCGCTGTCGATTCAACCCCTTCTTCGGCACCAAAAATATTTTACGGACCTGACGGTCTTCCCTTTCCACCTGGTTTGATTGCGATCGAAGAAATTGTAGAAGATCCGCAAGCAAGTACTCCAACACATTTTGGAGTCGGGGTCACTTTATTTCCTTCGGCATCAGAAATTTGTCCACCACCAGTGGAAGTTCCTGTAGAATCGCTAGGTAATCTTTTGGATAGACTCAAAATGTCTGAACAACCGTCAACATCTAGGACTGTGTCGACTGACACAGCGACAGCAGAACTCCCTGCCATCACTCTGACAATGTTTGCCGGCGTACCATCTGTCCCAACTAGCTCACAACCGCTAGAAGGAGTCCACCTAGGGGCTATTTCGACAGTATGGTCCGTTCCTATCTGTTCCTCCGGAATAATATCCAGCAACTCTTATGTTGAAACTCGACAAATTGATCCATTTGGAGGTCAATTTGGGCAATCCAGTCCCCAAGGGCAGACAATCCCCTTGAGTTCCGGATTACCACCGTATGGGGGGCAGTATGCCCTTTCATTACCCCCTCCGGGAGGATATCCATACGGGAGTTCACAACAGTATTCAGGTTATACTGGAGTTACATCAAGTGGTTGGGTACCTATACTACCCCAACAACCAAGGGTTGTGTATTCGATGCAACAATGCGTACCTGTGTCGAATATACCTACTACACCGGCTATTGTGACAGTGTCACAAGTTCAAACGCTGCCTGTTGTATGTCAACCTCAGATTTCTCAGGTTGTGATGCAACAACCCCTTGACCCTGTGACTCAACCACAATCGCCAACTGGTGGGACGACACAGGTCCAAACAGGTACAATTACCCCACACCTTGGTCCAACGGTTGGTATAGCGCAACAGAACATGGCTTCACAACCGTGGCTGGTGCAATACCAAGAACCACAATTCCAACAAGTATACCAAGGTTCTGAGCAGCAGATCTTTGTGAACAATGGACAGCCGTACATTCAAAATGGTCAAAATCAACCACTTTACAATGGTCATGTCCACCAACCGTATCAGTCGTACCAACATCAACTACATTATGCTGGTATGCAAAGGCCAACTGCTCAGGCAATTCCATCGTATCCTGGGTATGCTTCACCTAACCTGAATCAACAGTTACCATTCGTGGCAACTTTAGAGTTACCCGATTTACACCGGTTAACAAACGATCCAATTGCTTACGCCCCTTGGTGGCCAGCGATCCCTCATAAACTTCCATCAGATATTCCTAAATTTAATGGAAATCCAGGTGAAGATCCATCGAATCACGTGATGACATTTCATCTATGGTGTTCATCAAACACCATAAACGATGATTCGATAAGGCTTCACCTTTTTCAGAGGACATTAACGGGTCCAGCGGCAAAATGGTATATTGAATTGCCTAGAGCTTCGTTCGACAATTTCAGTACCTTAGCCACGACCTTTTTAACCCATTTTCAGTTACCATTAAGGTATGAAATGGGAATGGAAATCCTTACCAACTTTAAACAAACAACAACCACTCACATATTTGATCATATACATGAGTGGCGACGTCGTCGTAGGATGGTAAAAACGTACGTTCCCGATCAGCTATTAGCTGAATGGTTTATCAAGTCATTACTTCCTGCCATCACGGAAGATGTGGCAAAAGGGGGAGTTGTAACAGAAGAGCAAGTTATCGCTCGTGTGCAATATCTAGACTTGGTCTATACTCAGTCTGGCACGCTCTACGACAAAATACCTGACGCCCCTAGACCGGAATTCTCAATTCCTCCTGCTCCTAAATCAAACAATGACTCTCATGCCGGCGATGGTGTGATTGGGACGACAAACGCGAAATCGACAAAGGCCACATCCAAGAAGGCCCGTAAGATTTCAGATCAAAATGCAAAAGACGAAATTCTTGCTTCGGAAGTAAATGCCGTATCGACAGATAAGGGCAAAGAAACCAAACAACCAGGAAGCAAGAAGAAATAAGGCAAAGGGAAGAAGAAGAAACAGGATGAATCATCTCCTGAAAAAACTTCTTCAAACCCTCCTGGAAATAGGAAACCAAAAAATCCATGTTATATATGCGATGAGGATCATTGGACAGCAGATTGTCCATACAGAGCTGAGCTTAAGAAATTCTTTAAGAGTTCGAAAACCTCAGCAGTGTTAACTGATCCGTTTCCAAATCCAGGAACAAATCTGGTTGAAAGTGGAAATGCTTCCCCGTCTCAAGTGCTAATGTTGTCGATCTCGAAGCAACAAAATGATGCTTTGATTTCGACAAGGAACAAAGATTACGGGAATCCGCAGCTGTCGAACGGCAAGGATAAAGATCAACCAAGTAGTTCGACAACAACTTCGACGGAAGTTGTACCACCCATCATCCCTGAATTGACAATAAAACCGCCGAAGGGAGTAGTACACAAGTCGACATTTAATCCTCGCACTAGAGCGACGCAACATTATAACATAGTGGAAGATTTGGCCCAATCGCCATCCGCTATGTTGACTCTTGAAGTATTACAAAATTGCCCATCCCAAAGGCAGGCTTTGTTATCAGCCATTGGTGGAGTTGATCCTAAGGATTCCAATCTTGTATCCTTTGACCACAAAGGATACGATCCTCAGTTACCAGCTCAACTAGCTTTCCTTATTCAAGTGAAAGCCCTCAACAAAACTGTTCATCGAACAATTATTGATGAGGGGGCATCTACATGTATTATGTCGATGAGTTGCTGGAAAACTTTAGGATCTCCAACCTTGTCGCGATCTTCGACAACATTAAAAGCATTCGACGGAAGGACATATACCCCATATGGTATCCTAAATAACTTGAAGGTTGAACTAGGGGGAAAAACAGTAGAAATAGATGTTGAAGTCATCGATGGGAATCTTGATTACAACATCCTACTAGGAAGACTGTGGATATATTCCATGGCAGCTGTTGTGTCGACATATTTCAGAAAGATTGCATTTCCCTTTCAGGGGGGGATTAGGATCGTCGACCAACAAAACTTCCTCCCCAATGGTTCACAAGTTACAGGAAGCATTCCCATGATCCATGGAAGCCCCCATTCACTTCAGAATATCGGAGTAGGCCTACTTAAAGATCCTATACTAATGGGAACTTTCGCTTTTCCACCTCCAATTGATTTGGCGGAAATAGCGTCTATAGGTACCTGCAATATGATATCTTCCACAAAGATCTCAGAAAACGATATCAACATGGATCATGCAATGGTTTTGCCCCCAAGCCCAATAGAAATATTGTAGCAATCAATGTTTCTAGCATGGGAGGCAAACCCGAATCAACGCTCGTCAAGCATTTGGGTAGATAGGTCTAGAGAATATGGTACCCCTTCAGATCCTTGGTCGCGAGTGCATGGAACCGACGAAGGAATTCTACAATCAATGATGATTGAAGGGGCCCCATGGAATGATCACCACCATCGTTCCCTTCTTCCTGATTATGAAAAAGATACTCAAGATGACCTTTATCATCCTTCAGTTTTTGAATTTCTATCAAATACTGTAAATACGGTGGATTCCGAGCGAAACTTATCCAACATTGAAGAGACTATAGCCATAAATATCTCGACTAAAACAGATGTTATAGAGAATATTTATGTTGGCAAATGTTGTTCTCCTTCAGAACTAGAAATATACGAGGCTCTTTTTCGCGAATTCAGAGATGTCTTTGCTTGGTCATATGATGAAATGCCAGGCATTGACTCGAGTATCGTTGAACACGAAATTAAGATGTATCCAGATGTCAAACCGGTACGACAACGGCTCAGGCAGGTGCACCCCAAGAAAGCCGCTGCCATTAAGGCAGAAGTTGAAAAACTTCTCCATGCTGGTTTCATCTACCCGGTTCCGTTAACCGATTGGGTATCGAACATTGTCCCAGTTATGAAAAAACAGGGGACAATTAGAGTGTGTGTCGATTATAGGGATGTAAATCAAGCTTGTCCGAAAGACAATTACCCTACACCCTTCATCGACCAGATAATTGTTGAATGCGCCGGTTGTGAAATCTTTTCATTCATGGATGGATTTTTCGGGTATAATCAAATAAATATCCGCCCGCAGGACCAGTCAAAGACTGCATTCATTTGTCCGTGGGGCACATTCGCATATCGAAAATTACCCTTTGGTTTAAAGAATGCAGGGGTGACGTTTCAGAGGGCAATGAATTATGCCTTCCATGACATCAAGAACATCGTTCAACCATACCTCGATGACCTTCCGGCTCATTCGCGAAAGCGGACTGATCATCCGCAGCATTTAAGAGCGATATTTCTACGTTGCCGACACTACAAGATACGACTCAATCCGCACAAATGTGTATTTTGCATCGGTTCTGGTCGTTTACTTGGCTTTGTAGTCTCCAAGGATGGGATTCGTCTCGACCCGTGCAAGGTTCAGGCAATCATAAATTTGCCTCCACCTTCGAATTTGCTTCAGATTCAGAAACTCCAAGGGAAAGCAAACTTTCTGAGGAGGTTCATTCCAAATTATGCCGAACTTGCTAAAGGTTATACACGTCTTTTGAAAAAGGAGGTACCCTTCATCTGGGATCAGGTTGCGCAAGCTTCCTTTGATGCTTTAAAAGATTCCTTAATAAAAGCATCATTAATGTACGCCCCCGATTATCAAAGAGATTTTAACCTGTATCTGGCTGCAGCAGATACAACCATTGCAATGGTTTTAGTTCAAGAAGTCGATGGAATTGAACACCCTATATATTATTTAAGTAAAAACTTAAATGATACAGAAAGCAAATATTCTTATGTTGAAAAACTAGCGCTTGCAGCTGTTCAAGCGATACAAAGATTTCGACACTATGTCCTCTTTCGGAAAACTACCATTCTGTCAGATTGCAACCCCATGACTTATATATTGTCGCGACAGTTGCTGGGGGGCAAATATTCAAAATGGATAGCAATCCTTCAAGAGTTTGATCTGGAATTTGTAAAATCCAAATCAAAGAAAGCTCTAGTTTTTGCAGAATTATTATGCGATCTCCCATCATCGTCCAACGATGAAACATCCGAAGAATCAATCGTGGACGAGAATTTGTTTCTGATATCCACAAGCAATGAGTGGTATGGAGATATAATAATTTATCTCCAAACCCAAAAGTTTAGGCCTAACACCTCTCACTCTGAACAGAAACGTATACGATACCAAGCAAAAGACTACATGATCGTCGGTGATACGCTTTACCGTCGTGGTGTCGATACAGTTCTGAGAAGGTGCCTCACCCATGAGGAGGCCGAAAAAGCCCTGAATGAGTGTCATTCAGGGGCCTTTGGGGGACATCAATCTGGATATGCTACAGCACAAAAAATCTTACGAGCAGGATACTTCTGGCCAACCATGTTCAAAGATTGCATAACCGCAGTCAGAAGTTGCCATGCTTGTCAAATTTTTGATAGCAAAACCAGAAGACCACCCACACCTTTACAGCCAATAATTGCTGTTGGGCCTTTCGCCAAATGGGGCATCGATTTCATGACATGTAACCCCACCTCGACCGGGGGGCATGGGTATATTATAGTCGCCGTTGACTATTTTACCAAATGGGCCGAGGCGATGCCTACATTAGATAACACTGGTGAAACAACTGCCCTTTTCTTTTTCAATCATGTAGTCGCCAAATTCGGCGTACCACAGGCTATAGTCACGGATCATGGATCACATTTTCGCAATCACATGATGCTCGAATTAGCTGCCAAACTAGGACTGTCTCACGACAACTCCACTCCGTATTATCCGCAAGCCAACGGACAAGTTGAAGCGATCAACAAGGTCCTAAAGCGTATGTTGCAAAGGATGATCGGAGTTCACAAAAGAAGGTGGTACCTAATCCTGTACTCAGCCTTGTGGGCTTACCGAACATCGATAAGGAATGCGACCGGGTTCACACCCTTCCAACTGGTATATGGCCTGGAAGCAGTCTTACCAGTCCAGTGCGAAATCTCGTCTCTTAAACTCGCAATCGATCTCCTCCCCGGAACTTCGGAAGAAGAGGCCCGTTTCTTGGAATTAATCCAATTGGATGAAACCCGTTGTGATGCCGCTTTGGCTAACGAAGCCCATAAGAAACGAGTCAAGGCGCAGTTCAACAAAAATGTCAAACCCCGTGTCTTCTCAGAAGGTGACTTGGTCTTGCTTTACGACCAAGAATCCGATAAATTGGGAGCAGGTAAATTTAATTCTTTATGGATGGGCCCCTATATTGTTAAATGAGTGTTAGCAAAAGGAGCCTACGAGTTAATGAATTATGACGAAATTCCACTGGCGCAACCTCGTAATGGGTTGTACCTCAAGCGTTACTATGCTTAAATAGTGACCAATATGCTTTTGTTGTATTTTGTTTTCGCTAAAGTGTTTGTTTTGGTCGAGTAATCCACCTTTTTACATTTATTGCAGATGTCAAACCTTTTGGAGACATGTGTTGGATATGCCGACGGAGCGAGTCGTAGTTCGCGGAACCTGTCCTCCGCAGCCTGGGCCATTTTTGATCCAAGCGGCGAGTTAGTAAGTTTCAGAGGTGTATGTATTGGTCAATCAACGAATAACATCGCTGAGTATAGCGCGTTGATAGAACTTCTCTCTGATGCCATCACCCATGGTATACGCCGACTAATCGTCAGGCTAGACTCACAACTCGTAATACTACAACTCAATGGTATATATTCCGTCCGAAACCCAGCCATTTATCGCATGTTCCTAAGGGTTAAGATTTTGGAAAGACAACTTGATTTGATTCAATATCAACATATTTCCAGAAACTTAAACACATTAACTGACTCATTAGCAAACTATGTGTTAGATAGACATTTGTGACATTTATAAAAAGAAACACATCATCAATGTTTTACATGTGGATCATATAACTCAACCAGAATAAAACCCCGAAAATAAAAATATATATATATAACTGTTTATGGTTTACATATAATGTTCTGTAACCAAGACAAAATCGGTCACATGACCCAAAAACTCAAAATGCTAGGGGGCACCCTAGTCTAATGATGCTCGTGAGAGCAAGTCACGGCCTGTGCAATCATGCGTAAGAGACGAGTCCATCGTCTAGGCACACCAGTAGTATGCCGCTGTAACTGCAAAGGTAGCTCGTCGATCCTCACATCTGGAATACCGAGAGTAAGGCTCTCAACCTACTCCTGCACAGCTGTGAGAGTCTCGGCCACATCAAGGTCACGAAGAATAACCCTCCCAGCGGCCTCTCCTGCTGGGGTAGTGGCTGGCACTCTCAGGCGAACTACTGGATGAACAGGACCAACATCTGCATGCACACATGAGTTTGATTAAAGTCTTGATAGAATAAAGCACAAGGACATTATAGATAAAAACAATAAACAGTGATATGGTCAAAGATTTTACCAATATCGCCCCACTGCTCGCCATCCGGCAGTACTAAATCCGGATCCCCCCAGAAATCCATGCCAACATATGGATACTCGGAATATACCATCTCCTGACGATCAAACCACCTGAAGAAGGTATCAGAAAAAGAAATCTGAGATTGACCAGCATGCCTAGACATATGGTCAACCCATCTCTGCATGCGTGATTCAGTAGGAGAAGGTAAGTCAAGAGCAATGTACTGCGACTGCATCAGTGGTATCTTCTCCAAGGTAAAGGCAGTCAAAATAGAACCGAACCCAAAGTTCTTCAACCTCCCGTCCTTTATCTTGGTCAACTGACTTTTCATCACAAGAAGTACTGCATCACACCAGTTGAATATTTTCGGTTGGAGGCATTCCAAGGCATGCTACATATAGGATCTGTTGGCTACATGAAGAGACGCATTCCCGGCCATCCTACCAAAAGTATACAGGATAGACCTAAGGGACCTGTCAGTAACATCGCGGATGATGATCTTTCCGTCTATACTCGGCTGAGATCCTTCCCTGCAATACTGGCGGACATAATCTCTCACAGAGTCACTCCCTCGGGCCGAACGTGACAAAGAGATGGGGGCACCCCGCCTCGACAATCCAGTCAAGAAGTAAATGTCTACTGTGGTCAAGGGGATAGATTTGCCCCTAATCTGGAAAACTTGATTGATAGGATCCCAAGCATCGAGCAAATACTACAGTAGGTTGATCTGCTGTCTCATGCTAGAGATGCGAAAGAACTTCAGCAGACCACAGTTCCGCAGCGCGTTCACCGTAACCGGATCATGTAGGGAAATCATGTCCTCTTCTTCATGTTCTCGTTCTCGCCATGTAAGGGTCATTTTGCTCCAAGATCTCTGAAAAACAAACAAGAGGGGAGTTAGATCCTGGTTTTGATGAGAAACAGGCAAAAATTTTCATCAAAAACTGTGCAACAAAATCCTTTTCTGCGCCCAACGCACCTGCACAGTGTTTCACCTGCGTTGAATGTCAAACTGCCTTCACAATGGTCAACATTCAGCGCAGGTTTCGAATGCCCAGGGTGCGTTGATGGCAGAACGAGCCCATCAAACCCCAGGGGCTAAGAAAAGCAGGGAAGGAAGCACAGAATGCAGAAAGGAAACCATGAAATGAAAGAACTCAGGTTTAGCTCCTACCTGGTCCAAACAGCGCCGAGAATCGTCCACAGAATCTCCCGAAATCAGCTGATGAAAATCAAGGGGGAAGAGGCACCTCCAAAGCTCCAACAAGCCAAGTTCAAATGAAATTGTAAAATGAGAGGTAAAAACACTTTTTAATTGCTTTTTACGTAGTTCGAAGTAAAATATTAGCGTTTTAATCTCATTTTCAAGAAAATGTTGTTCATTTCTAACTAGTTTGATGAAGCAATTGAAAGAACAGTACTATCTTTGAAAAGGAAAAGCTATTTATGGTAAAAAATCAAAACTAGACCATGTCATCGAGCAGTTTTAGCACATAGTTCATGCTCGTTAAAAATAAACATAAGACCGAGCAAGTGTTTCAATCCGCGTTTAAGCTCGTTAAAAAATGAACTACCCTCCGGTAAATAACCACCGTGAATGTAACATTATCAGCCATTAAAGCCTTGGTCGTGTTTGCACCGTCACCTCCACTTTTCCATTGGCCGATCATTCACCTCCATTTGATTGTTTACCCATTTTGAGGAACAGCTGCGAAGAGTGATTTCACTAGCCATCCTTGTGACACTGCCGTGCTTGGAAAATTCCAACCCTTACCTGGAATCAGCTGCTACCCGTTTTATCACTCGTTCCTCAAAAGACGAGTCTTCTTTAAGCTCTTTTCATCTGACTCGTAAAATATGAAAAGATTGCCGAGTTTTGGCCTTCCAGCTCGTTAAAGCGACCGGAAGTGCTATCCCTCCTCTAGATTTTAATCTTTTTGGACCTGAGGGATTATTGCACAAAAAGATCGAGCGCTTGTTTTGTTCGGCTCGTTAAAACTATCGAAAATTCATCCCTTCTGTATTGTTTTATACTTTTTCGGACTTAAGGGATTAGATGATGAAAAAGGAACTTTGGAGTTACCTTTACGTACCTTTTCAGACTCTCTAAAAATGAAAAGGACCGAGTTATCTTTGTCGTTAGACTCGTTAAAAAGATTAATAGCGACAAACTTGTCTTTAGACGAGAACGAGTTTCACTATCGCTAGGCTCGTTAAAACATAGCGATGGGTTTGCTCGAAGGGAAAATTATAGAACAAGCATATGTTATCCTCCTCAAGCTTGACAAAAATAAAGAGGTAATGGTCAGCAATGACTGGGGAAAAATTGGGAAGAAACTCAAAGAACCTTTATTGGTAGCAAGTCGCTCTTGAACATGACACTTCCACTCCGTGCCTGAGTCGGGTTGGGTTGTTTCATTCACCGGTCACATCACCATGGTCTCGCCATACCATCCACCTTTGGGGTAAATGCTACCAATCCATCATACAAGTGTTGCCGATATGTTCAAGAGAAGTCATCCAGAGAAGTCACCCGTGTCCCATCCACTACCATACATTATACTTCATTCTTTCATGACCGCCACCCTGAACCATATATCATCAGATCGTTTTCACCTCCATCAAAATCATTTGCTCCGTTCCGTGTCATTGATGTGGGATACATTAAGGCCCTCCTTTGACGGATCGCTTCTTGTCGACATCAGCTCATTATCCAAGAAGTTGATCTAGGAACACCCCTTCAGTACTTTGAAGCTTGCATACCTCAATGGCAAGTTTCTCACTTTCGGCGACAGGTATACATCAATGACCTTCGACCGAAAGATTTTGCGTGGTGTTCGACGCCAAGTCCTTTATTCACACCACGTGAATTGTATTGCAGTACCTTGAGGGTCATTATCATTATCGGTGATTCCTCTCGCGCTTGTTAACAATTTGCATCATTGACTGGTAATCAAGCGATGTCTCTCCATGTTCGACTTCAAAACATTTCTCACATGGATCGACTTGTACTTTGAGTGAAGATCGGACGAGATTGAAGACCGCGGATCTAGTTTCATCCATTCGGGCTGCAATATATATTCAGGAAAAATAAAGACATTGACATGTACAACATTGCAGCACAGATAATCATCCTACCAAAAGGATGATGATTTCATCAAGATCATCAGTCTACCATCAGACGATTGTTTGTCCTATGTACATAAAAATGAATTTATAAAGCTGAGCATGGGAATGCCCGCCTCAGCTAGATCATGAAAACAATATGAAAATAATGTATTGTATTGTATCTTATTACAGGTCTCCTCCCAGCATTGAAAGAACTTCGGATCCTCCTAATAAAGCATTTCACCCGATAAACGGCCTCATACTTTAGGGGGCAACTGTTATAGACATTTTTGTGCCTTACAGCTTTGAGCATGAAATGTCCATAATCCAAGGGATCCAAAGTCCCTAAAAGTGTTGTTCCTGCCTCTAAAGGAACAAGGTCAACCAATGACAGCTTCTCCCAGAAGTTCTCCACCAAAAACTACTCAAAGCTAGTCAAATCAGGATCAATTCAGATGCTCCACTAGCTGCCTGCATTGCAAAGCACCCCAGTACACTAGCTAGGTGTGTTGCAACGCAGGTGAATGCACTACCAAGGTGCACTGAGCGGGAAATGACAAATGGCAGTGACATTCCGCGAGGTGGAAAGACAATGGAAGCTTCCAGAATCTTCTCCAATGACACTTTCCTCACTGAATTCGACCAGTGATGAGTAAGAGGCTCTCAGTCTCCAAGTGGAAGCAATAACTGACAGAGAGAAGCCACAAGTCAAAACATAAGCTGACTCATCCTCTCTGCTTACATCTATATATGGATCCCTCATCCCAGAGATCCGGAGGCTGGAATTTTGTACTTTGCAGAGAATTTCTGTTGGTTTGAGATTGAGATTAGTGCATTGGGTGATTTATGCTTTGTTGGAGGTGAGGAAGGGATTCCTTTGCTGGGAGGTAGATGCTGGATCGGGACTCACTTGGTTGTATCTCCTCTTCGACTTTCTTATCATATCAATAAAACTATTTGAGTTTCTCCTATATGCTTGTATATCAATGATGCTTTGTTATATTTGCATGTTTAGCTTAAATCTGATCCTAAGCTATTTATGAATGTAAATCTATGTTTTTGGGTAGTTTTCCTCTTCTGTGATCTTGCAGGAACTTGGTGAAGCTGGGCCAGTAAGGGAGCAGGCAGCGGGAAGCGAACAAAGAGGAGAGCGATTGGATCAACAAACTAGCGAAAGACACAGGTTAGTTACATCCTTCCTCTTCGTTTACATTTCATAAAGAAGAATACGAAAGTAGTTTTCCTTGTTTGTTGCTAAGGCACTGTCACACCTTAGAGTGGGATAGGGGCATTCTGAATAGATACTTTTCCCAACAACACCTTCTACTTTGCTTGTTTCTCCTTCCCCTTCTTCCTCTTCGCTTGGTGAAACTAGTGATACTAAAAACCAAGTAGCTGAGAAGAAGAAGAAAGGGAAGGAAAAGAAGAAGAATAAGTCAGTTAAGCAAGGGGGCAACCATGCATCATCCGGTGAAAATCCGCACACCGAACTTTCCAAGCACAGATCTCCATGCATAATTTTCAAGGGAGACCACCTTCATCGAGATTTTCCTTGTGTTCTGTGGATCTTGAGAGAATGGTCTCCCTGTTCGCACCACCTGGTGTCATCAACCTCTGGCAATCAGGTTGACAGCACACCATCAACTAGTGAAAATGAAGTCAATGGACAGAAAGGAAAGGTCAGATTTCCATGTAGGTTATGTGAAGGTAATCATGCTCTTCACCATTGTCCTTTTTTGGTCGAAGAAAAAAGTGTCTTGGATAACCATCCTGCTTCACTGCAACAACTTCCACTTGGATACAAGAAACTCTCACCAAGTCCGTCACTAGTTGAAAACCCGACTCGCATAACTCAATTGTCGGTCGAAATGCCTATCGCTGAAAGTAAACCTTCTGAGTCCATACCAGACCAAATTCAATAGGTCGAGATGGCAGTCGACCCAGTCTTGCCTTTAGAAGGTCCACCTTCAGATGATACAATTTCCAAATAGAATGAGAACGACACCATTCAAATTCTTTTTGTCAATTCAGAGTCTGATGAACTTGGGGGCAATCCACTCGTTCCTTTACAACAGGATGAAAGCCCCCCAGTTCATGAGGTTCATCCAGCCATTTATCTAGTACCTCCTCCGAGCAGTCTAATCATTTCCTTTGATTGGAATAAACTAGCAAGACCCCGCCTTCCATCTAATGTACCATTCCAGATCATAGTACAAGTTTACAAAATGATCGTGTTTGGCACTATCATAGATGAAGGGGCTTCAGTGAGTATCCTTTTCTCAACTGCTTGGAAAGCGCTTGGTTCACCATCGCTTCTACCTGAGACACAAAATTTGTCAGGCTTTAACAAAGGAACCAGTCGACCATTAGGGATCCTTCCGAAGTTGCCAATAATTTTGAAAAGGAAAACCGTTCACTTGAATGTGATGGTAGTCCAAGGGCCATTAGATTACAATCTACTCCTTGGGCATGACTATGTTTATAGCATGGAAGCTATTGTTTCCACACTCTTTCGAGTGATGTGTTTCCCGCATGAAGGCCAAATGGTACAACTTATCGACCAACTTTCATTTCCCGGTTCAAACAAAGCGACGAGTCAAACATCATCCCTAAATGGTCTCTTTGCGTTGAGAATGTCTCTTCAACCTTCGTTCCATCCACCTGATTATGGCAAGTAGTTTGGGGAATGTAACGAAGCTTAGGGGGCATACACGCTGGTCTGCTTCGGCAGGCAAACCCAGCTTAAAAGATAGGTTTCCCGACAGGTTATGTGATTGGAAGCTCACACCATTCACCTTCATCTATTTCGATGGATAAAGCCAAGGAAGTCTTTTTTGTCTAACCACTGACAGAAACAATCCTGCTGACCATAATCACTTCCATATGGTTACCTAGAGACTCTCCTTTTCTCGATACCTGGGGGCATGCAAACCTTTTTATGCAAGAAACAAAACGACCAATTTCATTTTTTAGCTTTTTAGCGTTTCTAGCTTTTTAGCTTTTTAGTTCAAATTCTTAGGTTAGGTGATTGGTCTGATCCACCATTCACCTTTGTCTACATCGCGCGGATGAAGTAAAGGAAGTGTTTTGCCTAGACGAAAGATAGAACTATCCTACCTAACCTCAGTAGTTCCTTAGCTTTAGTGTAGTTAGCTTTCTAGTTTGGACATTTCTAGGTTACATAGAAAGGCAATGAGCACATGTTGTCATAGAGTTCAAGCTCACTAAAAAATAAGCCTACCATTGAGAGACATCTTTAAATGACTGGTATGAGCAATGTTTCTGCAAGGTTCAAGCTCATTAAAAAATAAACTCGCCTATGAGCATAATTTCTCCTTGTTCAAGCTCATTAAAAAATGAATCCACCCTTGGTAAATAACCTTTGTGATTACCCTGCTATCAGCCTTTTGAACCTTGGTTGTGTTCCTACCGTCACCTCCATTATTTTGGTCGATCATACGCTTCCACTTGATTTTTTACCCTTTTGAGGAATCGCTACGACGAGTGGTCTTGTTAGCCACCCTCTTCACATCACCATGTTTTGAGAAGTTCCAAGCTTACCTGGAACCAGTTGCCACCCCAAAACACCACTTGCTCCTCAAAGAACGAGTCTCTTTTAAACTATTTTTAGACTTGTTAAATATAAAAAGATTGTCGAGCTATTGGCCTTTCTAGCTTGATAAAGTAATGGGAAGCGCCATCCCTCCTTTACATTTTAATCTTTTTAGACCTGAGCGATTATCAAACAAAAAGATCGAGCGCTTGTCTTTTTCAGCTCGCTAAAGTGATCGAAAAGTCATCCCTTTCGTATTATTGTACACTTTTTCGGACTTAAGGGATTATGCTATGAAAAAGGACTGTTGGAGTTTCCTTTCGTCCCTTTTCAAGCTCTCTAAACATGAAAAGGAGTGAGTTATCTTTGTCATTAAACTCGTTAAAACAATAGTGACAAACTTGTCCATCCAGACAAGAATGAGTTTCACTGTCGCTAGAACAAGAATATGTTATCCTCCTCAAGCTTGACAAAAATAAAGAGGTGCTATTCAGCAATGACTGGGGAAAAAAGGGAAGAAAACTTGAAGAATTTTATTGGTAGCAGGTCACTCTTGAACATGACACTTTCACTCCATCACCATGATTGAGTCAGGTTGGGTTATTCCGTTCACCGGTCATATCACCATTGGTCCTTCGTACCATCCATATTTTGGGGTTAACACTACCAATCCATCTCAGTGTCGCTGACATGTTCAAGAGAAGTCGGTAAGATAATTCACTATCCACCCAACGCCTCATCCACTGCAATACCTTCACCCTCCATTTTTCATGACCGCCATTCCTGAACCTTGTATCACCAGATCGTTTTCACCTCCAGAAAAACCATTTGCTTCATTTCATGTCGTATATGTGGCGTACATCAAGGCCCTCCTACGATGGATCACTTCTTATTGAAATTAGCTCATTATCCAAGAAGTTGACTTAGAAACAACCCTTTCAATACTTTGAAGCTTGCATGCCTCAATGGCAAGTTTCTCACTTCCAGCGACAGGTTTACATCAATGGCCTTTGACCGAAAGATTTTGTGTGGTGTTCGACAATGGCTCATATATTCACACCACATGAATTGTACTGTAGTACCTTGAGTGTCATTATCATTATCAGTGACTCCTCTCACGCCTGTTAACAACTTACATTATTGGCTGGTAATCAGGCGATGTTTTTCCATGTTCGACTTCAGAACATCTTTTCACATGGATCAACTTGTACATCAGGCGAAGATTGAACGATTTTGAAGACCCCGGATCTAGTTTCATCCATCCGGGCTGTGATATATTCAAGAAAATATCAAGTGTACATAGAAGCTACACAGATAGTCATCTAAGTCAGGGAAGATGACTCTTCATGTGAAGAATCACCAGTCTGCAACATCAGAGGATTGTTTTTCCTATGTACATGAAAATGAATTTATAAAACTGAGCATGGGAATTCCCACCTCATCTAGATCATGAAAATAATATGTTGATGATGTATTGTATTGTATCTTATATAGGTCACCTTCCAGTTCAAATACCTCGGATCCTCATGATAAAGCATTTCACCCGACATCAAAATATTTACGACTTCATGCTTTAGGGGGCAACTGTTATAGACATATTTGGGCACTGCAACCCCAATATTATATGTCCATAAACCAAGGGATCTTTAACCCCTAAAAGTGTTGTTTCATACCCTAAAGGATCATGGTCAACTAATTACATCATTTCCCAAAAGTTCCACATGAAAAACCGCTCAGAACTGGCAAAAACTAGACCATACTGACTGCTCCGTGGCCAAGGCATGATGCGTACTAGCTACTACACTAGCCAGGTGTGATGCATACTGAAGAGGCCTTCTGTAGGGTGCGATGAGAGAGAATGGACAAATGGCAGAGACAATTTGCTAAGTGGAAGCTCATGGAATCTTCTAGAAACTTCTCCCATGACACTTGCCTCTTTGAATTCGCCCAGGGATGAGTAAGAGATCAATGAAATCTTCGAGTGGAACCAAGAACTATCAGTGGAATGACACTAATCAAAAAACCAAAGCTGACTCACACCCTTGCAACACATCTATAAATGGATCCCTCATCTGAGAGTTCTAGAAGCTGGAATCTTGTAATTTGTAAGGAAGTGCTGTTGGTTTATCTTTGAGAAGAGATATTGTATTGTTGGGTGATCTTGCTTTCATGAGGTGAAGAGGGCTTTTATGCTAGGAGGATGATGTTGGATTAGATAGCTAGTTTGTAATCCTCTCTTCTACTAGTAATAAAGTTCTTTGAGTTTTCCTCCATATAATTGTGTATTTATGAATATTGTTATTTGTGAATGCAATTGTATGGTCAATGTATTTCTGATTCTGCATTGTTTATGATATTATATATCGAGATGCTTTGATGGTGTTTTGTTACTTTGACTCTACAGGTATTCTCTAAAGCGGGACAAGTAGGAGAGGAGTTGCAAACTCTATCAAGGGAGAGACAAATCAAGCAAGGAGCCAAGTGGAAGATCCAAGTTGGTCCCCTTTACTTCTCTCTTATCTATCATACATAAAGGAAATCACAAATTACTTTGATTGTTTGTTTCTAAGATAGCTACCCATCTTAGTGGGACTAGCAGATCGAAAAGACACTAATTTTCCTAGAAAAAAAAGGGGATTACAAATGACGAGATGATTTGGTAGGGGTGCTTCACTCCATATAGATTATTAGGGTTGGTCAAGATTAAATGAATGCTACTCCAAATACTCTTCAAAAATCATTGCAAAATATTGTTGTGAGAACACTCTGTTAGATATTGTAAGAATAATGTCGAGAGAACACTTTTTAAGGAAAACATGGTATGCATGAGAAATTTGTGATGATTTAAATCAATAATTCAAATTTTCTTCTAGACTTGAGTACCAATAGTATGGCATCAACAAATATTTTAACCCCATTGAAGAGTCTTCTTGAATGTGTGTTTGAGATGTTGGCTTGTAGCAACTTCAACAATAGATCTATTTTCAAGTGTGTTTTTAACAACATCCTTAACTTGAGCTATAGTATAATCATTAGGTCCTTTTATTTGAAATTGTACATGAAGGGGGATTCCTAATAATTTCAAACAAAAAGCTTTACTTCAGGCATTGCTTCTAACCAAAGAAGTACTCTTCTATGTTTCTTCCTGTCCCTTATAGGAAAAGTAGTCTAGCAGCAAATATCATATCCAAAATGTAGTTTGAACACAAGTTGCAATACTAGTGCTCTCCTAGGTTGCTTGTAAGAATATAGTATTCATAACAATGGCCAAACAATAGAGTTGTTGAAGTAAATCACTTCCTTTATTTCACAAAAATAAGTAAAAAATTATTTCCTGCATAAGATATATAAGCGTTGAAAAGGCAATCCTTGTTCCTCAGCATGGACAAGTTGATAATCAGCAAGTATCTTAAAGGTGCTCTGTGCATTGGGGGTCAAACTCTGTAAAACAATTGTTGCAGTCCACGCATTTTCCACAGCTCCTGTGTTTCCAAGAATCAAAAGAAAGAAAGTCCCTTCGATAGTATATGGTGCATATGTTGTGGTGTGATACCACCACCACTTGAATTGTGCTCTGGCCATTTTCTTATCCCATAAGAGTGGTGCATTCTCATGATCAACAGAAGCCACAAATCAAACTCGTGAGTAGGCTGCAACAGTAGCAAGGCATTTTCTTGCTTCACTTTCTCTAAGGCCCGGTCCATCAATGTTATGTACAATAAAATATACTGCAAAATTAGACTCACTGCCACTAGCTTCTTTGGATAGGAAGTAGTTTCGAGAGAATTTGAATTCTTCACTTCCTCTGATGCCTTCAACAGTATCAAGAAAGCAACCCACTTCATCTTGTTGTTGTTGCATTATAGTTACAATACTGCACACTGACTATATAACCTTGTAGATTGGACAATATTATCCTATTCAATATTTCACCAAGTTGAAGCTTTTCCAAGTCTTGCCTAAATTAATCATAAATATCCATGCTTTAGCCCAACCAAGCCTCAACATATATTTATTAGTCACAAAAACCTGAAGATCATTTGTGGCAGCACTATCGAATGGGATATTGAACTTTGTTAAGCACCCTTGTGGTGTCATTTATAAATAGATAATTTCTGGAGGTAGCAGAAGTTGAAGTAGATATGATGGTGGAAGATGAGCCAATGCTGCTGATGCGGTTTTGACTTTGAATGTGTTGTTCCTACTTGAATGATGTGCAAATCTAGATGAAGATATAATAAACCTCAACAATGCTTGAGATGCCATCCTAGGAGAGTCATAGGAATCAACTCTTTGTAAACACTGTTTGCATTAGAGATCCATACCCAAACACTTACATCACCATATTTCTTGATACAGTGACATAAAATGACACACAATCTTGCATTGCTGCTTTCTATAATGAACCATTATATGACATGAAGTGGCCAGAGAATAAGAACCATAATATTTTTGGATTTCCACCATATGTACTGTAATATTCACTATAATATGAAGATTTCCAGCATACATGGTAGGCCAATCAATAAGGTATACAGGTCGTTGAGACTCAATTTAATGCTTGCAACCAGCGAGCTATTCACAACAACCATTATATGTCGATATATGTATTATAACACTAATTCCATATCTCCAATTTCCATGTCTGGAAATACGAGGACATATAAATGTAATAAGAACATATTGTTAAATAATAATATCAACCATGATGACATATTAATCGCTGCTCCAATTAAGCGTTGCTCCAATTATCACTGCTTCAATCCTTCTCAAATTAAACACATAATTATTAACGATGGCAAAAGTGATTTCAATGGTTATATGTGACAAAGGAAGCCATGTAGAGGTTTGTTTTACACAAGGTCCTTCATCAACAACATTCGCCTACTTCCCCTTGTCAATTGTTGCAAGGGCTTTTCGTTCATTACTTGCATCATTTTTTTACTGGATTACTACTTATTGATCTAAATAGAAATATCAGATGAGTCATTTTTGTGAAATATATTCCAAGTAAACTTGGTTCCACCCAATCCGATAAGCTTGAAAGGCTCTACACCTCGATCACTGACTGGTCATGCAGTTTGTCTTGAGTGCTGACAACCAATTTTATGTAGGTGAATTTCCATATAGTGTATTGCATTGCAGCACTATGTGCCACGTTAAAATTGCCACTATCAGAAACAATATCAAGGATTAGAAAAGAGAGTTTCTTATTTGGAAATATCACATTAATATCTAGAATTGGAATTATCTTATATATATTTTCAATTGTAGGGTGGGAAGACTATAACTCTTTTCATTTCCTTTATGGTCCATAGGTGCAGTATATAATAAAATCCATAGGTGAAATATAAAATAAAACTAATTCTTTGAATGTTGGTTCCTGAAAAGTTTACCGTGAAAAAAAAAATGAGAATGCAGCTTGGAGTTGTCTCCAAACATCATTTTCACAAATTTCCTTTGTTGCAGGTTTCCATATATCCTTCAGTGAGACTCTCGACAGGAAATTTGTCCTTGAATATGGATCTAAATATGAACCATTGTTGTCAATAATGATAGATGTTGGTGGTTTTGATGGGAGAAGACCCATCCAAATAAGTAATTTTCTTAGAAGCCTCCCATGAGAGCCAATATAAGATAAAAAAATTTCATACCAAGGGACTACTTGTTGTGCGGCCACAAAATGGGTGAATCCTTTTCTTCTTCCAATTTTTTTAAAGAATGTTCATGGAGCTCATTTGTATCTTTGGGAAGACTTCTTGATTGTTGTTTTATGTTCAGCCATAGGGTCTCCTTAAGCCAACGCTTAATTCCTTCGGTCCAGTTCTTCGCTTGTTCATTTTTTTCGAGGATTTTCCATTTCTTATTTATCCACATGCTAGTCTTTAAAAGAGGTTGTGACAAGCTACTGAATTGTTTTCTACAAGAGTCTAGATTACAAATAATCGAACTTCTCTCCAATAAGTAACCCCTCCTGTCTTTCAGTAGTGTATCCACGTTTGAAGACTATTGCATTTGACGAAGATGCACGCTCACAATATAACAATAGAATTGAAGGAGCTAAGAGAAGTGTTCCACAGTCATAGGTGGTTGGGATTGCACTTCTTTAATGCCTCTTTTGTAAGATATTGTAGTGCGATATTTATTGCTCGACCCCTGTTGTGAGATGTTATCAAAATACAAATTTTTGAACTTAACAAAATAAATATGAAAATATCTATCACCAAATGTTGAAGAATTAAAACTCTGAGGGCAAGAGATTTTGATGTTTTGAGGTGTACTCAACACATTATTCTTTAGCATTCTTAGTTATTTTTAGTCCTCATAGAATCATTTGTCAAAATCATTATCATTCTTCTTTACTGCATTATCATCATATCACTGAGCGTTTCTTTGTCAACTTGGTCACATGGCTGTTACACAATTAAATATCCTCTGAATCACACACCAATGGATTCTGTGTAACTATCCTGTGATTTGTTGGTAGAAAAAATCACATCATCGTATATTGGCATACAAATCTCTAACATTTCAAGTCCATAACCTATGTTCTAGACTTGCATTAATTAACATGTAATGTTCCATCTCAACAACTTTTTCTACAAATTAATGCCGGGTTTGTCTCTTGGAGGAATCTCCACTCTATTGGCCAGTTATGTCAAATTGGGTGGCTCTTCCACAATTAATACACTTCATGTAATATACCAATATATGCCAATAACCATTGTTGTAGATGTTGGCATTATGATGCATGTGTTGTACTTGATGGCAACCCACTAGTAGCAAAACAACTCACTTGTATATGGTAACTAGATGAATCTAAAAAAGAGATCTCAGATGTGATAGAATGCATGACAGTAGTGTTTAAAGATGTGATGAAATGTAGGGTAGCTTCAAGGAATCAGTTCATAAGGCAACTCAATCAGATGTAAAGATCATAGTATAGCATGTAAACAACAAAGAATAACAATGCAGACTACAAAGAATGAAGAAAGAGAGGTATACGTAGGTTCACCATTGACCAAGCTACGTATACACGTAGGTTCACTGTATACAAGTTGCATATATGTACACATACACTTTCACAAACGGAAAAGCACGTATACGTTGGAAAGCTAAGCTTTATGGTCTGAAGTATTTGGTCCATGGTATTGGTTGAAGGTATCTGGTCCGAGGTATTGACCCTAGGTATTTGGTCCAAGGTATTGGTCCTAAGTGGTTTTGGTCCATGGTATTGAGAAAGGCCTAAAACTATAAAAGGAGGAGAAGATCATTAGGCCAAGGTGTGAAAGTATCGAATATTTGATGAAATGTGAGATCTAGTATGCAGGTTATTGGGTTATGGTGCATTGCTGGATCTGAACCAAGGATGAACCTTAGCTGATGATGAGGGATCAGATCTAGTGATGGATCTAAATATTAAGGCGTAAAATGAACTATCATTAGGTGTTTTTGCTCATGTATATTCTAGATCTGAATTCTGACACATACATTATTCTGTAAATGATATGATATGGGTATAACTAAAGTCTGAAACAGCTGTAAAACTATGAATTTAGATTTGCAGATGTATACGTTGGTTGGCTTTGGAAAAAGCGCATATACACGCTGGTTCGACACATTGAAGTAGCATATACCTTATGAATTATGATATTTGAAGTTAAAGTTGGTTCTGGTTGTAGATGCAGAGTTCTGGGTTTTGCTTTATGTTCTAGTGATTGCATTCTGGTAACAGTGTTCAAATTGATTGATTGTGATTTTCTTTAGTGATGATGGATGAGATCTAATAATGGATCAGGATCATAATGACTCATCATTATGTGATCTAATGGGCTAGATTTGATTTCTAAAACATGTATTATCCTTTATATGTGATGATCTGGGTATGTGTGAATTCGGGAAGTGCAGTGAATTTATAAGTAAGTATTTGAAGATCTATACGCTGGTTTGCTTTGATGAAGTTGCATATACATGCTGGTTTGGCTCTTCCAAGTTGCGTATACACTCTGATGCATGGTTTTGAGATTACAACTGGTTTTGAATGATGATGTAGTGTTCTGGGTTCAGATCTGTGTACTGGTTACAATGATCTTTCTGTTCTAGTTGATTTGTTGAAGTTGATTAAAGTATGAATGAATGGTTGATTCAGTTGTGTCAGAGGTTTAGAGGTTGTTAGTGATTGATTAAGTTTGGTTTATTAAGAAAGTAATGGTTGAGTTTCAGTGATTGGTTGATGCAGATATAATTGATGGTTGTATTGCAGTGGCGATTGATTTTGAGATTCAATGTTATTGATGGGTCCAGTATGAAAATTGGATGAAACGTGGCCTTCAGATTGTGGTGTTGTGTTCCAGGATGAAAATTTATGAAACATGGTCCCTAGAGGAAGAAAGAAGGTCATATCCTTCTGTAGGTTGGCGCCTATGTACTAGTAAACATATCGGCTAGTACAAGAGATAGGGGTTGTAGCTCCCTTCTAGTAGTAGCTGGAGAACAAGAGAAGGTAGTAACCTTTTGCAGGTAGAAACCTATGTACTGGTATGAATTTGCACCAGTACAATGTTGTAAATAGATTTTCTTATTATTAAAAGAAGACATAGATGACAGCAGTAGGTGGTTTTCACCCACATTGGGTTTCCACCTTAAATCTTGGTGTTCATATGTGTTGCTTATGTGTGATGGTTCATTCTGTTATTAACTGCACACGGTTACTGTTTAAAGTTTAATAAAGTACTGATGCATAGATTAAAGATCAACATATGATGAATTAACTGAATTTTAAGTTTGCTGGATATACGCTAGTTTCCTTAAAGACAATTGAATGTACACACAGGTTACCTTCATTGAAGTAGCGTATATAAAATTGAGTATGAAAAGAAAAATATTATTTACTTGACTAATACTGATTCACCCCCCCTCTCAGTATTATTTCCAACAATTGGTTTTAGAGTAGGTCCTTTGGTAGAAGCTTGATCACTTGAAGGATATCTGTAGAGCAATGGGAAAGAAGCTAAAGAAGAAAGCATCTCAGAAGAAGAAGACATCTAACCGGAACTATGATAGTGGGAGAGTCGACTGGGGATTATGTGGAAGCAACCCTTCAGATTCAGAATCACCTCAGAATGAAGATGAACAAACAAAAGAACTATTAGGTATGAACTTGTTATCCTCTGGTGATACATTTCTTTGTCCATTTTAAGATGATGAAAGTGATAGCGAAACAACCGAATTTGCTCTTATGGGTGAGAGAGAAAGATATCAAATAGAGGCAGAATTTAAAAGGCTCACAAACAAAATTAGAGATCAACAAGATCTATTGGACAAAAGGGAGTGTGCCTTCAAAGAAGAAGCTACCAAACTAAAAGGTCAACTAGAGGAAGGAAACAAGGAAAAGGAAGATCAATCTCAAAAGCTAAAGGATGAAGTGACATCATTAAGAAATGAAGTAAATAAAAGGAGCACAACAATCAAGAAACTCAAAGATAGATCCAGTTACTATGAAAGTCTTGAAGCTAATATCCTCTCTCTAAAAGAAGATCTTGAAAAATCAAATAAGCAGAATGAAGAACTACTCCAAGCTCTTGAAGAACAAGAAAACAATGTTCTTGAATTAAGGCAACAGACGGAAGAAGGAAGAAAAGCTAAAGAAATCATGAAGAAGCAATATCTTGAAAAGGAAGAGCAATATCAGGTTGAAGTAAATATCCTAAAAGGTAAATTAGGAGAAAAGGATAAGCGTTTACAATTTCAAGATAGTACTAAGATTTTGGATGATATTCTTAGTAGTCAAAGGTCTCCTGCCATAAAAAATGGTCTTGGTTTTCATGAATCTATTGAAGGTGAATATATCTCACAAAGTGAGGCAAGGAACTCTAATACAAAATCTGAAATGCTCAATAATGAGATGAGAGGTCAATCCCATCAACAACCAAGGAAAGAAATTATTCAAAGAAAATATTTTACTCCTAACTATGGAAATGATAGTCAGTTATTTCCTAAAATGAATAATGTTGAATGTTTTATATGTTATAATCTTGGACATGTTGTAGCAAGATGCGGAAGTAGAATGGTTCAAGACCATCACTAAGAAAGATCATCAGCTACCAGGTACTTTACGGGATATTGTTTTTATTGCAATTTGTTTGGTCACAAAGCCATTGATTGCTATAGAAGAAATATGAAACATGTAAGATGTTATGCATGTAACAAGTTTGGACATATAGCAAAGGAATGTAGGAGAAAAATTTTGGGCACCATACCAAAAGGAGAAAACATCATCACACTCGAAGATATGGAAGAAGAAGGAAGTACATTCAGAAAAATGTGGCATGGCACAATGTTAAGACATGACAGACTCAGGGGAAGCCAAAAGTAGGAAACTTCAATGTTAAAAATCTCATACACAAGTTTCATGAAGCTGAACAAGGCGTATATATGCGAGTTCGAAGCTACACAGTCGCGTATATGTAGTTTGAGAAAAATGTTGTGGGACAATCTCATAAAAACTGATGTGATATGATTCAGACAATTATCAGTTATCTTTTCTATCATAGATAACTACAGTCTGTGGATGTTATTTAGAAGTGTTTTGATCCTCACAAGTTGTTGATAACTTGATGTATATCTGATTGATGATGATGCCTTAATACTTCTTACTGATATATGCAATAATCAAATCTGACAGTGAACAGGTGGAACAAGTTCAAGGGGAGAACATGCTATGCTTGTAATAAAGCATTGTTGGCATTATGTTTATCTAATCAATGATGATGAAGCTTAAGTGTTTAATTGATACAACTTGCTATGTGATTATTATGAGTTTCCCATGATGAAATCTCAGATGATATTTGATTGAGGTTACATAGTTGTTATTCAGATCATATTTATGGATGATTGTGGATGACATTTTGATGATGTATACAGTACATATATGTTTCTTACATGATGATCTTCATAAGGACAAGGAGAAGTACAAAGCTTGAGTACACAACTTTATTAATTGATGATGCTGTTGTCATCATGCCTTCAAAGATGCATAAAGTTCATATGGTGCAGTTATGATGCAGGATTCCTATAGTTCTTGTCTCTCACATGCTTGAGAATTGTCGCTGTTGATGATATCAAGAATCTTGACAAATGACCTTAAGCTCATGGTTTGCTAAATACGTATTTATATCTCTTTATGATGGATACATGGATGATTACTTAAGTTGCATATTGTTGGTTGGCTAAGAGAATGGTGTTATTGTAGGTCACATGAAGGCATAGCTATTTGAAGACATGGATATTCGAAGACATGGCTTACTTAACCACATAATGATGATGAGTTCTTATCTTATGATGATATTTTGATACTCACATATGTTGATTATCATGGTTGATGATTATCAGATATGGGATGTTCCCTAGTGATGATACATATATTGAAGGTTCTTGTGGAAAGATCATGCAGTTCTTGATGATGATGTGAAAGATCATAATGTGATGACAAAGGTGTTTTCACATATGATATGGTGTGAATGATTTTGTGGTACTACTTGGAGATATGACATATGCTTAGTTGATTCATGGAAGGTTATGATAAGGGCACGAAGCAAGTTGATCTTGATGAGATCAAGAGGATGATTCGATATATGCCGACATACTTTGACACAGGTTAATGATATTTTGGGAACTAATAATGGACATATACAGGTTGCTGGTCTGGATGCTGATTGACAGATGTTGCTGATGATAGTTTTTGACGACTACTATTGTCTTGTTTAAGATATTTGGTCTCTGTTATAAATGTCATGTATATCATTCGATGTAAAGGTCATATCAAGACCCATGATGTAATAATTTGTTTCTATCTGTTGTAGTCTTCTGATGAGTCCCTTTTGGTCATATGATGTAATTTGTACCCCCACTGTGCATGGGAAGGATGATGTAATATTTTATTCATGCATAAACAATTGGTATATCCCCACTTGGTTGGGTGGATGAGTCAAGTTTGGTATATCCCCATTTGGTTGGGAGAATGAATGTATGTATGAGCAATTGGTGATAGGAAGGTCAAACTCACATAGTTGAGTTATAGAGTCATGTTATTTTTTCTTGAAAATATTTGCAGACTCTGCATGTGCTCAGGGGGAGCATGGATGATACAGTACATCTCAGCATGAAAAAAGGGGGAGTTCATTAAGAGAATTCAGCATGTGCCTAGGGGGAGCATGATTAATACTCAACTATTCATATATGAAAGTCTTCATTTTGGTCAGCCCTTTTCTCTTGATATCAAAGGGGGAGAATATCTTGGTTTGTCCTTTGCCCTTGATGTCAAAGGGGGAGAGTGACTTGGTGTTGTTGTTGCCATCAAGTACAAAGGGGGAGATTGTTGGCATTATGATGCATGTGTTGTACTTGATGGCAACCCATTAGTAGCAGAACAACTCACTTGTATATGGTAACTAGATGAACCTAAAAAAGAGATATCAGATGTGACAAAATGCATGATAGTAGTGTTTACAAATGTGATGAAATGCAGGGCAGCTTCAAGGAATCAGTTCAGAAGGAAACTGACTCAGATGTAAAGATCACAATATAGCAGGTAATATCAAAGAATAATAGTTTAGACTAGAAAGAATGAAGAAAGAGAGGTATGCACAGGTTCACCATTGACCAAGCTGCATATACATGCAGGTTCACTGTATACAAGTTGCGTATACATACACACGCACTTTCACAGAAGGAAAAATGCATATACCTTGGAAAACTAAGTTTTTTGGTCCGAAGTATTTGGTCCATGGTATTTTGATCCATGGTATTGGTCCAAGGTATCTGGTCTAAGGTATTGAACCTAGGTATTTGGTCCAAGGTATTGGTCCTAAGTGGTTTTGGTCCATGGTATTGAGAAAGGCCCAAAACTACAAAAGGAGGAGAAGATCATTAGGCCAAGGTGTGAAAGTATCGAATATCTGATGAAGTGTGAGATCTAGTATGTAGGTTATTGGGTTATGGTGCATTGCTGGATCTGAACCAAGGATGACCCTTAGTTGATGATTAGGGATCAGATCTAATGACGGATCAGAATCTTAAGGTGTAAAATGAACTATCGTTAGGTGTTTTTGCTCATGTATATTCTAGATCTGAATTCTGACGCATATATTATTCTGTAAATGATATGATCTGGGTATAACTAAAGTTTGGAATAGTTGCATAACTCTAAATTTAGATTTGCAGATGTATACGTTGGTTGGTTTTCGTAAAAGTGCGTATACACACTGGTTCGACACATCGAAGTAGCGTATACCTTATGAACTATGATGTTTGAAGTTAAAGTTGGTTTTGGTTGTAGATGCAAAGTTATGGGTTTTGCTTTATGTTTTGGTGATTGCATTTTGGTAATAGTGTTCAGATTGATTGATTGTGATTTGCTTCAGTGATGATGTATGAGATCTAATAATGGATCAGGATCATAATGACTCATCATTATGTGTTTTGATGGGCTAGATCTGATTGCTAACACATGTATTATCCTTTATATGTGATGATATGGGTATGTATGAATTCGGGAAGTGCAACGAAGTTATAAGTAAGTATTTGAAGATCTATGCACTAGTTCGCTTTGATGAAGTTGCATATACACACTGGTTTGACTCTTCCAAGTTGCGTATACACTCTGATGTAGGGTTTTGAGATTACAACTAGTTCTGAATGATGATGCAGTGTTCTGGGTTCAGATCTGTGTACTAGTTACAGTGATCTCTCTGTTCCAGTTGATTTATTGAAGTTGATTAAAGTATGAATGAATGGTTGATTCAGTTGTGTTAGAGGTTCAGAGGTTATTAGTGATTGATTGAGTTTGGTTGATTCAGAAAGTAATGATTGAGTTTCAGTGATTGGTTGATGCAGATATAGTTGATGGTTTTATTGTAGTGGTGATTGATTTTGAGCTTCAATGTTGTTGATGGGTCCAGTATGAAAATTGGATGAAACGTGGCCTTCAGATTATGGTGTTGTGTTCCAGGAGTATCCAGTCTGAAAATTTATGAAACGTGGTCCCTAGAGGAAGAAAGAAGGTCATAGCTTTCTGTAGGTTGGAACCTACGTACTAGTAAACATATCAGCTAGTACAAGAGCTAGGGGGTTGTAACTCCCTTCTAGTAGTAGTTGGAGAACGAGAGAAGGTAGTAACCTTTTGCAGGTAGAATCTTGCATACTGGTATGAGTCTGCACCAGTACAATGTTGTAAATAGATTTTCTTATTATTAAAAGAAGACGGAGATGACAGTAGCAAGTGGTTTACACCCAAATTAGGTTTCCACCTTAAATCTTGGTGTTCATATGTGTTGCTTATGTGTGATCGTTCATTCTGTTATTAACTGCACATGGTTACTATTTAAAGTTTAATAAAGTATTGATGCAAAGATTAAAGATCAACATATGATGAATTAAATGAATTATAAGTTACGCTGGTTTCTTTAAACACCGTTGCATGTACACGCGGGTTACCTTCATTGAAGTAGCGTATACAAAATTGAGTATGAAAAGAAAATGATTATTGACATGAGTAATACTGATTCCCCCCCCCCCCCCCCTCAGTATTATTTCCAACAGTAGTCAAATATGCACATTGAAAAAAGTATTAATGTTGGCACAATATAAATGCATGTGAAAATGAATTTTCCCATTCACCGCCATGTATCTGACATGCTCATCCTTTGGATACATTTTAATGCATTCTTCAAATAACACATGATATGTAATGCTCGTTTCTACAATCTTTCTGTGGTCTCTGTGTATTAAACACAGTCATAGATCCTAGTTTTGCAAGTCTCTTGAGATCGTGGTCTCCATTGCTTAGCTATTAGACTTAGAGACTTAGATTTATTTCTCCATGTAATCAACAAAAACTATTTGATTATTAATAACTACCACCCTCTTCTTCCTTCCTCCTTTTTTTTTTAAATCGTAACTACAATACTTTTACGTTCTTGTTGCAGGCTTCATGCCATTTCTTTATATAAAAAAAACGAGCCTCGTTCGACCTATTATTCTTCACCAAAATCTTGATAATGGTAGTATAAGAGATCACAGTGAGAAAACACTCATTATGCTTCATTATCTCCCAGTTCGCACTTCAATAGAAGAAACACCATCAATTGGCTCCGTAGAATCAATGTTTAAAAAGAACGCTTCATTTTCATACAATGCCCAAACGATATGTGTCCATTTTGCAGGATTTGTTGTTGGCTTGGGTGCACCACCAATTTCACAACAAATTGCACAACAAATATGTTCATTAACTTTACCAAAAGCCTCACATTTTCTACAAAGCCAATGAGAGATCTGCAAACAATCTGATGGACCATAATTCAACCATTCATCAATCCCATAGAAGGATTGATTCACATAAATTGCACATCTCTTCTTGTCATTACTTGACATAGAGGTTCATTTTCGTTGTATCATTTCCCTTTGAATTTTTATGTGATTTAGACTCTACACCCTTTATGTAGAACCATGGGTAACCAACTTGCAACCCTCAAATATATATTTATTTTTGTTGATTTGTTTAATTCTGTTATAGAGTTCTATTGTAAAATCATAATCTTTGTTTCCATTGTATGCTTTTTCCCTACATAGTTTGTCTCCAAATGTCCATTCTTAGGTCCTGAAGATCTTTAACTGCATACTTCAAGCATGACCTGATATCTTGTCAAAAACATTTATATAGAAAATTCTTTTGTCATACTTCATAAGTTTAGTCTCCTCATATTTGTTATTTCTCCAATGAATTTTTGAAATTTCTCTCCCCATGAAACAATGATGCTTTAAGTTAGAACAAGTTTTTCATTTCTTCCATGAGCAACTCCGCCTTAGACCAAGCCAGATCTCGAATTATTATTTATTCTTCCTCTTCCGTACTTTAGTGGACTCCTTGCTGCTGGGTGCATTTTCATTTCCTTTTGGCCCATTAATTGGTTTGTTCTAAATGACTTCTTCCTTTTGTTTGGAGTTATTTAAGGTATAATGCAACTTACAATCCTTCTCTATGTGGTCAATATTGCTACATAAACAACACCTTGTTTGGCTATGAAATTGAGAAGATTGTTTGTTTCTTCTTGAGTTCACGTTGTTCTTTGTATAAATTTTGCATTCAACAACTTTATGTCCAAATCCATTGCATAAATAAAAGTAACCATAGAAATTATTTGTGCACTTGGTGAATGAATGTATTCTTTTTTTGCTTTCTTGAGGGAGCCTTCTTATTTGCTGCATCTTCTGCTAATTAGATTTTATTTGTTTTCGCTTACATTCTGTTGTTACATGTCTAGGGCCATGATAGGAAAAAAATTCGATATATTTTACACGAGCATAGATTCTCCTTTCGGGTATTCTAAATTCATTCAACTCATATCCTGGAGGAAATGACCTTTCTGTTACAAACCCCTTCTTAACCTCATTCTTTGGCCCTTGATGTTGCTGCTTGTTTTTGTCTGCTTCTTTACAGCTCATGTTTTTGTTGGATTTTTCTTTTGTATATCCTTTGAACACTGCTTCTGACCTACTGTACTTTTATTAGTTTTTCATAGAGACAACCTCCTCTTCTAGTTTCTTACACAACATGTTCTTTTCATCTAATTCCATTTTTGTTGAATTAGTCTCAACCTCTAACCTTTCACACTATACCTCTTTCTCCTTTAGCTGACTATTCATCATCTCTTCTATTCTCATTGCCTCTCTAATTTGTGTCTTCAAATTAACAATCAATTCCCGCATTGATGCTCTCTCTCATCACATATCTGCACAAGTTTCTTTTGGTCTCTATTTTCAATGTTAAATCTATCTATTTCCACCAATGTTAAGTTAAGACTAGCCTGATGTTCAATTAAATTTTTAGTTTTTTCCCTATCAAGGTTAGGTACACTCACACATGCAGAGATTTCATTTAATTGAACACTTTCCCTTTGCCATGGTTTTTTCTTCTTCCTCTTCCTCTTTTCTTTTTTTGCACTGCTACTGCTAGTCTCTCCTTCATGCATGAGAAATCCTAGATTTCGTTTGTAGAATTTAATTCTATTACTATATTGATATCCTTATTATGAAGATTGTTATACATAGTACATTTTGCCATAGCATTCCATTGTTTTTCTTGCAGAGAGGGGAGTCTTTACAGTAACCTTCACATACAAACTTCCATACACTAGTTCCGTAAGATACCAGTTCAGATTTTACCTTATCTCTCCACTCATGAAAGTTTGCTTCACTCAACATAGGTACAATTTGATAGTCCATGAATCAATTAGATTTACCTTCAAGTTGTTAGGCTTATATAGAAGGAACCTGCTCTGATACTGATTGTTGAAAACTTGACTAAACTGATAGGGGGGATGAATCAATTTAGTATATACATGGAAATTATTTTTCTTTTCATTAATATCATTAACTCATACATAACATGAGAAACTTAACAAATAATCACTAGCATATGAATATGTGATCAACAAGTAATAATTAAATCAAACCAGATACATGAACACATAATAATAGCACACATTAACACCAGATATATGTGGAAACCCATAAAGGGAGAAAACCATGGTCTTATTATTGTTGTGATGCAAAGGCAAGCTCCCACTCCTTATTAGATCTGATTTTATGTAGGCCCCAACCTATAGGAGACCGCTACCTCCATTTTCTACAAGCTACAACATGCAAGGAAGCTCCAACTCCCATATGTTTTTTGTAGGCTACAACCAACAGGAGGTTCCTACCTCAACCATATCCAGTGGGATATTTATCAAGCTTCAACTTAAAAGGAAACTTCCATCCCCTGATGCAAAAAATAAATAACAATGTGTTGGTTTACCTGGTCATAAATTCAACATGTCTCCATATTTATTTCTGCCCGTTCTTCCCTTCAAGTCTACATCACATCAGTTCCATATGTTCCAGGTAACTAATGCCAAATAGTTCTATCATCTCTCTAACATTCTCCCATTCTCTAACACACTTATGCCTTCCAAAATCACATATTTTATAGAGATATTTTTCTGGCTGTTTGTATCCCACATAGGAATATGAAGTGAATATGATTGAATCTTGCCTTCGACTCATTCGTTTCCAAACTCTTCATATCTTGAATATTAGAAAAAAAATAAAATTCATCCAATATTCATTTTAGCCACATGTAATCATTAAATGATTCAACCTAATGCCAACATCAAATACCAATCTCTTTATCATTAATGCATCACACAAATATTTTCCTTTTCCTTGGAGTCTTGCCTTTACATCACAACAGATTATGTAATATAGTAACCTATGCAACATTATCAAAACATTTAGTGTATCATAACTCTTCCTCCTTTTTCTTCTCCCTTGCCATCTCTTATTGCTTGTTGCTCCTTGTGCTACTATTCTTTGTCTTGTTGCTCCTGCATCCCTTGCTACTCCTTGTGCTGCTCCTTTGTTTGCTGCTCACTTGCCATCAATGACAATATTTCCAACAAAAACTAGAATTTCCACATTCAAAAATGATGAAGAAGGAAGAATTAGAGGAAAATGCACAATCAATATGAATAATGGAAGAGGAAAGGCTCAGGATGTGATGCTTGTAGATGGGATGAAACATAATTTGCTAAATGTCAGTTAGATGTGTGATAGAGGCTATGGTGTTCTCTTTAGAGCTAAGGACTATAGAATCAGATCATCATCTATTGGGAAGGTTTTTGATAAAGGAGTTCGAACATAAAATAATGTATATATTTTGAAGGAACATAATCAATAATGCTACATAAACAAAAAATATGAGTCTTATTCGAATTAAAGCTTCTGTGATGCATATCATAATGTATAAAGTCTTGGGTATGGCATAGCATATTGGGGCACCTCAATTTTGATCACATCATCAGGCTTAGTATGAAGAGAGTAGTTAGAGATCTACCAAGGATAAAGAAACCTCAAAATCATACTTGAAAGTCAAGTCAAATGGGAAAACAAACTTAAACTTCATTTAAAGTCAAGGATAAGAAGTCAAGTCGCAAGCCTTTGTAGTTAGTACATATGGATTTGTGTGGTCCTTATAGAACAGAAGCATCGGGAGGAGAAAAATATTTATTGCTAATAATTGATGACTATTCTAGATTGACATGGTTGTTATTCCTTAGAAATAAGTTAGAAGAAATTAAGAAGTTCGAAATATTCAAGGCACTATCATAAAATCAAACATGATGAAAGATAAAGTGTATAAGGTCAGATAGAGATGGTGAATTCACCTCAAATGAGTTTGTAGATTTGTGTGATGAACTTGAAATATAAAGTTAGTATACAATTGCAGACACACCACAACAGAATGGCATTGTAGAGAGACGAAACAAATTGTTTAGGAAATGGCTAGAGCCATGATGCAAGAAAGAAACATTCCTCAAACCTATTGGGAAGAAACAATACACATAATAGTGCATGTTCTCAATAAGGAACATCTCAGACTAAATTATGACAAGGCATCATATGAATTGTGGTATGGTAAGCCAACTTCAATCAAACACTTTAATGTGTTCAAGTGTAAATTCTATATAAAAAATAATGATAAGAATTTAGGAAAGTTTGATGCTCAATCAGATGAGGGAATATTTTTGGGATATTCGTAAAAAATTAAGGGATACAAGTGCTATAATAAAAGACAACATAGGATTGTGGAATGCATAGATGTAAAGTTTGATGAAGAAGTACCTGATATGAATAAGAGAACAAGTTTTATCAATCCTCCATATCATCATCATGACAATGAAGAAAGTGAAGTACATGATGAAGAATTAGAAAAGACAAGGAATCATTCAAAAGGCCCCTCAAGACATACACAAAAGAATCACCTTGAAAGTCAAATTATTGGAGATAAAAGTAAAGGAGCGCAAACAAGGAGGCAACTTGCAGATAAATCATACCAAACTCATATTGCTATGTTATCATCGATTGAACCAAATAACTTTGATGAAGCAAGTAAAGACAAAAATTGGTTAGATTCTATGAACAAGGAGTTAGGCCAAATTGAAAAGAACAAAACTTGGGAACTGACACCAAGACTTGTTAGAAAGAATGTCATTAGAACAAAATGGGTCATTAGAGGAAATTTTAGCCTAAAAGTTCCCATGAAATTTTTATGTAATTTCCATGTCATAATATATAAACCAATCAAAATCCTTTAAATTTAAAAAGAAGCACATGTAAATATTGTAGAGGGAAAAGAAGAAAACTACTTTTTTAATTGTATTTTTGGCTTATATCCTTATTGGTTTATTCAAGTGTAGAAACTCGTTGGATGTAGAATTAAATACCACATCCAATGAGTACCCATTATGCATACTTTTGAGAATGCTCACATTGATAAAAATTGAAGATACATTAAAAAAACGTGTGACCAAAGATTTTTAATATATCTTCAATTTCTATCAATGTAAGTCTTCTTAAAAGTATGCATAATGGATACTCATTGGATGTGAAATTTAATTCTACATCCAACGAGTGTCTACACTTTAAATTTGAGTAAACCTACAAGGATATAAGCCAAAAATACAATTAAAAAAAGTAGTTTTGTTCTTTTCCCACCAAAATTCATCTCTTTTTTTATTATTTTATTAATTTTCCTTAGGAGGCCACTGTTAGGATGAAATTTCCTCTAATGTTTCAAGAAAAAAATGAATGAATAGGGGAAAATTGTTAGAAACAAATCCAAACTAGTTTGCAAGGGTTACTCACAAGTATAAGGTCTTGACTATGAGGAAACTTTTGCACCTATGGAAAGATTGGAGGAAATCATGATGTTTTTGGCCTTTTCTTGTTATAATGACTTAAAAATATACCAAATGGATGTGAAATCTTCTTTCTTGAATGAATAACTCGAGGAAGAGGTCTATATGGAACAACTTGAAGGATTTTTATTATCAGATAATCCTAACTATGTTTGCAAGATAAAGAAGACATTGTATTGTCTTAAATAAGCACCAAGGGTATGGTGCTCAAGGTTGCAACAATATATTAAGAAGAAAGGCTTCAAGAGAGGAGGAGATGATAGTACCATGCCCTTGGTGGAGATGAATTACTAATTGTGGTTGTGTATGTGGATGATATTATGTTTGGTAGCAATAAAGATAATCTAGTAAAATGGTTTGTTGAAGAGATGAATTCTGAATTTGAGATGTCAATGATTGGAGAACTTACCTTTTACCTAGAGATGAAAATCCTACAAAATTTAGGAGGCATATTCATTTCGCAAGAGAAATACCTAAAATATATGTTGAAAAAGTTCCAAATGTAAGACTATAGACATGTCTCAAGCTCCATGGAAATTGGATGAAAGTTATTGTTCGTGTGAAAATTCATGGAAGGTGTACCAAAAATACTCACTTAAGTCACTAGGTGACAAGTGACCCTAACAACAATTTGATGGCTACTGTCATTCTAGATTTGCAATATAAATGGAAAATCTGTAGTAAAAGGAAACAAGATCCAAAACAAATAGCAACATAGTAATGTATCTGGAATATAACCCAATTAGAAAGACAAATTTAAATGAATAAATTTTTATTGATAAAACCTGGTGAAGGAGGTCTACAGGTTGGTTTGTAAGTCCCCCTCCATGGGACAGGTCCTTTGATATCCTTGATGCTTTAGAAATAGAATTCCCTCTCTCAATCATGTGAAAAAACCAAACACAGTGAAGACCTCAAATGGGAGCTCAAGAAAATGATGAGAATGTTGACGACGATAATGATCATGGTCAGGAATAAATGAAAAACCCCCCTTTCTATAGCAAAGTATGGAGTTAATCTTGAAAATTGAGAATAATAAAATATTATTGACCAAATTTAGATCTAATTACATGGAATACTTCATTACTTTTATTGGAGAGGGAAAAGGAATTTAAAATGGTTAAATTCCTTTATTTGGAAATAATTAACAAATAAAATGATTTATTAATTATTTCATAAGAAACAAGAAAGGTGTGAAATCAAAATAACTATTGACTAATGATTTAATAATTATTCTAATAACATAAATAAGTAAATTCAAATAAATAATTAATTATTTAAATATTCCTAAGGGATTTAGTCAAATGTGACAAGGAATAATTATTAAATAATGATTTAATAATAAATCCTCGAGAAATTATATAAATAATGATTTATCTAAATATTCTTATTGGGGGGGGGGGGGGGGGGGTTTGATTTTAATTAGAAAATAATTTAATAAAAGTGCTTTACTAAATTATTTTCCATAGTGAATATGATTTTACTATGGAAAAATTAAATCCACATGGTGTATTTCGATCTACCTAGTTAGAAATGGCTAGGTGATCATTTTTTGGTGATAAACAGTTGCTCCCACACGTATGAGTGTTAGGAGAAAATCGTATGACTGAAATATGTTGTAGATTACACTTCCACAAGACACCAAAAGGGGAGTCAAATAGAGAGAGAGAGAGAGATCTGAAGCAAGTCAAGGATGGATAAATAATAGAGGGGGAGAGACCTACAATACTAATAGAAGTATCCTTTTATGTGGTAGTACATGATCTCAAATGAGGCAGGGGAGGCATACCCATACCCGCTGAGATAACTGAGAACAAAGAATAATGGTGAGCCCAATAATGTGGGGTTGAGCTACAAAGTACATGATACATGATACACTGGCATAAATGGGCCAAAAAATAATACAATGGATCCTATATACATATTGTGCTTGGAAAAACATAGGCTAGGATTGAATACAATAACATCTGAGTACATGAGATATAATGCCCCTAAAAATGGCATGGGGAGGGGGGATCACAACCAAGGAAGCCTTGTTAAACTGGAAAGGGCTTTGAAAATATAAATGGATCATTTGGAGGAGTCATGCATTCTATGGGCACTGGAAGAGGAAAAAACTGAACCCATCAAATCTATGTAACTACATCAGAGGCTTGATCAACATCTGTGGCCATCCAGGTATGTGGGGGCCTACCTGAAGGGCCACCCCCTCATGAGGTCTGGAACATATCACACACAATTGGGAATCCCTAGGAGAATCATCTGGATCACCGAACTGTCGAGTGTACGAATATCAATCGTATAATAAGGAGCTGATGTTGAGCACATGAGAAACAACAAAGTCAAAGGGCAATAATGAGTCCCTTTGCTCAAGCCGAGGCACTGAACAGAGATGGAAGCTGGAACCAATATACACCACCCTCTAGATGACTCTTTTGGAATAAATGTCGATGTCAATAGAAGAGAGTCTGATAGAGTTAAGGCAAATGAGGAATCCTTAACAAAGGCACGAGGGAACATAGCAGAGTGACTGATGCAATAACACCAGGGATGATAATGGAAGGAAACATGATGGATGGTAGATTGACGACTTCCCTTGTCATAGCATAATAAAAATTGTTGACTTGGAAGCTACTAACTTGAATCCAGAGGGGATGGTCAATCACTCAAACAAGGGTTCAACAAAGACGGAGTAGAAGGAATGGAGGAAAAATATAAATATAATGGAAGAAATATGGAATGATGATGAATGAAAAAATAATGGGACACAATGTGGACTCAGAACAGACTCCATAAGTACTAGGGTGACACATATCGGATTCTCTAAACAAGGGTGACTCGATGATGCTGCCACATGGGGGAGTCCTGGTGGGGACCATAAACAAATGAGTAAATGATGGTTACTCATGACAAAAATCGACATGAGAGTCATCCAGTGAAAAGGTAAACTGGTACCAGAGAATAGGTGGTTCAAATGAAGAGATTCGATTTTAAAGGGTGAAAAAGTGAAACTTCATGGAAAAAATGGCTTCCAGGTGAAGTGTTGAATGACCAAAAACAAAGAGAGACCCATTATAGAACTCAGTGAGATATTTTCGACGTTGCTGATGGCTTTTCGAATGAAGCTACAGTTTGGTCGAAATAGGCAACAAAAAAAACTAGGGTTTTTCCTATAAAAGGGATTTTTGCCTCCAAATCCAATTCATTTTCATAGTGAGCTATGGAGAATTTTGAGAGGAGGATAAGGCCCTAAATATTTTGGAGATCATATCGGACAAACTGATCATCAGAATTAGGATATGTGACTTTCAGGCAAATTACCTTCCTTGTCTAAAAATGGCCTTAATGCTTCTTGAAAGGATGGTTCCTGGTGAAGAATCAAGGTAAGAAGGGAATAAATGAATGAAATACTATAGAAGGTCTAGGATCATCCCTTCCCACCAAGTCAATCATGTTGACCAGATGGTAAATGTGGTATCACATAGAGTAAATTGTTTGAATGTGTGGTATTAATGATCTACAATATGTGATGTGAATATGGCTCGTCGGAGAGGCCGGTAGTACAAACTATCCAAGGAATGAAAGGATGGTTGAACATACCTAGATCGTTGGGGTCTAGGCTGAGACTTATGTTGATCAAGTGAGAATGTGCATAAGGAGGGAACCATCATGCCCCCAATCATGGGATACTTCCCCCCAACATATGTGATGGAGGGGACTGATCGGGTATGCAAAGGTGGGAATGATGCCCCCTAGCATGAGGAGTTTGTGTAGTGCCACTGTGTTCCAAGTGTTCAAATAAGGGATTCAAGAATCTCGGTCTAGCTGGCATGAGATACTCCAAAGGATGATGAGGAAATATAGACCCCCAGTCATGTATGGATGAATGGAGTATGCTATAGGCATAACAGATCTATTTAGGGCAGTGGACTCAAAACACATTTTCATGATGTGGTTCACCATTTTTTTATGGTTGTCTTCTTATGGGAAGAATGGATATATATAGTTAGAGAAAGGAAATGATGGATTACCAATCTTGTTTGGTACTGCATATATGAATCAAATGGAATGCATTTCTGGGTTCACATATATGGTGTTACTATGCCAAAAAGTGGCTTCGGATAGAATGAACTGATGCTCACCTAGAAAACATGATGATTCAAAAACAAAAAATGTCTAAGGGACTGTGTTGTTGAGGTAAGATTGAAGGATGATTGAGTGGATCATCCCCAAAGTGATCGGAAGTGATATGGGACTCTAGAGGTTCTTTTGCATGGGGAAGAGTAATGGTACTAGAGTCGACACTAGCAGATTCATTGGGAGGATTAGGTAGAATTGGGTGTCAATGTAATGGCCCCAAGGTGTATTTGGTTTAAATTTGAGGGTCCAAAGTAAGGGGTTATTAAACCAATCGACTTCATTATGGATGAAATCTTTGGACTCTAGAGCATATTGGTCATGGGTCTGCTGCGGAAGGAAGTTTGAATGATGCTGCATATCATCCCATAGGTAATCAGGGGTGGTCATCCCTTCCATGATGTATTCATCAGAGTGAAATATGGGTGAACTGGAGGAAGAAATACCCCATGATGAGGAAGAGATATCTTAAGCATCTTCATGAGAAGCAAGATTCACATACACATCGACACGATTGGGAGACATATGACTAGTAGAGAGGACATCTAATGATGTTGAGACTGATGTGTCCACTGAATGAGGTTCAAAAAAATCATGAGAGGAGATATCTAGGGATTTCTCAGGGACTGATCTCATGAATGATGATAGGTAGAGGATGGGAGAAGAAATGTCTATCATCTCGACATCCAGGGGAGGGATCATGATGGGTGTTTGGGAGACCTACTGTTCTGGAGAAGGGGTGGGATCAGACTCCACTAGTAAAGGAGAAGTGGACTCATTACAAGAGACCTCTATTTTGTGAAGCACTTGATGTGTATCGTGAAAATATTCAAGATGGGGATAGTGATGGGAATAATGGCCATAGTTATCGCAAAAAGTGCAAGGGTGGTTTGTGCATAACGATCAGATTCTCTTAGTAGATTTAGACAAGGTTACTTGGACCTCATGGATGTTAGGATCCGGAAAGGTATCAGTGAAAACCACTTTAATGTGAGGGATTTCAGGAAAATTATTGGAGGCATGACCGACAACATCACACAAAGCGCAAGGAGGAAGAGGCTTTTGGGGCTTAGGGCCAGCTGGAGTTGCTAGGGGAGCCTTGCCTTGGGATCCCTTCTTCCAGGCTTTTCCCCCTACGCCAGATGCTTTCGAAATAGGAGTAGGCTCCTATTGAGGTTGGTGTGGAACTAAAGTAAATGTAGGGTTAGGATTGAACGGTTGGACTGTGGTCAAAGTGGTGTAAGGTTTCAATTAATGAGGTGGATTGTTTACAGAGGGATCAATGTATCAGACTTGGATCCCTACTATGATATTAGGTAGACTCAATGTAGCCATGACAGGTGTAGAATAAAATGTGGGAGGTGGAAATAAGAATGTTATATGACAAAAAGGGTAATTACCTGGAGCAGCAACTCTTGAATGGTTAAGGGTAGGGGGAATGGATCTAGGTGGAAAAAGATTAGGAGAGACACCAGCAAAAGGAGGTGGTCCTTGAGGATTTGTAATGTTATGAATGGTTGAGTTAGGCATAGCAGGTTGGGAAGGTGCTGACTGCTGGGAAGGCATAGCGGCCCATTTGTGGGAATCCCACAATGCTTGAAGCATGCAAATACTCGATGAGATAGGCTAAGAAGGCTTAGGTAGGGAGCCATAGTAAGCACCAAGTAAAGAGGAATATTTATAGACTCCTGGAGAAATAGACGAGACAATCTCATTTTCAGCCAAGACAATCTTATTGTCAACCACAAAATAAATGTTGGTCTGAGGCGAAGTCTGGGCTTTTGGACCATAATATGTCAACTGATCGATTGTGACAAACTTTCCATTGTGGGGAAAGCACATCTTATGATAAATCATAGACGCAACAAATAACATGGCATAAGTATAACTATAATGAAAAAGGATGTTATAGTCAAGGGGAGCATTGATGACTTCGATGTCAATACAGATTGTCTTGCCATCAATTGTGATGAGGCAGTTGTGGTATAAGCCAAGGGGATGTGAAGGATGACCATCCCATGCACACAAAGTGATGGTGGATGGGGATAGCTCAGTGTTGGGACGTCGTCCCCTAGGTCAAGTTTTGTTAAAATTTTGTAAGTCTCTGCGTTTTGAGGAGCAGAGCGCATAGTGCACAGGTCAATAGGAGTTAAGGGGTTTTAGGAAGGTCAAAACCCCTTAAATTTTGGTATTGTTTTGAGATCCACCCGTGGTTTATGGATCATGATATTGTAATATAAAAGAGTATATAAAAGGGCTTCTTAGCGAGTCTAAGGTAATCAATAAATGAAGAAAATGAGATTTTGATATGTTCTGTGTTTGTGTGATCTTTCTGTTTTTTTTGGTGAAGGGGAAGGCTCCTGCATCTGAGTGAGCAGGCCCCTGTAGCTGTGTGCATAGGGTATGGAAAATTTATATAAGGAAGCTTTGACTTAATAAAGAATATTTGAAGTAATTATGTGTCTATTTTTATATACTTGTGTATTTTCTATATTTACATGCACTTGAATGATAGTTATTTGTATTTTCAAATTTACTACTCCACGAAGATATGGATTCATTATTATATATGATTTTATGCATGATTAAATGTTTATGTGAATTTTATAGCTTTCTTTAACTAAAAATCACTTAAGTACATAAATTTCATGAATAAAGATTTGTGCACGTCAGATTAGACCTGACACTGAAAAAACGTCTTAACTTCACATCACATAGCCTTATGGATGTAGAAGCCTGATTCTAGCATTCCCCAATACTGCCTCAGGTGAGACTGTAGTCGGTGCTATGCTGGTTTTCGCCAAAAGGGCTATTAGTGTAGGGTTTTATTGGTTAGTGCAACTAACTCTGGAATTGGGTCCAAGCCCCCTCAAGCCAACAAATGGTTCTGTTATCGGGACTGCGATTTATCTGAGGGATCTGTGATGTGGCGTAAGTGGATACCAACTAAGAATTAAATCGAGAAGTGGATAGATCAGAAGTTGCATGAGTTTGTAG
Source organism: Pinus tabuliformis (assembly GCA_031772625.1). NCBI lineage: Eukaryota > Viridiplantae > Streptophyta > Pinopsida > Pinales > Pinaceae > Pinus > Pinus tabuliformis. Next base: position 860,314,788 of record CM062812.1, read on the forward strand.
CTCAGGAGAACAAGAATTTGTGCTTGTTAAAAGAAAAGTGGTTACAGAGGTATCTCGACACAAAATTACTTGAAGTTTTCTTTTCGATGTTCCCCTGCGAATTACACGAGTGGCTGTCCAAATTAGGAGATAGTGAACCTACTTGGAAGCACGATGATCCTATTGAGTGGACCCCAGAATTAGTCAAACATCTTGAAAAAATATGATTATAAGGTTGCGAGGGCCGTTGATTACTGGATTGATAGTATCTTGGGTGGTTTCGTCACTGAATTTGTAATAGATACATGAGTGTGTGATAGCAAAGCTGAATGACGATTCTTCAAAGGTCCGAGAGGTAAGTACTTGGAATTGCTAAAAACCCAGATTAAAATGCTTTTGTGTGAAAAGGGGATTATACCTTTACCTTAATGTTTAAGAGGGGTCTGACTAGATCTATGTAGAGTAGATCTAGACAAATTTGTTAGAAGTGAGTATAGTCCCCTATTGGGAGAGTCTAAAAGTGAAAAAGAATGAAGTAGACCTAGTACGCCCTGAGGTGCGGTGCAGATAGTAGATCAGGGTACTTCTAGAATTCAACATCCAACCACTCCACCTCCACCTTCATCTCTACCTCATACACCTACACCTCCACCTCCACCTCCACCTCCGCTATTCAGTATGGAAAATACAGTGAAAATGCCTGTATTTAGGGGTCAAGGTACAAAGGATCCAAAAAAATTTTGGTTCATCATAGAGGCTATTTGGAAAGCGCAATAGATCAATGATGATGATATGAATAAAGTGAAACTAGTTACAATGCTATAGGATACAACACTTACTTGGTACATCAGATAAAACATGACTGCTTTGATTGCTTCATTGGCTAACACAAAGGATGCGCTGAATGTAGAATTTATGAAGTTGATGTCGAAAGCTGAGTGTGTGACTGAGATCAAGGAGATCAAATAGAGGGTTAATGATTCTATGTGGGATATATATCAATGACTGAAGTGCTTACTGATTCAAGCTAACCTTCATATATCAGATGAACAACATAGGGACCGGTATATAGCTTCGTTATTACCTCACTTAAGATTTTCGTTATCTTAATAAAAGATTGGGTCTTAGGCCGAAGTGTTGGAAATCACGATGAAGCTAGAATCCTCGCTGATCCAGGATACGAATGTAGGAGTTCAACAGATCCAGTGCAGCTAGCAAGCCTGCATATGGAGTTGTAGGATTTGAAGAAGGGAAAGGAGGTTAAGTCAGAGACACATTATGAATTTTGGTGCACAAAATGCAAGGCTGAAGGTCATCATAAGGATAAATTCCCCGTATTTCGAGAATATATAGCTGCGGGAGGTCCTAACCTGCTAAATCCTTAATATTCTATGGGATCAAGCACTGGTGAAAGTACTTGGTGTAGCATCTGTCAAGTATCAGGACAACATTTGACAGATAATTGTTCCCTATTACAGAAGTTTATACAGTATCCAAAGCAACTATTTTGTAGCTTCTACAAATCGGTTGGTCATGATGGGAGGAATCATCAAATCTATGAACTAACGATCAACAAAATTTCACTGTATAGAATGCAAGTTGAAAACCATGCATAGAATGACCAAGGCTCACCTACAACTCACGGAGGATTCCAAGGATGGGGAAGAGGATGAGGAGGAGGAGTTGGAAGAGGATGGGGCTAGATTATTTGTTACAACTATGGGGAACCAGGACACTTTGCGAGCGACTAATAGAATCCAACACACCCTTCATGTTAGTACTGTCATCAATTTGATCATGTTACAGAATATTTCCCAATCTTAATAGTGAAGATGAAGGAGAATAAGAACCGGTAGCTGACGAAGAATATTCAAATGACGAGATCTGAGTCGCGTGAATACAATCCTAGTATGAACGTAGTCACGCAAAGCTGTGTAGCCACTAGTGAAGACAAGGTCGAAGGCAAACAACCGAAATCAGGCTCATGTTTCCAAAAAGTTGGTGAGAAGAATGCTGGGTTTCATTTACATAAATAAAAAGGGATGTTCATGGAGGCGAGAAAGAGTTTTATGGGTCCAGGTGCTTCTACATCTCAGAACCAGATTCCAATAGCCTCACGAAAGGAGAAACTTAAAGATACTACTATAACACAAGCTTCAGATCCCATGGTGCTAATATCGTTTCTACAGACCTATATGAAGTTATTACAGGATCAAAATGAAGTAGAAGGACTATAGGAAATGATAGATAACTATTCCAACAAGGATAAGTCATTACTAAGACATCCCATAGTTAATAAAGTGAACCAAAGCAAGAAGAAAACTGGTAAGGAGATGTGGTTGACTACGTAGATTGGTGATTTCGAAATGGATCAGGTAATCCTATACTTGGGATCCCATGCTAACATACTTCCTGTTGGCTTAAGGGGGCCTGACCCAGGTTCAGAGTTATTCGCACCAACCAACAAAACCCTAATAGTTAGCCCTTTTGGCAAAAACCTGCGTAGCGCAGGCTGTAGTCTCACCTGAAGCAGTATTGGGGGATGCTAGAACCACATTTATGCATCCAGAGGCTTATGTGATGGTCTTCCTGAGGATCTATAGCTTAGATCTGCCTTTGCAAGGATCTATTCCTTCTGCCTATCAACTTTTGCAACTATATCAAGACAACCTTCAGACCTTTGCGTAGGTGTTCGATTATACTTAATAGGCATAAAAGAGACAGGTTTACCACTTTCGCACAATAAACTAGGTATTATGCAACCTTTATAACTTTTATCTACCTTTGTGTAGATCTACCCTTTTCAAATAGTAAACTACAACAACTGTATCTTACATCTTTCCTATCTCCACAAAGGAGGTCAATTATACTTATTATTCATAAACATTATAGATCTATCCTTGTTACATAGAAATAAAGAATTAAGTCATATAAATTAGATCATTGAGCGAAGATGCATAAACTTAACAGAAATAAGAACAAGGCACACATGTAATAGATTCGATCCAAAACAATCATTATTAGATTTAGCATTTAGTTACAGACCCTTTCTGCCATGCACACCCAGCTACAGGGGCCCACGCACTCAACTGTAGACTTACCAAGGTCTCCACACACTTAGCTACATGATCCTTCCCCTTTCGCGTAAGTACAAGAAAAAAACTTTTCCTCCCTTAGCACCTTGCCCTTACAATGATTCTCTATCAAGTTTTATCTTTAGACTCACTATGACTCAACTATATATAAATTTTTTATTACAATACCATGGTCCATAGCCCATGGGTGAGTCTCAAAACTGACTTCACCTATGCATACAAGGGACTAATTCCCCTTTAACTCTTACTTCACTTCATGCTTCGCTTCCTTATTTTGTCGAGACTTTACATTATTTTAAAAAACTATTAAAAAATTGTAGAAAATTTACCTTAGGGACCTTATCCCAATAGGTCCTCAACACAAATATGGTGACTCAGCCTTGAGTCACTCAGCTAGTTTCTCCACTTTCTGGCGAAGTTAGCTGAACTCCATCTTCACGACTTCAAGGTTCTCTATGCTATGTACAACGACCTACTGTTCTTCCTCGACCAACTTCTCTATAGTTGGCCCCTCCATCACGAGGCACATGGTTCTCTGCATCTTTTGGAAATTTTTTAGCTTCTCTTGGATAGTCAGAGGAACCTAGATTGCTTCCTCTATACATGGCTGAAGCTGAGCCTTCAAAACTTGCTCCTTGTGCTGCATATCCTTAACTTGTGCCTGAAGCACCTTCATTTCCTATAAGCGCACGAAGCACTGGATTGGCACCAAAGTGCACGCAATTGCCCTAATTACGTTGACTTTTTGCTGTGCCTCTCTGACCTCTGTACCCAATCTTTGCAAATTTGAGTCCTCCTGCAAAGTGGTCCATAGTTCCATTACATGTTCAAAGAGAAAATTGTAGTTTGTGACTACACTATCCAAGGTAGTCATATGCTCCCTAATTGTTGCATTGCGTTACTCCCTGACCTCTGGTGGAGTAGTCATTTGCAGCTTCAACTGTAATTCCGAGATCTTCATCTAGAAGTCAAAAGTAACTTGGCCTACCTCTTCTTTGGACTGACACACTACAGTGATCAATTTTCAAACCTTTGTGGACATGGCCGCATCCTTTGGATTGTGTAGCTCCAGTACTGAGTTACACACTTGTGTAATTGCTTCTTCTAGGATCTGGCTTTACGCTTTGAGCTCTTCTTTCTCCTTAAGAGCCTAAACCTTCCTGGTGAAGATCTACTCATTTTTTGTTTTCAATTCTCTTATCACCATTAGCACGCACTTCTCTCTCATCCAAAGCTCATCTGAGACCCCCTGATGAAGCACATGGAGGGTCTGAAGTGGTAGCGTGGCTAAATTCATACCCATTCCCTCAATCTTTCCAAGTTTGGAATTGTCTTCCTATGAGTCCACGTACAACTTTCATTCCAGCAAGGAGATGAATCTGAGGTCCAGAGTCCATTTTGGTTCCAAGGTGCTCAAGCTCACTTGTTGCAGGCTCGCTTAAAGCCCACTCACTTGTCTAACACTTACCTAAATTCTGCCTATCTGAATCTACAACTCGCGTAGATCCTTCTGGACGCTCCCTAGTGTCTGCATGTATTGTTCCTGGAACTATTGCCATAGTTCCACTGTGGTATCACAGACCTTGTCCCTGATTTCGTCAAGGTCCCCTTCTGTGAGGACCATTAGGTAAATGCGTGCTTTCTTATCTGATTTGTGCTTTTTCCGTTGTCCAACATTAGTCTCCTTTTATTGCTTTGACAACTTGAAGGGAGTGCTCTGCACATCACCCTCGCGTCCTTCCTACTCGGACACTTCTTGTTCTTCAGTATGATAGGAAGTCGATGCTTCGACTTTCACTGGGTCCTTTTTAGCACCACACTCTTTCTCAACACGTTCTTTTTCAACAGTTACCTTAACAACAACGTCTTTCTTCTTTTGAGTAGCCTTCTCATGCGCTACAACTTGTTCTCCTTCTTTCTTCTTCGGCTTAGCTATTTCCTACACAGAAGAGATTTCTCCGACCCTATTGGTACATGTGCCAACATCCTTGGGTTGTCGCCACTCTGCTAGCCAACTCCCTACAATCCCCTACTGATCTATCTCCGAAACTGGGTATGGAGACTTGTGCCAGATCTGCTTGGGGTCTCGTCTTGCCCGGATAGATACATTATGGATGTTGGCCTTAAACTCTGTGAAGGTCTTCAAATGCTTAAAAAATGTTGGGAACAACCTTGGTCTCTGACATATCATTGTGTAGAGGTCCATCTCGATCAAAATCTAGAAAAATTTGGACTCCATGATCCTCTCCAGATCCTTCATTGCTATGGCCATAGCGAAGTGAACTTCATTGCCTTTGGTAAATCTTCTTCCTATGGAGGGAACTGACTATCCCCCAATAGTCTCCATGCAACTAATACAATTAGCAACAGGAGCGAGGCATAGTGAAATGCCTTGCTCTCCTCCTGCACTTCGCGGTAGTTCACTAAGAAATCCTTGCAAAGGTACTATGTCCAGTGGTAATGCACCCCCTTCACACATTATGAAACCAATGAAATTATTGGCATTGAAACCTTGTCTGTGTGACATTTTCTCATGATCTTCCCAGCTAAAATTTGAATGGAAAACTGCACCGCTTGATCTTGAATTGGGTGGATAGAATATCCGCATGACCTCTTGACTAGCCCAAAATCAAATTTCACTTTATTCACGATCTCCTTCTCTTTGCTCTTGCCTCCAAACTCCTTTGCAGGGTCTGCCCTTTATAGGGAAACTTCATAATTCGATGGATCAATATATCCATTATGGGGATGGGTTCACCTAACCACAAACACCCATCATGCACCAGTGTGAGAAATTGGTGCACACAGACAATATTGATAATTGATCTATGGAAGTGTGGCACACACAGCATATGCATTAATCCGGCTTGCTCGACACCTTTAACCCATTTCACCGGTTCCAGCTTTGTGACCCTAGTTTTGTCATAGTAAATCTTGGTCATGTATTTATTGGTGGCCAAGTGAGGGAATTTATTGTGGTTGGTAAGATCCCAATATTCCATTTTTAACACTGGGATATGTTCTAAGAGCATGCCTTCAAAAACTATTTCTTTTGGTAACAATGGTGTATATATCATGAATTTTCCTAAATCCGAGTCCTTAGTTACCTTGGCTACCTTGGATTTCCCTTTCTGTGGAGGGATATACACCAAGAGCCTTGTGATAGGCTCACCCTCCTCAGCATCTATTTCCTCAATTCCATCACGAAGCTCTTCTACTTCCAAATCCATTGGTTCCTCCAACTACTTTGCCTTTTCCTTCCTTTCTTTCCGTCGAATCTCTGGGTTCTTCCTTCATGATTGCCTCACAGGTACAGGTTGTGGTTTCTTCTATTTCTCCTTAGCAGCCCTTTGCTTCAGCTTATGTGACCTTGGTGCCGTAGGCACGGATGGTGCAGCTTCCATCGACACAACTTTAGGGGTCTCTACCTGAGAGATGCGGCTTCAAAACTTACTGGAGCAAACATTTGTTCAAGGATAAATTTTTGGTTCCACTCTAGTAATCTCGCAAATGCCGGATTGGAAACTAAATCCTCCAAAATCTACGAATTCATATGGCGGGAACAAGAAGGCTTATACAAATCTTTCAGAAAGAAAAGTGTTCTTCGACAGACCAGCATGCCAAATTTATAGGTGAATTTGAATTGAAATCCGCCCATTCTCTCCATTTTATGATCATAAATGAATCTCTGGCAGAAAATATCCAAATATTTTCGACATAAATGTCGCCTACCCGTTTCTCCTAACAAGATTTTTTTTATCCAATCATGAACAGTGATTGCAACAACTAGTTTTGGACCTGGTTGTGCAAAACCAATCCCCATGGTGCAACTCGTCCATTGCAACTTCTTCTGTAGCACCTTTTTTTCCATTGCACACCCTCCTTACTACATTTTCCTCTTCTTTTGGAAATGTAGTTTATAGCCCCACTCTCCCTTTCAGCAATCCAGAGCACTAAGACTATCCTGCTACCATATAGTCATTGCATAGGGGTAGGATCCCTTGTATACAACTTTAGTCGACTTTCATTCACCCTTCCAGGGAATAATTCACCATTCAGCTTCATGAGTTGAACTGTGCCACCTTCCATGATTTACTTAAACCAGTGCATTTGAAATTTACCCGAAAAGTTTGTGAACTTACTATCATAGAGCAGAACCAAATTGTTCACCTAAAAATGTGCAACTTAATATGTCTATCATGCCAGGCCTTCTCAGGTTCCTTTTGTACTTGCTAGTGAAATCTTGCAAGAAATCGATCTTCTTCCACCTCCACCAACTATGCGAGCCATTCCTCCAAGGTCTCGCGGTCCGTCATCTCTGTCAAGGCCGCAATGCACAAGCTTGGAAAAGTATATTCCATAGGAATCACCACCTCAATCCCATAGACCAACCTAAATAGGGTTTAGCTTGTCAACTTATTCAACGTTGTCCTATATGCCAATCGAACCACCGGGATGCATACATCCCAATCATTCCTCTTCGTGTTACAAACCTTTTTTAGCACATTCTTAAGAATCTTATTGAACGCTTCCACTGTACCATTAGTTTGGGGATGATAGGGCATACTCTTTTGATGGTATACTTGGAACTCTTTGAGCATCGTGCTAATTGTTTCATTCAGGAAATGTGTACCCCTATCACTCATCAATACTTTAGGGCACCCAAACCATGTTAATATGTATTCAAATAGGAACTTCACAGCAGTGGTAATAGTACAATCCTTCACTGGCCATGCTTCTGCCCGTCTGGTTATGTACTCTATCGTAGTAATAATGTACCGCGTGCATTTCTTCCTTCTTGGTGGTTGTATCAAACCTACAAAATCAATTGCCCATTTGTCAAATACTTGTAGCAAAACCCGAGGGTTTAGGGGCAATTCATCTCTTCGCGAAGGATTTCCCATCCTTTGAAAAGCATTGCATGCCTTACATAATGCCTTAGAATATTTATGCATTGTCAGCCACCATAATCTTGTGCGCAGAATCTTATGTGTAGTTTCTCTACCTGCATAGTGTCCTCCCACCACTCCTCCATGCCCCTCGGCGAAGATACTAGTGCACTCGAACTCCAGAACATATATGCACAAGATTTCATTAGTCCCCATCTTATACAAATGTATCTCTATAACAGAAAAATTAGTGGCATGAACCACCAATTCCTTCTTTTTCTGAGTAGAATACACTTCTGGAATAGTAGTCAGAAACTGGATTATATATGCAAAATGATCATCAACAATGCACACAGCAAAGTGTTACGCATCTGACGATCCTTCATCTATATTAGTTGGTTCTTCACCTATCTCGATTCGGCTTAGGTGATTTGGTCTCGCATTCAACTGTACAGGATTCAAAATCACTTCAAAATCATATTCTTGGAATAATAATAACAGCCTACAAATCTTCCCCCCCAACATAGGCTTATTGACTAGGTATTTTAGTGCAGAATGACCCATATACCTTTTAAAATGTGCACCCAACAAGTAATGACGAAACTTCTGCAGGGCATAGACCATCGCAAACCCTTCGCACTCTGTAGTGGAATAGTTCTTTTCAACCTTTGACAACTTCCTACTAGCAAAGTCTATTGGATGATCAATATCACCCTTGCCCGGCTGGGTCAATACTGCGCCCAAAGCAATACATGAAGCATCTACATGCACATGGAACCCTTTCTTCCAATCCAGGAATACTAAGATAGGCACAATCACCATCTTGTCTTTTAATACATTGAGACTCTATTAACACTGCTCATCCCAACAAAAAGTCGCATCCTTCTTTAACAGTTTCTCCATCAGCACAGTTATATGGGCATAAGAGTTGATAAAATTCCTATAGTGTCCTGTGTGGCCCAACGTTGTTCACAACTTCTTGACATTCTTGGGGGCTTATAAATTCATGATTACTGCTATCTTTGTAGGATCCACCATCAATCCTTGCTTACATACGACATGGCCAAGAAAAATCTCAAAAGGCACATAAAATGTACATTACTTGAGGTTCAACATGATCTGGTATCTACGGCATGTATCTAGCATAAAGCACAAACTTGCAACATGGTGCTTTACCAATCCAAACATAGTCCAGTCATCAAATTATACCTCTAAGAAGTTATGAATAAATTCCTTGAATGTTACGATTACTACCCTAGAGAAATTGCGGGGGTGTTCTTCAATCTGAATTGCATCACTGTATATTAAAAGCAACCCCACTCAGTCGCGAAGGTTGTCTTGCTACAATCATCGACATGATCTTAATCTAATGATATTGTGAGAATCCATCAGTGAATGAATAAGTCTCATGTTCGCCAATATTCTCTAATACTTCATCTGTAAATGGCGTGGGGAACAGATCATGCATACATACATCATTCATATTTCTCAGATCTACACATATTATGATTTCTCCTTTTTGTCTCTTTTCCTGGCCAACCATTGGGCTTACCCAATCAGATTCTTCTACTGGTTCAATAATTTCGGCCTCCAGCATCTTATCAATCTCCTTGCACACCTTTTCTTTATACTTTGGATTGAGCCGATAAGGTCTCTGCTTGATGGGTTTCATATCAGATATCAAAGTAATTTTCATAATTCCCAAATCTCCTACAATACCCTTCAGATATAAAAACTTTGTTGGGAATAGATCCTAGTATTTGCACAATAGTTTGGCCAACTTATTGATTGTATATTCATCCCAATAGTCCCCTATATTCACGAACTTAGGCTTTGCGTCAGATCCAATATTTATTTTCCGGGTTTTCAACATCTCTATTACATTAGGGTTCTTTGTCTAAGGTCCCTCAATTTAGTGTTATCCCTTTGATTTTGGAATGTTAATATTCGGTGGATCTTCTTCTTCCTCCTCAACAGTCACATTATAACATTCAAACGCATTATGTAGTTGTGTACTCTAATCTGGCTGAGTCCATTATATCAGTTCCTTAGGAATCCCCCTGAAGCACTTCATCAATGCATTCAAGCCCATCCTCAAAGTTGAACGTTAGTAAAAAAATTTATCTTAAGATGTCCCATTCAGCTGTTCCATGGCGAAGTTCTCTTTCCAAATACCAATTCATTGGGATTGTATATAAGGTATGACAAAATATGTGCACCCATTTTGGTTGTGGCTCCATTCCCCAAGCTTTAGTTCACCATGCCAAATGCTCATGAGGATCATCCTTCCAACTGTACTTATCAATCATTTTGGTATTAGCATATCAAAACCTTAATTTCATCATCCTTCTATATCCCTTCTAACCAGCGAAGTTCTCCTTTTGCATACCCCACCAATGGTCATGTGTAGCACATAGTGCCAATTCAAGTGCTTGGAAGTGATGTTCTTCAGACACTTCCCTTTGAAATTCATCCAAGAAAAGATCAACATCAGTCAACCCATCATAAAGTGGAAGCTTTCTTACCTCAACTGAGACACATTGTAGCGATTTGGTCATCCTATTGCATCGGGGTGTAGATACTTCATGTAACTGATTCTGCTAATGTTTGATCTCTTCATCTGAGTCTGAGGTATAGGAACTATCCTTGTCCCACGCAATTACTCCATTGGTCGTAAGAATAATCCAATCTTTGTCGTGCATTGAGTTTTTTTATATTTGATCCAGATCATCATCATCCTCCAAAAAGTTGCGAACAGGTTCAGTATAGCATCCTCCCTCAACAGGGTCTAGTGACACTATAACCCTAAGTGCTTTCCTTTCAAAAGTCATCTTTCGCTTCTTCAAGTTGATTACCGCGTCCATGTAAACATTCCAATCAATTACTAGTAGCACAGGATACAGATTGCTATCATCTACTATCTCTATTACTTCAAAATCTGTCAGAGCACTTGCTCCTTCAATATCTATTGTCACACCATATAATCGCCCCATCGGGATAATATTCTGCTGATTGGCCATGTGTATCTGTATAGGGGACCATTGCAACGCAGGTCTGCCCATACTTTCCCACGTTTGTTTAGGCAACACATTTGCATTTGACCCCAGATCCAAGTTTACCTGGTCCATTCCATACTCTCCTATCTTCATGATCAACCTCATCTCACGCCCTGTTTGCTTCTTATTCTTACCAAATTCCTAACAACACATTGTTTTGAAGGAGGCTTAATCTTACCCACACAATTGTCTAGTATCGCTTGGAGTCCTTCTACTGCCTTCTTATCGCGCAACAACTTCATACAAGACTTTAGTAAAGTGGCTAACAATGAAGGATCCACATCTTGCACTTCATTGTTCCCAGCTGACTTCTCTTGACTCCCAGACATAGAATCTACAAAAATTTCTTTTTAAACTCCATAAAAGTTTCTTTAGCTTGGTTGAGGCCAAACCCGAATTCCTTTTCAGTAGCCTTATGCATCCATCCCTCAGTATTTGGTTGTTTTCCCTTATCTTCACCTGTGGTCATACCACTGTGTGTTATTATATTAACAATGCAATCTTCTTCACGCGGTTATGCCCTCATCATCCAGATATTCTGCGTAGGCCGTTGGGGCTGGGTCTTCTTTTCTTGCATCTTTGCTATAAGGATCGGATAATATTCCATCACATGGTTGAACTTTCTACAATATTGGCATGATGGATGCATAGGGTTCAGACAGTCACAAGTGAAATGTCTAGTTTCGCCACAATTATAACAGATCACTTGTCCATGACCTCTGCCAACCCCTCCTCCTCTTCTTCTTCCATGACAATTGGAATCCTCTGAATGTTGCACCCATGCACTGATCATGCAGCCGATTTTCTGCATGCATTCGGTAGGAAGGGGTCCTATCCATCATGAGCTCATAATTCCGACAATGGTAATCATCATGGCCAACGGACTATCTGAAATTACAAAACAACTGCCAAGGGGTCTTTACAAACTTCTAGAGTAGATGGAAATTGTCCATCACGTGCTGTTCTGTAACCTGACATATAGCACACGATGGCATTGCTCCTCCACTTGGCCTAGTGGCATTTTCAAGCTTTGGGGGGACAGACCCCCTCCCGTAAGATAATTCTGATAAACCAGACAATGGTCCTTATCGTGACCATGGCCCTTGCATTTCAAGCACCAAACTTCAGTGTGCACCTCAGGCTGGGCTTCCTTTCCCTTCTTCAGGCTCTGCAACTCCAAATGCAGGATTTCCAGCTATGAGTGAATCTGTTGTACTCCAATGTTTATATCCTGTATTGGTGAGGCTTCCAACCTCATCACGATCTCTACTGCCTCTGCTTGTGTTGCTATCTTTTGTTGTGATAGTGGTAATCTTAAGTGTGGTAAGAGTGACGTGATATACCAGTCCCAATGATGGGAATATGTAATCACCATATTGGCCTTCCTAATTAGACATTTCAACCTACGACCGAAATCCCAGGATGACTCAATTACATTTTGTTGAATTTCTCTGAACTTAGTTACCAACTGTGCCTCTAACTTAGGCTTTCTAAACTCTTTATTAAGTGTTTGCTAGGTTTTTGCCAACATCGCATTGGGGTTATCAGTGTAGTACTTTATGTACCATGTTAATGCTCGGTATTGTAAGGCCGTGACTAGTTCCTCTTTCCTGATGTTATCATCAGTAATTTGTTGTGTTGTTCACATAGCGCATGCAACGAACCAGAACTGTTTGAGGTCTTCACTCCCTACCCCTTTAAAAATCAACATCTTCATTGAGTTCACCATGTTGAATGGTGGAGGTGGAGGTGGAGGTGGAGGTGAAGGTGAAGGTATATATAGTGGAGGTGGAGTTCGAGTAGATGGGATAGGTATTTGCGAGATACCCTGCCTAATTAGCTGTACCACACTCTGGGGAGTACTTAGGATTGTCCCTTCATTGTCACTCGAAGGGGATCTGATCAATAGACTATACTCAGAGCTTGATTACCCATTCCTTTTGAAATGTTTTCCACTTCACGTAGTCCTAAACATCAAGGTCATGGCATAACCCATTTTTCAAATAACAACATCTTAATTCAATTTTTTAAATATTGTAAGTACTTACCTCATGGTCCCTTGAAGAGCGTACACTCTGCTTCACTGTAACTGAGAGTTGTATCAATCACGAACTCAGTCACAAATGCTCCAAGTGTTCAGTCAATCCAGTGATCAATGACCCACGTGATGTTGTTTTCTGAAGCTTTTAAGTGCCTCACCAACTCTGAAGTGCACACAATAGGGCCATCAAGTCTCCATGTACCCTGACTGCCCACCAAACTAGACAACCACTCGTGCAATTCGCTAGGGAAGAAACATGAAAAGTTCTCAGTTTTGTCTAAGTATAGGTATCTACTCAAACACTGTTCCTTGGATAACTGTGAGTTTTTGTTCTCCTGAGCCACAAATGCATGTTCCTTTCAATCGAGCCACTTCTCAATTTCCTTCTTGGTAGGAAACCACTTATTTGACATCACACATTCCTCAGATTGATCTTGGTCTCGGCAACGGAACCATTTGTTGGCTTAAGGGGGCCTGACCCAAGTTTAGAGTTATTTGTGCCAACCAACAAAACCCTAACTTCTTGCCCTTTCGGTAACAACCTGCGTAGCTGATAAGCCTTGATATTGAAGCAAGAATGCTGCAACTCCCAAGGCTACCAAATTTAATTATCAACCCAGGGTTCGTACAATCTTAAGAGGTATCGACACTATATGTGCAGCATACAATGTGTCTTTCCTTTGTTGTCATGATGTAATGGAGTGCATGTACTAAAGTTAAATCCTAAACTAATTGTAGAAAATGAAATGTTTGAAATGGAACCTTAACCTATTGCAAGAAAGAATGTACAATGAAAGAAACCTATTCTAATTGCATAAAGATCATGAACTAAATGTAAAAGAAACCTAGCTTAACCTTATTTATCACATGTGATGATTTAAACCAACCAAGCATGAAATTTGATCTAGGGAGTACTAACTACTGTGTGCATCTGTAAATATAAAAGAACTCATTTTTTAAATCTTTTTCCTTTATAAAAGCAAATGTTAATCTAAATTCCTTGATCATTGGTAGGGGAGACAAATGTGGGGCAAGAGTGTTAAAATGGTCTTGATGGCATGGAGGTCAAGTAGAGGCCTAATCCAAGCTTCAATGATGATTTTTTTCAATTCGGGCTCAAAACAAGGTTTCCTATAGGATGCTACAGGATTTCCTACAGGATGCTACATGATTTCCTACAGAATCCCCTGATTTACTACAGGATGTTACAGATTTAATATACAAAATTATAATTCATCGAATGACCAAGAAAATCAAATCCAAATTCGATGGGACAAAATTTTTTATTGACTAAGATGTCTTAGTTCCCCATTCTAGGTGGAATCACTCAAAATGACCTCTGTTAAACCATGCTAAAAAAATAACACAAAATTACTAGTCCAAAACCTAGAAATTCGAGAACTAGTGAGCTAGTAAATGTATAAAATGCCTAACCTAATCAAGTGCAAATTCAATGGGGTGATTTTTTTTATGAACTAGAATTTTTTTTTGATCTAATGAAAGTGGAACCAACTCGATTGAACCTAGTTAGCATGCTCTAAAAATTAGCAGAAATTTACTATTCTTTGCCATAAAGGAGTTCTAGAAATCTAGATTTGGGAATAAGAAAGCTAATCCAAGTAGCTCAATGATTAATATGACCTCCCACATATTTTCCAAGGATGAAATGATGCTTGTGATCCTACAAAATAACTTACATTAACCATTTAACTCAATCCTACAACAAGAAATCATTAATACTAAATGCAGAAGTAGAAAGAAATAAAAACAAGAGATGCATGCGAATAAGAAGTCAAAAAAAGGAAAGAAAATGATACAAAATGGCTATGAGGCTCCTGAGATGGCCAAGCCCAAGGAAACTCAGATACCTATGGAGGAGAACAAGATTTAGAGGCTGAACATGACACCAATCTTATTATTTTCATCAATACAATTACATCCTTGCAAGAAAATACAATGGAGCTGCAAAAATATGAGTTCTCTCCACAAGAACACTAACAGAAATCTCTCCCTATAGGAAAATTAGACTTGGTACTTATAAAAATGATTAGGAATCATTTCCACTTATAAAAAATTATTAGAAATCATTCCCCATGAATGGAGGAATCTTTCCCCACCAAAATCGCTTGATTAGTGGATCTGGTTCCCAATACTAGGAATCTGCATTAAATGGTAGGGAACACATTCCTAGCTTTTGTCAATCATTGGAGTTTCACAATCTGTGCCATAATTCCATAATATCTTGTTGATTTATTATTTATTATTGATCCTCCTATAGTAGGGAGAAAGTCCCTAAATTATCTCCTCCTCCAAATCTTCATAATCTTCCCAATATTCTCATAATATTCCAAAAAAATAAATAATATTAGGCACAAATATTCAATTATTCATAAACCTTCCTAATGACTATATTAAAGTTAAAAATACACTATCTAATGAAATAAGAGAGTTTTAATGTGCTGAAGGATGGTCATAGGCCTTAATTTATGTTTAATTAGAGGCATGGGCCTTAATTTATGTCTAATTTAGAGGCCCATCATACCCCTGTGCTGAAAGTGTTTCTCATCCTATGAGCAACTTAGTGACCTCATTGTGCCTCATCCATTGCCTTGGTGGCCTCTCTCTTGTGCATTAAGAATCTTGGCTATAAGTTCTGCAAGGACAAGCCCAAAAACATATTTGTGCAAAGAAAAATCGTTGTTTCTTAAGACCATTAGCTTTCTTTCTTGCCCTTATTCAAGACGGGCTCTTGAATATTTTTCAGTTTAGAAAGTTCTTCCATATCCTTATCAACCTTCTGCTACCTTGTTTCACCATTTGGACACCTCTAAAACCTTCAAACTACCTTTAGATGAGAACTAGGAGATCCTGTAGTAATTATTGTCAAAACTACGAGAAACCTACAAGAAACCCTGTTAAAACTACAGTAAAACCTTTTTGAGCATAAATGATATTCTGAGCCTTTGGACAGGCCCTCAACTTGACTCCCATGCTTTTTTTCCCATTTTTAGGCCTTGGACAAAAGCTAGAAAGAGATTGGAGACCTCTTGGAAAACATCTTTTTATTACTGCAGTTTGAGTTTTGTTTTGATGATGAATGCCTCATTTCGGTTTGTTACCTTCTTCTTCTCTCTTGTGGCCTAGAAAACTGCCTAATGGCCTTGGATTTCTCTGTTTTGATTAGGTCTCTCTTAAGCTCTTCCATCTTGGGGTTTAGCATAATTTATTCATTTCTTCCTTCTTGTAGCAACATTCTGCCTTCCTATAGTAGTCATTCCTCCTCTTGCAAGGTCTTCTAACTATATGGGAGTGATGAGAAATGATGAAGAGGGATTGGATGATGATGCTAGGGCTCAAAGGGAGTAGTGTAGGTTTGTGAAAATGGAGAGGATGCTCTGTTTGTTTTTTTTTCAAGAATGAAATGGGATGGATGAATGATGAATAAATAGTGAATATGAAGTGGATGGAGGGCTTGGAGTGTTGTGGTGACTTGGCCTTTGACAAAATTTCTTCTTTTAACTGCTGTCCTCATTCCTTGAAATCATCACCCTTCATAATTTGACTTTTCAACATTGCCTAAGTGAAGGAGTGAGCTGCAATTAACTAGTTGAAGGTAGCTGAGACTGCTGACCCATCCTTAGCTTATAAAACCTCACCTCTCATGCATTGATAACAATTTTCCAACTATAATATGCTTAAGACAAGAGTTCAAGAATATTGCATACCTGTACCTACCTGATGGTTGTTGGAGAGACATGCATGCTGCTGCTGAGTTGATGTTGATGTGCAGGTGTTGGGGGACCTATATCAACCTTCCTAAAGAATATCTGACCCATTTCTCCATCATATTTCCTCTTGTAGCTTCTTCTCAGCCTTCCTATAGATGTTGTTTGTTGGAGAGTGAAGTACTTGTTTGTATTTGTTGCATGTGTTTTTCTCTTTTTTTTTTTTTTTTTTCCTCTGATGTTTTTCCTTGATGTGTTGGTACTAGATGGTGATGCTGATGAATCCTCACTGTGTTGGTGGGTTCGCTCTTGTTAAATCCCCCTGTCATGTTTCTCTGATGGATGTGGAGGGTTGTATATGTCTCCTTATCACTGTCTGATGAATCCAACCTCTGGCTTTCGCCTTTAAAACTGCTCAATACCAATCATGTAGGTGTTGTTCTATATCTTGTAGGTTTTTAGGGAATCCTGTAGGTTTTGAGGACAACCTTTTGCAGTCGAATTTATTTGTCCATATCTCCCAAACGGTAGAATGGATTGACCTAAAACTTTTTGAGAATGTTTCCATCATCATTATGCACCTCCCCATAAAAAAAATTTGGTCAATGGATGCACGGATCTCGAGAAAAAATAAAAATGGCTGAAGGTGATGGAGCCCTATTTCATGGAAACCATGCACTATAATTTGATGAAATTTCTTGGCCATGTTACCATCATCCATATGCATTTCCCCATGAAACAACTTTTAAATTGATGCACGAATATTGAGAAATTCAAAAAATGGTTGTAGGTGATGGACGCTGATTTATCGAAAACCGTGCACTGGAATTTGCTGAAATTTCTTGAGCATGTTACCAGCATCCATATGCATCTCCCTTGAAACAACTTGGCAAATGGATGCATGGTTTTTAAGTTATGGAAAAAAAAAAATTTTGCTCTATGTATTTTTGTATCCTGTAGCAAAACAGAGTATCCTGTAGTTTTTGTAGGACATCAAGCAAACTGAATGGTAGAAGCTTGAGAATGATGGGTGGATGGTGGAAATAGATGAGAGTGACGGATTGGCATGACCGTGGCCTTTTTGGAGCATTTGAGCAAAGGAGGAGAAAGTCAAAATTTGACTTCTCTTGACTAGGTTTGACCTATTTCTTCTTTTGTTGGTGCCAACTTGTTTTTGTTGTTTGCTGATGTTGGAGAGCACATGCATTCATCAAAGAGATACATGGAACAAATATTTTTTATTTTTTCCTTTTCCTTTTCTTCTAGGCCTACTAGCTACCTCAAGGAGGTTTTCAACTAGTAGGTTTGCCTATGCGCCTCAAAGGAGGTTTTCACTTAGGATTTTTTTTCTTTCTTTTTTCCCAACCCATTGACCGCCTCATGGAGGTTTTCAATCAATGAGCCAATCTGGGGTGCCTTAAAGGAGGTTTTCACTTGAGATTTTTTTTTTCTACCCTACTCTACTTGAAAAACAAAATCACTTTCAAGTATCAGAATACTTCCAATGGAGCCATGTGCACATCAAGATGATAGACAAAATGATGTGTAGGCTTGAAATGTATGCTTTGACATGTACCTGGATTTGAATGATCAAATGCTTTCACTTTGATGATATCAAGTGCAATTGAAGAAGAGAGTGTTGCTGCAACTTAGTGACTGTCTGGAACCAAACCTCAATATAACTTTCATGCCCTTGAGTTGATTGCTTATTTGGATCATTCTTCATGTCTTATTCTACCATGACCTTCAAATCTTCCTCTTTTTGCTAATTGTTCTCTTGAATACATGGAGGATTTGATGGTAACTGTGAGGGAGCTTTCTCAATCTCTAATTTTGATGTCTGCTCTTGATCAAGTGCAACCCATGATTCTTTGATATTCTCTTTCAAATCTTATTCTTATGGATGTAGTCCTTCAATGATATCAAGATAATCTCTTTTTTGCAATACTCTTCTTGAGCTATGGTGAATACCATTGAGCTCAAGAGGAGATGTTTAGAAGTGTTGTACCTCAGCATTGTAAGTGGGATAAGCTACGTCAATGTGTGGGTTTCGAAATGGTGTACATGTAGTTGAGTGGGAGTGTATATTTGAGATGGATGTGGATGGGGTTGTGGTTGTGGTGGAGGTTAATGGTAAGGATAGAATGGAGTTTTGTATGGAGGATATTGAGGAAAATACTGAGGATATTGTGGATGGCTCCCATAAGTTCCTTGCCAACCTTGTTGCCAAGATTGGTTTTGGGGTTGAGATGGCCAATGTTGTCAAGGAAAGGGTGTGTTCTAATTACTTTGAGGTGGATGTGCATAAGCTTGAAATTTTGAATTAGGCTATTGCATCATATCAGGTTGACTAGGCTGCCACCCTCTTGGAGCTACATAACATTGCTGCATTGGAAATTGACTTGTTCCATTGTTCTCTTGGTGAACTTCCTTCAACCTTGGTAATGAGGAACAACATTTAACATCATGTGATTCTGCATGGAAAACACAAAAATATTTTTTTTTCTCATTTTGTATTCTTAACATTTCTACTTGTTCGGTTAGATTGCTAAGAATTTCTGATTTAAAGTCATCATACAAATTTCCAAGTTTAGCTTGACTTATCAATCTTGATGCTGATTGACTTACTCTTTCCCTTCCTCTTGATATGTGTTTGAATGTTTCAAAAATTTCTTCAAATGATAATTGGTATACATCACCTCTACTCATGAGATCAAGGAGATCAATCGACTCATCCCTAATTGTTCTAAGTAAGAGGGTTTTTAGTGTGTTGGATCCTAAATGATGTACTTTTTCCCTCTTAACATTATACATGAACCTCTCTATTAGATCCTCAAGGCTCTCATCTTCTCTTTGATTCATTCTAAATATTTTTTCCTTAAGATCATGATCTTTATATTTTCTAGAAATATCTTTTGTAGGTCATTCCATGATCTTATTGAATTAGTCCCTGAACTCATGAACCATTTAAGAGCTCTATCCTTCAATGTTGCTGGAAAAAATCTAAATTTTTGAGTTTTTAATAAGTAGCCATAATATTTAAAAATAACTTGAAATTCAAAGAGAAAGGTTTCCAGATCCTCTGACCTTAGACCATAAAATTTTGAAAGAAAAGATGGAGGGATGTTCTTCATGTGCACGCTACCATCGGTATCTTGAATGGGAAATCCGAGAGGATATTCCTCATTATCATCATCTCCATCCATTTCTTCTACATTCTTTGCCATATCTTCTTCTTGTACCTGCAAAAGTGGATGGTGATGTGGCTCTTACTGCACCACATGATCAAATGGCAGGGTAGGTTGGTGATGGAGATTTTTTTGTATTTATGATTGAATGAAAACACTAATGCAATGTACTTTTTCATTTTATGCCTAATGCAAATATTTTTTGTTTTTGCAAAAAGTAAAAAGAAATGAATCAAATAAGGAAGAAAACAATGCATACTTTGACATCTCCCTGGCAACGTCACCAAAAAGTGATGAGCCTCATATTACAACAAGAATGCTGCAACTCCCAAGTCTACCGACTTTAATTATCAACTTGGGGTTTGTACAAACTTAAGAGGTATTAGCACTATATGTGCAACATAAAATGTGTCATTCCTTTATTGTCATGATGTAATGGAGTGCATGTATTGAAGTCAAATCCTAAACTAATTGTAGAAAATGAAATGTTCGAAATGGAAACTTAACCTATTGCAAGAAAGAATGTACAAGGAAAAAAACCTATGCTAATTGCATAAAGATCATGAACTAAATGTAAAAGAAACCTAGCTTACCCTATTTATCACATGTGATGATTTAAACTAACTAAACATGAAATATAATATAGAGAGTACTAACTGTTGTGTGCATGTGTAAATATAAAAGAACTCATTTTTAAAATCTTTTTTCTTTATAAATGCAAATGCTAATCTTTCCTTGATCTTTGACAAGGACACAAGTGTGAAGCAAGAGGGTTGAAATGGTCTTGATGGCATGGGGGTAAAGTAGATGCCTAATCCCAGATTCAATGATGATTTTTCTCAATTCGAGCTCAGAACAGGGTTTCCTATAGGATGCTATAGGATTTCCTATAGGATCCCTTCATTTACTACAAGATGTTACAGATTTACTGTACGAAATTATAATTCATTAAATGACCAAGAAAATAAAATCCAAATTGGATGGGACAATTTTTTTTATTTACTAGGATGTATTAGGTCCCCATTCCAGGTGAAATCACTCAAAAAGACCTCTGTTAACCCATGCTAAAAAATTGCACAAAATTACTAGTCGAAAATATAGAAATTTAAGAACTAGTGAGCTAGTAAATCTATAAAATTCCTAACCTAATCAAGTGAAAATGAAATGGGGTGATTTTTGTTATGAAGTAGATTTTTTTTTTATCTAATGCAAGTGGAATAAACTTGATTGAACCTCATTAGCATGCTCTAAAAAATAGCAGAAAGTTACTATTCTTTGCCATAAAGGAGTTCCAAAAATCTAGGCTTGGGAATAAGAAAGCTAATCCAAGTAGCTCAATGATTACTATGACCTCCAAAATATTTTTCGAGGATAAAATGATGCTTGTGATCCTACAAAAAAACTTACATTAACCATCTAACTCAATCCTACAACAAGAAATCATTAATACTAAATGCAGAAGTAGAAAGAAATAAAAACAAGAGATGCATGTGAATAAGAAGTGAAAAGAAGGAAAAAAAATGATACAAAAGGGCTTTGAGGCTCCTAGGATGGCCAAGCCCAAGGAAACTCAGATACCTATGGAGGAGAACAAGATTTAGAAGCTGAACATGATACCAATCTTCATTATTTTCATCAATACAATTACATCCCTACAAGAAAATACAATGGAGCTGCCAAAATATGAGTTCTCTCCACAAGAACACTAATAGAAATCTCTCCCTAGAGTAAAATTCAACTTTTTACTTATATAAAATGATTAGGAATCATTCCCCAAGAATGGAGGAAGCTTTCCCCACCAAAATCCCTTGATTAGTGGATATGGTTCCCAATATTAGGAATCTGCATTAAATGGCAAGGAACACATTCCTATATTTTCTCAATCATTAGAGTTCCACAATATATGTAATAATTCCATAATATCTTGTTGATTTATTATTTATTATTGATCCTCCTATAGGAGGGAGCAAGTTCCTAGATTATCTCCTCCTCCAAATCTTCATAATCTGCCCAATATTCTCATAATATTCCACAAAAATAAATAATATTAGGCACAGATATGAAATTATTCATAAAGCTTCCTAATGAATATATTAAATTTAAAAATACATTATCTAATGCAATAAGAGAGGTTTAGTGTGTTGAAAGATGGTCATAGGCCTTAATTTATGTTTAATTTAGAGGCGTGGGCCTTAATTTATGTCTATTTTAGAGGCCCATCAGTAGCGCAGGCTACAATCTCACTCGAAGCAGTAATGGGGGATGCTATAACTAGGTTTCTGCATCCAGAGGCCTATGTGATGGTCTTCTTGAGGATCTACAACTTATATCTGCCTTCACGCAAATCTATTGCGTTTGGTTGCCAACTTTTGCAACTCTATCGAGATGACCTTCAGACCTTCGTGAAGGTGTTGAATTATACTTAACAGGCATAAAATATGAAGGTTTACTACTTTCGCGCAATAAATTAGGTATTCTACAATCTTTATACCTTAGATCTGCCTTCGTGCAGATCTACCCTTTTCGAACAGTAAACTACAAAATGTTATCTTACATCTTTCCTATCTTCACAAAGGAGGTTAATTATACTTATTATACATAAACATTACAAATCTATCCTTTTCGCGTAGAAATAAAGCATTAAGTCATATAAATCAGATCATTGAGCGAATATGCATAAACTTAAAAGAAATAAGAACAAGGCACATATGTAATAGATTTGGTCCAAAAGAGT
The DNA here is from genome assembly GCA_031772625.1 of Pinus tabuliformis. Lineage (NCBI taxonomy): Eukaryota > Viridiplantae > Streptophyta > Pinopsida > Pinales > Pinaceae > Pinus > Pinus tabuliformis. Next base: position 860,337,495 of record CM062812.1, read on the forward strand.
GGTTATTAGATTTAGCATTCAGTTATAGACCCTTTCTGCCATGCACACCCAACTGTAGGGGCCTGCGCACTCAGATGCAGACTTACCAAGGTCTCCACGTACTCAGCTACAAGAGCCTTCTCCTTTCGCCTAAGTATAGGAAACAAACTTTTCCTACCTTAGCACGTTTCCCTTACAATGTTTCTCTATCTCTCTATCAAGTTCTATATTTAGACTCGGTATGACTCAACTATATATACTTTGTTTATTATAATACCACGACCCACGACCCATGGGTGAGTCTCAAAATTGGCCTATCACCTACCCATACAAGGGACTAATGCTCCTTTGACTCTTACTTAGCTTCGCGCTCTGCTTCCTTATTTCGTGGGGACTTTACATTCTTTTACAAAACTGTCAAAAATTTACCCAAGGGACCTTATCCCAACATTGCCGAAGAAGACTTGGGAACATATGGGAAAGCCTAAGTTATAGTGGTCGTTAATTTAGCTATGCATGGTGAACCAACAAAATATAATTCCAATGGGGAACTTGCATGGAGTAACTATAGATATTGAAGGTGCAAGAATAGTGGATGATTTCAAAGTTATTAAGATCGTCAATGATAGTAATCCATACCCAACGTTGCCTGGGATTGATTGGGACTTTGACATGAATTCAATCATTAACTTAAAGAAGCGAAGCATGGTATTTGAAGATAATGAACTTTGAGTAATTGTACCGTTGGATCCAGCTAAAGGTGCGTGATACATAGAACTGAACCATGACTATTATGAAGAAGAAGACATTGAGATCTATAAGTTAACTACGCGAAATGAATATTGGATCAATCCCACTTTAGATGGAAGGATCAGTTGGGAAAAGGACAGTTCCTACCACTCAGATTTAGAAGAAGAGTTAGAAAATAGGCATAATCGGTTGCATGAGGTCTCTATGTTGAGATGTAATTGGCTTACAAAATAGCAACAATGTGTATCTACTGAGGTGTGTAAGTTACCCTATTATGATGGCTTGGGTGATGTTAATATATTTCTTGACCATTTTGAAAGGGATGTACAAGAGGAACATCAGTTCCAGGCCTTAGATCTAGCATTAAGGGATATGCCTACAAGATGGTGGGTTACGCACAAGGATAACTTTGTTGACTGGAAGGAATATCGTAGAATGATGCGATTAAGATTTGGATACGTGAACACCCAACTCACTGAAAAATACACTGAGAAGGATGATCCACGTGAACATCTGGCATGATGGATTGAGGTGTGGGGTAAAATACTTCAGCATGAGTGGGTGGATATCTTTATTCATACCTTGTATGTTATCCCAAATAATTGGTATTTAGAGACCGAGTTGTGACATGGGACTACTGATTGGGATGAGATGAAAGAAAGTTTCTTGCTGGCGTTTAGTTTTGAAGATGGGTTTGAATGTATTGATGAAGCTCTTTAGGAAATTAAAGCAACAATCTTCGTAATTGGTGTGCACAAATCAGGTAAACATCGGGTCAGAAGCGGAACCAAAGTTTGTGAACATTGGTGACTATTGTGATGAAGATATAGTGGATAAGGTAGCTAAACTATTACATGAATATCAAGATTTATTTCCAACTAAGTTCTTTGACTTGAAAGGGATAGTAGGAGATTTCCGGATGATGAAGATCAATTTAAAACTTGATGCGAAGCTAGTTAAGTAGCACCCATATCGGTTGAATCCTAAATACAAGGAAACAATATGAGAGGAACTCAATAAAATTCTCACTGCCAGAGCTTGTAGAAGAATCTGAATGGATCAATCCTATGGTGGTCCAAGAGAAGAAAACGAAAGGTGATATGAGGATCTACATATATCTGCGGATGTTAAATGATGCATGTGTACATGACCCATTCCCTACACTGTTTACAGATGAAGTTCTTGAGAATGTTGGTGGACATGAAGCTTTTTCATTTATGGATGGATTCTCGGGATACCAGAAATTAAGATTGCACCAGAGGATAGAAGTAAGACTACCTTCGCTACAGAATGGAGGTCTTTCCAATATATGATCTTGCCTTTTAGACACAAAAATTCTCCTGCGATTTTCTCAAGGGTGGTTGTCATAGCACTCAAGGAATTCATTCATAAGTTTCTGGAAGTCTACTTCAATGATTGGACAGTGTTTGGGATGGTAAAAAATCATGTCTCTAGTTTGCGCTTGATGTTGGATACATGTAGGAAGTATCAAATCTCCTTGAACTTGAAGAAATGAATTTTTTGTGTACCTTACGGAATATTGTTAGGCCATGTTGTTTGTAAGTAGGGATTGATGGTAGACCCTACTAAGATCGTCGTAATTATCAATCTGGATCCCCCTAGGAACGTAAAGTAGCTATGCATGAAATTGGGTCATACTGGGTACTATAGGGAGTTTATTCAAGCACACACACAGATCACTGCACCCATGGAGAAGTTCTTAAAAAAGGATGCTATGTTTTGTTGGGACGATTATTATTGGAAGAGCGTGGATACTATGAAGGAGAAGATGGTTATGATGCCAATCCGAGTATTCCCGGATTGGAAGAAGGAATTTCATGTACATGTGGATGTGTCTTGCATAGTGTTGGGAGTTGTCTTAACACAAACAGAGGGGCAAGAGATATCGATCACTGGATTTCCTTCTCCATTCGGAAACTATCTAAGGTCGAGAAGAACTACTCAACCATAGAGTAGAAAGGATTGGCTATGGATTATGCACTTAAGAAGTTCAGGTGTTATCTACTGGGTGTGCACTTTAGGATGTACAAAGACCATTCTTCTTTGAAGTGTCTAGTCAATAAGCCTGTGTTGGGGGGGTGGAAATCTGTAGATGGTTGATCCTTTTCCAAGAATATGATTTTGAAGTAATAGTGAAGCCTGAGAGATTGAGTACTAGACTAGACCACTTTTCTCAGATCAAAAATGGTGAAGAGCCTACAGATCTTGAGGAAGGATTAATTGATGCTTAACTCTTTGCTGTCAGGGTTGCAGATGAGCATTTTGCAAACATTATTCAATTTTTATTTACTGGCATAGCTCCTGAAGGTTATATGACGCATCAAAAGAAGGAACTAGTTGTCAAGGCTACAAATTTTTATGTGATTGTAGGATAATTATATAATATGGGGTCAGATGAAGTTCTATGCTGATATGTGCCTGAATATGAAAGACACAACATTCTAGCTGAAGCACATGGTGGTGTCACTGGAGGACACTATGCAGGCAAGGAAACTACGCAGAAGATCCTACGTGCAGGATTATGGTGGCTGATAGTACATAAAGTTTGAAAGGAATACTACTGTACGTGTGATGTGTGTCAAAGGATCGAGAGACCATCGCGAAGGGATGAACTTCCATTAAATCCACATGTCACGTTACAAGAATTTGATAAATGAGAAATTGACTTTGTTGGACCTATTCAGCCACCAGGAAAGAAGACGGGAGCACGTTATATTATCACTACGATGGAGTACTTAACCAGGTGGTCTGAGACATAACCTCTGAAGGATTGCAGAACATACATTGCTGCAAAGTTCATATTCGAGTTTTTTCTGTCAAGGTTTGGATGCCCAAATATTTCGATGAGTGACAGAGGGTCACACTTCCTGAATGAGACAATTGCAACTTTAACAGAATAATTCCAGATATACCATCAGAATAGTCCACCATATCACCCTTAAGCGAATGGCACTATCGAAGCTTTCAACAAGATATTTGAGAATGCCCTAAAAAAGGTCTGTAATGTTAATATGAATGATTGGGATGTTCCCATACCAGTGGTTCTATGGGAATATAGGACTACTTGTAAGAAATTGACTGGGAAAACACCCTTTTGACTAGTTTGCGATCAAGAAGTAGTAATGTTGATGGAATACATAGTGCCAAGGGTAAGGATCACAACAGTAATCAAGATGGAAGATTGCAACGTCATGGAGGAACACCAAGCACAACTACTGACGTTAGAGGAAGACCACTTTTTGGCTAACTTTCATCAATAGGTACAAAAATTTAAAGAAAAGGCATGGTACGATCATCACTTTAAGCAACACACCTTCAAAAATGGCATTTTGGTCCTAATGTATGACAACAAGTTTACCAAATTTCTGGGGAGGTTTCAGATGCACTGTGTTGGACCATATGTAATTAAGGACATTTCAGATGGTGGCACAATTCAACTCGGAAAGATGAATGGGGAAGTATTTACTGGCATGATTGATGGGAGATGGTTGAAGGTTTATAGGGATGATCCTACCCCTGTGCAATGACTACATTTCCATAGGAAATTCTTCATGCTTCTAGCAATTGAAAAAAAGTGCATGACTATAAACTACTCTGCCAAGGAAAATTTTTATCAAAGAAGGAAGGCTACACAAAGTTTTGGAAGATCGTGCAGGTGGAAACTATGACAAGGTAGCTGCACCACAAGGAGGATTGTCATGCGGCTGGCCCTGAAAGTGACCGATGGAATAACTATAGTTGATTTGGAAAAAAAATTCCATTAAAAGTAGTGGGGAAATGCATTTAAGGCACACAGATGGGAAAATTTGCCACCAAAATCGCTTTTATGAGGAAGATTTGTGGGGGAACGAAGAGTTTGAATTCAAATTGGGTTATAAATATTACACTCCACTCCACACTTGGACACTTTGGTTCTTGAGAAATTGCTATGTGTTGTTGCTCTTAAAGATCCAAGTGTGTTGTTGCATGTTTGGTTACCTGAGTTGGGAAGAAGTTGAGCAAGAGTTCTTGAGGAGAGGATTAGGAAACATCATGACTGGAACATCGACAGTCCCCACTACAAAACCCAAGTCATTGAGGTCAAAGTCTATTGCCTCTGCGGCTAGAGAGAAAATGTAGAAAAAGCCATAACAATGCCCGGTTTGGCAATCACCACAGAAGATCCCAATTGAGCAAAGGAGGAAGGGTAGAATGGATAAAAACAAGAAGCCTATGGAACCTTAGGACTTGGAAGAATAAGAGATGAATGTGGGGGTTGAGGATATCAATGTAGAATATGCGGAGCTAATTTCTCGGTTGCTGCCGTATATGCCACCATGAAAGCCTACTGCCAAAGTAAATAAGGACCTAGACACTGTAAAATTCAAGGTATTCACACCGTTGCTTCTCGATGAAGTACCTATTAAGGGTGAAATATTGGGTCGAGTACCATATCTGAATATTGAATATTGGGATTTGGGTGACCATGAGAAACTTCCACAATTGGAACCTATTAGGGCCTAAATCTACCTCAGGCTGAGAAAGGCAGGATCTTGGGTAACATCAAACCATGCTTAACTTGGTAGCTAGCCCTACCAGGTCGGGAGGGAGATCTCTCCTTGTCAATATCAGGAAAAGATGGCCAATAAAGCTTGAGATGACTAACGTGAAGGCTGATTTTAGGCTAGGTATGTGCACAGAGGAGTTTGATTGAATTTAATTTTGGTTTGCTGGCTCAAATGTGAAAGGCAGATTTGGGTCCGGGGAATGGACACAGTCTTGCAGAGATCTCTATGGGGCGAGGTAGGAAAATGGTTTAGTACTTCAAATTGAGTGATATGGAGAGCTTTTAGACTGGTGAGGAGTTGGAGAGGGCATGAAAGTCTCAGGGATCCTCTTCAAACAGCTGAAAACATAAATAACTAAACAAACCCTAGGTAGAGCACTGCAATTTCAATGAATTCTACCTTTATCCTTGTTTGATTTAGTTAAGATGAGAAAAGAGAGATGATGGCATACAAAAAACACATGTAAAATTGCAATTACAGAAGGAAACACAATACCAAATCAAATTGCGACAAGAATCCCATAAAGTGCTGCAAACCCTAGTCTATTCCTTTGCCAAACTGCAGAATTGAGTGTACAATAATGCTCAAAGCATTCACAAGAGTCCAACCTTTACAAATGACTGAAAAACTACTAGATATAGGCATCAAAAAACTCATGCTAGGCTTTAGGGGTCGAATTCATGAGTTTAGGAGCTGTTTCAACAAGATCTAAACTAAGAACTGAAGCAGGCAGTGGAACAACATGCCTCTAAAACCTAGGAAACTAATTCATTCAGTTGCAAACTAAGTTTTCATGATGAATCTACCTCTATGAGTAAAAATTTAGCATAATTACATCATAATCCATCAAATCACATTAAATTACATCATGAGTTTGACTATTAGCAAGAGAAAATTCAAACTGTGAATAAACTAGGCGAAAAATAGAGTTTTTTGGCCCAAATGAGAAGATTTTATCCTGTGTGCTGCGCTCCTGATCCTGTGCACTGCGCTAATTTGGAACTGCTTTTGGAGGCCTTCTCGTGCCCCAAATTTTCTCTAAGTGGGCTTGTTGGAAAGGTCTACCTATCTACTTTCTAGAACAAGTGGAATTTCTCAATTTAGTCTTCATTTTCCCCTCCAAAACTGAGTTCTCCCAACACTGCTTCCTATGTGTCCAATAAGGGGCAGAAAGGTCATTTTTGAGAAGTTTTTGACCTTTTTGGAAGCTCAAAACCTATCAAAGTTCCTTGGCCATGTGAGGGAATTCATATTTTTCCATGAGAAATCAAATAATGCTGATTTTTCCTCAAAATGAGGTCTCTAACAAAAGCGCATGCCAGGTGGCTTGGGGCATCAGACAGAGAAACCTGTTTTTTAGGCCAAAAATTCAAAATTTACAAAAATTTCCCCAAATTTCTTGAAATTTGAGCTGAGTGTTCCTCATCAGGTGTTGTGTTGGGCTAACGAAGCCTCAGCCAAGATCTGGAGTCTATCTTGCTCTTTTCTCTTCCTCATGGCTTTCTTCAACTTGGCCTTCAAAATCCTGATTCTCGCTTTGCACACCTTGTTTCTCACCAAGTAGTGGTATGCCATGTGCCTCAACATGTTTTTGTCTCTGTTGGCCTTCTCTAGTATTCTTTCCAAGTGAAAATTCAACCTCTCAAGCCAAGATTCATGATTAGCTTGAATTTCTTGTTCAAGTGTTGTCAACTTGATTTTCCTCCTCTTAGCAGCTTGCTGGTTTGCCTTCATGTTTTTGAGCTCCATAATGGTTTGCTAATCCTCTAGCTGTTTGTTCCTCTGCTCCAAATAGTTGATTATTCACTTGACTTTTTCTAGGTTGAGAGACAAATGATGAATGTCATCTCGCTGCTCCCGAATGATATCTTTGAGCTTTGAGCTCAAATCAGTGTCATCATCCTGAATGAGGATGAAATCTGACTCTTGACCTCCTGAAGGTCCCTCATCATGCATGGGCTTCTTACCCTTGTCTTGTACTTGCTCCACTGATGGGAGAAACGAGACCCCTTCCACCCTGGGTGGAGATAGTACTTGTTTCGCTGTTGCAAACAATCTTCTAGTGCCCTTTTGGTATGTGACAAAGATTGGCACACTAGAGGTTTATGTCTCATGAACCTCCTGCTGGTGTGAAGGCTCTCCTGCCTCATGAAAAACTGATGGGGGCACTCGAGGACCTATGAATACCTCATGTGAAATAAAATCCTCCCATGAGATATTCAGTAAACCAAGCTAATGCAAAACCACAATTTTGATTAGTGCAAAACGATAGATGTTGTTATACTGCTGATGAGGAGGCTTCCTTTGCACTAATGTGGTCATCTTTTCAATATTCAGGCAAATTAAATAGGGGAGGTTCATCATCCTCACCCTAGTAAAGTGCATCAACAATCTGATATGATAGGTGTACAAACGAGAAAATCTACCCTCACAGGTGAAATATTTAATTATGAGTTTCATCAAGGGAGCATATGTGTCCTGTAGGTACTTCAATGGGAAGACTCTACTGACATGTCTCTGAAAACCAGCCTTGATGTAAGGCTCATAAAGATCTCTATCTACCAGTTGCCCCTTATTCCATTGCTCACCTACATTTGGAATACCAGTTGCTTGAGCAATAGTCTCAGGTGTCAAGGTGAATATCACACTTGCCAAAGTGACTTGGCCATTATGAAGATGGAGCACGAACAGTCTGGCCAGCTCATGGTGGTATTTTACTCTTTCCACCATCTCACAAAATTGATAACAAGATTGATATTGGAAGCATGTGACAGCAAGAGGATAGGCCAACAGCTCGGAAAGTGAAGTAGGCTCCTCCCGGTTATGTTTTCCACTCTTATGAGGCCTCCTTAGTGCATGAATTTCTCTAGAAGAGTCACTGACTGTTTCCTCATTACTATCATAGGAAGAATCTGACTCCATGTTTTCCAATGTTTGAGTTTTCTTAGATGAGTATGAAGAGATTTTATGGTGTCAATAGGTTTTTGCTGCCAAAGATATGAATGTATGAGGGACTGTGGAAAGAATGTGTATGAAGGACAACTGATAGGTTTTTTGGGAATAGAAGGGTTTAGGGGATGATATTTAGGGTTTGGGATAGAAATTAGGGTTTGGGGATATTGGGATTAGGGATTTAGGGTTAATAGTTTAGGGATATAGGGAATATGGAATGGGTATATATGAATGAAAAGAGAGGGAGAAAATGAAGTGAGGGAGTGAGGGAATGAGTGAATGTGAATGATAAACGTGGGATTTAGCAGCAGAAATGCAATTTGTAAACCCTATGCAATGTTTTTTTAACAAGCAATGCAAGGAGCTAGGGTTTCAAATTTTTCCCATTAAATCACCATAAACACTAAGGCAAGCTCATTCATTGGCCATGAAGGAGTGTTAAATTACTTGGATAATTGAGGAGTTAGCGATTTTTTGATTTTGGAGGAGGCTGTGAGAAATTTCGGGCCTTGTAGTCTTGTGCACTGTGCCACCTCATAGGTGCGCCATGCTGGCTCTGTGTGTCATGCCCCTTGTAAAAGTACACTGTGAACTGCTGCCCAGTGCGCCGCGCTCTAACCTAGGTACGCTGTGCCACCGATTTTCACACTTCAAACATAAAATCACTCTCTTGGCCTTTAAAAATGGAAATGCACTTGCTCTCTTCACTTGTAAACACAAATGAGCCTCCTTTGATTTGAAAAAACTTTATATAGCCATGGATTTTAATTTTTCATTCAAGAAAACCAACTTTACTAATGTTTGATTTTCACTTGCTTTAAAAACTCTGTTTTTGTGCAGTTTTCTTTATTTTTGCCTTTGATGGACTGAATGCTTTGATTTTTTTGTTTCTTTTATAGGTGGTGGAGTTGTAGAGGCTTGGCAAGGTGACCAGGGCTGCCTTTGAAATTACTACATATGGGAAAAAATGAAATTACATCAAATTTGTACATGGAACATAAAAAACTCTGTTTTTTCCTCAAAACAGGGTTTTGTTTAAAAATCAATCACTGAGCATGTGATTTTTGAAATTATTGTTGCTGGGACTTTATTTGACCTCCTCATGCACCTGTTGAGCGTTATTAAGTCTTGACGAGACCTTATTGACAAAACCCTAGACCTAATGAGACTTAAAACCCTAAAAATGACTTTTGTAGATTCAAAGACAAAAAATGACTGCAGATTATTTAGATGTATGAAAATGGGCCAGCAGGTAAAGAACATGAGGGAAAATCTATAATATGCCACTACCATCAGATGATCCATGACCCTAATGGAATGCAGTTGATTGAGTGAGACACCTAACATGCAATGCAACAAGAGAATTTGATCACTGATGGAGGGATGAAGATACTGACACTAACATTGGCTCCAATAGGGATGGTAGCTCCTTGGAGATGCCAAGAACTACAGACCTCTAGAAAGTAGATAGTGCCTTCTTTCAATGGGGTATGGAGTCAATAACTTTGACAAACCAAAATCAATATTTTACTCAATTTAGGACTGAAATCCGACTCAAAACTGACACAATTTCAAGACTGAAATCGACTGAAAACTTGACAAACAATCCAAACCAAAACTGAAATCAAACCTTCATTTTATAGCCTTCACTTCGGGGCCCAAATTGAATGAATGATTACATTACACACTTGTAATGAAGGAAATAAAATGGTATATACAATGATACATATGACAGCAGAAACATTTCAAAGATGGTACTGTTTCAGTAGTCCACCATTGACCAGCCCACCTGGACAATATTCTCCATCCATTTCGTTCAACAAGAAAGAATTCTGACCCCAGTATGCAACCTGAAAGGTCCTTTCCATAGGTTCTCAAACTTGCCGTGTTTCCCTTTGTCTTCATTTCGGGCATCCAATTTCAATATTATGTCTTCAATTTGAAACTTGTCTGATTTGGCCTTTCGATCATATATCTTTTTGATTCTATCTTGCAGCTTGAAGGTATTCTGAAGAACATCCTCTCTAGTCTGCTGTAAATGGATCATTTGATTGATTCTCCACTGCAAATGATCTTCCTCACTACCAGCTTCATGTAGAATTTTAACAACAGGGACTACGAGAGATGTAGGAAAAACCATGTCCACACCATACATGATCTCGAAAGGGGACATGCCTATTGAATTTTTCTGACTTAATCTATCCGCCCATAGTGCATTGACCAATTTCTTGTGCTAGCTCTTCTTGTTTGTTTCCAGTAGCTTTTTGATGATGTTGACTAAATATTTATTCGAGGATTCCGCCAAACTATTGCCTTGTGGATAGTATGTAGTTGAGTGCCCCAAGGTAATTTGATATTTATTACAAAAATAAATCATATTTTTAGATTTAAAAGCTGTTGCATTATATGTAATTAGCTTATTAGGGCAACCAAAACGTGACAAAATATTTCTCTCAAGAAACTGAATTATTACCGCATTAGTGGCCTGCCGAGTAGGAATCACCTCTATCCATTTAGTGAAGTATTCTATCACTGTAAGGATCCATTTATGCTGTTCTAAAGAAGTAGGATGGATTTCACCAATAAAATTTAAACCCCACTGCTGAAATGAAGCACTTAATTCAACCGGTTTTAGTGGGAAAGGCTGTAATTTTCTCTTACCTTGAAAAATCTGACATTCATGGTAGCTTGTAACAGTTTTGTATACATTAGAAAAGAGGGTTGGGAAATAATATCCTGCTCTCAAAATTTTATTGGCTGTTGTCTTCCAAAATAGATGGCCTCCACAATCTCGTTTGTGAAAATCATTCATGACCTGTTTTGCTTCTTCTTCAACCAAACAATTCAACAAGACAACACCGGGATCTTTCCAGTAAAGTGCATTATTCATTATACAAAAATTTGCAGCCTTTAATTTTAGGGTCCTACTTTTGTTCTTAGCCAACCCGGGTGGTAGTGAGAGATGTTGGAGCACATAAACAATATCCGAATACTAAGGAGAAAGTAAAAACATTTCAGCTACCTGAACAAGAGAACTTTCCTCATCTTCTTCAGACATAGTAGTAATGAGATTTATGTCCAAGGCATGCAAATTGGATTCTGCCATCAGTTTAGCCAGTCCTTGTCCTTTGATGAGCTTTTTTGGTTTGATCTCCACATCATATTCTAACATAGCTGCGATCCATTTGCCTCGTCTCCCTTCCGGATCTGTTTGCACTAAGATATCTTTAACGGTAACATTAGGGACATAGACAAGGATATGAGAATGCAGAATATAGACTCGAAAATCTTTCAATGCCTTTACCAAAGCAAGAGCTTGCTTTTCAATAATATTGTACTTTAAAGATGCATCTCTTATTGTTCTACTAAAAAAAGAAATTGGTTTCTCAAGTTGGTCTCTTTTCTGCATTAAGACCACTACCATAGTATTATCCGAAGCAAATGAAAACAAGATAAAATCTTGGGAATAATCCGGGCTGATCAAAATTGGAGCTGAAGAAAGGGCTAGCTTTACCAAATTGAAAGACTTGATGGCTTCCTCGGTCCATTTCACTGCACTATCTTCCTTTAACATGTTTGTGATTTCCCTTAAATGTTCTGCAAGATTTGGCACAAAGTGACGTAAGAAATCCATCTTATCGTTGAATGACTGGATCTCCTTTTTACTTCGTGGAAAATCAATTTTCTAAATGGCTTCCACTCGAGCTAGATCGATGCGGATTCCCTCCTTGGATATGATATGACTGTGAAGCTTGCCTTCATCCATGGCAAACAAGCTCTTCTTTGGATTGAGAGATATGCCATACTTTCTACACCGCTGAAATACAATCTTCAAATGATAAAGGTGCTCTTCATCTAAATTAGAAAAACTGACAAATCATCAAGATAAACAACTAAAAATACATTTTTCTCATTTGCAAATGCAATATCCATAGCCCGCTGAAAGGATGCACCAACATTCTTCAATCCGAAAGGCATCTTGGCATAATGGAAAGTTCACCACGGAGTGGTGAACGCTGTTTTGTCTCTATCATCTTCATGGACCAGAATATGGTTATAATCGGAATACCCATCGAGTAGCGACATGTAGGATGCTCCAACTACTCTTTGAAGTATGTGATCCATCCTGGGAAATGGATAGTTATCTTTCAAAGATACTTTATTCAGATTTCTGAAATCAATACATAATCGAATCTCACCTGTTTTCTTGCGCACAAGCACCAAATTAGAAATCCAGTCTGAAAATCTTATGGGAACGATTATACCAGCTTTGTATAATTGTTTCGCTTCCTTCTCTATTGAGGGCAGCAGCTTTGGATTTCTCCTTCTCAGCTTCGATCAAAAAGGCTTTTGATTTGGCTTGATTGGGATGATGTGCTGAATTATATTCTTATCATATGCCTTCAAATCTGAATAGTCCCAAGCAAAAACATCAGTGAATGAAGATAATAAACTAATGTACTTTTCCTTTACCTGTGGAGGCAATGCCTTTGATAACTTGACCATTTTAGGATTTTCTGCTGATCCAATGTTTACATATTCAACTCCTTTCTCGGTTGGTGTTAAGCTCGATTTCCAGGCTACATCATCTTGTTCAAACAACTCCTCTAAAGGTATTAGACCTTTAGGACTGACATTGTCCTTGAGCTGAAAAACTTCCATTTGATTTACTTCCATATCTGCTTCACCATCATCATGTTCTCCATCTATAGAGGTGTCTTTGTACTTGCCTTCATTTTGTAGAAATTCCTCAATCTCTTTATCATCTTGAAACACCTGCCAATATATTTGGATATTTGGGACAGTAGGGCAATGTTTCACATGAATTTCAAACTTATTGTTTGAATTCATCCGAATTTTCAAATTACTTGCAGTTGTTGCAAGTGAATCTGCAATTATATTCTGAACACAAGGGACACATGTCAAAGTGTAGTTTGGAAACATTCTCAAAATATCTAACACCGCATTCTGGTAAGCTCGCATGCAAGGATGTTTAGCTTGGTATTCACCTTTCACTTGCTTGATAACTAACTCAGAGTCACCATATACTGAAATTATTTTAGAATTGAGCTTCTTAAGGATTTTCAGACCAGTAATTAAAGCTTCATATTCAACCTCATTATTTGAACCATCAAAAGCTAATTTATACAAACATACCCTTACATTACTTGGCACTTTTTTTGGAAGAAATGCAGGGTTGTGTATCCAAATGAAAATTCCATCACCTTCCCTACCTACCGCACCATAAAAATCAATGCTCCACAACCCGACTTCATCCTCCAAATGCTGAAATTCTTTTTTTCTCTTCTTCTTTTGCTTGCTGTCCATCAACATTTTTCTACTGTCGGAAGGCTGATTGCTCAGTGGTACTATCAAGCTTTCGCCTTTCTTGGTCTAGTACAGCTCTGAAATTTTCAGTGATCTCTGGAATATCTTCTACTTCAACTACTTGACTATTTACATCATTAAAACTATTAGCATATAAAACAAAAGATTCCAAATCAGTATGTACATAATTGATTGGATGATTTAGAGGTTTCTCCTTGCTAGTGATCATGTACTTCATCTCTTTCTCCTCGTATAATTTCCTCAATTGACCGAACACAGGAATATTAGCATAGGAGAAATCAAGCTACAATGTCCCTTTGAGTTTTGCTCCCCAAGATCTGGAAAGAATCATACCAAATCTAGGAGGAATATCCTCCACAACCACATCCATCAAAACATTCTTCGCCGAGATCTAATCTAAAGTAACAACCAAATATTTAATAAGCCTAATGCATCTAACCTGCCAGAATCAAAGGAATATAGATCATGGTACTTGCGAGTGATATCTAAACCCAACTTTTCCATGATTTCCTTAGGCATGAGATTATGAGAGGCTCCTGAATCAAACATGGCATTATGCAATACAAAATCATGCAATCTAAGGCTAATGTAAAATGGAGCTACATCACTGTCCTCAGACTGACCTTCTAATGCTGGCCCAAAGATAAGTTTAGACTAATCATCCTCCACATTTACCATATCAGATAATGGATGCAAATTCAAAATCTTAGACACCTGACCTTTATAGCTGCTGTTCTTCATTAATTTAGTCAAAGGAATTGACACTTTTAACTTAGCAATTTCATTTTCTAAGCTAAAGGCTGATGTTTTCTCTACCTCTTTGACTGGAGCATCCTTATTTTCAGTCTTCTCCTTTGATACAATTGGCTGATTTGATCTTTAATTTGCTGATTGTGTTTTGCTGGTGGTAGGATCAGCTGTCTCCTTTCCCTTTCTCTGCACTATTGGAGAATCGTTCTTTGGCGGTGACACTTCCTTCTTCTTCTAAATTGGATTGATAGGAACTTCTCTATTCCTGAGTGAATATTGTCGCTGCTGGGCTGTCAAATCATTCATGTATCCCCTCTGATACTCATCAGACTCTTCTTCAAGAATTGTTTCATTTGCCAAAATAAAATCTTCGTCTTTTTGTACTGTTGGGCCTTTTGAATACTCTTCATCTTCGGTGATATAAATGGGTAGATCATCAGGTGTAAAGAAATGATTCTCCTCACCAAGTATGTTCTCATCATCATCTGATTCCAGACCATGTACAAAATTTTGCTATAGGGGTGTCTTCACTTGCTGTTGTGCCACTTGGTCTTGTGCTCTTTGTTCTCGTTGATTGATTCTGAATTGTGGCTGTTGCTGACCATGAAAGTTTGGATTTCTAACTTGTGTGTCAGGCTTATCAGCAATTGTGAGCCTATCAAACATCTTCTTGATTTTGCGAAGCAAATGATTGGAGGAAGAAGCTTCCTCTTTTATGGTCACCTTCTTTTTAGCCTTTTCTCTAGCTCTCTTGGCAAGCAGATTTTCCTCAATGATGACTGCAATTTTATGCATGTCCTCCAATGTAGTCGGATCTCTTTCCCTCAATTGATACGCCATGTTAGGATTGAAGCCATCAAGAAATTTGATCAAAGCCAGCCCCATAGGTGGCTTTATATCAGCAGGAATTGCATTGTAAACAGTATTGAATTTGACACAATAATCTTGGACACTCTCACCAAAATTCCTCTTGATGTTCTCATATTCAGAAAGAATTTGAAGAGGGTTTTTCTTTACCTCCCAGTGATCCAAGAACTATCTATGAAGATTTGTCAGTGTAGTGATACTCGCAGCTAGCAAAGCTCTGAACCACTTCCGCACTTCACCTCCAAAAGTTTGCACAAATAATCTCATAGTCACATTTTCGGCATCAATCTCATGAAGGTCAAAGAAATCAGTCATCCTATCCATGTGCTGCTGAGTTGTGATGATTTGAGGAGTGCCATCGAACAATGGGATTTTTCTTTTAGTCAGCGAGCATGGCATCAAAGTTTTGAGGCAACACAAGGGGTGCATATCGGGCAACCATTGCTCTAGGTGGATTTACAACTGGCCTTGGGGATGTAGGAGGAGTCGGAACAATGATAGCAGTTGACGATGTAATTGGTGTATGAGGTGTTAAAGGAGGAGATGAAATACGAGCTGTTTGAGGTGTTGATGGGGTTGATGGGGGAGAAGAGACAAGAGGTCTCTGATCTGATATAGTGGGCTGCACGGGAATGGTGGGAATGAAAGGAGGTTCGGTGGGATTTCCTAAACCAGATGCAATAGCGGATGAACCAAGAGTTGTTGATGTAGATTCTAAGAACTCGAGAATATTTGAAGCCACAATGGAAGTCTGAAGATTCAATATGTAACTGTCAATTGATCTATTTTCCCTTTCAGTTTCAATATCTTTGACAAACTCCGGATTTAGGACAGTAGAACCAACAACACTTTCAGATTTAGTCTCAAACAACGACAGATGAAAACGTTCAACAAATTCAAGATCTTCAGGATATTCAGAAACAATGGGACACGAATGAGATTTGAACACAGGAATCACAGAACTTTCTTGTCGGAGAATTCTTGGGATGAGATTTGGGTTTTCATAGACAGGAGGAGGATCGAGATCAGGATTGGCTCTGGTGTATTGTCTGGAAGCCAGTGTGTTGAATTAATCCCAAAAATCAAATGGACAACATCAAATTGCTCAGCTAATAAAATTCTAAACTCATCATCCAAAGTCTAGAATTGCTTAATGATCCTGGGGTAATTGTTTAGATCAGATGTTCACTTTCATAAACTAGACCCGAGATTCACTGAAGCAGCATTCATCCACTTTCGCTAATGCAAAGCAATAGCATTTTGAAGGCTACCTAGCTAAATTTAGGCTCCGTCTATAGTCTACAAAGCAAAATAATGATAATAAAATTTCTTCCCTAGCGGAGTCGCCACTATGTTAAGGCCTAAATCTACCTCAGGTTGAGAAAGGCAGGATCTAGGGTAACATCAAACCACACTTAACCTGGTAGCTAGCCCTACCAGGTTGAGAGAGGGATCTCTCCTTGTCAATCTCAGGAAAAGATGGCCAATAATGCTTGAGATGACTAATGTGAAGACTGACTTTAGGCTAAGTATGCACACAGAGGAGTTTGATTGAATTTAATTTTGGTTTACTAGCTCAAATCTGAAAGGCAGATTTGGGTCCGGGGAATGGACACAGTCTTGCAAAGATGTCTATAGGGCGAGGTAGGAAAATGGTTTATTAATTAAAATTGAGTGAGATGGAGAGCATTAAGACTGGTGAGGAGTTGGAGAGGTCATGAAAGTCTCAGGGATCCTCTTCAAACAGCTGAAAACACAAATAACTAAACAAACCCTAGGTAGAGCACTGCAATTTCAATGAATTCTACATTTATCCTTGTTTGATTTAGTTAAGACGATAAAAGAGAGATGATGGCATACATAAAACACTTGTAAACTTGAAATTACAGAAGGAAACACAATACCAAATCAAATTTCCACAAGAATCCCATAAAGTGCTGCAAACCCTGGTCTATTCCTTTGCCAAACTGCAGAAGTGAGTGTACAATAATACTCAAAGCATTCACAAGAGTCCAACCTTTACAAATGACTGAAAAACTACTAGATATAGGCATCAAACAACTCATGATAGGCTTCAGGGGTCAAATTCATGAGTTTAGGAGCTGTTTCAACAAGATCTAAACTAAGAACTAAAAACAGGTAGTGGAACAACATGCCTCTAAAACCTAGGAAACTGATTCATTCAGTTGCAAACTAATTTTTCATGATGAATCTACCTCTATGAGTAAAAATTTAGCATAATTACATCATAATCCATCAATTCACATTAAATTACATCATGAGTTTGACTATTAGCAAGAGAAAATTCAAACTGTGAATAAATTAGGCGAAAAAAAGAGTTTTTTGGCCAAAATAAGAAGATTTTATCCTGTGCGCCACGCTAAATTGGAGCTGCTTTTGGAAGCCTTCCTGTGCACCAAATTTTCTCCAAGTGGGCTTGCTGGAAAGGTCTACCTGTCTACTTTCTATAAAAAGTGGAATTTCAGAATTTAGTCTTCATTTTCCCCTCAAAAACTGAGTTCTCCCAACACTGCTTCCTGTGTGTCCAAAAAGGGGCTGAAAGGTCATTTTTTAGGTGTTTTTGACCTTCTTGGAAGCTCAAAACCTGTCAAAATTCCTTGGCCATGTGAAGGAATTCATATTTTCCCATGAGAAATCTAAAAATTCTGAGTTTTCCTCAAAAGGAGGTCTCTAGCAAAAGCGCACGCCAAGTGGCACGACGCATCAGACAGAAAAACTTGTTTTTTAGGCCAAAAATTCAAAATTTACAAAAAGTTTCCAAAATTTCTTGAAATTTGGGCTGAGTGTTCCTCATCAGGTGTTGTGTTGGGCTAAGGAAGCCTCAACCAAGATCTGGAGTCTATCTTGCTCTTTTCTCTTCCTCATGGCTTTCTTCAACTTGGCCTTCAAAATCCTGATTCTCGCTTTGCACACCTTGTTTCTCACCAAGTAGTGGTATTCCATGTGCCTCAACATGTTTTTCTCTTTGTTGGCCTTCTCTAGCATCCTTTCCAAGTGAAAATTTGTCGCCTCAAGCCAAGATTCACGATCAGCTTGAATTTCTTGTTCAATTGTTGTCAACTTGATTTTCCTCCTCTTAGCAGCTTGCCGGTTTGCCTTCATGTTTTTGAACTCCATGATGGTTTGTTGATCCTCTAGTTGTTTATTCCTCTGCTCCAAATAGTTGATTATCCACTTGGCTCTTTCCAGGTTGAGATACAAATGCTGAATGTCATCTCGCTGCTCCTGAGTGATCTCTTTGAGCTTTGAGCTCAAATCAATGTCATCATCCTGAATGAGGATGAAATCTGCCTCTTGACCTCTTGAAGGTCCCTCATCATGCAAGGGCTTCTTACCCTTGCCCTATACCTACTCTGTTGATGGAGGAAACAAGGCCCCTTCCACCCCGGGTGGAGATAGTACTCGTTTTGCTGCTGTAAACAATCTTCTAGTGCCCTTTTGGTATGTGACAAACACTGGCACACTAGAGGTTTGTGTCTCATGAACCTCCTGCTGATGTGAAGGCTCTCCTACCTCATGAAAAACTGATGGGGGAACTTAAGGACCTATGAAGACCTCATGTGAAATGAAATCCTCCCATGAGATATTCATTAAACCAAGCTGATGCAAAACCACAATTTTGATTAGTGCAAAATGATAGATGTTGTTATACCACTGATGAGGAGGCTTCCTTTGCACTAATGTGGTCATTTTCTCAATATTTCGGTAAATGAAATAGGGGAGGTTCATCATCCTCACCCTAGTAAAGTGCATAAAAAATATGATATGATAGGTGTACAGACGAGAAAATCTACCCTCACAGGTGAAATATTTAATTATGAGTTTCATTAAGGTAGCATTTGTGTCCTGTAGGTACTTGAACGGGAAGACTCTACTAACATGTCTCTGAAAACCAGCCTTGATGTAAGGCTCATAATGATCTCTATCTACCAGCTGCCCCTTATTCCACTGCTTACCTACATTTGGAATACCGGTTGCTTGAGCAATAGTCTCAGGTGACAAGGTGAATATCACACCTGCCAAAGTGACTTGGCCATTATGAAGATGGAGCACGAACAGTCTAGCCAGCTCATGGTGTTATTTGACTCTTTCCACCATCTCAAAAAATTGATAACAAGATTGATATTAGAAGCGTGTGGCAGCAAGAGGATAGGCCAATAGCTCGGCAAGTGAAGTAGGCTCCTCTCGGTTATGTTTTCCACTCTTATGAGGCCTCCTTGGTGCATGAATTTCTCTAGAAGAGTCACTGACTATTTCCTCATTTCTGTCATAGGAAGAATCTGACTCCATGTTTGCCAATGTTTGAGTTTTCTTAGATGAGTATGAAGATATTTTATGGTGTCAATAGGTTTTTGCTTCCAAAGATATGAATGTATGAGGGATTGTGGAAGGAATGTGTATGAGGGATTGCTGATAGGTTTTTGGGGAATAGAAGGGTTTAGGGGATGATATTTAGGGTTTGGGATAGCAATTAGGGTTCAGGGATATTGAAATTAGGGATTTAGGGTTAATAGTTTAGGGATATAGGGCATATGGAATGGGTATATATGAATGAAAAGAGAGGGAGAAAATGAAGTGAGGGAGTGAGGGAATCAGTGAATGTGAATGATAAAAGTCGGATTTAGTGGCAAAAATGCAATTTGTAAACCCTATGCAATGTTTTTTTAACAAGCAATGCAAGGACCTAGGGTTTCAATTTTTTCCCATTAAATCACCATAAACACTAAGACAAACTCATTCATTGCCCATGAAGGAGTGTTAACTTACTTGGATAATTGAGGAGTTAGCGATTTTTTGATTTTGGAGGAGGCTGTGAGCAATTTCGGGCCTTGTAGTCTTGTGCACCACACCACCTCACACGTGCGCCGTGCTGTCTCTGTGCACCATGCCCCTTGTAAAATTACACTATGAGCTACTGCCCGGTGCGCCGCGCTTGCTCTGTGCACCACACTCTAACCCAGGTGTGCCACGCCACTGATTTTCACGCTTCAAACATAAAATCGCTCTCTTGGCCTTTAAAAATGGAAATGCGCTTGCTCTCTTCACTTGTAGACACAAATGAACCTCCTTTGATTTGAAAAAACTTTATATAGCCATGGCTTTTAATTTTTCATTCAAGAAGACCCACTTTACTAACGTTTGATTTTCACTTGCTTTAAAAACTCTGTTTTTGGGCAGTTTGCTTTATTTTTGCCTTTGATGGACTGAATGCTTTGATTTTTTGTTTCTTTTGTAGGTGGTGGAGTTGCAGAGGCTTGGAAAGGTGACCAGGGTTGCCTCTGAAATTATTACATATGGGAAAAAATGAAATTACATAAAATTTGTACATGGAACGTAAAAAACTCTATTTTTCCTCAAAACAGGGTTTCGAGGAAAAATCAATCACTTAGCATGTGATTTTTGAAATTATTGTTGTTGGGACTTTATTTGACCTCCTCATGTGCCTGATGACCATTATTAAGCGTTGATGAGACCTTATTGACGAAACCCTAGACCTAATGAGACCTAAAACCCTAAAAATGACTTTTGTAGATTTAAAGACAAAAAATGACTGCAGATGATCTAGATGTATGAAAATGGGCCAGCAGGTAAAGAGCATGAGGGAAAATTTATAATATGCCACTACCATCAGATGATCCATGACCCTAATGGAATGCAGCTAATCGAGTGAGACACCTAACATGCAATGAAATAAGAGGATTTGATCACTGATGGAGGGATGAAGATACCTACACTAATAGAACCTAACAAGTACTTGAAGATGATCTACTATGAGGAGACGGGCATTACAAGATTTGAACCAATGAAGTGGGTGGTCGTTATTGAGTGTGTAGGGTTTCTCAATATGTTGTATGTCCCACATTTTAGCCAAAGCATTACTAACACTATTTGTGTGCACTAGTTTTTGGCGCTGGTCCACGATGGGTGTCTCTCGCTGGGAGGGTCCATCCCAATTGACGACATGCTGATACAAAGAATCACAACACTATCATATCATGGCACGAACCCCGAGATGCTTTTTTGGTGAATTAATAGGAGAAACATCTCGTAGATCAAATGAAAAGTGACTTTGGGTTGGTGAAGAATTTGTAGGGATATGTCATCAGTTCCATATTAGATGAAGATGTGCAGTTTGTTGTACAGATATTGGTAGGAAAAATCATGAGAAAGTGTCGTACTGATGAAGTGCCTGCACTGGTGGTATCCTTGGCTATGCAGTGCAGCAAGAGGGTTCAATTCAATTGGGTGAAGTACCTATGGAAATAATTCTTGGATGATTTCAGGGAAGCGTAGGAGGAAGGAAACACATTCCACTATGCATGGTTGTTATTGTTGATTTTGCTGATAGATTGGAGGATGCCAGAAAATTCCCAGTTCTCCACGATGGATCCAGAGTTATGCGAGGCTACCAAATTTTTCTCGCTTTGGGAAATAAAGGACACTTCCCGTGTCATTGAAAATAAGATGTTCTTGGTAATGTTTGAAATGGATTTGCGAATGGTGATTAACCAGAAGCCATGGTTATCACCCTCTGTTCATGGAATATCGGTGCATTGCTGATTTTAAGGTTGATTTCCACCATGTATACATCCATGCAAGGCATGATTTGATGAAGAAATGGATCGTGTTTCCGTTTCAGGTCACCGAAGATGATTTCATGCAGTTAGTCCTTCAATGGCCGACCGACAGATATTGTAGAAGGTATAACAGGGACTAGTAAAGAAGGCATAGGAGGGACTAGTAAAGAGGTGTAGAGGGAAAAGAAGACGATGACCATCAACCTAGAAAAGAATACCATGCAAGAACCAAAGCACGAGCAAGATGAAGAGCAGCATATAGAATAACTTGATCATGGTACCGAAGACCCCTATGTTAACCGAGAGGATGTCGATTCTCCCTTTATTGTCAAGCGATGGAAAAATTTAAGTATGGGAGGCACACATAAGAAGCATAAATTGAATAAGCCTGCGGGTGTAGAGGCCATGGTCCTCATTGAGGGGGAATTTGATGAAATTTGAGATACTTTTAGGTCAGAGATAAAATATTTCTCGGGGCCACATTGAAGAACAATACTAGTCTATTTTGACGAAGGTCCAGGTGAGCTAGGTTCAAGCGAGCATGGTTCAAGCGAGCTGGTCTCATGCGAGTGAGAAACCAATGACATCGATAAGTTTGCAATCACTACTCACTTCAGAGCTCCACGCTATAACCTTTCCTGATGGATCCTTACACTTGAATGATGTCGCAGAACGGGAGAGTGCCCAACCCCCTAAGAAAATAAGTATTAACCGCTCCCCCTAGCCACATTGCATGAGCTAAACTAGGGTGTAGAATATGAGCTTAAGGTACATGAACAATGAGCTCTCAATGTGACCAAGGATGCGCAGATCACTAGTCAGAAGCTGTGTGATGAAAAGAATAAATCTCTCCAGGATCGTGATGAGGCAGCTGTGAGAAGGGTGCAGCTAGAGTAGGCCATTTCTAGAGTACGCAATGAACTCCCTAAGCTCCAGATTCAGTCTGAGGTCACTTCTGAAGAAAAGGTGCAACAACTTGTAGATGCATTTAGAGAATTAAAGGCATAGGTGGATAAAGTTTTCTTTGATTTGCAATTGAAAATTGCTGAGCTTGAATTGAAGTTGTAGCCTACTATTCCACTAGAGATCCCAGAGCAACGCGAGGCTACCATCAAAATAGATAGAGAAATGCTTGATGCTATAGTTAAGTATTGTAGCCAGTTGTTTGAAGGGACTCTAGAAATATGGGACTCGCTGTAGGAGGATCCATAGGTGAAAAAGATTTAAATCGCCATCCGAGATTAGAAACTGCATTATGATGAGATAAAGGCAATGACGCGCACCTTAGACCCTATGCAATGGTTCACCTAGTTGAAAGAGGGCACATCCTTGCAAGGACATATCGAGGAGCTGAGGAAGAAGATGCAGATTATCATTGCACAACTGTAGTTGTGGGAAGAAGAAGCAGGGTAGCTGTCACAGACTGTGGAAGGCATGCTCAATCTTATGCAACAAACACAACAAACAATTGGCTTAGGAGTAGAAGGGCTAACTAAAGAAAATTTGTTCAAGGAAGTTCGATAGGAAGCAGTACAATGCACAGAGGCACTTCACCCAGTGAAGTCGTCATTCAACAACTTGAAAGAAAAGATCTAGACTGTACTAGTGGTGTGACTCGAGGATGAGTCACACATTTTTGTTGGGGGTCTATTGGGATAGGGTCCGCTAGGTCAAGTTTTGTTAAAATATTGTAAGTATCTGCATTTTGAGGAGTGGAGCACATAATGCGGAGGTCAATAGGAGTGAAGGGGATTTAGGAAGGTCAAAACCCCTTACATTTTAGTATTGTTTTGAGATCTGCCCATTGTTTGTAGACCAAGGTATTGTAATAAAAAAGAGTATATAAAAGGGTGTCTTAGCAAGTCTAAGGGAATCAATAAATGAATAGAATGGGATTTTGATATGTTCCAAGTCTGTATGATCTTTATTTTTTTGGTGAAGGGTAAGACTTCTGCAACTGAGTACGCGAAGACCTTGGTAAGTCCATAGCTGAGTGTGCAGGCCCCTGCAACTGTGTGCGCAAGGTTCAAAAAGTCTGTATAGGGAAGATCTGAAGTAATAAATAATATTTGAATAAATTCCATGTGTATTTTTATAAAGTTGTGTATTTTATATATTTACACACACTTGAATGATAGTTATCTGTATTTTGGAATTTACTGCTTCGCGAAGATCTAGATCCATTATTATATGTGATTTTATTCATGATTAAACGTTTACACGAAGTTTATAGCTTTCTTTAATTGAAAATCACTTAAGAAAATTTCACGAATAATGGTTTGTGAAGGTCAGATCAGACCCGAAACTAAAGCAAAACAAATTAACCCCATGTAACATAGCCTTCTGGATGTAGAAGCCTGGTTCTAGCATCCCCCAATACTTCCTCAGGTGAAACTGCAACCTGCCCTATGTGGGTTGTTACCGAAAGGGCTGGTAGTCTAGGGTTTTGATGGTTACCGCAGCTAAATCTAAACCTATGTCCATGCCCCCTCAAGCCAACAATCAGGGGATTCAAATTATTTCTAAACATTGGTGACCATCACCCAATTAGATGTGCCTTCATCAATGATATATCACTGGACAGTGGTGTTTCGAATGGAGATTGGAATTTGGAAAGTAATGGATGAAGGTAAAGGAGGGTTATCTGACTTGTCAACATGGAAGACAATCCTCTGATCGCCTTGAGGATATATGACACCTAGAGAAGATAGTAGAGATTTTCGTTTTGATGGGAACATCTAGAGGACTTCTAGCATTGACATGGCAACAAGAGATTGTGCCAAGTCATTTACTATGCTATATGTTGATGCAAGAGCATCTGGCTCAGAAATTTCATTGTATTTTAGTAGACATGGGGGGTCTTGTGTTTTCAAGGGAGTTGGTTTCCTAAGAATTAAATTAATGTAATTATTAATGTTTTTGCGTGATTTTAATGAGAGATATTTAGAATAAGAATTAATTAGATATTGTGAGGTATATTGTAAATGTTCTCTAATGTTGGAGAACATGAGAGAATTAGGACAATTGAGAGCTCATAGAGATTGATAGATTTGGAAATTAATTTTAAATCTTGAATTAGGAATTAATTGATGGAGTTGAGAGATTTTAGGATTTTGTTGAGCAGATGGAGGATCTGAAACTAGAATTGGTTTGAGAACCTTTGATATAAAATGTAAGCCTCAAAGGCATGAAAAGGAGGGAAATAGGATGAAGAAAGCAATTTAGATAGGAATAGATAGGGTTGATTGTAGCCTACGGGCATATAGGGAAATAGAGGCCATTGATATTGGAAATCAGGCCTGAGAGAAGAACCTGTGTAAATACTTGTTTACAAATATAGAAATTCGATTTCAAAACTGTGTAGAGTACATATGTGATTAAATTGTAATTACTTAGACATAGAGTGCTTTTGCATAAGATATATGTGTGCAGACATAATCAAGAAGGACAAGCGCCGAGACAGGTCAAACAGTTCCAATGATGGACTGCAATTAAGCTCTGGAAGGATGGGTAGTGCTTAAGTGGACACGGAAGTAAGTTGTTGAGGGAGTCTCTGAGGAAAGGTGTTTTTTTTTAGTAATTCATCTTGGTTTCAACCCTTCACACATTGAAATTGATTCTCATAGACCGTGGAGAAAAGAGATTTTGGCTAGGAAAGACCCACAGGGAAGATAGGTTACATGCTATCTACAAAGCACTTAGACATCATTCATGGAGAGGATCAATGCTATTGGCATTGGCCATTTAGACAGGACACAGATTTGAAGAGGCTGTGAAACTGTTAATGATTCGTTGAGTGGGATATGAGGTGGCATCAATTGCAAGGTTTTATCTGCAAATATGGTGTACAAAGCAGTGATTCTTCTCAAATTTGGAGAAGAAATCGTGTGAGTGGAGTGGAGTGCCGATCAAGGTTTCGGTTACAATGCTAGATGAAAATTAGATGGTATTCAAGCAACTTTTGATGGAGGAAGCAAGAGAAAGGGATGTGCATACTTTGTTTGTATTGACCAAGTGAAGAGCTCTTTAATTGATCATATAGAAATTTCTGCCAAAAATTCCTGGGTTGGAAAGGGTGAGGCTTTCACTAGAGAAATCGGTGTTGAACAACTCTAGGGTATTGGTTGTAAGTGGGTGATTCATGGGCATTTGGAGTATAGACATGTCATTGGCGAGGATAATTAGTTTATTGGATAAAAGTAGGCCTATGCAGTGACGCAGGGTCTCAAAGTGATTGCACGTATAGAGGAAAAGCTAGAAGAACGGGAAGCAAGGAAGACTGTTTGATGTATGTTATGAACAGCTAAAGGCATTGCGATAATATGCCTAGCTAGAATGATGTGGTATTTGCATATGATCCTATCTGGGTTATTGTTATAGGGAAAGTGGCTTCTCCTCAGTAGGCCCAAGAAGTTTATGTAGCAGTCCGTGAACGGCTAAGTAAGAACGTTTATGCCAAAGTTGCATTTCAGTTGTTGAAGGAGGAAAGTGTGAAGGAGATTATAGATCAGGCAGTAGAAGTGTGGGGAAGACTGTGTGAAACAGAGTACAGGGTTCCTGTTCACCAGTTTTGTTCCTAATCCCTAAGTTCTGTTCCTGTTCTAGGAAATCATATCCTATTCTCAACTCCAGCATTCTCATGCATTCAACAAAACTGAAGAGAAATGAGCATATGGGTTTTAAGGAACAAAGCCTTGGTATGCTCTGGTGTTCCCTTGATCACACCCAGGTATTGTAGGGAGCACAAAAACTCTAAATTTGATCCTTCCTTGTCAAATTTGAAGACTGATTTTAAGGGCATTACTATTGAATAAATGGGGATAGGAAGGATTAGAGTCTCGATCTCGAGACTGGGGATGTAGCTTAGTGTTTTTAGGCTATGAATTATGGAGTATTGACCTGGTAAGGTCATCATATGTATAGGTGACTTTGGTAGAAGAAACATTTCGATGTAATAGTCCTTTAGGGATCTTGGGTATGACCTCAACCTTAGGTTGAGGGATTTATAAGGTACCATTGGATGATGATAGAGGCTTGGTAGAAACTTTGGGTTGGGACTCAGTGGAAGACTTAGTAGGTGGCTTGTCATACTGACACAGTCAATTATGGAGGTTAAATTGTTCGTTGTTTACCTTGTCATAATTAATCATGAGAATATAATAATCATAGTGACTAGATGGATGAGCTGGTTGAGTATCCTGGCCTTGCGAAGGTTGGGCACCTATATACCCTTGGTGAGGAAAGGGTTGCTAAGCACAATGGGTTGAGATGAAGTAGGAGGGGGAGGAGGAGCGAAAGGTTGCGATCCTCGAGAAGCTTCTTGAGCTTCCCATGCTTGGTGCATATGAGGTAACATGGAACACTCGTGAGTCTAATGACAATAGACTCCACAACAAGCACAAGGATTTTTCATACGAAGACCCTTATTTTGCTTAGGTTCACCACCCTGTTCCTGGGTTGCGGGGTTAGGTGGAGGACCATAAGGGGCATTGGGTGGAGCACCCTGGTTGCCTTGATAACCTTGTTGCTGCTGGTTCCTATTTCCCTTCCACTTATTCCTTTTCTTGGAATTTAGGGGATTAGGACCACTCTGTTGTGTGTAAAATAATCCTTTTGGAGGAGGTGGTTGCTGTGACGGAGGGTGAGCAGGCATGGGGGACTGGGGCGCTAGTGTCGAAGGGGTTGGAGCACTAGGCTATGCGTATGGATAATATGGAGATGGGGCAAAGTTGATATAAGAAGGTGGTGCAATAGTTGGCCCAGACATCGATTGATGTGAACGGGGATATGCATATGGTGTGCTAGGACCTAGATAAAGAGTGCCCTGATAAGGATGGGGGAGGGATAATTGTACATGGGACTGGTCCCTCCCTGAGGTTTACCATAAATCATTTGAGGAGGAACATATTGTTGGGGGTGTGAAAGAGTTCCAACAATGCCATCTGCGACATGGGATGCCCCCGATGCATTAGCAGCACTAGGTCGAGGTAGATCGGGGATGATAGTGTAAACGTAACTTAGCTGGGTGTAAATTAGGTCAAATTTAAGAGCTATCTTGAGATATTCTTCCTCATATTGAGGAAAGTGAGAAGTGACATCTTTCGCAATGGGGACCAAAAAATATCTAAGAAACTAATCCATATAGATTTGGTCTTTAAAGTCACAAGCTCGACAGATGCTCCTCCTTTATGCCATTCCTGAACATGGTCAGAAAGGCGAGTGGTAGAAGTTTGAGAGAATGAAGTCAAAAGTTTAGTACCTATATCATAACGGAGAGGTAACTGGAAATATGAAAGAAAGGCTATGGAAAGAGTCGCTAAAGTGGAATGGGTTTCCCTAGGCTGGTCTACATACCACTTCGCAGCAGCTCCAATGAGCGTGCATTGGAACAACCGAAGATGAAAGGAGTCATTGGTAATAGAATTAGATGAACACCACATATGAAAGGAGCGAGCATGATTGGTTAGGTCATCTTCAAGATTACCCTCAAACTTTGTGATGTATGAAGGGAGTTTTCTAAGCATTGTTGGCCATGTGGGATTGTGGAGAAGGGGATCATTGATAAGATAATTAAAATATGGGAGAATTATACTAGTGCAAATGGAAGTAAAGGATTCAGAGTGACCACACCGGTTGAGGTTCCGCTAGTGGGGGTGCCATGGTTGGCACCTGGGTTACCGTCCTAGGTTCCTGCACCTGCATTGGTGCCTGACTTGAGATGAATCAACAGAATCAAAATCAGAATCAGAATCATGATTCAATGGACGACTGGGAGGATGAACTCGCCCACGACAGGGAGAAGTGATATGTCCTAATGGGAGCTGAGGGTGAATCCCTCAAATTTGACGTGAAAAATTCCTTGGAGGCATTATGATGTCTAGACAAAGTGATAATGATAGGAAGAAAAGAGAAACAAATAGCAAGAAAACATATAGTGCAGTGGTGCCAAGTGTAAACTAACTATTTTAATGATGTTACTCTAATGCAAGCAAACACGTCCTATCAAATAAAAAAGACATCTAGCCTATAGGTGATCTAAATCCTCAAACAAACCTAAATCTATTTTTCAGATGGCCTTCCAAAGAACTTCTTACTTGACAGAATCTCATCCTCGAAAGAAGAGCTCTCCAGAGAAAGGTGGGGTAGAGGACCAACTACTTGCCATAACCAATCCTCTAAGGTGTTTTCCTAATATTGGTCACTATGGCTACCTTCATCCCATAGGGGTGGTTGAGTCTTGAGATTTTTGGTAGTCAACCACCACATGGAATTCCCTACCATGGTTGGGTAGCCTCGAGGAGCAATTCTCGCACGATGACCTAGCCTAATACCCTCTGAATCGGGTTTCTGATGCACTTTGGCTTTGACCGTGGGATGGTGAAGGATTTTAAGCTCCCTAATATGACAAATTCTATGTCTCAATGAAAAAGTGACCAGTGGGTGTTATTGGAAGCCTATCCCATTGACCCTACAACTACACTACAAAGATTGTTTGACCCTGATTCCCAAGTGAGATTAATCTATGTGTGTTGATCAATTAAGGTGTAGTGTTTAATTTCTTAACTTAGTGGTGTTAATAAAACTCTTATTCGCTTAAGGTGTGAGTGTGTGAAAAAGATGTGTCAAGTGGATGAGTTAATTATGCATGTTTCATGATGCCATACATTGTTGAAATACTGTAAATGAATTTGAAATGAAATACAATCAAATAGTCAATCAAGCATACATAACCCCACCCACAAGGGATACTAAGAAGATAAGTAAGAGATGGAAAACATGCTACTCAAAGACACATGAAGGGGAAAAAAAGATTTGCTGTCAAGGGGATGGGATCCAAAAGCCCTAAGCTACTAAAAATGGTGTAGATAAACAACAAAAATCAGAAGTGAAAATTGTTGTAAAGGGGATCCTAAGGGGGAAAAGGAAAACCCAAAATATAAAGTGATAAAAGGTAAAATAAACCTATCCAATGGATCTAAAAATAATGGATCAAATCTAAGAAATAGAGGCTAAAAGTGCTGAAAACCCTAGACTCCTCACTCAATAAATGTCTTCCTAATAATGTAGAGGAGTACTCTAAACCCTAGGGGGTTATTTCCTTCCTCAAAGAGACAAAGCAAGTGTATCTAGGCTGAAAGGAGTCTGATTAACACAATTGAAAAATTCAAACTAGTCTGCAAACAACACCTTTGGGCAAACTGTAGAAAAAATGACTTTTTTTAGAAAATCTAGGGAGCGCAGGTACTGAACTATTTTATGAGTTAGCACAGTTTTTGGGGCTAAAAGTGCGCTTTGGAGCACACTAAAGAGGAAAAAAAGTGTGCTCTATTCCTGTTTGTCTCTGTCGGAACATTTCATATAGATGTTGTCATCTCCTACTCAGATGGTACCTGTGACCTGCGGAAAAGACTAGAAACCCTTAAGAATCTGAAAATTTCACAAAATAAGGTTTAAAAATGGAAATAAAATTGAGAAGCGTAAAAAATCACTGAAGAAACCTTGAAATTTATGAAACTTGAGTCACCCGAGAATGTGATTATTAAACCAGTAGAGTCACCATTTGTTGGATGACAAATGTAACTAAAAACCCAATGGATTCGCCATTTGTTAGTGTGAAAATTCTTGGAAGGTGTACCAAAAATCTTGACTTAAGTCACTAGGTGAAAAGTGACCCTAACAACAATTTGATGGATGCTGTCATTCTAGATATGCAATACAAATGGAAAATCTATAGTAAAAGGAAGCAAGATCCAAAACAAATAACATCAAAGTAATGTATCCAGAATAATAACCAAATTGGAAAGATACTTTTAAATGAATAAATATTTATTGATAACACC
Source organism: Pinus tabuliformis (assembly GCA_031772625.1). Classification (NCBI taxonomy): domain Eukaryota; kingdom Viridiplantae; phylum Streptophyta; class Pinopsida; order Pinales; family Pinaceae; genus Pinus; species Pinus tabuliformis. The sequence continues at coordinate 860,368,149 of CM062812.1, forward strand.
TGTTGAAGGAGATCTACAGATTGGTCTGTAAGTCCCCCTCCATGCGATGGGTCCTTTGATATCCTTGATGCTTTAGAAATATAATTCCTTCTCTCAATAGTGTGGAAAATCCAAACAAAGTGAAGAATTCAAATGGGAGCTCAAGAAAATGACGATAATGTTGACGATAATAATGATCATGGTGACGAATGAATGAAAAACCCTCCTTTATATAGAAAAGTATGGAGTTAATATTGAAAATGGAGAATAATAAAATATTATTGACAAAATTTAGATCTAACTACTTGGAATACTTTAATATTTTTATTGGAGAGGGAAAAAGAATTTGAAATGGTTAAATTCCTTTATTTCGAAATAATTAACAAATAAAATGATTTATTAATTATTTCACGAGAAACAAGAAAGATGTGAAATCGAAATAATTATTAAATAATGATTTAATAATTATTCTAATAATAGAAACAAGGAAATTCAAATAAATAATGATTTATTTAAATATTCCAAAGGGATTTAGTCAAGTGGGACAATGAATAATTATTAAATAATGATTTAATAATAATTCCTAGAGAAAATTAAGTAAATAATTATTTATCTAATTATTCTCATGGGGTTTTTTGAATTAAATCATAAAATAATTTAATAAAAGTGGTTTATTAAAGTATTTTCCATAGTGAAAGTGATTTTACTATGGAAAAATTAAATCCACATGGTGTATTTTGATCCACCTAGTTAGAAATGTCTAGGTGATCATTTTTTGGTGACAACAGAATGCCTGCACACGTATGAGTGTTAGGAGAAAATTGTATGACCAAAATACGTTATAAATTACACTTCCACAAGACACCAAAAGGGGAGTCAGAGAGAGAGAGAGATCTGAAGCAAGTCAAGGATGGACAAATAATAGAGGAGGTAAGACCTACAATATTAATAGAAGTATCCTTGTATGTGGTAGTACATGATCTCAAATGAGGCAGGGGAGGCATACCCATACCCACCGAGATAAGTTAGTACAAAGAATAATGGTGAGCCCAACAATGTGGGACTGAGATATAAAGTACATGATACATGATACACTTGCATGAATGGGCTACGAAATAATACAACAGATCCCACATACATAATGCGCCTGGAAAAAAAACATAGGCCAGGATTGAATACAATAATATGTGAGTACATGAGATAAAATGCCCCTCAAACTGACATGGGGAGAGGAGATCAAAACCAAGGAAGCCCTACTGAATAGGAAAGGGATCTAAAAATATTAATGGATCATCTGGAGGAGACATGCATGTTATAGGCACTGCAAGCGATGAAAACTGAACCCATCAAATCTACGGAACTGCATTGGAGTTTGGATCAACATCTGTGGTCATCCGAACATGTGGGGGGCTACCTGAAGGGCTACCCCCTCATGAGGTCTCCAACATCTCACATGCACCCGGGAATCACTGGGAAAGCTGTTTGGATCACCAAACCATCAAGCATACGAATCTCAATCGTACAATAAGGAGATGATGTCGAGCACATGAGAAACAACCAACTCAAAGGGAAATAATGAGTCCCTTTGCCTAATTTGAGGCCCGAGACACAGATGAAGATGGAAACAAGGTACACTACCCTCTATACTACTCTTCTGGAATAAATGTGTTGGGGTCGACAGAAGAGAGCCCGCTAGGGTTAAGGCAATGAGAAATCCTCAACAAAGGTACGAGGGAACATAACAGAGTGACTGATGCACTGACACCAGGGATGATAATGGAAGGAAACATGGTGGATGGTAGATTGATGAATTCCCTTGTCAGAGCATAATAAAAATGGTTGACTTGGCATCTACTAACTTGAATCCAAAGGGGATGGTCAATGACTCAAATAGGGGTTTGATAAAGATGAAGTAGAAGGAATGGAGGCCAAATATAAATATAATGGAAGAAATGTGGCATGATGATAAATGAAACACTATAATGAGATGTAATGTGGACTTGGAACAGACTCCATAAGTATAAGGGTGACACATCTCAGATGCTCTGAACAAGGGTGACTTGATGATGCTACCACATGGGGGAGGCCTGTTAGGGACCATAAAAACATGAGTAAAGTATGATTACTCATGACGAAAATTGACTTGAGAGTCAACCAATGCAAAGGGAAATTGGTACCAGAGAACGTGTGGCTCTAAAGAAGAGATTCGATTTTAAACGGTGGGAAAGTGAAACTTCATGGAAAAAAATGGCTTCTAGGTGAAGTGTTAAATTACTAAAAACCAAGAGATACCCATTATAGAACTTGGTGAGATATTTCCAATAGTGCCGATGATTTCTCAAATGGAGCTATGGTTTGGTCATAGTGGGTGGCAGAAAAAATTAAGGTTTCTCTTATAAAAGGGCTTCTTGCCTCCAAATCTAATTCATTTTCATAGTGAGCTATGCAAAATTTGGAGAGGAGGATAAGGCCATACATCTTATGGAGATCATAGCGGGAAAACCAACTATCACAATTAGGATCTGCGAGTTGGGGGTAGGTGGCCTAATCATACTCATCATTTTTAGTCGTTTAGATTTTCACATTAGGTCCTCAGTTTTTTCCAGGAGACCCCTACCTTCCCTTATGGTCATAACACACTATTTTGGGAAAGATTTGTGCTTTAGAGTGCAGAAATGGGGCCCACAAGTGTGCTCAACACAATTTTTGAGGGAAAAACCAATCTCTGGACTAAGAGGGTGGGAAGGACAGTGGTTAGCTTAGAAATGAGGTTAAGTGCATCCATGACTATCTTTTGTATTCTGAAATGACAAAACTTAGTGGTGTCTTACAGGTATGGTAGAGTTAACGATATCATGGCAAGAAAGAGAGTTTGATACCCTCCACGTTGAGATTCAGGGGAATCAAGCAGTGAAAGGGATACTGACACAATGTGGCATGCTAAATTTCTTGGAGAACCCACTGGTGAGGGATGGTGAGCCCTTGCTATCGAGGATAGTGAGCTATTGGGATCTGGATCAAGAGGCCTTTGTAGTGCAAGGGCACCTGATCAAGCTCAAAATCTAGGATATATAATTTTTGATCGGACTGCCCCCCTTAGGGGTGGTAGGGGAGATACATCTAGTGCTACCTCGTGGGAGGCATATTGAGGAGTTTGCTGAGTGTCATTGTATATGGGGTAGTCGTGTGATGGGCAAGACTATCCGAATTGATGACATGGAGAGATTGGAGACGCGAGCTATATCTGTAGCGGTGCTGTGAATTTGTGGTAGCCATGTCTTGCACCATATCACTGGAGGGTAGATGATGTTGGTGGAGAGTGTTTTTGGAGGGACCTACTATGGGTGGGCCCAACTATTTCTATCATCATTGAAATGAGAGTTTACATTATGCATATGGGGGACCAATGATAGATGTTCATTTGGGATAGTCTTATGCTCACTCTTCTTTGAGAAGATCCCTACTATACGACCTCATGTTCAAATCTGTGATGGGGGCCTGCAGGAGCCCAAGATGCGTTGCTGGGGGTAGCTACTGAAATGAGGAGGTGGAGGGGGAGTCAGGCAAGTGTTTCGACCAACTTTTTTTTCTCATTGGGACCAGATGCCGCTATACATAGATGACTATCCATACAACGACATGCATTAGGGAATTTTTGAGGTCTAAAATGGGCCTCCTAAGAAAAATGTATAACCAAAATAAACTTTATAAGAACCAATAGGATTCAAGATGATGATGTCAACCATGGGGGATGATTCACCATTTTTGGAGTAAAAAAGTAAAAATAATAAAAATAATAAAATAATAAAATTAGTTTTTCAACTCGTATTTTCAACTTATCTCCTGAAGGCTTTACTGAAATTTTGAGTTGGAGTGCTCATTGGATACAAAATTTAATTCCTCATCCAAGGAGTACCCATGTTGCATATTTTTGATGGACCCTGCTACACGAAAAATGAGAAATACATGAAAAAATGTGATTGTAATCACATTTTTCATGCATTTCTCAATTTTCGTATAGTAGGGTCCATCAAAAGTATGTAACATGGGTACTTCTTGGATGTGGAATCAAATTATGCATCCAATGGGTGTTTCCACTTGAAAATTGAGTAAATCCATAGGGAGATAAGTTGAAAATACGAGTTGAAAAAATAGTTTTTTACTTTTTCCCACTAAAATTTGATGATATAATCTAATATTATTTTATTATTCCACTATTATTTTATAATTTCCTTAGGAGGCCCATTTTAGACCTCAAAAATCCCCTAATTAACTATCAGGGGGATCTTGGCTTACCACTTCCACTAGGACAAGCATGGGGCCTATATGGTAAGTGAAAGTTGCTATATATTTGGTGCATTTATCGTTTAAGAAATATGTGTATATGATACTGATTTATAAACATTGTGAAATGTAGATATAACACTAGTGAGGTTGGAAAGATATGTAGGATGAGCTTCAACACTTGGGGCTACAGATTAGGGTGTAACTTCATCATGACAAAGGTTGGATGTCAGGGCTTTGCGGGAGGACCTCCAATGTAGATACAATGTACTACTGACTGGGGTGACAGAGTGCAGATGGAATGATCTAGAGGATCGATACATAGATGAGTGCACAGGTTTTCCCCTAGAGTCTCAAAAAATCATGTGGCGCCTTGCGATGGCTGGTTAGGAAGTATGAGATCTACGGGTTGGTGGGATGGATCTGTTGGCTCGAGGATCTCTAGATGATAGTGTTGTCTAGGTAAATACTCTCCGCAGACAGAGACGGTCCCTCCGGGATCAACACACTTGTTCAAGGAAAAAGGGTGATGAAAGCCAGACCAGTGCAACTGTAATTTGAAAATAGGCGCTGTCAATTCTTTTATAAAAGTAGAAAACGCGCTAGGCGAGAAAACAAAGGAAAGAATAAAAAATATTTAATATCAAAGAAAGATAAACATTCTTAGGCAATAACCAGTGACTCCAAATAGCTACAGTGATGCACACAAGCCAAGAAATCGACGGTTGATGAAACTCATTAGAGAATCCGATCAAAGAAATGGATGGAAAGGGTTATATCTTCCCTAGTGGAGTCACGATTTTGTTTCTTTAGGTAAATCCTCTCTACAGTCGGAGACAACCCCTCTAGCCTAATGAGTGGGACTAGAAACCTACGTGACAATATACAAGGATACTTTCCTAAATTACAATCGAAATGAGAGAAGAGGAATATCACCTACCTCATTCTGATGTTATAATGTTCCCCTTTGTTCAAGATCTCAAATCACTTGCTCCTGAGGTTTAGCTTTACTGCTCATAGCATTTTAAAACCTGCACAAGAGATCAAAGACACAACAAAGCATACAAGTACACCAAGCATAATCAAAGGTAATCCACTTAACAGATCAAGGAGCATTAAGATAAATGATGTATTAACACAAACATTTATGGAAAGTGAACCAACAGTTTTATATATTAATGAAATAAAGGAGGAAGCATACAACCAAGCCTTGTTGCCATTAAGCTCTCCTTGAGTGAATGTCCAAGTCCAAGCTGAACCTCTCTAAGCACTCCTTCTCTAAGCCAAATGAGTAGCATGTAGGCACTATCTTAGCATAAGGGTGAAAATAATAAGATACCAACCATTTGGGAATGGGGGAGGATGAATATATAGGTAAGGAAAGGGAGTTACGATCTCTCCAAAGATAGGAGAAGGCCCTCACCTGAAGGAGGTAGCTCACAGGGATAAGATCAAAAGGAAATATTGAGATAATGCGACCACATCCACACCAAAAAACCTCCATATCATTGTTCTGGAAGCCTCTAGATCACGAAGCTTCTTGTCCTCTTTGGGAAAAAGTGACTTTTAGGAATCAGTGCGAGTATCCAAGTAAAACGTACGTTGGCTACGCAAGGCCAGTATAGTGCAACTCGTGACCAATACTAGTTTCCAGTCAAAGTAGCGTTGGTCCTAAAATTTGGGCTTTAGAGCTTACTTCTTCAGGGAAGGCTCAAGGCACATTTCCATCACTGTTTCAGGGAGGATCTGAATTGCATGTCAGGATGGGTACACCACACGATTGTGAAGTTTCAGGTACTTCAGGGTATGACACAGGGAAGTGCAGGAGGCGTGACAAAATACTATGTAATAGATAGTGATTAGGCATAAGGACATGTGGGTCCCCATTTTTGTTTTTTGATAACATGCTAGTGGGCATGTCAGATGTATTTAGAGTAGTGAACGCAAAACACTTATAGGATGATATATATCTATATATATATATATATATATATATATATAGAGAGAGAGAGAGAGAGAGAGAGAGATATGATTATGCATCTTTTTGTGTGACGAATGTGGTTCGTCATTTGTTTTATGGATGCTTGCTTACATTTGATAAATGCCAATTTATAATGTTATTAGAAATGGTATCTACATAGTGATTGTTGGCTCTAGTTACATGATTGAATGAAATGGATTCAAATTCATGAATCAAAAGATTAACTTGTAGATATTTTCTAGATAGGACAGGATTATGCACACGATAAACACCATTCAACTGCATGACAAATAGAAAGGAATCTAGATAAACATGAAGGTGAAGGATGCAATGATCGAGGGCATCGACTAACAAACTTATCAATGCATCATATTTGGCTTGGTTATTGGTGGTAGATCCAATGCAAATTCTGTTGGAGTGGACCAATGAATGCATGGATGTAAAAATTTGCCAAGCTGCTGAGGCAAGATTCTTGATGGAGTGATTCGCACCATTGGCGAAACAGATATAAGGTGTGGATGATGGATCCATATGAAAGACACAAGAAGACAATGTGTAAGAAAGTGTGGGATGAAAGATACCTAAATGCAAGAAGAAAAGCAGAGATATACGCACTTCAATGGGAAATTCTATGGGTAAAATTTCTTGAGGTAGAGTGCATTTCAAGGATTAGGAAGGATTTAGCCTTCTAGATCCTCTAATAGGTATGCCCCTTTTCCCAAACACTTATGGATGATATAAGGCCCTAGCCATAAAGGTTCAAACTTTCCACGTCCTAGGACATCATGAGTTTGGTCATACATGAGAACAAGGTCGCCTTCATGGATAGTAAGAGGGTGGAATTTCTGATCATACTGAGCTTTGGTACATTGCTTGCCACTTTAGTGGTTTGAAATGCAACACGATGGTCTTCGGAATCATGCTCAAGCATGATGAGTCATTTTTCTAATGGTTGGGTGTTTGGGAGGAGTTCGACAGTAAGGTGAAGGGAAGGGATTTCACACTCGATTGGTAAAAATGCCTCCTCTCCAAAAATGATATGGAAAGGAGTGAATCCTGCGGTGGTCTTGAAAGAAGTTCTATAGGCCCACAGTGCAGTGAAGAGCATTAAGTTCTAGTTGTTCTTATGTTTATTCATCGTCTGTTGAAGGGTAGTCTTAAGGATGTTGTTGATAGTTTCAACTTGGCCATTACCATGGGGAAAATAAGATGATGGATATTGGTGTTCAAAGCCCAAAAGAGAGGATAGATCGTGCCATATCTGATCTTCAAATTTTTGACCATGGTTAGAGACAAATTGTTTTAGAACCACATTTGGTAAAATAGTTGAAAACCACAATAATATACTTGTGGTTATTAGCGGATTGGGGTCGACACTCCATAAATTCAATAGCCCATTTATAGAAAGGCCGAGTTACGACAACTAGATGGAGGGGAGCAGATGGAGCTCTCGCCTTAGGGGCATATAAATGACAATTGGGACAGTGTTTGACTACCACAATGTAGTCACTGAAGAGAGAAGGCAAAAAGTACCCATCATGCATGATTTTCTAGATAGTGGCCATTCCAGAGAGGTGGCCACCACAAACACCACCATGGTAGGCATTAAGCACTTGCTTAGCTTCAGGATGGGTGAGATAATGATGAAGGAAAATATCGACACCGTGATGATAGAGATCATCACCGATGAGGAGGTAGCGGGGTGCTTGATGTCAAATTCATTGTCGAGCATCACGATTGAGATGGGAGGTGAATTTCTGGGTTCGTAGATATGTGAGGATGTCACCATATCATGGGTCATCAGAGGTTATAGAAAACAAGTGTTCATATAGGAGATCATCATTAATCAGTGGACCAGGCACATCGATGGGGAATTCATAAATAAGTTTGGCAAGGGCCAAACCTTTCTTACTTTTGGGGGTGACAAACTCAAGATCGTATTCTTGAAGGATGACAATCCAATGGGCATACTTCCTGTTGATGATCCATCGACTCAGTAGGAAAGCCATTGGGTTGGAGTTTGTCACTACTTTAGTGGTACGAGTGAGGATGTAATGGTGAAGTTTCTGGATGGAGAACACGACAACCAATGCTAGATTTTCTTCATGTGAATAGGACACAAGGGGTCCATTGAGGTTCTTACTAACATAATATATGACATGTTCTACTCCTGCTAAATCTTCTTGTATTAGGACCCCAACAATAAAGTAGGTGGATGCAGAGATGTACAAGATGAAATCCCTTTCAAAGTTTGGTGGACTAATCAAGGGAGTGGAAGTTAGAGCACATTTTAGGGCATCGAAAGACTGCTGAGATTGGTCATCCCATACAAATGGAATGGTAGATCTAAGGAGTTTGAGGAACCCATGAGCCATTGTGGCATAATCAGGGATGAACTGATGAAGGAAGTTAGCCTTGCCTTGAAGGCTTTGTAGCTAGCGAAGGGTATGAGGCGGGGGGGGGGAGAGGGTGTTGTCTAGGTAAATCGTCTCTACACACAAAGACGATCCCTCTAGCCCAATGAGTGGGTATAGCAACGGAAGTGACAATCTACCTGACACTTTCGTAAGTTACAATTGAAAAGAGAAACGAAGAAGATGTCCTACCTCGTTCTGACGCTATTTCGATCTCCTCCGTTGAAGACCTTGAATCACTTGCATCATGGCTCATTCCTACTACTCTCAATGTTTATGCACATGCACAAGAGATCAAGACACATCAAGGCATGCAAATATAAATAGAATATTCAAAAGAAACCTACTTAACTGATCAAGGAATGTTAAGCTAAATGATACATGAGCATACACATTTAGGGAAAATGAACCATCAATTGTCTATTAATAGAAAATAGAGGGAAGCATACAACCAAGCCTTGATATTGATAGGCTCTCCTTGAATGAATATCTAAGTCCAAGCTAAGCTCTCCAAGCACTCCTTCTCCAAGCCAAATGAGTAGCATATAGGCACAATCTTAGCATAAGGGAGAAAATAGGCATAGACCAACCATTTAGGAATGGGAGAGGATGAATATATAGGTTGGGAAAGGGAGTTAGGATCTATCCAAAGATAGGAATAGGTCCTCATCTCAAGGAGGTAGGTCATAGGGATAATATCAAGAGGTCAAATTCAGAGAATTCGACCTCATCTATGTTGAACAACCTCTATCTCACCACTCTGGAAGCTTCTGGATCACGAAGCTTCTCATCCTCTTTGGGAAAATTTCCTTTTTGGGATCATCATGGGTATACAAGCGAACAAAGATATGCCAGTGCGGGTCAAATATAGTGAAATAGGCAATCATGATTGTTGTTGGTCTCATAACAGCGATGATCCTGAAATTAGGGTTTTAGAGCTATTTTATCCAAGGGAATCTCAAGGCATTTTCCAATCAGTGGCTTAGGAAGGATCTGGGATACATATATGAATGAGTACACTGCATAATGGTCATGTTTCAGGCACTTCTAGGTATGTCATGAGGAAGTGAAGGAGGTGTGAAAAAACACTGTGTAATAGATGCCCCCTAAAGCATGAAGGCAGAACAACGAGTGATGGCTGAGATTCTTTACAAGATTTTGCAAGGACAAGGACAATCACTGTCACGAGACCTGCAAATCAAGTACACGTATACATATACATATCTAAGATAAAGACATGAATCTATGTATGGATGCAAACATTTGGATGATAATGACTATATGAAAGGATCCATGGTATGGGCACAACCATCCAAATTAGAAGGATAATTTGTGAATCTAAGATCCAAGGTATGGTCACAACCATCCGATATAGAAGGATCACCATAAACGTAAATTCCCACGGTATGGTCACAACCATCCATATTGCAAAAATATATGTTCAATCATGAATAACATATAACTCCATGCAGCCTACTTCATATCAGACGTCATGCGGAAAGAGTCAATTTTGCGGACAAAATCGACCTCCCTAGAAGCTAAGGCTTTCTAGTGACAAACAAGACAATTAAACACTATCTTTCCCTAAATATGCATTTAGAATACAAGTATTCAGGTGTTTAAAACATACCTTTAATCCCACGCTGTTTGTAGCAGTCCAGCCTCTCTGATCCGGATGAGCTCCTCCTTCTCTTCGAAACCTGCATTCACTAACAAGCAAACGATTACATAGCACCTGAATAACTCATAAAATAAAACATATTCATCATAAAGACCAAGGAGTATATGAAACAAATTATGTATAACAACTTGTTGAGAAAAATGAGCTTAATTGTATTAAGTGGAAACAAAAGAAACCATTACAACCAGTGCCTTGGTGTTGTGCAGGTCCCTCCCAGGGTCCAGCAAGAGTTCTCCTTTACTTTGATCAGCTCACCCACTTCCAAATGAAGCTAAGAAAGGATAGGAATCTCTCCTCTCAAGCTCTATAAGGGAGTCCTAATTTCAGCAACATCTACCCTTAGGAATGTTTAGCTTTCAACCTCCTCTCCCTCTGGTCCAATGCCTGTATTTATAGTGTTTAGGAGGAAGTTAATCAGGTCCACCATGAATGGGATAAGCCCCTCTTTCAATGGGATAGCTCCCCTCTTCATGGGATAAGTTCCTCTTACATAGGGATGCATGAACCATCTGGAGGCGCTCAATACACGTCAAACCATCTTCTAGAATGCTCTAGATTCGACCACAAGTAACTTTTTTGAAGTAAAACTTGCGCCTTTTGACCTTTACAGGAGTACGCACCCACCCCTTTATAGACAGAGCGTACAAGTACGCAGGTATTGTGAACTTGGGGTGCGTACACGCAGGTGAGGCCAAGAGAAACTGCGTAACCAGAGTTAATTGACTTTTTAAGGACTTTCTCTCTTTCTTGGAGTTTGACATGAGGAGCAGAGGTATGAGACTTGCCAAGGAGGATAGTATGACAGTTGATAGAGCCATACTAACTGTAGATAGTCATGGTGACAAATTTTAGTGTAATAGATTGCCCCCTAAAGTGCGAAGCCTGTAGTAGATTAGGGTTTCATATCATCTAGGAAGGGTGAAGTACTTTATCATTTCAAGGATTGTCTTGTGGAGGGCTCGGTTGGAACCTGCAAGTATTCAACACAAAATACATGTATGAGATCATATCATCGCTGAGGTAGGCATTCCCATACTCAGATCAAAAACTTTAACTAGCAAACTAACTACTGCTCTGATACAGGAATGATTTCGCAGTACATCATAATCATAGACTCATGTAGACACAGTATGGACGCAGCCATCTGTTTATAATTAGTCTACTATACAATGAATACAAAACTCCTCGCAGCCTGGATGGTGGAAACTAGATCCAGGGTCTTCATTTCTACTTCCCGAAATAGTACGATTCTATCCATGCGAATAAATGATTTGATGTCGAACATGGTAGAAACCACTTGATTACCAGTCAATGATGTAAACTGTTAACAAGTGTGAGAGAGACCACCAGTGATGTCAATGGTTCTCAAAGTACTCAGTACAATCCATGAGATGTGAATGAATGTGTTGATGTCGAACATGTCACGGAATCCTTCGATCGAAAGTCAATGATGTAAACTGTCGTCAAAGGCGAGAAATCTGCCATTGATGCATGCAGATCTCAAGTTACTGATGATTTCTAGGTCATCTTTCTAGATAATGTGCTGATGTCGATAGAAAGTGGCCCGTCGTAGACAAGCCCACAACACGAAATCATAGATCAAGTTGAAGAAATGTAGCTTTAAGGACTGACTCAGGGATGGTCGAGATGGATGACAGGTATTTTGCAGATGAATGGTTTATTTGCAGTGACCTCTTGAACACATAACGACACGACAGATGGCTTGGTGACAATTGACCCAATAGTTAATACCCGGAACCGACTGAAAATTTTCAATGTGGTTCAATCAACTGTGAGGCAAAGGATTTCCCAACCCAGGTGAATGAAAAGTGTCGTGTTCAAGAGTGGTGATAAGGTTTCTTCTGAGACAAAGGATAGCAAATAGGCTCATTTTTCTCTCTTTTCCCCCACCATTTCTGGCAAGTACCTATTTATTTTTTACAAGCTTGAGGAGGATAACATATGCTTGATTATAAGCTCATCCCTTGGATGAGTCCAACTTAGTTTAGATTCGAACCCTAAGAAGGAGTGGTTCGTTCTTGTTTGTAATCGAACAGGTCCTTTACTGTGAAATTTTAACGAGTCTAGTATAGGAGAAACTCGGCGTTTTTCAATTTTAGAGAGTCTGAAAAACTTAAGAAGACTCTAGGGTTGAACCTTTTCGTAAATTTGTATCTCCCAAGCCTGAAAAAGTATAAAATAATACTTGAGAGAACCGCTTGGTTTTTTACGACCAAGGAGTACTTTCATAGTTAGTGTCTTTGACCTGAAAAGTAAAAAGCGATCAAGGACACGTCGTTTTATTTCCAGTATCGAATTTGAAACGAAAAAAATCCGGCAATCTTTTCCTGTTTTTACGGTCAGAAAAAGGGCTATAAGGGGACCGTCTTTTAATTCCGTTTTAATGAGTGTAAAAGAAATGCTCGGCAATCTTTTCATGTTTTAGGAGTTAGAGAAGGGCTTAAAAGATGAATCTGATGTTTTTGTTTGTGAAAAATGACAATTTTCCCTGAAAATCCTTTATCCTGCACAAAAACCAACACATTACTCATACCTGTTTAAAGATAGGTAAAAATACTTTGAAAAATACCTTTTCACGGTGGAAAATAAACAAATTTAACATTTATTTACTCAAAAAACCTATAAAAAGGGCTTTTACCATTTCATTTTTACCATTTTACTGTTGAGGAGAGAAAAAGGGCTTTTGGCAAGAAACTTCCCGTGGATATTGCGGAGAATCCGACCGTCGAAACCGAACGTCGTCTCATCAGGTATTCTACAACATCCTCCCTTGCATTTCCATCCGTTTAGAATTTGTTTTTAAGCCTTAGTTTCATTTTTTGGAGGCCTTGGGGTTTCAAGGTCCGCTTTTCGGGGTACGCAGGTGCTCCACTGGTGACCTGCGTACCCCGACATTTTCTCAGTTGGGAAAATGCCGGGTGTACGCAGCTTGCCTTAAGAGAGCCTGCATACACACACCCTGTCTCTAAAGGCGGGCTGCGTACACCGCGGAGAGGATTTTCAAACCCCCATTTCTCCAAAATGAACCAAAAACTTTTAATTTTATGGACTCTAGCAGATGTTTTATGGTGTGTAGATTGCCCACCATGCTTGATTGTTGCGAGAGAGAACACGAAGATGTTGATTTGGCCGCCATTAATCACCAACCTTCCATTGATGCTTTAAAAGCATGCGGTCTTTACAAATACTAGCCATACCTGGCATGAGGGCCCAGGTGAGATTTCTAGAGTGGCTGGTAGAAAGGTGGAATGTTCAGGATCAATGCTTTTACATTGGAGGGCACCAGCTCGAGATAGAACCCTCAGATATTTACTTTCTCACTGGTTCGCCCAAGAGAGGCGAACAATTGACTCTGTCCGGGACTAGGCCAGGTGGCCAGTCCATTGCTAGTCTCCATCTAGAGTGGTGTAATAATCAAAACCAGGAGAGGGGGATAGAGATTAAAAAGATATCCCGACCTGAACTTATGGTAATTGCCTTTACAGTTACCAAACTTTGCGGAGCTGCCGCTTTGCACATTGCCACCGGGTCCCAAATGCGGATGGCGATTGACTGCTATCAGGGCACCATTTTCAATTGGTGTGATGCTGTGTTGGCCAATTTAAAGGGCCAACTGACTAGGACAAAAAATGGACAGTTAAAGACTTTTGGTTATGGGCCTTTAGTTGTGAGTTTTGCCCTAGAGAGGGTTCTGATGCTGATCCCACAGCAGCTCACTGTTGAGGTTGGGCCTCCCCGAGAGCCTAAGTTGATGCGATGGGTTGCGGTACTGGCCTGTCATCCTGATGAGGGAACGGAGATTGTTCGATTTACTCCGGAGTACTTTCACTGGTTAGAGGACCAGGTCTTTTCGATACAGGATTTTCCTTATGCCGGAGTTGATTTTCGTGGAGATCCGGACATGATTCTTCCACCGGGAGAACAGTGGGATGACACAGGTACTTCATTTTTCACAAGTTTTTTAAATTATATACTTTTTTTTTGTTTTTATATCGTCTCAAAACTGACAGTGACAATTTTCAAAATGCAGATGTAGGCCCACGACGTCCAACCAATCTCCGGCCTTTCGAGAGGAGACAACCAGTTGCACCGGCACCGGTCCCACAGGACGAGGCCACAGAGACCTTAGCTGAGTTGGAACAAGACCTAGAGCGTCTGACGGCAGATAGACCAGAGACTACTATAGATGATATTCCTATCAGGCTTCAGCGCTATGTAGTCGGAGTCCCAGGACCTTTTAGAAGGTTCTTGTGTAGGATAGCTCGTGCAGTGGTGTCATATAGAGATCATCACCAGTGATTGGATGGTCGTTTTCGTAGACACATGTGACATTTTGATTTTTTGTACTTATCATTTTTGCCGATCATAAGGTGTTTTGCAACCTATGATCGAAGACGATGTATTTTTGAAACACTCCTATCTATATATATCATTATTACCGGCTTATCTTGTTAAACATGTGTGATTAAATGTTTTTAAATTTTCATGTATGATTATCACAAATGTCTGTCTAACATTCGAGAAGCAATTGCATCTGCTAATGTATTTAAAGACCTTGGAATATGCTGATATTCAATGTAATCAAATTCACGTTCCAAGAGGCGCACTCTAAAAAATAACCTTAATAATACTAGATTTCTAATGGCATACACTCTATTAAGCTGTAATACAACGAGTTCAGAATCTAACCTCACTATCAAACTCCGAATCCCAAATGAAATAGATTCAGACAATAATTCAATCACTGCACTGTATTCTGCAATGTTGTTTGTTGTTTGACCGAGGCTCACCCCATGCATAAAAACTAACTCGTCAGAGGGCGAATAGATAACCCAAGCTGCGGAAGAGATATTCCGTGTATTACGACAAGCACCGTCAGCAAATCCAATGTATGTTTGGAGAGGCATCGACATCTGCAAACATCAAGCGTAAAACCAAGATAAGCAGAATAACGACGAAAAACACACTTTCTAAGCTAAGCAAACTGTCTAAACTAACAAACACACCAGCTAGAAAGAAAAACTTAACCTAACTAAAAATCTCCATACCCATCATTTAAGCATAATACCTCTTTAGGTAAAGTCCATTTCTGGGTTTACCCAAAGAATCCCCGTCAAAGTCAACTAGCTCATAGGCCCCTTTTGCTAGCTTTCGCTTGACAATATAGGGCCCATGCCACATAGGAACGAATTTTCCAGCACCTAATTTATCGTTAGCTTGATCATATAATAGCACTAGGTCTCCTTCCGAAAAATTTCGAGGGGTCACATTTCGATCATACTGAGCTTTCATATGTTTTGCATGAGTCTCGATCGCCAATGCAGCATCACGTCGAGTCTCATCTAATTGAGCTAAGTATAATAAACGCTTCTCCTCTTCGGAAGTAGCTGTAAGTAATTCGACAGCCATTTGAAGTGATGGTATTTCGCATTCAATGGGCAGCACAGCGTCCAAACCATAAACTAGTTGGAAAGGAGTGAACCCTGTTGATGTTTTCACTGAGGTTCGGTATGCCCAAAGCGCTGAAAATAACATATTGTGCCAATTCGACCGATGAATACCAATGATTCGTCGGATCATGATAACTAAAACTTTGTTGATGGACTCAACCAGACCGTTTGCTTGGGGATAATAAGGAGTTGAGCTATCATGATGCAAACCAAGCTGGCCTGTAAGTTCTGTCATCATAATGTTTTGAAAATGGTGCCCATGGTCAGTGATTATTGCTTGTGGGACACCAAACCTAGCAATAATGTGATTGAATACAAAAATTGCAGCTGTCTTGCCGTCAGCCTCGAATGTAGGCATCGCCTCGGCCCACTTAGTAAAATAATCAACTGCAAGAATGATATACGCATGCCCCCCGGCCGAGTGAGGGTTACATGTAATAAAATCGATACCCCATTTGGCAAAAGGACCAACGACAATTATAGGGTGGAGAGGAGCAGGTGGTGCGCGCATCTTGCGATCAAACACTTGACAGTTGTGGCATTTCTGGACCGCAATAATACAATCTTTAAACAAGGACGGCCAGAAGTAGCCACAGCGCAATATCTTTTGGGCTGTGGCATACCCAGACATATGACCGCCACACGCTCCAGAGTGACAGTCATTCAGAACCCTTTCAGCTTCCTCGTGAGTTAAGCAACGGCGAAAAACCAAGTCCGCCCCACGGCGATAAAGAGTATCTCCAATAATTTTGTACTGTTGGGACTGGAATCGAATTTTCCGACGTTCCGACTTTGAAACTTCGGGCCGAAAGGATTGGGTCTGGAGATAGACGATTATATCCCCATACCACGGATCTAAAGTGCTGATAAGAAACAAAGATTCGTCCGCAATGGGTTCCTCTGCCACAGTTTCCATGTCAGCACGCGGGAAATCACACATAAACTCTGCAAAAACTAAAGATTTCTTAGACTTAGATTTTTCAAATTCCAAGTCGAACTCCTACAGGATAACAATCCATTTGGAGTACTTGCCCCCTAGCAATTGTTTCGTCAAAATGTAGATCATAGGGTTGCAATCCGAAATGACTGTATTTTTACGGAGAAGAATGTAGTGACGAAAACGTTGGATAGCTTGAACGGCTGCCAAGGCCAATTTCTCCACATGTGAATATTTGAGCTCAGTTGGATTTAACGTCCGACTAAGGTAATATATCACATGTTCCGTTCCGAATTCGTCTTCCTGAACTAAGACCATGCCAATGGTGGAATGAGCAGCGGCGAGGTACAAAAAGTAATCCTGGTTGTAGTTGGGAGGATGCAGCAACGGTGCATGGGTCAACGCGTGCTTGAGTGCATCAAAAGATGTCTGAGCTATCTCATCCCAAGAGAATTGAGCGTTCTGTTTCAACAACCGGGTAAAACCCTTTGTAATCTCGGCATAGTTAGGAATGAATCAGCGTAAAAAATTTGCTTTCCCCTGCAAACTTTGGAGTTGGCGAAGACTCGAAGGAGGAGGTAATTTGATGATAGCTTCTACCTTCGAGGGATCGATGCAAATGCCGGCTTTTGAAACTACAAATCCCAGCAATCGTCCCACTTCTATACAGAAGACACATTTATGTGGGTTCAACCGTATACGATAATGCCTACACCTCATGAAAATTGCTCGTAAATGGACAAGGTGATCAGCTCGATGTAATGAATGAGCGGGCAAATCATCGAGATACGGTTGCACAATGTGTTTGATGTCATGAAACGCATAAGACATCGCCATTTGAAAAGTGGCTCCGGCATTCTTAAGTCCAAAAGGTAATTTGCAATAAGCAAATGTCCCCCATGGACAAATGAAAGTCGTTTTTGGTTGGTCGGCAGGTAGAATATTGATTTGGTTGTAACCGGAAAAACTGTCCATAAAGGAAAATATTTCACTGCCGGCACAATCATCAATTATTTGATCGATATAGGGTGTTGGATAGTTGTCCTTGGGACAAGCACGATTGATATCCCTATAGTCGATACATATTCTTATTGTTCCCTGTTTTTTGTTAACCGGAACAATATTCGATACCCAATCCGTTAACGGGATCGGATAAATGAAACCTGCTTTCAACAGCTTCTCAACTTCTGCTTTAATTGCAACCGCTTTTCGTGGGTGAATCTGACGCAAACGTTGCCGGATGGGTTTAGCGTCTGGGTAAGTCTTAATCTCATGGACAACAATTGCGGGATCAATTCCTGGCATTTCCTCATAGGACCAGGCAAACACGTCGCGGAATTCTTGAAATAGGGCCTTGTATATCTGAATTTCGTCGTCCGAACACGAGGCACCTATATGAATGTGCTCAACAATTCCGGGCTTGACTGAAATGTCAATGGGAACAGTGCGAGAGATGTTGCCCAAATTCAGCTCTGAATCAGGATGTTTCATTGGATTCTGAGCTTCTTTGACATATTCAGCTGTAAAGATTGATGAGAAATCTTTTTCAAAACGATCATCCTCAGGTAAAAACGAAGATCGGTGATGGAGATCTTCCCATGGTAAATCGTCTACACACAGGACTTCACAAAGTTGTTCGTCAGATGACACAACTTCGGGAAACGTTATTAACTCCGAGGTTGAGGTGAAAAGTGATTCCTCACGGACCACATTCATTTGGTCGATTTTGGTTGAACGCGGGTCGGTAAAAGACTGCACGGCTTCATAGGAAATTTCATATGGACTCAAGGGCATAGAATTACCAAATGAGTCTATTTCAGATTCAGAAGGAATGAGCCAAGGATCATCGTAAACAATGGTATCTGATGTAATCATATGAATGGATGCAAACGAAGACACGGCATTGATTGGAGGAAAAGGAAAAGTTCCCAGTAAACCGACATCTTTAACTAATCCTACGCCAACATCCTTATAAGGGATAGTCATTTTACCAACATGCTGGATACTCTCTGAAGCGGCTGGGTCGGATGAAAAGTAAGCCAGCTAGTCTATGGTTACGATCTTGCCATTATGTGGAAACTTTATTACTCTGAAGACCGATGAAACGACCGCTATCATAGCGTAAGACCAACTTCAACCCAAGAGAAGGTTGTAGTCTAGAGGGGCATCAACCACCTCCACATCTAGACTAACGGTTTTTCCTTCAACCCCTATAGGCAAATCCTGTAGAATGCCAAACGGATGAAACCCATGGCCATCAAAGGCCTTAAGAATTGTCAGGGATTGATTTAGTGAAGGAGAACCAAGCGATCTCTAGCACTGTATCGACATAATACACGTGGAAGCTCCCTCATCAATTACAGTCCGATGAATAGGCCTGTTTTTGACTATCACTGGGATCTGGAAAGCCATTTGATGAGGTAAACATGGTGTACTATTTTCTAGATCAAAGATTATTAGGTTCGGGTCCTGAACATCAACAGCTCCTATAGCCGACAAAAGTAATTTTCGCTGTGCTGGGCATGATTGCACCACTTCTAAAGCCGACATTGCTGAGGGTGAAACAGCTAAATCCTCAACAATGTTGTAATTCTGGGCCGCTCTCGCATGTGGATTGAAAGCAGACCTTCGAAGTACACCCTTGGCGGGTGGTTTGATTACTAAGTCCGGGTTAGGTTTCTCGATTTGTAGTGGATCGGAACCAGGAGCTGAGGTAGATGGATTAGAATGAGAAGATTCTGCTTCTTTCGATCCATCAACAGGACTTTTACTACCATAATCTTGCGATCGAGTCACAATCCTTACATGAGACATCATCAATATGGGTTCTTCACTGGCACTCGAGGAAGAACCTATCATCTTACTCTTCTACTTTGGAAATGGATCTTTCAAAACAACAGGAGTTGGGGAACCTTTGACGATTTTCACAACTTCGGCCCGATGAGGGCAATCTCTTGTAAAATGATCTTCTTCACAAATAAGGCAAGGATATCGAGGTTTGCGCTTTTCGTCATTGGTTTCTGACTTTTCTGTTTTCTCCTTTGGAGTTTTGTCTGCTTTATTCTTCTTCTTGCCTTTCTTTTTCCCACCGGATTTTGATTTCGCCGTAGATGACTCTACAGCGTGAATATCAGCGGAAACTTCAGCAAAAGATTCTCCTGTCGGGGAGTCTGGTAAGGTTATAATGGGCGAAGAATTCTTTGAAGACTTCTTCTTGCTTTTAGTGTGCACCGTACCAATCATGCCATCACTAGCATGAGATCCCGAAGGAGCAGCAGTGATTTGATTTGACTTTGGAAGATCTGGGATCTTTTCGTGTAATGTACCTGACTGAGTATAAACTAAGTCAAGGTACTGCGCTTGAGCAATCACTTGCTCCTCAGTAACTACTCCGGCCTTAGCTACGTCTTCAGTAATCTTCAGTAATAATGATTTTACAAACCATTCAGCTAAGATTTGGTCCGGGATAAAAACCTTCACTAATCGTCTTCGACGTCTCCATTCATGAATATGATCGGAAATATACGTGGACGTCGATTGTTTTAATGAAGTTAGTAACTCCGTGCCATTATCATATCTGACCGGCAACTGAAAATGAGATAAGAACGAGGTAGCTAACTGACTAAAATTGTAAAAAGAGGCCCGTGGTAACTCAATGTACCACTTGGCCGCGAGACCAATGAGTGTACGCTGGAAAAGACGTAAGCGGATCGAATCATCCGAGATGGAATTAGAGGCACACCAGAGGTGGTAAGTCATCACATGATTTGATGGGTCCTCTCCAGACTTACCTTCGAACTTGGGTATGTCACTGGGCAACGTATTTGGCATTGGCAGCCAAAACGGAAGATAATTTATTGGATTGTTCGTTAGGCACGACAAGTCTGGTAAATCTAAAGTTGCGATAAATGGTAATTGCCGATTAGGATCCCTAAAACTCTGGGTCACAAGACCAGTCCCAGGAGGAGGATATCCAGGATAACTTGGAATAGGAATCGCATTCGGGATATTGTATCCTCCCGGAAAACCAGGATTAACCGGACCGTACTGGGGTTGTTGTGGTTGTTGATAAGTGTACCCAGGATACGGTTGATACTGGTAAACTGGTTGTTGGACAGCAGGCCCGAATTGGTACTGCCCCTGGTACGGTTGATAAGCGAATTGTGGTTGACTAGTGACAACCGTACTTAAACCAGGCTGTCCTACAGGCATCTGAACCGTAGTTTGAATCGTGGATCCAGACAATGGTAAAGATGTCTGAGGAGTAGTGGCAGAGACAGTAGAAACCGGAGCTGTCGATACTCCAGAAGTAAGTGTGGTAGATGGAACAGATGTTGCGGTAGTGGCAGCAGTCGTTTGAGATGGAGTACTAGGCGCAATGGGCGACTGAGTAACTACCGAAGGTAGAGAAGTTTGAACATTAGATTGGACTGGTTGCTGGGGTGAACCAGAAACTAAAGGTTGTCCAGTTTGAGATGACAACTGTATGCTTCGCTGCAACACCTGTTGAACTTGCGATGGATCCCACACTATGTTCATTCCGGGGTATTGACCCATGACAGGTTGAGGATATTGAGATCCATAACCGGATTGAGGGTAGGATTGATAATTGAAAGGTACATTTCCCGTACCTTGAATATACGATTGACCTTGGGGTGGTTGATAACCTTGACTCGAGTACTGACCTTGGGGTAGATACCCTTGAGGTAAGTACTGATACTGGGGTTGACCTTGAGGCATGAATTGATACTGAGGTTGACCTTGGAATACATATTGAGGTTGGGGTTGACCTTGAGGAATGTATTGTACCACGGGTACATACTGTCCTTGAGGTTGCCCCCCAGACGCAATTTGTGTACATTGAGGTTGCCCCCCAGGCGTTAATTGAGTCTGCCCCCCAGGCGGTAATTGGCCACCTTGAGGTTGAGAACTGGGAATTGAACCTGACATCATGTAAATGTCTCCTACGCCCAACGGTTTATTACCATTGTTTCCAGTTAATAACCCATGCTCAATGGGTTGAGGAGATGCTCCGGAAAAAGTACCAGAAAGTGACTGATACCCAGAGGGAACAGAAGGACCGCCGTACAAGAAAGATTCAGGAGATTGAGTAAACATAGACGACTGACCAGACATATTTACAGGAGTATAAATACCTCCAGGTGGATAAGGAGTATGAGGTGAAGAAAAACTTGACCCTGAGTTGTCCAAGTAATTAGTTAACGAAAGATACCAAGTAGTACTTCTAGGTGGACTGTAAAAAATGGATTCACACTCCCTTAGATCAATAGTAGGTTGATCTTCAGGGATAGGGACGCCTATTTCTTCTTCTGGAGCAAGTTCTTCAATAGCTATCAAACTAGAAGGAAGATTTTAGGTGATGACTCTTTCTACCCTAGGTGAATCAGGAACACTAGAAGTTGGAGTAACAGGTTCAGATATCTCAGGTTCTTTGCCTATATCACTAGTAGATGAAAAACTACCAGCAAGCTCAGAAACTGCAACAGCTTCAGGATTATAACCTGTTTCTAGACTTTGGTAATCGGGATGAACTACCAACGATGACTCTCCTTCTTCAGGTGAACCTACTTCACTTCCACTAGGAGTTACAAGGACTTTCAAACCTTCATAATGACCCGGGACATCTTCGGGAGGTTGGCTCCGAAGTCTACGGGACTTCCTCAACAAATCGGCCACGGTAACAATCTCAGGAGACTGGCCCCGAAGTCTACGGGACTGTCTCGGTAATTCAGCCACAGTTAAAAACTTTTAATTACTGCACACGCAAACAAAGTAAAATCTCAAATCAAACCACCTAAAGTCTCTAAAGAACCAAGCATATTCGAATCACACGCTTAAAGAATCTAGGGCGTCAAACCATGCACAAACAGTAGCCTTCCGGACCGAAAACACTAGTTGGTGATGAAACCCAACATCGCCGAGTTCAGTACAGAAGTGGTGGGTGGAACAGTTACCCCGGCAACCTGCTTAATGAATAGAACGGCACAAGTTCCTCCACTTTAACCGTCTTGAGTGAAGTGAACCCCCCTGAAAATCCAAGTGAGTCTAGCCGACGTCTGCTCCAGGTACATTGGGATCTTCCCTCCACCGTCACCTTGGGTAGAATCCTAAAGATAATGGTCACTAAGGTTACCAACAGCAGCAAATATACCTGGGGGAACAGTCTACGACCCGATAGCACGCAAGGGCAGAGTAACAAGCTCAATCCCCTTGCCAGCTCCTTGACAATAATCCAAGGTTTATCGACAAGTGACCCCAGGCTCCTCGACAATAATCCGAGGTTTACCGTTTGTAGTACGTGCGTATCTGGCGTCTTTCCCAATGAAGGAGGATTGATCCCCTCACTGGTTCGGACACGGTCTCGTGCTTCTCCTTTAAGAGGAGCTTTCCCAGAGTACAAATGAAATAGTTGGATTTATCCTACCACAAGATAAGCTACTTGTTTGGTTTTACTGTCTTGGAGAGTTAATTCCTCTCCTACTCCAAGACACTAGCCTGATCTATATTGGTGTTTCAGAGCCCTAATAAATAAAAAGTTACTAAGTTGATTTTACTTTAAGCGTTAATTTTTATGGCTTTTCTTTAGGACAAAAGGTAGTGGAGATGAAACTGATGGTGTGTAGACTCGACTCAAATCCACTAAAAAGATGCACCTAAGATGATTTAAACTATTTCTTTTTGTTTTTTCAATGAATTCCCTAGCTAAGAGAGTTGGAGAATGCAAAATTGATATAAACAACTTTCTTGGCAAAGACAATCAAAGAAACAATCTCTTTATCTTTTCCAAAGCATACAACACATGACCACTAATTACTTCACGAAAATTCCTTTTCTTTTCAAAGACTCAAATGCTCCTAAAACAAACTTTTCTTCAAAAGAGATTTTTTGGATTTTCCTACTTAACAAAATCAAATTTTAAAAAACTAAGACAATCAAATCAATTTTACTAAAAAGCAAATCAAAGAGAAATTCACCTAATAAGCAAATCTAACAAGGCCAAAGCCTACCAAGTATGATTCCAGGATGTTTTACTCAGTCATGATTTAACCAAGGACTAGTTCATGCAGAATCATTAACTAGTCAAAAACAAAAATCAAAATCTTTTGTTCTTTTTCTTAAGAATGAAATTCAATGTTTAATCAACAAACTTTTTCGAAGTTCCGCAAAGAGACAACACAAAGGTAGGTTTCTCACAAAGGTGGATTCTATGAAAGGTTCGACTCCTAAGAAGACTAAAAGCCAAGGGATATCCAAGGCTTTACAACTTCTAAAGCCAAAGTCACTATAAGACCAATGTAAAAATCAAACCCTAGGGCTAGAACCTCTATGAATTTCACTAAAACTCTTGACACTGCTGAAACAAGTTTCGATGAAGACTTCTGGCAGGTAACCGGTGGATTTGGGTAGCAAAAACAAATTATAAACAAAATCTAAGAGGCAAAAAGGAAAAAATTGAAATTTTCTCAATTTTGACAGGGTACGCAGGCAACCTGTTTGCACAGGTGCGTGTATGCTCTGTGTACAAAGCTGCAGTGCGTACAGGTACGCACTGTGCTTAATGCAGAGGGTGCGTACTGCTAGCAAAACCAAGAAAAACTAAAATCTAACTTAACCCTAAGCTATCCCACCCAAATTCACAGTCAAACAACCAACAACCAGAAAGAAAACGACTTGTCTCAAATCAAAGTTTCACACAAAGGAAAAATCATTCAAATCATGGAGTTCCCAGTGGAGTCGCCATTTTGTCATGTGGAAAGAGTCAATTTTGCGGACAAAACCGACCTCCCTAGAAGCTAAGGCTTTCTAGTGACAAACAAGACAATTAAACACTATCTTTCCCTAAATATGCATTTAGAATACAAGTAGTCAGGTGTTTAAAACATACCTTTAATCCCACGCTGTTTGTAGCAGTCCAGCCTCTCCGATCCGGATGAGCTCCTCCTTCTCTTCGAAACCTACATTCACTAACAAGTAAACGATTACATAGCACCTGAATAACTCATAAAATAAAACATATTCATCATAAAGACCGAGTATATGAAACAAATTATGTATAACAACTTGTTGAGAAAAATGAGCTTAATTGTATTAAGTGGAAACAAAAGAAACCATTACAATCAGTGCCTTGGTGTTGTGCAGGTCCCTCCCAGGGTCCAGCAAGAGTTCTCCTTTACTTTGATCAGCTCACCCACTTCCAAATGAAGCTAAGAAAGGATAGGAATCTCTCCTCTCAAGCTCTATAAGGGAGTCCTAATTTCAGCAGCATCTACCCTTAGGAATGTTCAGCTTTCAACCTCCTCTCCCTCTGGTCCAATGCCTGTATTTATAGTGTTTAGGAGGAAGTTAATCAGGTCCACCATGAATGGGATAAGCCCCTCTTTCAATGGGATAGCTCCCCTCTTCATGGGATAAGTTCCTCTTACATAGGGATGCATGAACCATCTGGAGGCGCTCAATACACGTCAAACCATCTTCTAGAATGCTCTAGATTCGACCACAAGTAACTTTTTTGAAGTAAAACTTGCGCCTTTTGACCTTTACAGGAGTACGCACCCACCCCTTTACAGACAGAGCGTACAAGTACGCAGGTATTGTGAACTTGGGGTGCGTACACGCAGGTGAGGCCAAGAGAAACTGCGTAACCAGAGTTAATTGACTTTTTAAGGACTTTCTCTCTTTCTTGGAGTTTGACATGAGGAGCAGAGGTATGAGACTTGCCAAGGAGGATAGTATGACAGTTGATAGAGCCATACTAACTGTAGATAGTCATGGTGACAAATTTTAGTGTAATAGATTGCCCCCTAAAGTGCGAAGCCTGTAGTAGATTAGGGTTTCATATCATCTAGGAAGGGTGAAGTACTTTATCATTTCAAGGATTGTCTTGTGGAGGGCCCGGTTGGAACCTGCAAGTATTCAACACAAAATACATGTATGAGATCATATCATCGCTGAGGTAGGCATTCCCATACTCAGATCAAAAACTTTAACTAGCAAACTAACTACTGCTCTGATACAGGAATGATTTCGCAGTACATCATAATCATAGACTCATGTAGACACAGTATGGATGCAGCCATCTGTTTATAATTAGTCTACTATACAATGAATACAAAACTCCTCGCAGCCTGGATGGTGGAAACTAGATCCAAGGTCTTCATTTCTACTTCCCGAAATAGTACGATTCTATCCATGCGAATAAATGATTTGATGTCGAACATGGTAGAAACCACTTGATTACCAGTCAATGATGTAAACTGTTAACAAGTGTGAGAGAGACCACCAGTGATGTCAATGGTTCTCAAAGTACTCAGTACAATCCATGAGATGTGAATGAATGTGTTGATGTCAAACATGTCACGGAATCCTTCGATCGAAAGTCAATGATGTAAACTGTCGTCAAAGGCGAGAAATCTGCCATTGATGCATGCAGATCTCAAGGTACTGATGATTTCTATGTCATCTTTCTAGATAATTTACTGATGTCGATAGAAAGCGGCCCGTCGTAGACAAGCCCACAACACGAAATCATAGATCAAGTTGAAGAAATGTAGCTGTAAGGACTGACTCAGGGATGGTCGAGATGGATGACAGGTATTTTGCAGATGAATGGTTTATTTGCAGTGACCTCTTGAACACATAACGACACGACACATGGCTTGGTGACAATTGACGTTGAAGCATAGTAATCAAAACTTTATTAATTTCTTCTACTTGACCATTAGCCAGTGGATAATAAGGAGTTGAGCTATCATGACAAAGGCCCAAATAAGCATTCAAATATGCCATCATGTACTGACGAAAATTTGATCCATGATCAATTACAATGGCTTGAGGAACAAAAAAAACATGCTATGACATGGTTGTAGTGATACCGACAACATTGTATGTGGGAATCACCTTGGCCCATTTAATGAAATAGTCGACGATGATGATAATATAGCCATCCCCCTTGGCCGAGCGAGGGTTACATGTCATGAAGTATATGCCCCATTTAGCAAATGGGCCAATGGCAACTACTAGCTATAAGGGTGTTGTCGCGGCACACTTGTTGCATTAAAAATCTAGCATTCATGCAATTTCTGAACAACCATAATACAATCCTTAAAGATGGAAGGCCAGAAATAATTGGCGCAGAGGATTTTCTGAGAAGTGGCGTAGCCAGACATATGACCACCACAGGTGCTAGAGTGGCAGTCATTCAAAGCCCGTTCAAACTCTTCAAGTGTTAGACATCTATGAAGAATAGAGTCCACACTGACTCAGTATAATGTATCACTAATAATCTAATAGGTTTGGGACTGATGTTGAATGCAACATTGATGAGATCAAGAAAACTTATATTGAAAGGTTTTGGTTTGAAGATAAACGATAATATCTCCATACCATGGGTCAAGAGTACTGATAAGAAACAGAGTTTCATCAGGAATCTTCTTAGTAAAATAAGTAGAAGTGGTTGCAGATGGAAGGGCAA
The DNA here is from genome assembly GCA_031772625.1 of Pinus tabuliformis. Lineage (NCBI taxonomy): Eukaryota > Viridiplantae > Streptophyta > Pinopsida > Pinales > Pinaceae > Pinus > Pinus tabuliformis. The sequence continues at coordinate 860,395,388 of CM062812.1, forward strand.
ATATCAACTCAGCAAAAATAAGTGATTTTTTTGATTTGGTGGCAGTAAACTCCAAATCAAACTCCTGCAGGATAACAATCCATTTGGAGTATTTTCCCACCATTAATTGACGAATTAATATATAGGTCATGGGGTTGCAATCAAAAATCACCGTGGTTTTTCGTAAAAGGATATAATGATGAAATCCTTGGACAACATGGACTGCTTCCAAGGTGAGCTTCTCGACATGGGCATATCGAGACTTAGTGTCAAGGAGATTTTGTCTTAGATAATAAACCACATGTTCATTACCACAATCATCATCCTGAACTAACACCATAACAATGGTAGTACCAGTTCAACCAAGTATAGGAAATAATCACAGTGATAATCAGGGGGATGCAGTAAAGGAGCATTGATAAGCATGTATTTCAAAGCATCAAAGGATTTCTAGGTACATTCATCCAAAATGGAAGGGATCCCCTTCTTAAACAAGCGAGTAAAACCCTTGGTGAGCTCAGGGTAGTTAAGAACGAATCGACGAAGAAAATTAACCTTTCCTCGCAGGATTTGTAATTACAGCAATGAGGTACAAGGGGGGTAAGTTGACAATAGCCTCAAATTCTAAAGGATCAATTCAGATACCTTCGCAGAACACCACAAAACCCAAGATTTGACCAGTTTCAACACAAAAAATGAACTTGTTGAATTGATACAAATGTTATAAAGTCGATATGGTAGAAAGATGAATCTTAAGTGGTCTGGATGGTCATGACGCTTAGCAAAATGGGTTGGTAAGTTGTCAATATAAGGTTGAACAATGTGACGAATATCATGAAATGAATATGACATTGTTCTCCGGAAGGTAGCGCAAGTATTTTTTAAACTGAAAGGAAGCTTCCTATAGGAAAAAGTGCCCCACAGAAAGATAAAGGACGTCTTATGTTGATCAGTAGGGGAGATTTTGATCTGGTTGTAGCCACAAAAACTATACATAAACAAGAAAATCTCACTCCCAGCACACTCGTCAATGATCTGATCGATAAAAGAAGTGGGATAATTATCTTTTGGACAAGTGCAATTAATGTCACAGTAATCAATACAGCCACGAATCGTGCCCTGCTTTTTGGTAATAGGGACAATGTTAGACACCCAATATGTCAGTGGGATAGGATAGATAAAACCAACTTTTAAAAGCTTTTCCACTTCTAATTTAATAGCGGCAACCTTTCAAGGATGCACAGGATGAAGCTGTTGACGAACAGGATTTGCTCCAGGATAGGTAGGTATTTCATGCACCACTATTGATAGATCAATACCAGGCATTTCCCTGTATGACCACGCAAAGACATCTCGAAATTCTTTGAAAATTTGAGTGTAGTCCCTGATCTCATCAGGAGAACATGACACCCCAATATGAATGTTCTCGACAATTCTAGGTTTAATGGAAATATCAAGAGGCATGGTTACAATAATGTTTCACATATTACCCTCAGACAGGACTTCGTGCACCAATATAGGTGTTTGAAGTTTACGTGTTGGGAAATGAGAAACAAATGATTCAAGACATGATGACATCTCACCGAGGTTGGGAAGAAATGAAGAATGGCGATGGAGACCATTCCAAAGAGTTTCACCCAAAGACATAACCTCAATGATACTCTCATCGGTGGGGAATGTCTTGTTCAAAGGATTCAGAGAATCCAAAGAAACAAGCCAAGGAGATGACACATAAGTATCCAGGTTCATACTAAAAAAATCATGACTTTCTGAAGCAGCCATTGAAGCCAAGACAATTTCTTGATAGTCTTGCTCTAACGGACTTAACGACATAGAATCACCAAATAAATCAATTTGATCCGGGGTAGGAATAATCCAAGGATCCGTAGAAATTGAGATCATATTAATCAAAGTGACATTCAGAGGTGGGAGAGTAAAAGTACCCATTAAAGAAGAGTCTTTGAAAAGACCTTCCCCCACACTCTCATAAGGAATCTCAGTATTTACCACATATGGGACATTGTAGTTTGACGTACTGGAAGATAAAAAAGGCAGTTGATTGACGGTGATAATTTTTCCTTCGTCAGGAAAATGAAGCACCTAGAATAAAGAAGAAACCACACAAGACATAGCGTGGGTCAAACTTCGCCCAAGAAGAAGGTTGTAAATGAGATTTTCATCTACGACTTTCACTTCTAGTTCAATGATATTTCCTTCCAATGTGATCGACAAGTTTGTGAGAATAACATATGGATGGTAGCCTCTGCCATCAAAGGCATCCAAAGTGTTCGGGGACTGAGTAAGAGGAGGAGAGCTGATAGCCTTCCAACACGAAACATACATGATGCAGATGGAAGCACCTTCATTAATAACTGTCTGATGAATTGTCTTTCCTTTAATGAGAACTTGAATAAAAAAAAAAATATGATGAGGAAGATGAGGAACGTGGTTTTCAAGATGAAAGGTAATTAAACTCGAATTAGCAGGATCAATAATGCCTATAGTAGAAAATAATGATTTCCCCCATGTTGGACATGTTTGGAGAGCTTCCAAAGTAGACATCACCGCAGGTACTTGAGCTAAATCCTCAACAATATTATAATTCTATGCAGCTCCAACATTCATACTATAATATGATTTCCGAAGTACACCCTTGGGAGGTGGTTGGATTACAGACTCACTATTAAGACACTCAATATGGATTAGACCAGAATTGGATAGAGTGGAAGTAGAAGGGAGATCAATGACTTATTTCTCCATCATCTTCTTTTGCATATTTTGATAGTCCTTAGTTTGATTAGCAATCGAAATAGGCGATGAACCTTGCATCATGAAAACATGGGAACCAGAGGAGGCAGAGGATTGTGGTTAGTCTACCGACTATGTCTGTTGAGATGGAAAAGGTTATTTCAAAATAGTCAGAGTCTCTTTCAATAAGCGATTAACTTTAAAATGTCAGGGGAAATCCTTAATGTAATGATCTTCCTCACAAATGAGGAAAGGATATTTCAACTTGCACTTGGAAGCATCATCAACAAATGATTTGGGTGGATCCTATTTTGGGGTATCAATTTTGGCTTCATGTTTACCCTTTTTCCTACCTTCTGAGGCTTTATTTGTTGCGGTAGATTGAACAACATGTACCTCAGAGGTTTTACCTTGATTTGACGAATTTTTTGAAGGATTATTAGAACAAGTTTTTGAAACAGATTCCTACTTCGAAGAAGCCTTAGTGGAAGTATGAGACACTGAACCAATTACACCATCAACAGGTGGTACATCAAGAGACTTTGATGCATCCAGATCCAAAGAAGGTCTTGGAGCATCAGGAAACATCTCATACAACGTGCCAAATTGTGAATAGACTAAGTCTAGATACTCAACACATGAAATAGCTTGTTCTTGAGTAACACAACCACCCATAGATATATCCTTAGAAATCTTTTTAACGAATGATCATGTGAAACATTCAGTCAACAACTCATCAACAATCTCGAATTTGATGACGTGATGCCGACATCACCGTTCATGGATATGATGAGAGTTGTGGGTCACAGTATCTTGCTTCGGGGATGTGAGAAAATGAGTTCCAGTTTCATATTCAACCGGAAATTGTATGTGGGTGAGGAAGTCTATAACTAAAGAGTTAAAGTCAACATAGGTAGCTCGAGGCAACTCGATATACCATTTTGTAGTAGCACCTATTAAGGTTCTCTGAAAGAGGCGAAGACAGATAGAATCGTCAACATATGAATTTGAAGAGCACCATAAGTGATATGTCATCACATGGGCTTGCGGGTCCTCTTTAGACTTTCCTTCGAATTTAGGGCAATTGCTTGGAATTTTAGTTGGAATTGGAGGCCAGTAAGGTGAATGAAAAATAGGATCATTTGTGAGCCTCGATACATCAGGAAACTCCAACGTAGCCAATAAAGGAAATTATGGATTGAATGGCATGTAGGACCTTTGAGGAGACCCAAATTGTGGGTTCCAACCTTGTTGGTAAGGATTCTGCCCCCACAATGGAGGATTTTGTCCATACAGGATTTGATTTTTCCCCCACTGAGGGTTACCTTGACCATAAGGTGGATTTTGTCTAGGGTAGGTTTGATATTGACCTACCATAGTTAGTTGATAAGCATTATATGCGGCATACTGATTGTAATAATGTTGGACCTATTGACCCTGGACCTGAAGAGATTGGCCTTGCTGCTACAGGGGTTGACCTTGTGCCTCCAAAGACTGAGCTTGCTGCAGAGGTTGACCTTGCTGCTGCAAAGGTTGGTCTTACGGATACAAAGGTTGAGTAGGCTGCTGAAAAAACTGAGTTTGTTGCTGCAAAGGTTGCTGAGACTGCTACAAAGGTTGCCCCTCCTACTATAATAGTTTCCCTTGCTACTGCAACGTTTTACCTTGCTACTGCAATGGTTGTGCTTACTACTGCAAGGGTTGTTGGATAGTTCCTTGGGATTTACCTTGTGGGTATTGGTAATTTCCGAATAGAATCTGACCATATCCACCAGGAATAACAAAATGAATAGGTTGGACATAAGCTCTTACTTGAGGAATGTAAGAAGGACTGATCGAGGCTTGCAAACCATATGGGACATAAGCCTATTGGATTAGAATTTGAGCCATATAAGGTTGTTGATACTCAATGTTACCTGACCCAGATGGACCAACAGGGTTAGGAATACCACCAGAATAAGGTTGATTAAATCCAACCATGTGATTTTGTAATCCACTCATATTGGCTTCACCTAACACAAGAGGAATATTTGGATTTTTCCCCCAAGCGGTGGCACATTCTATCCACTTGATGGAGGGGTAGAAGAACTAACTGAAACCTGACCTGAAACAGTCGATTGTACCAGAAGGGTCCATTGAAATGATGATACAGGTTGTGATGCAATCGTAGGTTGAACGGGAACTAACATGACAACAATTTGTATAAAAGTTTGAGAGGTCACGTTTGGAATGAACATACTAGAAGTATGAAAGAAGAAGAATGAAAGAAGTTCGCAGATTTGAACGACACAGATTTCTCTTAATGAAGAAGAAGACTGACCTCACATTCTTGAAGAGATGTAGAGTCGGCTAAGCATCTCATCTCTATTTATTTATAAAAATGAGAACAGTCTTTCTATAGTATTTCACATCCTAAAGATGAACCTCCGTTGCTAGTTCAAAACGTCGATCAGAAAGAAACCTAATGCGATGTATCCAGAAGATCTACATAATGATGAAACTCGCGAAAACCTCAAAGAAAAAATAATCACACAATACGGAAGGGAGATAATGAAAGAAGTTCACAGATTTGAACGACACCAATTTCTCTTAACGAAGAAGAAGACTGACCTCACATTCTTGAAGAGATGCAGAGTCGGCTAAGCATCTCATCTATATTTATTTAGAAAAATGAGAACAATCTTTCTAAAATATTTCACATCCTGAAGATGAACCAAAATTTCTAGTTCAAAACATCGATTAGAAAGAAGCCTAATGCGATGTATCCGGAAGATCTACATAATGATGAAACTCGTAGAAACCTCAAAGACAAAATAATCACCCAATATGGAAGGGAGATAATGAAAGAAGTTCATAGATTTGAACGACACAGATTGCTCTTAACGAAGAAGAGGATTGACCTCACATTCTTAAAGAGATGCAGAGTCAGCTAAGCATCTCATCTTTATTTATTTAGAAAAATGAGAACAATCTTTCTATAATATTTCACATCCTGAAGATGAACCACTGTTGCTGGTTCAAAACGTCGATCAGAAAGAAACCTAATGCGATGTATCCGGAAGATCTACATAATGATGAAACTCTTGGAAACCTAAAAGACAAACTACTAGAAGTAGGCATGGAATTTGTAGACTAGATGGGATTTTTATTCAAAGACGAAGAACTAGGAGTTCCTAAAACTAACTGGGCTAGGGTTTTATAACCAGGTGGAAACATATGCCCACTAGTTTCAAGAAGTGTGTGAGATGGGACTCTTCCTATAAAAGGAAAGCCTTCTAGAGGAAATTCATACCCTTTTTCATCATCGACCTGAGGAGTATGAGTAGCGAAAAACTCCAAATGACCCAGTGAAGAGGTTGGGATTACACCCTCTGATTGCATAGATGGAAATAACTAGTGTCAAGGAATCTGAGATGTGCGAGGAGATAACTCCAAAGGAATATCAGGCTGATCATAAGGACACTGAGGAGATATCACAACAGAATTAAAGAACGGATTTGACGGATGAATAACAAGTCCCTACGAGCTCTCAGGGGTCTGTATAGGATTGTCAAGGGTCTTAGAATCATATTCTTGAGGTGACTAGGAACCCGATGGAGGTGGATGACAAGACAGGGGTTGGATACTTGGAATAATCCCAAGTTCAAAAACTTGATCTTCAAGTGACCAAGGAAGCTCCAGATGAAATCCTTGGGAGGACCCTTCAGTATCAAAAAAAGAAGGGGAACTACGAGATGAACTCAATGGTTCAACCATGATGACCTTCTCTCAAGAGCAAAGAAGGAAAGATAATTCCGTAAGGGCTTATTAACAATCTTGAAATTAACAGGGAATTACTTAATACTAGTACAAGAAGCAACTGATTAGGTTCGACATGTTTATCGTGGGAAGTTATTTTTAGAACAAAAACTTTCCCTTTTAATCTTTTAAGAGTCGAGAAAAGAACAAAAAGGTGACTCTAGACACTTTTATTGGTTTAGCGAGCTTGAAAGGACAAGTGCCTGATGATATTTTCAGATTTAAGGAGTCAGAAAAGATCAAAATGGCCAATCAGGTAACTCTATGGAAAAAGGAGTACCAAGTAACCATGAACTGCAATATACACCTTAGAAAATAATTTTACCAAGGACTTGATGTACGTGCAGGAAATATCCCCGAATGTTGTGTTCGACATATCACATTTACAGGGTGGTAGACTCGACTTCCTATGGATAAAGGTTTGCAACCTATGAGGGTCTCCCTTTATATACTCGATGGTATGGGGAGCATAAGTCCATGCTAGCACTGTCTAATTCAAGAGCAAACGATAACTACTGAGTTTTATAGACGCCGAAACATGTCTCTAGCCTAGACCACTAAATATGGGCGTTATTGTTTCAAATGCTCCTTAGATTAATTAATATATTTTAATGTTAATATTGAAATTATGTTTTGATTTCAAGGCCTTAACAATGTCACCTATTCCTAAAATGTAGCTAAATGATGAAATTGAAATCCTTTCATTCGACAAAGGCTACCTATTTAGGGAAGAGAAACACTTAAATCATGGATCAAACAAGAAACAATACATCAATGACAATTTTCCAATGCTAAATACAAAACATGAAATCTAATCTTTCATATCATAAGAAAATGTAATGCCAAAATAAAATCTTAAAGCGATCTACCTTAAGATATAATGATGATTTCTTTTTCACTTTAATGCAATCAATGTAATCTAGTGCAAAAGTGAAAAAGAGAATGCAAACAACTCAATAATCATGAAAATATCTTTCACATTAATGATTTTGAATGCAACAAATGCTTCGAAAACTACTTAAAATATAAACACTTCCACTTTCGCTTTTCGAAACACAAAATTCAAAGCAAATACTTCCTTTCTGTTCAATTGAAACAAACAATTTTGTAATCTATTTCTTGCCAAATGGAACTAAAGTGACTTTCAAAGAATCTACTCAATTCGACACTAATGAAAACGACTTAATACCCAAGAACCAAAAGTGGTTTGCAAAATACGTCCAAACACAAAAAGGATCTTTGAACAAGGGTAATTTATCTCTGAAGAGAAGACCAATGAGTGAATGAAGGATGACTTAGAAGTCGTAGAAACCCTAGAAGGAAAATCAAGATCCAAACACACTTAAACCAGATCAAGAGGAAATTGTAATCAGACAAACATGTCAAGCAAGACAAGGACACCAAAATCACACTGGTAAGCCACTGACAGAAGGTAAAATGCTGAAAATAAGAAGACAACCCCTAATTATCTTTAATGTCTGATATCATCGCAGCTGTTAAGAGAAAAGTAGTGATCATCACTAATGTAATCAACATATCTGTGTTGTCAATGCGAATATTAGGGAAAAAACCATGATGGTTGAGAAAGATAAAGAAAAAACAAATTTTTTTCAAGAGAAACACAAATTAAGAACCTTCAAGCAATTACTAGAAAGTGAAAATAGTTAAAGACAAGAAAACAACTCTGAGAATGTTTGGTTGGTTAAACTCATCACAAAAACAAGGTGAAGGATTGAATGGAAAGGATCATAGGCTCCCATGTGGAGTCACCATTTTGTTGTCTAGGTAAATCCTCTCTACAGATATAGATGATCCTTCCACCCCAATGAGTGGGTCTAGCAACCGAAGTGACAATCTACTTGACACTTTCCTAAGTTACTATTGAAAAGAGAAACGAAGAAGATGACAAATCTCATTCTGACACTATTTCGATATCCTTTGTTGAAGATCTTGAATCACTTGTGTGATAGTCTCGTTCCTGCTGCTCTCAGTGTTTATGCACCTTCACAAGAGATCAAAACAAAACAAGGCATGCAAATACAAATAGCATATTCAAAAGCAACCTACTTAACTAATCAAGGAATGTTAAGCTAAATGATACATGAGCATACACATTTAGGAAAAAGAACCAGCAATTGTATATTAGTAGAAAATAGAGGGAATAATACAACCAAGCCTTGATGTTGATAATCTCTCCTTGAATGAATATCTAAGTCCATGTAAGCTCTCCAAGCACTCCTTATGCAAGCCAAATGAGTAGCATATAAGCATAATCTTAGCATAAGGGTGCAAATAGGCATAGACCAACCATTTGGGAATGGTAGAGGATGAATATATAGGTTGGGAAAGGGAGTTAAGATCTCTCCAAAGATAGGAATAGGTCCTCATCTCAAGGAGGTAGGTCATAGGGATAAGATCAAGAGGTCAAGTTGGGAGAATTCAACCTCATCTATGCTAAACAACCTCCAGCTCGCCGCTTTTGAAGCTTCTAGATCACGAAGCTTCTCATCCTCTTTGGGAAAATTTCCTTTTTGGGATCATCATGGGTATACAAGCGAACAGAGTGATGCCATCATGGGTCAAGTACAGTGCAATAGGTGATCATCATTGTTTTTGGTCTCATAAGAGAGATGATCCTAAAATTAGGGTTTTAGAGCTATTTTCTCCAAGGGAAGCTCAAGGAATTGTCCAATCAATGTCTTAGGAAGGGTATGAGCTACATATATGAATGAGTACACTACATAATGGTCATGTTTCAGGCACTTTGAGGTATGTCATGGGGAAGTGTAAGAGGTGTGATAAAACACTATGTAACAAGGGTGGAGTTCAAGGATGGATTGAAATTTTAGAGGATCAAGAGTAATACCATCTTTGGACAGGATGAAGCCTAATAGATGTCCAATAGAGATGAAAAAGAAACACTTTAGAGGATTAAGGTGAATGTTATACTTGCGACATCGTAAGAATACAATGCGTAAATCATGGAGGTGTTGTGACCAGAGTCTAGAATGAGCAGTGAGGTCATCGAGATACGCAAGGATAATGTGGGTCAAGTCATGAAAGCAATAGGACATGGCCTACTGAAAAGTGGCCCCAACATTCTTTAAGATGAATGGCATGACCTTGTATGCAAAGGTTCCCCATGGACTAGTGAAGGTAGTTTTTAACTGATCGACATCACAGATACGAATCTGATTGTACCTAGAGAATCCATCCATGAAGGAAAGAATCTCATGCCCCACACACTCATCAATGACCTGGTCAATGAAAGGTGTGGGAAAGTTGTCTTTGGGACAAGCTTTGTTTAGATCATGAAAGTCGGTGTAGACATGAATGGTGCCTTGTTTTTAAGAACATGAACTAGATTAGACACCCATGTGGTGTATTCGATGTAATAAATGAAGACTGCCTTCTTGAGCTTATCAATTTCAGCTTCGTGGCATCACACTTGGAAGGGTGAAAAGGTCGTTGATTTTAACAAACTTGTATGGCATTGGGTGAAGAGTTGATATGATGTTAGACAGTGATGAGATCAATTCTAGGAATTTCAGAGTAGGACTAGGTGAAAACATCACGGAATTCCTTAAAGAGCTTGGTGTAAGCTTCAATTTCTTTTGGGGTGCAATGTGCCCCCAAGGCAATTTTTTCTTCAACCCTTGGTTTATCTGAAATGTTGATCTTTATGGTGGGGGAAATATTGTAAATATTCCCTTCTTCAAAATAATCAGGCTTAGGAAAGGGATTTTTGAACCAGTTGACTTCACAAAGTTCATAAGAGATAGATCTAATGTAGCTAGTCAACTATGAGGTCAAATTGACCAACAATGTTATGGTAAAACTTGGTCAAGCATCCCTATAGTGAATTCAAGTCAAGTCAAACTTCTACCTTTCATCCCTCTCTAGTCTTCCTAGGCCAAATTTTGGCCTCCCAGAATATGCCCAGAAATACGTCCCTGCTACCCAAAAAAATATGCCCAGAATTTCAACCTTCTTAGAATATGTTTCCCATAAATTTGCACTCCTACCCAAAATTTTCCCATAAATTCACATGAGTGAGGTCAAGAAATAGAGAGACATATACTAGATATGAATTTGTAATTCTTGGTCCTTCTTCTCCTTCACTTGAATGCTCAAAATATTACTTGTCTTATGGGTAATTGAATGGTGCCTTGAGGAGGAGGTTTAATGATCTACATATACTAATATCCCTATCTGAATGGGGTGAGTGTTCACTAGGGTTAACTTGACTAGAGGGAGGACAACTTGACTAGTTTGGAGCCGAAGATTCAAAATTAAAATTTTGAAATTTTCTCTTTAAAATATGATATGAAGAACATGTGTTATAATAATTCTTTCAAGGGCTAATCAATAAAAATGACATGAAGAACATATCTTACACTTAACTTATAAATTTCAAGGGATAAATTATAAATTATGAAGACCGACCATAGCTACAAAATTCAACAAATCTCTGGGGGATCCAACAAAATTGTGACCTGGATGAGGCCCTACATGTGAATAAAGAGGCATAAAAATTAGAAAGGCTAGATTGGGGCAGATGGGTTGGATAATGGCCTTCATTTGAATATGTTGGAGATTTTCTCCTAAGTGGGACAACATGCATTAATAAGGGATTACAAGTTGGCTAGAAATTGACTATGTGAATAACAATATCAGAAAGAAACAACTGGAATGTTGGTAAGAACAACAATTTGAAATAATAAAAGGGAGGAATTTGGATAAAATAATTCCTTTAGCCATGTTGGAAACTACTATTTCACTTATATGTGTGTTTTGTATAGGTTCAAGGACTTCCCTTAACTTTGACATTATTAGCATATTTGAATATGTGTGGTATGTGCATGAACATGTTGATGAACAAATAACTGAATGCACAAACAACCATTGTAATTGACATGTTGTTTTCAGGGATCATTCTTTTGGAAGAATGATTGATTATACTCATGAATTTGATGCACATACAAATGAAAATATTTGCATAACATAATAGGGCTGTCAAATGAGATTCCCAAGTGTATTAGAAATTAATTGAGCAAGAGGAAGCCTTGCTAATATATTATTTTATTATCATGAGATTATAATACTCATATTATGTTATGGTTGTGAACAGGGAATTTTGAAGGTTATTTCAACAAATAAAGAGCAAGGTGATCTATGGTATGTTGGGACGAGTGTGGACAAGTTAAAGAGACCATAAATCCGATATTTTGGCTATGGGTGCATGTGGAAAAGTGTGGTAAAGTAACATAGGATATAATTCACAATCCATAGAGGTAGATGACCAAGATTGGGGGTTGTTTGGGCTAATATTGGGATAGGTAGACAACGGGGTATTGGGGGTTGTTTGAGTGTGGGAGAAGTTATGGAAGTGAATATGTTGTGTAATGTGTGTATGTTGTATAATGTGTATATGTGTTTATGTTGTATAATGTGTATATACTTTTTATGGTATTGAGATAGGAAGGTATGAGACTGCTTGGGTCTGTGATGATTTTGGGACAGGGGTATGCCACTTTGGATTGGGGGCTACCCGAGCCTATGATGTTATTGGGATAGGTATGCCACCCATGAATGAAGGTTGCCTAGGCCTATGATAATATTCTTATCGATAGAATACTACTGGGATTGGTAGCGCCCATATTTTTGGTAAATTGAATGGGATTATTTGAAGCATATACACCATTGGGTGCTTGTTGGCTTTGGAAATTGATCTAGTGCATGGGAGTCAAAGATTGAAGATCGCGTGGAGCACCTCCACCACTGGATGCTTGCTAGGTTTGGAAATAAATCCATTGTGTGTGAGTATAAGACTAAAGAACATGCGATCACCTCCACCAATAGATGCTTGCTAGGTTTTGAAATCAATCTAGTGTGTGTGAGTAGAGAACTAAATATTTCATCAAGCATGTCCAACATAGGATGTTTTTGGGTTTGGAAACCATCTTAGTGCATGTGAGTTGAAGGTTGCATGGAGCACTGTGAACATTGTTGAGTGGTAGTTGGTCTTGGAAAATCACTTGGTATGTGTGGATCAAAGAAGTAAGAACCAGGGATAAGTATCAATTGTTACATTTTATTTAATGATTTCTACATTATTTCCATGAATTATGATGATTTGGATTATGGAATAATTGGGTTTTGTTGTAATAGAAGTAAAATAAAATTGCAGGGTTCATGTCATGAATAAATCTTCTAATGAGGTATGATTTAATTTATTGCAATTTCCTTATGATGAGTCTCATGAATAATTGTACATTGTGATGTAGGAAGGACATTAGACTACCTTGTTTGGGGTGAATGAAGTTAGAAAAAAATTTAAACAGTAGCAGCTAGAAGATGGAAAAGTGCATAATAGCAAATAGGGCCATTGTGGTGACATGAGAACCCAATATTAACCGTTGATTTCCATGAAGAATGCCATGGCATATATGAATTGTGTTAAGGAAGGTAAATTCCTTAGTTATGAAACTCTTGCGATGTGAGCAAATGTTGCCAAAGGAATGGGGTTCCTAACTTGGAAGGTGAACAATTGCACAAAAGATGAGTTCAATCACCCAAGGGAATGGGAATCATAGAAGGGGATGTTGAAATAGGAATTAGTTTTCAAAATAGTCATGGGCATGATGGATTGGGATCAAGGGTACATTAGGTGTGTGTTAGATGTCAATTAACCAAAGATAATTCAATGATGGAGAATTGAGTGTTAGAGAACAACGCTAGACATTGACACAAGAAGAATTCTGGAAGGAAAGATGTGAAGTTGGACAAGGCATGCCACGAAGCATAAAGAAGAACTGAAAGTGGTTAATTTAACTAATTTTTATACTCATTGTGTTGTTTTGTAAGAAATTGTGTATGTAAAGATGTAATTAAAAACTGAGCTACATTTATAAATCTCACAATGATTTATGCTCATGATTAAGTATTTTTTTGTATTTGTGTTCAATATTAGAACACTGAATATGGTGTTACTCCAAAGGGGGTGGAGTTTGTAATAGTCCCTTTGGGAAAATCCCCCTCTTGTAAACATTTGAAACATTGTTATAATTAAAATATGAACAAGATGAGACATGGGTACATATTTTAGAAATTGGGGAGCAGGTTAGTCAGGAAAATTGGAGATTTGTTCATAATGACAACATAAGTCAACTAGTATAATTGCAATGTAAATGCCAATCAAAATGATTAAATTATGGTAGAGTTGGTTGAGTTGTGGGGACCAACATAACCATAGGCCAGGAGCATTGAAATTGGAGGAGAAGGGTCATGACCGTACCCCACCAAAAAATAATTAAAACATCATGATTGAAGGTGATAGGAGGATATTTCCCAAATCAACTCTCGACGACATGGCTAGACTAGAGAGAAAACAGAGAATGAAGAAGGAAAGAATAGAGAAACTCAACACAAATAAGGGGGGAGAAATTCCCTAGAGAAATGCAAGAGGGATTTCCTAGAAACATAAGGGAAAGCTTCTAAGAGTTAGGGGAAATGAATTTTTACCATTGGTTGGACCATGGGCTTTAGAGGAGAATGAACAAACAAATAACATGAAGGAAAAACTGGTGTAACACTAGAAAGGGTGCACACAACAAAAGGAACAAAGAAAATAACCATAAGCTTAGGCCAAGAGCACTCTATAGAGGATAAGATAGATAAGTTAGATAAACACATGAACATAAAACAAGTGTCAAGGGAGTGCACACAAAGGAATAACAATAAATCAAGTAACATGGGAAAAAAAATAGGTTGGGACAAGCCTATTGTAGTGCCTAAAATGACGAGAACATCATCTCAAGTAAAGGAAAATTAAACTGCTAGTTTGTGGGGTTTTGGTCTCCTTAGCATTTCTTATTCTAGGGAGAAGGCACTAGAGCATCAAAGTATAGTTGGGGAGTGGAGACAACTGACCTTATGATTCCCATGAGTATTTGATTGTTGGGTGGACATGGGTGAATCTTTGGACTCTCATTGATATTGACTATGTGAGCAGTTCCTTCAAGAGCCCTTCCTCAAGCTCCGCATTAGAAAATTTTTGAGGTATAAAATGGGCCTCCTAAGGAATATTACAAATTAATAGTGGAAATAATAAAATAAGAGTACATTACATCATCAAATTTTAGAGGGAAAAAAGGGAAAACGGTTTTTTAAACTTGTATTTTGAACTTATCTCCCAAAGGTTTTACTCAAATTTCGAGTAGGAGCACTTGTTGTATGCTTAACTTGATTCGTCATCCAAGGAGTACCCATGTTGGATACTTTTGATGGACCTTAATCCATGAAAAAAGAGAAATACATGAAAACATGTGATTGGAACCACATTTTTTATGTATTTATCATATTTTATGTAGTAAGGTCCATCAAAAGTACACAACATGTTGGCATTATGGTATAGGTGTTGTCCTTGATGGAAACTCACTCATACGTCAGTACATATTTCAGAGGTAACAGGGCAATGGTACAAAAGAACAAGAAGTTTGAACAAAGGACTATATATCAAAATCAAGAAGTTGAAGAAAAAGGAAGTTTTAAGTCAATTTAAGTTGTGTACACAGATTAACCTTGTCCAAGAAGTGTATACATGTGGTTTCACAGAACAAATAGTGCGTATATGTATGCAAACACTTTTACAGAAGGAAAAACATGTATGCAATAGAAAATCAAGGAAAAATAAAGTAAAAGAATACCAAGGGTCAATACCATGGTATTAGCCCACAATGTTGAGTAGAGTAAAAACTATTTGATCCCATCCAAGAATAGCATAGGCTCTAAGTGTTTTTTTGGTCCGAGGTATTGAGAAAGCTAAAACTATATAAGGAGGAGAAGATCAAAAGTCCAAGAGTGAAAGTGAAAGGTTTTCTCAGGAATACTTCTATCTGAAGTATATTTTATGTTGCAGGGGCTATGATTTGATATGATCTGAAATATTTTGTGCACCTTGGATACAATGTTGGATGAGGATCATGAGACCTGAAATGACTTATGATTGTATGATCTCATATTGGTTGGGCTAGATCTGATTGCTTACGCATGTTTTATTTTTTAAATGCTATGATCTAGGTATGTCTGAAGTTTGGAATATAAGCAACGAAGTTATAAGTTATTATTTGCAGATCTATACACTCGTTCACCTTGGTGAAAGCGCATATACATGCTGTTTCGGAACTATCAAGTAGCGTATGCAAAAGAAAAGCTTGTTGTTCAGAAAAGACTAATCTATCTGATCAGTGATGTTATTTTACTGCTGTCTATCAATGATGTCTTCATAGATTTGAAAACAAAATTGAATGCATAATGAGATTGAGTCTGATTGATTGATTGGTTAAGAGAGAAGGGTGATCTTTGCTGCTGTCTGTTTAGATCTCTGTAATTTTATAATAGATCTTAGAATGTTACTGGTTGGTACAGTTTTGATTCAGAGGTTTTTATGATTCAGTAGTTTTGGAGGTATACATAGGTTTGGTTAAAGAAAGTAGCATATACACATAGGTTGGCTTCACTAAAGTAGCATATACAGTCTGACATATGATTTTTGAGTTTGCAGTTGGTTCTGGATGATGATACAGGTTTCTAGGTTCAGCATAGTGTTCTGGTGAAAGTGATCTGACTGTTCAGATTGACTAATTTTTGGTTGATGCAATTATTATTGAGTTTGAGCTTCAATGTTACTGATGGGTACAATGTGAAAATTTGATGAAACATGGCCTTCATATTGTGTTGTTGTGTACTAGGAGTATCCAATCTGAAAAATTATGAAAAGTGGTCCCTAGAGGAAGAGAGAAGGTCGTAGCCTTCTATAGGCTGGCGCCTACGTACTTGTAAACATATTGGCTAATACAAGAGCTCGGGGGTTGTAGCTCCCTTCTAGTAGAAGCTGGAGAATGAGAAAAGGTTGTAGCCTTTTGCAGGTGGGTGCCTGCTTACTAGTATGAGTCTGCACCAGTACAAAATTGTAAACATATTTTCTTTATATTAAAAGAAGATAGAGTCGAAGCAGCAGGTGGTTTTTCTCCCATATTGGGTTTCCACCTTAAATCTTGGTGTTCATGTGTGTTTCTTATGTGTGATGGTTTATTTTGTTATTACTTCACATAGTTACTATTTAATAAAGTACTGATGCACTAATTAAATATCAACACATGATGAATTAACTAAATCATAAGTTCACTGGATATACGTTCATTGCTTTAATAACAGTTGCATGCACACTTGAGTTCACTTCATTGAAGTACCATATATAAATCTAGTTATGAAATGAAAGGTTATTGAATTGTAAATATTGATTCACCCCCACACCCCCTCTTAGTATTATTCCCAACAATTGGTATCAGAGCAAGTCCTTCAAAAGAAGCTCGATCTCTTGAAGGGAGATCTCTCAAGATGAAAAAACATGAAGACATGGGATCTATCAGACCGCGAATCTTAAATGTAACAACTTAGCATATTGGAAGATAAGAACCATAGCTTATCTTCAGTAACTTGGAGCTGATGTTTGGGAAATTGTGGAAGGATGATACCAATTTCTAACAGAAATACCCACAAATACAGCAGGAAATAAGTTATACAAAGCCAATTCCAAATCGTCAATACTTTATTGGGAAGTCTATCAGAATCATAATTCGTCAAAGTCATGCAACTCAAGACAACCAAATAGATATGGGACAAAATCATTAAGAGCTACGAAGGAGACTCCCAGGTAAAATGTGCTAAGCTCCAAATTTTCAGAATTCAGTATGCAACTCTCAAGATTCATAGTGATAAAGTATTTCTAGTTACCTTTTACGAGTAGATGAGATTGTAAATTGTATGAAGAAATATAGGAGGCTACTTTAGTAGAGAAAATTTTGAGATCTTTGTGTTCTAAATTTGAGTAAAAAGTATCTGCCATAGAAGAAAAGCAGGATCTTCAATCTATTAATGTTGTTCAACTTCATCAAATTTTAACTTCCTTTGTAATGAGGAAAGGAGGTCCATCATATATTAGAGAAGCTGCTTTAAAAGATTCAACAAAGGGAAAATAAAAGGAAGATCTCAAGGAATCAGGATATATTTTAGAAGAAGATGAGGTAAAATTTGTAAAGAAGCTTCAACAGGGTTCTCGAAGTTTCAGAGTTAAGCTTCCATTCAAATGTTTTTCTTGTGGTAGAGTTGGTCATTATGATGCTAAATTTCCTCATAAAGATAAACATGAAAAGGGAAAGGAGTCTACAAAGGGTAATAGAAAACAATTTTCAATAGAAGAAGTTATTATGCTCATGAAGATAATGATGGCTTGAATAATAGTGATGAAGATGAATTTGAACAAGAATTTAAACTACTCGTGGCTTATGACAATGATAATTTTATCGATGCCTTAGAAGAGGAATATTTTCTTGAAGAAATCACTAAACTTAAAATCTATTTGGAAGAAAAGAATATGGTCATAGACACTTTGACACATCAACTCACTGAAAAAGAAAAGCACAATGAAAAATTAGAATGTGAAGTAGTGGGTCTAAGAAAAGAACTTGAGAAGACAAAATCTCTTAATCTTAGATTTGCTAAAGGATCATAAACTTTAGATGAAATCATCAAGGTCCAATGTTCTCCACTTATAAATATTGGTATTAGATACACTGGAGAAACATCCCAACCAGAAAAGCCTTTAGTCAACACCATAAGCTATCTTGATGCAACATAAACCAGTGAACAATCCATCATTCCTCAGCAAAAGCCTAAAGGTACTCCCCAATTAAATCATGCTCATTTTATTCCAAGGTTGAACTTCAATAGAATCATCAATCAAAAGGTGAAAATCACCAAAAGCTTTTATGATCACAAAAACTTCTTTAATGGACAATGTTTTTCATGCCATAACTTTGGTCATAAAGTTTCTCAATGTGTTGCTTACAAGACTATCATGACTAGAGAAGCAAGAAAACAAAGGACCATGACAAGGATCAAGAAAACCTCTTATAATAATTTTTCTCCACTTGAATCAACTACAATGAATAAACCAACATACAGATCTATTATTGGAAGTCTACTTTATCTAACAGGTACAAGACCAGATATCATGCATGCAGTAGGAATTGTTGGAACGTTCCTAGAAAATCCAAAGGAATCACATCTTCAGGCTGTAAAAAGAATATTAAAATATCTCCAAGGAACTCAAGACTTTGGTCTATGGTATCCTAAAGATACATATCTCACTCTTCATGCTTATATAGATGCGGATTGGGCAGGAAATCTTGATGATCGAAAAATCACTAGGAGGTGCATTCTATATGGGATCATGGTTAGTGTCTTGGTCTAGTAAGAAACAAAGTTCGATTGCTTTATCTACAACTGAAGCAGAATATGTGGGTGCTACATCTTGCTGCACACAACTACTTTGGATGATGCAAACATTGCAAGATATTCAAATCACATGTGCTCCACCTATCTCCATTCTATGTGATAGTACAAGTGCCATTAGTATTTCTAAAAATCCCGTCATGCACTCCAAGACCAAGCACATACCCATTAAGTACCATTTTCCACGAGAACAAGTGTTTGAACAAAAGGTTGAATTGGAGTATGTTCCCTCCAAAGAACATGTTGCTGATATATTTACCAAACCCCTTCCTAGAGAAACATTTGAATATCTCAGGAAAAAGATGGGAGTAGTTTTTACATCATCCTTCTGTTAAATCTAGTTTTGAGAGGAATGTTTTCTGTACATGGGTTTCATGGAGCAGAGTCACGTATATACACAAGTTTCTATGGCTGCAGGAGCGTATGTGTTTTGCTCATAGAAAAACAGTGGGTCAGATTCAAAATCAGTTTCTGACATGGGTGTTCAATCTATTATCAATGGTTATAGTCTGTTGATATGCTTTGTCCATTTTTGTTTATTTTTCTGATGAAAATGCTTTGATGAATGATTTCTTGACAATGCACAGGTATCATAGGTTCAGGGGGAGAATTAGCCTTCAAAAAAATTATGCATTGTTGGCATCATGGTTACTGAATCCAGCTATGGTCTCATATATTCATGTCATTTGTTGTAAAAAGACCTATGGTGTAATTATATGTCTTTTTCTATCATAGTCTATTAATGAGTCCTTGTGGAGATATGATGTAATTTGTAACCCCACTCTGCATGGGAAGGATGATGTAATAATTGCAATTTTTCAGTCATGTCTGAACATTTGGTATATCCCCACTTCATTGGGTGATTGATATATGTATGAGTCATTGGTGATAGGGAGGTCATACTCACTTAGTTGAGTTATAGAGTCATGTTAATTTTTTTGAAAATTATCTCTGCAGACTCCACATGTACTCAGGGGGAGCATGGACAATGTAGTGTATCTCAAAAGGGGAGAATATCTTGGTCCGCCCGTTCCCCTTGATGTCAAAAGGGGAGAGTATTTTGGTGTTTCTTGGTATCTCTAACAGGTTCTACAACTTGAAGTAATCAACACTAATATGGTTTCCATCAAGTCCAAAGGGGGAGCTTGTTGGCATTATGGTACAGGTGTTTTCCTTGATGGAAAATCACTCACAAATCACTACAGATTTCATAGGTAATAGGGCAATGGTACAAAAGAACAGGAAGTTGGAACAATGGACTACAGATCATAATTAAGAAGTTGAAGGAAAAGGATGTTTTAAGTCAACTTAAGTTGTATACACAGATGACCTTGTGCAAGTAGCATATACACTCGGTTTCCCAGAACAAAAAGTGTGTATACGTATGCACACACTTTTACAGAAGGAAAAACATGTATGGGATAGAAAATAAAGGAAAAATAAAGTAAATTAATTCCAAGGTTCAATACCATGGTATTAGCCCACAATATTGAGTGGAGTAACAATTATTTGATCTCGTCCAATAATAGCACAAGATCTAAGTGTTGTTTTGGTCCGAGGTATTGAGAAAGCTAAAACTATATAAGGAGGAGAAGATTAAAATGCCAAGAGTGCAAGTGAAAGGGTTTCTCAAGAATACTTCTATCTGAAGTATATTTTATGTTGTAGGGGCTATGATTATGATATGATTTGAAATATTTTTTGCACCTTGGATACAATGTTGGATGAGGATCATGAGACCTGAAATGAATTATCATTGTATGATATGATATTGGTTGGGCTAGATATGATTGCTTATGCATGTTTCATTCTTTAAATGCTATGATCTAGGTATGTCTGAAGTCTGGAATAGAAGCAAAGTTATAAGTTGTTATTTAAAGATCTATACACTAGTTTGCCTTGGCGAAGGTGTGTATACACACTGCTTCGACACTATCAAGTCGCATATGCAAAAGAAAATCATGTTGTTCAAAATTGATTGATATATTTGATCAATGCTGTTGTTTTAATGTTGTCTGTCAACGATGTCTTGTTAGATATGAAAATAGAACTGAATTCATAAGGAGATTGAGTCTGATTGATTGATTGGTTAAGTGAGAAGGGTGATATTTGCTACTGTTTGTTTAGGTCCCTATAATTTGATAGTAGATATTAGAATGTTACTGGTTGGTACAATTTTGATTCAGAGGTTTTTATGATTCAGTAATTTTGGAGGTATACATGGGTTTGGTAAAAGGAAGTAGCATATACACACAAGTTTTCTTCACTGAAGTAGCATATACATTCTGACATATGATTTTTGAGGTTGCAGTTGGTTCTGGATGATGATGCAGGTTTATGGGTTCAGCAGAATGTTCTAGTCACAGTGATCTGACTGTTCAGATTAACTGATTATTGGTTGATGCAGTTATTATTGAGTTTGAGATTCAATTTTATTGATGGGTCCAGTGTGAAAATTTGATGAAACATGGCCTTCATATTGTGTTGTTGTGTACCAGGAGTATCTAGTCTGAAAAATTATGAAAAGTGGTCCCTAGAGGAAGAGAGAAGGTCATAGCATTCTGTAGTCTGGCGTCTACGTACTCGTAAACATATCGACTAGTACAAGAGCAAGGGTGTTGTAGCTCCCTTCTAGTAGAATTTGGAGAACAAGAGAAGGTTGTAGCCTTCCGCTAGTGAGTGCCTGCGTACTTGTATGAGTTTGCACCAATACAAGATTGTAAACAAACTTTTTTTTTACATTAAAAGAAGACAAGGACGACAGAAACAGGTGGTTTTTCTCCCGCATAGGGTTTCCACCTTAAATATTGGTGTTCATGTGTGTTTCTTATGTGTGATGGTTTATCCTATTATTACTATAAAGAGTTACTGTTTAATAACGTACTGATTCCTTGATTAAATATCAACACATGATGAATTAATTGAATCATAAGTTCATTGGATATACATTGGTTGCCTTAATAAAAGTTTCAAGCACACACGACTTCACTTCACTGAAGTAGCATATAAATATGGTTATGAAATGAAAAGTTATTGAAATGTAAATACTGATTCAACCCCCCTCTTAGTATTATTCCCAACTTTGATTAGGAACACTTGTTGTATGCTTAACTTAATTCCTCATCCAAGGAGTACCCATGTTGGATACTTTTGATGGACCCTACTACACGAAATAGGAGAAATACATGAAAACATGTGATTGCAATCACGATTTTCATGTATTTATCATATTTTATGTAATAAGGTCCATCAAAAGTATGCAACATGAGCACTCCTTGGGGAGTGCTCCTACTTGAAATTTGAGTAAAATTGTAGGGAGATAAGTTGAAAATACAAGTTCAAAAAGTAGGATTCTTTTTTTTGTTTTTAATATTTTTACTTTTTTACTCCAAAAATGGTGAATCATCCCCCATGGTTGACGTCATCATATTAAATCCTATCGATTCTTATAAATTTTATTTTGGCTGTACATCTTTCTTTAAGCCCTTTTTAGACCTAAAAATTTCTCTAATGAAATTTGGCTCAGGGGTCATTAGCTATAAAAATGATTGTAGTGCAATCTAATCTATGGTTGAGTGGAGATTTCAAGTCCCAATCTCAGTTGTTATATTTTGCATTACAAGATAAGTGCTTATCTAAATCCTTGTGTATGTACTTATTGTATGAATTCTCACAGTGTTGTTAAAATGTATATGCTGAAAGTAAGGAATGTTATTATCTAGAAACAATGAGAAATGATGCTTTCTATGTGTTGCTAAGGAGTGGATATTTTCCTAATTCCTATGTTTATTTATGATCTAAAATGCAATATAATATCCGGAGCATAATATGTGGATAAATCTATGTTGGTTGATTAAATTCATCCACTGAAATGAATTGTAATAATAGGCCCTATACTATGAAATTATTGGTATAAAGAATATATGTATATATATATATATATATATATATATATATACACACATATATATATATATAGATAGATAGATAGATATTCAGGCTTAAGAGGGATAGTCAGTAAAACGACTAAGTACCAAATGCGCCCATGTATATGCAAACATATATGAGAAGCCAAGAGAGTGCAAAATTAGCCAAGTATTGAATTCTCTTCATTAGACTATATATATATATATATATATATATATATATATATATATATATCTATGTATATATATATATATATATATATATATATCTATGTATATATATATATATATATATATATATATATATATATATATATATATATATATATATATATATATATATATATATGGATGGTGGCACCAAGGTGGATAAGCTGGGATTCAAAGATCTCTCTAGAAACGGATAGTAGAATTTCCCTCTCGGGACCTCGGAAAGCCCTAAAGGAGTGCACAAGCATGGTGCCAAAAAATGAGGGATGAGACAAATATTTCCTTGGAAATTTCTGCTAGGAGTTCGTGTCTTAGGCCTCAGGGTTGCGGATGACACTGATACATAGTGAACAGTGGAAAACCATTTAAAAGGGTTGAAATATTTTATAAGGAAAGTATGAAATTGCACTAAGGGTCGAGACCAATGGGACCTAATCCAGGTGGGAATATCATGTGGCCATGGGTTGATATGGTGCCACAATGGAGTGTTCTGTGGCAACCGTAATTTTCCATATCAAAAGGTGGAATGGGAAAAAAATGAGTGACACGTGGTAGCCTTGGAGAATTCCACATATACAAGATGATGTTACCATGATGTCATTTCATGCTAATGTCATCTTTGGGCATCGAGAGGGTTAGAAATTTTCATTGAGGAATAATGGGCAAGACTAATGGTTGAGGTGATAAACATATTCTAGGAAGGTGATATTAAAGTTTATTGTCTCAAGATGATGTCATCTTGAACTCTCAGATCTTAGGCTGGTGATAGTGTGCACAAGTAATAAGGGTTGGGAATGATGACCAAGGGAAACAAGAATATCCACAACACTCAAATGGTATTATTAGTGTCTTGGTCCTTGGTACCTCAATAGGATGATGATAGAGCATGATAAGAAATTTTTTGAGTATGATGGGGCCAAGATGGAAAATCCCTTCTATCAACTACTGTGAATGAGTTTGTCTCTTCTTGGAAATTGGAAGGTGGTAGGTGCAATAGACCAAGGGGGAGGGGGTGACATCCTAGAGATGGGTAATCCCACTCACAAATCAATGGAAAATTCCTCATCTTTCCCTAGAATTAATGTTTATGAGTTTGTGAATTTTTCTAGGCAAATGGAGTGGCCATGACAATTTTACATTATAATGGAAAAAAGGTTGAATTACAAGGCAAAGGGGCAGATTAGTAGGGGCCATGAATTGGTGATGTCCCAATGCTACATGGTCAAGGTGATGGACATGTCGACATGAAAGATGATTTGAACCTCCTCTAAAGGATGGCGAGATACCACATGGGATCGATCTAGGTGCCACATGGAAGCACAATGCTAACATGGAAAGAGTTTAATGGTGCAGCTTTAAATGGTTGTTTCTTTTTCTCTGGGAATCAACTTTTGATAAATTTAATATTGCTAGAAATGTCTCATTGAGAAATATGTGACGGTAATGCTAATCTTTAGTTTCAAGGAGTTTGAAAAATCGCAAAATTTTAAGACCCCATTTACATAACAAGACTTTGAAAATTATTTCAATGATAGTAATGCCTTCTTACACCCTTAATATGGGTTATGATGTGTATAGAGGTTGTTACATGTCCCACAAGGGGACACATATTTTTCCTTGGTCTTTTATTTTCTGTGAATTATGCCAAAAACCTAAGGTCTCGAGGTCCCGAGAGATGGGAATAGTTCCCTTTAATTGTTGTCAACATTGTTATCTCCACTATTTTTCAAATGGTGCATTGTGTCAAAGGCCTTGAGGTCCTGAGGGCCCAAGGTCTCGAGAGATGATACTTTCCATGTTAGTTTCTATGGAATATTCATGTCTCGACCCTTTTCCCCTCGATGAGTTATGTAAGGGTCCATAGGTCCCAAGACCAAGATGACAATTCTCATGTCAACTACCATTTAACATAAAGTCGTGGAGCTTGGCCTTGAAATTTTTATAAATGAAATATGCGAAAAAGATTAGGTTCTTAGAGCCCTCTTACATCCAAATGATGTGGATACATCATAGCATGGACCAATGTCAAGAAGACAAATGGCACATGTGGATTGGATGGCAGTGATGATGTGGAGACATAGTGGCATGATGAAATCAATAGTCTAGGAACCCAATTTTATGTTAGCATGATGTCATCAAGAGATATGACATGACAAAATTATGTTGGTTGATAGAGATAACATGGACCAATCATTGAAAGACATATGGATCAAGGAGAAGATGACATGTGGCATTAAGTGGAAGGAATAGGACATGTGGAAGTCATATGTGGCATGCAAATTTAGAATTTTTAGGTGGTCAAGTTGGAAATATTTGGATGACACATGGACCACTCAACAAGAAACATGTGGTAGCGAGTGACATAGGGGTGATGTCACCTCACCTCAGTGTTTTTGGAAGTGGTAAGTAGTGGAAATGGTCTAGAGATGGAAACTTCTCCATCAACAAATATGAAGTTTCATGTCTTTCCTCAATGACGAGTAGTTGAAGGTATGCGATGGAAATAATTTGAGACCGATATAGACAGAGGGAGAGAAAAAAACATTTATATCATTTGATAATCCATCAATACATGGGTAAAAGTGTTAGGTTCACATTTTTGTAATGGTTATATGTGTTATCAAAAATGGTTGGGCCTATGGTTGTTTAGTGCTTTGGGAATATATTAAGGTGGTTGACCATTCAAATTGCAGTTGAATTTTTTCAGTGATTCCATGATTAGAGCACATGTCAGAACATTCCAGCATTGTCAGATCATTGCCGGAAATCCAAACTTCATCAAATTTCATCTTCTTCTTTTCATCAACCAATTGTACAAATTCCGCAACCCTCTAGGCATATATAAAAATTATTCTAGTATGATGAAAATGAGTCATGTAAAAGGTCTAGGTATCCTAGGACTATACTTGCAAGTGAGTTCACTCTAGGATGTTCTTTTTCATTAGCTCATTATTTGTGTTTTTCAACACTTATAATCAATTAAGTTTTTCTACCAAATGTACTCAAAATCTAGAGTGCAACATGATGGTAGAGTCTTAGGAGATTCCTAGTGTTTATAGTTGATGTATATTATCATACTATATCACCTCTAAAATTTCAAAGAGTTTGGTTGAGTCTAGGTGTCGTATTTTAATTAAAAATTCCCACTCGTCAGGATTTTTTAATAATTATTTGATGTAAAATGTAATAAGTGTAGTATAATATAAGTTGTATTGGGTTTGAGTAATCAAAATTATACCTCTACACATCAAATTTCTATCTAGAAACAATTTGAAGTTGGAGAAAGATGTCTTCACCCCTCGAAAAACCATTTTTATAATTCTTGGCAAACAAATGGCAAATAATTAACCAAAAATTACCCAAAAAATAAAATGAGAGAAAAATAAAAATTCTCTCCAAGTGAAAATGATAAAAAAAAATAATGTGGAAGTACTAAATATTAAATTCACATCAAAATTCTATGGGAATTCCATTTAACAAGAAGAATTGGCCCAAGGAAAAAGTCGATGGTCCAAAAAAGAAGCCAATGACCTAGAAAAATGATTTTTTTAAAGGAAAGGTCCAATATTGTTATTTTGAATGAGAGATTCTCGACGAGAAAAATGAAGAAAAATATTTTAGTGGTACCAACAACTCTTGGATAAAATTTTGGTTAATATAGCTCCTCCCTCAAGGATAATAAATTCCTTCCTAGAGATCTGTAATGGCTCATCAAGGGATTAAATTTTTTTGGAGGAGATCTAGCCATTAGCACTTGTATCTGGCCATTTTCACTTGGAGAGGGGTCTATCTCTAAAAAATTTTCTATTTAAGGAGGCTATAATCTCCTCATTATAACATCAACATCAATTGTAATCGAGCTCTTGGGTAGAAGCTCTGCTTTCTACATAAAAACATTCTGAGCAATTAACAAAGAAAGACTTTGGGGTTAAAGCTATGTGGTGTTTTTCATTTGCATCTATGGTAATAATTTTCTAATTTTATTTTTCTTAATGCTCTACTCATAAATAATTAAATTTTTATTTCCATTTCCCATATTTTGGATATATTGTTGTACAATTATCTTTCATTGATATTTGGATTAGAGAAACACTCTAGATCTAGAAGCGCTATCAGGTTTTTGGTTGAACCCCTACTCTTATTTTTTATTGTTCTATCTAATTCCTTCTAGATCTAACATTATCTTTAAAAAGTGTGTAAAGGATTATATTTTTTGAATCAAATATTGGACGTTTGGGGAAGTTTTTGACTGAACCAACCAACTCTCAAGGCATAGAAGTGGAAGAACCCACATTGATATATCTCAAAGGCTTACCATAAGATAACCTTAAAGAGAGTTTACTTTCCATAACTTGAAAAATTTATCATTAATTATTCAAATCTATATATTTAAGCACTTTATTTGTCATATTTAAATATTTTAAATATTGTATTTTTTCTACCTAAGAGCAGAGTCATCATCACACTCTTTGGGCTTATTGATTTGTAAATTTTGTATATATTTCTAACCCATTTTGTACATATATTTATTTTTTGCATTGATCTTGTATATATCTTGTTTTATTTTATATTTTCTCGCAGAATTGAATAAAGGAGTAAGGGTTTGGCTTGGATAATTTTCTTAAATTTTTTTCTTGCAGGTTGAAGCTTGACGATCAAGAGACAAACTAATTTTCTGAAGCTAAACACTTTCTTGCTGATCCAACCCTCTCCTATCTCCTAAACATATCCTAGATGGCTAGGGTTTAAAGGGTTTCAAATTTGATTTTTTAAAGAGATCCATCAATTAATCCTTAGGAAAATTCAATATCAAAAGTTTTTAGAGGTTATATTCATTCTGAAGTAAGATCATTTTTTAAAGTTGTTTTCATTTTGAGGCCTATCTCTCTAAGTCACAAGAAAAACAGAGGCTTCTCCTTGATTCTTGTGCAAAATTATTCCTTCTTAGATGTCTATCATTTCAAGCGAAATTGTTTTGGAGGATTTGAGAAATTTTCTTGGAGGAATTTCCTTGTAGTTTCATTAAAAAAATTGTAAATAATTTTCATAACTTTTTAGTCTTTAAGGAAGGGGTATTATCTCATTGTATATTCATTCTTGTAAAAATTCCTCTAAGATCTATTCTTCTATCTTCTCTCCAAGAGGGTTTTCAAATTTGTAATATAATAAAGGATCTTTTTGGAGGGAGCATATGGTTTCTTCCCCTTGGTATCCATATCTCCTCATTTGGTGATCCGAATTGGATCCATAGAAGACTGTCAAAGAACCATGACTGAATCAGGTTGAACAAATCTCTAAAGAAATCCAAAACATCGACCAAAAACACCTTCAACCAGTTGCAATGGTAGCCAACATGGAACAACGAGGACCTCGGTCAAAGCGCGATGACCGAGGCCCATGGAGACCGTGCGGGAGGCCAAAGTAGCCCCTAGGAGCCCCGGAATGGGAGAAGGAAGAGGTTTTTGATGCGAGATTATAGGCAAACAGGGCCCTGATGGGAAAGCCCAAGCACTCAGTCGCGTGGGAAAACCAGAGGACCGCGGGTGGAAAAAGGAAAAAGCACTAAAATCCAATGGCGGGACCCGCGCTTTGGAAACCAGTGGTTTTGATCGGGGTGCCCTTGAACGGTAAGAGGTTTTGGACAAGAGCAGAGTGATTCCATACACTGATCGACGTGTGGTAGGCGGAGGTGAGCGAAAAACACTGTTGATCGCGCTCTATCAGTCGAGCAAGTCAACCGCATGAAACGTGCGTATGAGGTCGGATCTAGAGGGCCCAGATTGGATGGCTGAGATCGCGCCTGATGGAAAGAAGCAGAATCAACAGGGAATTTAGCTGTGTTCTAAAGGGGTTTGGAATCCTTTTGACCACCACAGTGGAGGAAAAATGCATGCACGACGTAACTCAAGAAACGAACCGATGAAGCATGCTGGCACCATTTAGAGGAGGAGAAGTGGCCACTCCCTGAGCATTCATGATGACATCGAACATAGGGAACTCTAAGCGTAGCTACAAAAGGTGAATTGGCACAGGTGGAAGAGGAACATAACATGCATAGGGATCGAATGGCTAAAGCCATGAACAGAGATAGTTGAATCAGTTAGAATTGGAGTTAGAGTTGAGTAGAGTCCAAGCAACCAAGAGAGACAGTGAACAGTGAACCCAGAGAGGAGGACTGAACACAGAGAACAATAAAGCAAAGTAGAAGAGACAAAGGGCAGAGTTGATCAGCAGCATCATCGAGCACCAGAGAGCTTGAGGACTCAAGCCATCCCATAGAGGAATCTGTCTGGATTGAGCATCACATTTGGCTCTTTGCACTATAGACCAGAAGGTCACAGAGCTGTTAGGAAGAAGAAGAGTTTGTGTACTCCAGTGGCTTGGGGAATCCAAGAACCACCCTCCCAAGCAAAAACCTGCTTCAAGTGAACTCACATTGAGTCCCTGTATTTTAAATTCTCTGCCCAAAGGCACAATAAAACAAGGCCACCACTGAAAGCTGGACTAGAGATGTAGCCCTAGAGAATAGGGTGAACTCCTTATTAAAACTATTTGTGTCTTTGTGTTGCTTACTGTATTTCTCTGTTGTCTTTCCATTTTATTGTTTGTGTATTAGCAATCTGATCGATCCATTGTTTCAATCACACAGAACACACACCAGCACATGAGTCTGTAATACCTTAGATTAATAAATCTTTAACTAATGTCACTCATAGGGTGAATATCAGATCAAGTGGTATCAGAGCTCTAGGCTGTAAGGTTAGACAAGCTTGTGTTGGTTTAGCTGTGAATTCTCACAAGATCAAAGCTCAAATTAGGAGAAGGAGAGTTGGTGGAAACTAATCCTGAAATTGGGAGAGTCTATTCTTGAAAGACAATGTCATAAGAAGGTTCTGTAGGGCCAGACCCTCAATTCATAGAGAGTTTCCTAGCTATAAAGTCTATGGTTGAAGAAATGTACAGAGACTTTAGAAAGCAAAAGGTGGAAGATGCATCAGGCTCTAAGCAAGAGAAAGAAGAAGATGAGTCTCACTTCCAGGAAAACTCCAAAGGAAAGGGGAAAGAGGAAAACTTTCTCACACCTCCTAATAGCCCTGTGCATAATAAGAAAGAATCTTTTATTAAGTTAGATGTTAAATTTGATTTTCCTATATATGATGGAGAGCTAAATGCTGAAAAATTGGACAACTGGATTAGACAAATTGATGTGTATTGCAGGGTACAGAACATAAACTTAGATAAGAGTAAGATTCAGCTGGCAAGCCTACGCCTAGGAGAAAATGCCTTGGTTTGGTGGGAAGGTAGAACCCAAGTTGATATGAAAAGACACGGTAAGACCATCTCTGTCTGGAGTGACTTTGTTTCTGCAATCAAAAAGTAGTTCTATCCATTGGCCTACATGCAACAAGCCATGATGAGTTGGCAAACTCTTCGGCAGTTGAAGGGGCAAAGTGTGCAAGGGTATACTCAAGAGTTCAAAAAGAGAGAATTGACGTTGGGTATCTCACTAGACTCACCAGAGACTCTTTTGAAGTACATTGGTGGTCTACACAGCTACACGAGGCATACCATCCTCATGTTTAATCCCACTAGTATAGATGAGGTATCTGTACAAGCTACTCATCTAGAGGCTAGAGGAAAGAATGGCAATCCAAAAGTTGGGGGACCATCCCAACCCACTGTAAGCAAGAGCAAGGAGAAAAGAAAACAGAAATGGAAAGCAAGGAAGGCTAACACTGCACAGAAAGCTAAAGCTTCATGCACTCACTGTAAAAAGGAGGGGCATGATGATGAGCATTGTTGGATTTTGCATCTAGAGCTGAGACCTAAGAAGTCCGAGGGCAAGAAGAAGAAGACAACTGTAGCTATTCAGTGAGATTTGGGGTCAGACTCGGGAGATGAAACAATTATAGCAGCCATAGGTATAAGAGGTAAGAATTTTGAAGCATCTACTAGTAATTCTGCTCAATCTGTTATTGATGAAGAAAATGAGAGAAAAGACATGAGCTTTTCCATATTTGAGTTATTTTGAAAAATCAAAAGATTGATAGTTTGTTTGATAGTGGCTCTCAAGTAAATTTGATTTCTGAAGAAATTGTAAATAAATTGGGATTAGCAACTACACCTCACAAGAAACCATACCCATTAGGATGGTTGAATGATAAAGCACAACTACAAGTGACTAGACAGTGTAAACTCAAGTTTTCTTTTGGGTCAGCATTTGTAGATGAGGTTGAGTTAGACATAATTCCTTTGGATATATGTGGAATTGTTTTAGGAATTCCTTACTTGTATGATAGAAAGGCTATTTTCTATAGAACTAATAACAAGTATCTACTGGTTAAAGATGGAATCAAATACTTTGTAAGAGCTCATAAGCTCAAGAATAATTATACTCTCATAAACTCAGGAGAGATGAAAAGAATGATTAATTCATGCAAACAATTCTTACTGATGGTTGTAAGGGAAAAGAAACATGATAAAACCAATGTATTTGAGGGTTGTAATGATGAACAACAAGCTGATATAGAAAAGGTTGTTTCAAAGTATGATGTCTTGTTTCAAGAACCTAAAGGTCTGCCATCCAAAAAGGGAATAGTACATGATATTATTTTGCAGCAAGATGTTCCATTGCCTAACATTGGGATGTACAGGTTGTCTGCTTTAGAGAATGCTGAAATCAAGAAGCAGGTGCAGTGCTCGAGAAGGGCTTCATCAGGCCTAGCACATCACCATGTGGGTCACCAATCATTTGGTGAGAAAGAAAGATGGCTCTTGGAGAATGTGCATTGACTATCGAGCACTGAATAAGATAACAATCAAGAATCATTATCCCCTTCCTCACATAGATGATCTTTTAGATCAATTGAAAGAAGTTGTTTATTTCACCAAGATGGATTTGCACAGTGGATACCATCAGGTCAGAGTTGCAGAGAAGATGAATGGAAGACTACTTTCAAAACAAAGCAGGGATTGTATGAATGGCTGGTTATGCCTTTTGGCTTAACTAATGCTCCTGCTACTTTAATGAGATTAATGAATGATGTACTCAGACCTTTTCTTGATGATTTTGTTATTGTGTATCTGGATGACATTCTGATTTTTAGTAAAATGTGGCAAGAACATTTAAAGCATGTTAAGTAGACATTAGATGTTTTGAAAAGAGAAAAACTTTATGTTAAACTCTCAAAATGTGAATTTGGAAAAACATCTCTAAACTACTTGGGTCATATAGTAGGGGGAGGTGAATTGAAAATAGATCCCTCTACGGTGACAGTCATTTTGAACTGGCCTAAACCCTGGTATGCTACAGAAGTGAGAAGCTTCTTAGGAGCAGCACAATATTGGAGGAAGTTCATTTCTAACTTCTCCTCAATTGCAGCTTCCTTACATGCTTTAACAGGATTGAATAAGGTGTTTCAGTGGGGAGGCAAACATCAGAAAGCCTTCGACACCTTGAAAGAAAAAATTAGTACAACACCTATACTAGCACTCCATGATTTACAAAGACCATTTGAGATCCAAACTGATGCCAGTGACTATGCCATGGGAGCAGTGTTGACACAACACGGTAAACCCATATGTTATCATTATGAGACTTTTAATCCTACAGTAGTTAACTATCCCACATATGATAAAGAATTGTATGCATTAGTTTAGAGTGTGAAAAAGTGGAAACATTATTTAATGGGCAAAGAGACAGTAATACATACTGATCATCAACCACTTCAATATCTACACTCCCAAACTAAGTTGCAACAATCAAGACATTATAGGTGGATGGGTTTTCTATAACAGTTTCACTTAGTCATCAGATATAAAAAGGGCATACATAACAAGGTTGTAGATATGTTATCTAGACCCATTATAAATTCATCCACCATACTTAAGCATAATTCAGTGCTACATGAAAGCTACATTGAACAATATGCTTAGGATATGGATTTTAAAGATGTATATGCAACTTTGAGTCAAGGTGAAAAAGTAGAAGAATTGGACTATCATGTAAAGGACTGACTCTTATACCATTGTGGGAAACTCTGCATTCCAAAAACTGAGAGAGTAAAGATAATTAGGGAAGGACACACTTCTCTGATATTAGGTCACTTTGGGGTAAGTAAAACAATTGCACAGCTGCAAAGATTCTGCTATTGGTTGAAAATGAATGAGACAGTTTCTAGATATGTAAGAGGGTGTGCCATGTGTGCTAAAAGCAAGTCCAGCAATAGAAAACTAGGCTTGTACACTCCATTGCCAATTCCTTCTCACCCTTGGGAAAGTGTTTCCATGGATTTTGTTGGAGGACTACCTAAATCTAGGAAAGGTCATGATTATCTATATGTTGTTGTGGATAGGTTCAACAAAATGTGTATTTTGATACCTTGTAGTAAACAGATCACAGTTGAACAGACTACAAAATTATTCTTTGAACATGTATGGGTTCATTTTGGATTACCCACTTCCATTGTATCTGATCGAGACACCCTATTTTTGGGGAAGTTTTGGTCTAGTCTGTGGGAACTGATGGACACCAAGTTAAATAAAAGCACAACTTTTCATCCACAAACAGATGGCTAGATAGAAGAAGTAAATAGGACAGTGATCCAGTTACTGAGAGGATATTGAAGTAAACATCCTAAACTTTTGGATGAACACTTGTGTTATGTGCAGCATGCTTACAACAGAGCCAAACACTCTTCTACACAGAGTTCTCCTTTTGAGACCTGTTTTGGTTTCATACCAAGGTCTCCTTTGGATTTTTTCTTTGGTAAAGATACCAGGGTTGATAGACACAGTGATGTGCACAAGGCAACTAGGTTCATTGAATAGATCTAGGAGATCCACCAGGCAGTACAGGAATAGCTAGAAAAGAGCCAGGCCAATTATAAGGCCAGGCATGATGAGCATCAGATGGAGCATAGTTTTCAAGTTGGAGACCAAGTCTAATATCAGCAAAGACCAGATGTAAGGTGAAGGTAAAAAGCTAAAGCCTATCAGGTATGGACCTTTTAGGATACTTGAGAAGATTGGTGAAAATGATTTTTGCCTTGATTTACCAGCTTACATGCACATCTACTCAGTCGTAAATGAAAATTGCTTGAGTTTGTTTGAACCTTCGATGATTGAGGACCTTGAAGAGCAAAGTCAATTGCCTTCTATTGATGACCTGCTACCTGAATATCTTAACGAGTTGCAGGATGACACAATGCTGGATAGGAAGGTGAGGATAGCGCACAAAGGAGATGTCGAGTACCTCAAAATTGGGCTCAAAGGTTCAAAGCCGAGCAGCGTAAAGTGGATTGAGATTGGACAGGTGAGAAAACAGTATCCTCACTTAGTCGATGCTTGAAAACCAACTTTTGGTGGTCCAAAAGCTTTTTCAGTTGGAAGGTCGTGATTCGAATTGGATCCATAGAAGACTATCAAAGAACCATGACTGAATCAGGTCGAACAAATCTCTAAAGAAATCCAAAACAGTGATAAAAAACATCCTGAACTAGTGGCAATGGCAGCCAACATGGAACAACGAGGTCCTCAATCAAAGCACACTGACCGAGGCCCATGGAGACTGCACAGGAGGCCAAAGTAGCCCCTGGGAGCCCCGGAATGGGAAAAGGAAGAGGTTTTTGATATGCGATTAGCACTTATCACTAATCGTGCATCGTTAGGTGAACAGGGCCCTGATGGGAAAGCTCGAGCACCCAGTTGTGTCGGGGAACTGGAGGACCGCGGGAGGAAAAAGGAAAAAGCGCTAAACTCCAATGGTGGGACCCACACTCTGGAAACCCATGATTTTGATCGGGGCGCCCTTGAACGATAAGAGGTTTTGGATAGGAGCAGAGCAATTCCTTACACTAATCAACGTGTGGTAGGTGGAGGTGAGAGAAAACCACCGTTGATCACACGCTACCGGTTGAGCAAGTCAACCACACAAAACATGCGTATGACATCAGATCTGGAGGGCCTAGATTGGACAGCTGAGATCGCTCCCAATGGAAGGAACCAGAATTGATAAGGAATTCAGCTGTGTTCTAAAGGGGTTTGGAATCCGTTTGACCGCCACGGTGGAGGAAGAACGCATCCATGGCATAACTGAAGAAACAAACCGACGAAGCATGCTGGCACCATTTAGAGGAGGAAAAGTGGCCACTCCCTGAGCGTTCATTATGATGCTGAATGCAGGGAACTCCAAGCATAGCTGCAGAAGGTGAATCAGCACAGGCGGAAGAGGAACCGAACAGGCATAGGCATCAAATGGCTAAAGCCATGAACATAGATAGTCGAATCAGTTAGAATTGGAGTTAGAGTTGAGTAGATTCCAAGTGACTAAGAGAGACAGTGAATAGTGAAGCCCGAGAGGAGGACTGAACACAAAGAACAATAAAGCAAAGCAGAAGAGACAGAGGGCCAAGCTGATCAACAGAAGCATTAAGCACCAGAGAGCTTGAGGATTCAAGCCATCCCATAGAGGAATCTGTCTGGACTGAGCATCACATTTGGCTCTTTCCATTGTAGACCAGAAGGTCACAGAGCTGGTAGGAAGAAGAAGAGTCTATGTACTCCAGTGGCTTGGGGAATCTAAGGACTACCCTGCCAAGCAAAAACCTGCTTCAGGTGAACTCACATTGAGTCCTTGTATTGTAAATTCTCTGCCCAAAGGCACAATAAAACAAAGCCACCACTGAAATCTGGACCGAAGATGTAGCCCTAGAGAATATGGTGAACTCATTATTAAAATTGTTTGTGTCTTTGTGTTGCTTACTGTATTTCTCTGTTGTCTTTCCATTTTATTGTCTGTGTATTGGTAATTTGATCGATCCATTGTTTCAATAACACAAAACACACACCAGCACATGAGTCTGTAATACCTTAGATTAATAAATCTTTAACTGATGTCACTGATAGGGTGAATATTAGATCATTTGGTAGGAGAGCCTCTTAGATAACCAATCATTAACTCTTTTTTTCTTTGCTAGCATAGTCTCTATATGTAGTCACTAACTTGTTCATTTTGCATTGGTTAGATTAGATTCATGGTTATTTCATTGTCATAGTTGCATTAGCATTGATAGATCTAAACTAATTTCAATCACTTGTCATCTTTTGATCTAACTTGCTCCTATTTTCATTGAGTAATTTTCAATTTTATATTAGATCTAATTAGAATTTCTATTGAAGTTTCTCTCATTTGTAACTGATATAATTCGCTTTGGTTCATTGGGAGATTTTTGCTTGCTTCATTGATTATTAGCACAAAATTAATGTCATATTGATATCATAATTTGTCCTCAAAGTGCCAATTTTTAATTTTATCATATAAGGTAAAGGTATTCGTTATTGATAAATTTTAATATCTTTCATTTTTGAATCATTTCACTCTAATTGTATCTCACTTGAAGCAATTCACTACATATCTAATTTCATTTTAGATCTAGTTTGTATTTTCTAAAATTTACCTCCAAGCACAAGCTTGGTTGATATAAATTTAGGATAATCTTCCCTAACTTTCATTCATTTTCCTAAATTTGAGCTTGGATCAAAGGTTAAAACATGTGACCTCACAATTTTCTTATGTTCGAGCCCTTGTAGGAACAAAGGAAAATGGGTTGGATTTAATTCCTAAGGGGGTATGGTTAATGACGCATTAGCCTTCTCACATAGTCCTTCTTGCAACTACCTGCTAGTCCTTACCAAGTTGAAGGAGTTGAGAGGAAGTCAAACCATAGACTAGGCATATAATAAAACTTACCAAGAACACTCTTCTTCACACACTCACCTAACACTTTTCATACAATTGGTTATTGTACAATTTATATTTTGGGCTTATCATTCACTTCCAAACATTATATATTCTTATACTTGCTTATTTTGTTTTCATGTGCTCATGATAATTGTCTCTTAATGTCATATCTTACTTGAACATCTATTTTCAAGTACAATCTTTCTTCTATTACAAGATTAATTTTTATCTTGTTGCTCATATCTCTAAATTGCATATAATTTCTTGCATTTTTGTTAAACTAATGCTTGTCTTGTAGCTTCGTGTAGAAAATCCTGTAGATTGACAAGCTAATGCAATTTGCTAAAGCAAGAGACAAGAATCTACTTCTACTATTTACCACGAAAGCCCATAAACATTGAGCAAACAAAAATCAATAGAGGAAGAGAATCAAAGGAAACTAACACAATAAATATCCGAGGAAATCCACAGCTCAAAACCCCACTATTTGCTTGTATTAATCTCGAAAATCAAGATGAAATTACAATGCTTGTTCTCTCAAGAACAATCCCATCACTTAGAAAATTAAATATACAACTCATAAGCAAGCTCAAGGCCAAATATTAGCCTCTTCACAAGCTCTCCAAACCTCTATTCCGATGTGTAATTCCTATGGAGGATAAATTGTATTTAAAGAGAAATAAAGGCTCTAAAAACAGTGCAATCCCTCAAGGGTCAGTTCCTGAATGCATACATTATCAGTGCAACTCAGAAAAATCTAAAAGAAATAGCACACTATCCCTGCACTCTAGTCTCAATTGGGTCTTTCTCTGATTCAACATGTATGAGTTTCTGATGAGTAAATATTCAATTAACTAGAGTAGCATTGGCAGAGTTCATTAGTGACACCACTGACAGTTAACTCACTATTAGTTCTCTCAATCAGTTTGAGAACTAATTTAATTGAATTGACTCATGAAACTGAGTCTTCTATTTTACAACTCACAATTAACTCATATTGGACTCCTACAAAGTATGGATAACATACGCATGACTTCCCAAAGACTTCCAACTCGAAATTCCTAAGTTAAGTAAGTTTAATAAACTTAATTTAACTATTTTAAGTTGTTATGAGAATAGAATTCGAATTTAATTTCTAGTTTAATTCAAGGAAAAATTAAACTGGATTCTCTTGTTGCCATTTCTCAACACTCCCTCTCAACAAGAAAGGGATTATCAACTACCCCAATCCTATCTCTGTGAAACTCGAATTTACATCTTGACAATGCCTTTGTCAAGATGTCAACATCTTGCTCCTCCATGGGAATGTAATTTGACAACATGATCCACCTCAATACACAATCTTTGAGATGATGATATCAGATTTCAATATGCTTGGACTGATCATGAAAAATTGGATTTTAAGAGATTTTAGTACAACTTTGATTATCACAATAAATCACTATCGGATCCATCTGCTGACCAAACAAACCAACCAGGATCTTCCTCATCCAGATAGCCTCACATGTTTCCTAACTTGAAACAATGTACTCTACCTTTACCAAACTGAGTGCAATCGATCTCTGTTTCTTATTGTACCAAGAAATTGTCGCTGACCCAATACTAAAGATCCCTCCTGATGTGCTCTTCCTGCCGGATGGACTCCCGACCCAATCTGCATCAGTGAAGCCTTGAAGCTTCACTCCCTCTATCCATTTGTACCATAACCCAAACTAAGTATTGCCTTTGAGGTATCTCAATACTTGCTTTTCCACCTTCCAATACAACTTGGTAGGCCTAAACATCGCTTGACTATGTTGTTTAACTGCATAGCACATATCATATCGTGTGTTCACCAAGTACATGAGTGAACCCACAAGATGCCTATAAACAATAGCTTCCACTACTTCCCCTGAAGTAGCATCATCCTTCCTCCAGTGACCAGTTAGAGGAGTCTCCATGGGTTTAGTACTCTCCATGGGGAATCTCCTTAGTATCTCGTTGGCATACTTTCCTTGAGATACAAACAACTCCCCATCTCCCTACCATACCTACATGCCAAGAAAGTAATGCATGAGCCCCATGTCATTCATCTCAAACTCTCTTGCAAGGTCCTCCTTGCAATATTTGACGAGCTTCTCATCCCCTGTTAGTATGAGATCATCTACATAAAGTAAAATTATCAACATCTTACCTTCCACCACTATGTGATACAGGTTTGCATCTACTTCACTCTTCGTGAAGCCCAACCCAGTGAAGTAGCTATCTATCATGGTGTACCAAGCATGTAGTTCTTGCTTCAACCCATACAACACTATCTTGAGTCAAAACACATGCGACTCACGGTCCAAGGTTTCAAAACCTTCGGGATCCTCTATGTACATCTTTTCCTCAATCATGCCATTGAGGAAGGCAATATTCACATCCATCTGATGGATATTCCAACCCATCTATGTTGATAGTGCCAAAATAGATCTGATTGATGAGTTCCTTGCAACAAGAACAAAGGTCTCATCATAGTCAATCCCCTCTACCTGTGAAACACCATGGGCCACAAATATGGCCTTATGCTTCTCCACACTACCATCTGTAGCTTTCTTTACCTTGTAAAGCCAATGGGAGCTCACAACTGAATTATCCTCGGGTCTCAAGACCACATCCCAAACACTATTTCGAACTATGGAGTCATACTCCTCCACTATGGCATCAACCCAAATCGGCTGTTGCACTACTTCCTAAAAGGAAGATGGATCTGTCACAACACATGCACCCATAGTGCCTTGTATCCAGTGTACCTCTCTGGTGACCTCTTCTGTTTGTGTTGAAAAGAGAGTGCTCCCACATTCTCCCGTGCATCATCCAACAATTTGTCTGCCTCTCTAGTGCGCATTCTTCCCTCTCTGGAAGACTTTGCCTGAGTGGATGTCTCCACTCTCGAAACCTCTGCATGTGGTTGCTCCACATCAATCTGAGGCTCCTGAACCTTAGGAGCTAAAAGTTCCTCATCCGCATGTAGCTTAGTCTCCCTCTCAAGGGATACTTGCATGGCCTTCTCCTCATCAAACCAGATATCCCTGTGAAACACTGTCATCCAACTGGTTAGCATGTACACCTGATAGTTTCGTGGTGTATTAGTGTACGCCACATAGATCCCAAACTCTATTGTTGGCTCAAGCTTATTCCATGCATCTTTGGTCATAGGGCAATAAACCGATGACCCAAAAATCCTTAAGTGACCAACATCTGGCCTCTTACTAGAATAAGCCTCCTCTGGTGTCTTCATCTCAAGTATCCAATGTGGGCTACGGTTCTGAACATAAACTGTTGTGTTACATGCCTCAGCCCACAAGTGTAGTGGTAGGCCCTGATCATGCAACATCGCCCTTGTTGCCCCTACGATGCTCCTATTCTTCCTCTCGGCAACCTCATTCTGTTGAGGGTTATGGGATGAAGTCAACTCTCGTTTAATCCCTTCCACTGGATAGAAGTCCTTAAACTCATTGGATACATACTCACCACAATTATCACTCTATAGATCTTTAACCTTCTTTCCAGACTCTCTCTCTACCAATGCTTTGAACTCGAAAAACTTTGTGAAAGTTTGATCCTTTTTCTGCATAAAAAATACCCAACATTTACGAGAATAGTCATCAATAAATATAACATAATACCTATGCTTGGTCGTGGATGCCATCGAGAATGGTCCACACACATATGAATGGACTCTCTCCATAATAGACTCTGCTCGACTATCTTTGTCTCCAAAGGAAGACTTAGTGTATTTTACCAAACTAGAACCCTTGCATGTATCAACTTGCTCAAGTGTACCTTTGGGAAGGCCGGTAGATATTCGTTGCAATATATTCAAAGCCCCATGATGCAAGTGGTCCAATTTCCTGTACCACAACTCTCCGATGTCTCAGCTCAACATCTTTTATGCTTTTTAACTCACAACAATACAATCCTCTACTTCTATCTTATGGAGATTCTAAAATCGAATCCCTATCTTCTTTACTTGACCCATGGATATGTGTCGAAGGAACGCCTTTCCTTTCAAAAAGATCACATCATAGCTTCTATCCTCAAGCATGGCAACGGATACCAAGTTCTTCGTCAGTCTGTGTACATGCATAACATTATTCAAGTTGAGTGGAGTCGCATTCTCCCTCTGAAAAGTAATAGTGCCCACACCAGTAACACTATACTTATCATCATCATCCATCTCTATATGCATCTTGAGATCTTTCTCCTCCAGTTCATTGAATAACTCTTTGTCACTAGTCATGTGGAAAGAAGCTCCATTGTCTAAGTATCACACACTTCCAATCATTGAAGACACCATGCATGCAATGAGGGAAAAGTCCAATTCGAATTGTGAGGCCAAAGCCTCACCCACCACTCCTCCTGAGGAATTCTCCTTAGACTTCTTCAATGTACAATTTGTAGCAAAGTGTCCCATCTTGTGACAATGAAAGAATTTAACTTTCATCATGTCCTTATTCTTACCTCTATGATAAGAATATGATTTGGAATTAGAAATTTTACCTCTCCCCTTCCTCACCTTAATCACTAAGGCACAGTTCTCTTCATCATCAGTGTTTGATGAAGATCCATCCCTAGTGTTCCTCCTGATCTCATCCTGCATCAAATCTAACCATAGTCGGTCCTAATCTGGTAGCTTCTCCCGACCATTGACAGAGTCCTGATAACTATGAAAACTCTTTGGGAGTCCAAGAAGAGCAAGGTTCACCATATCCTCCTCAACAACCATTATTCCAACACTTCCAAGTTCATCCTGACATTGAGTGAATTTGGTCAAGTACTTTGGAATCATCTCACCTTTCTCCATCGTGATTTTACAAACTTAATCCTTCAGTGCTAACTTCCTTTCATCACTGCTATTCTAATACAAGTTCGTCAATGTTTTCAACATAACCTACAAGGTTTCCTTTCGATGGAGACTCAAGTCAATATGATATAGAAATCCCTCAAGGATTATCCACCTTGCCTTCACCACACACTTCTTCCACTCGGCCAAGTTCTGTGCATCAATAGCTGCTGGCTTAGGAATTTCTTGTTCAACAAATTACTTCAAGCCATTGTCCTCTAGCGTAACCTCCATCTTGTCCTTCCAGGCTATGAAATTTGAGATTACTTGCAAGGCATACTGAAGCCTCAACCCATGTAACGCCATCTGCTGATCCTCAAGCATGTATTGCAAATTCAACTTTCACTTGTAACCCACAAACTCAAAACTTCGAAATCTCCTCTAGAGAGCTGATTTTAAATCAGTGATATCTCCCTCATCCGAACTCTGATTCGACCGATTTTTTTTTTTGAATTTGGGTATATTTTCCCAAGGCATCCAGATCATCTATCTGTTTCTGAAAATTTTGCATAGAAATTTTCATATATGCTCTGAAAACTCTCTGCCCAAAAAACAA
Source organism: Pinus tabuliformis (assembly GCA_031772625.1). Lineage (NCBI taxonomy): Eukaryota > Viridiplantae > Streptophyta > Pinopsida > Pinales > Pinaceae > Pinus > Pinus tabuliformis. The sequence goes on from CM062812.1 coordinate 860,437,570, forward strand.
TCTTGCTTTGATACCATGTAGAACATCATGTAGATTCACAAGCTAATGCAATTTGATAAAGCAAGAGACAAGAATCTAATTCCACTCTTTACAGTAGAAGCCCATAAACATCGAGAAAACAATAATAAATAGAGGAAGAGAATCAAAGGCACATAACATAGTAGATAGTCGAGGAAATCCACAACTCAAAACCGTACTATTTGTTTTGTATCAATACGAAAAATCAAGATGAAATTATAATGCTTGTTCTCTCAAGAACAATCCCAACACTCATCAATTTCAATCTCCAACTCATAAGCAAGCTCAAGGCCAAATCTTATCCTCTTCACAATCTCTCCAAGTCTCTATTCTAATGTCTAATTCCTATGGAGGATAACTTGTATTTAAAGGGAAATAAAGCCTCTAAAAACTACGTAATCCCTCAAGGGTCAGTTCCTGAATGCATGCACTGTCAGTGCAACTCAGAAAATTCTAAAAAAAATAGCACACTGTCCCTGCACTCTAGTCTTAACCGGGTCTTTCTCTAATTCAACATGCATGAGTTCCCGATGAGTAAATATTCAGTTAACTAGAGTAGCACTCACAGAGTTCATTAGTGACACCACTGATAGTTAACTCACTAATAGTTCTCTCAATCAGTTTGAGAACTAATTTAACTGAACTGACTCATGAAACTGAGTCTTCTGTTTTACAAATCACAATTAACTCATACTGGACTCCTACAAATTATGGGGAACATACACATGACTTCCAAAAGATTCCAACTCGAAATTCCTAAGTTAAGTAAGTTTAATAAACTTAATTTAACTATTTTAAGTTGCTATGAGAATAGAATTCGAATTTAATTTCCAGTTTAATTCAAGGAAAAATTAAACTAGACTCTCTTATTGCCATTTCTTAACACTTTGCTATTCTTGTATATTCACAAATCATTTTTCATTTGCGGGTATCATAATTTATCTTTGAGCATTATCTAAAGGCATTGGTATTTTATATTCATCTTACTAGATATCTTGTTGATTTCATTGAATCTATATTATTAATATTCACATTCCCATTAACACTCATACTTGCTAATTAATCTTTATATTCAAGTTATATTGAATTGTGATTTCCTTTCCTATTATCTCCTAGGCCTTGTTATCCTTAACAAGTTTTCCGTTAGTATTATTTTTAGGGACCAACCCCCTTGACTTAGCTAGGAGAGAGTCTTAATGGAGAGAGTTAGGAAGAGGTGACAAGCCCTTCTCTGAATGTTGAGCCTTAAAGGCCACACCTTCCGGGAATGGGGACTTTCACACGTTAATCTAGGTGTGCATGTTAGGCGACAACAGGGGGGAGTTGAGCCATATGATTTATGCCACGTGCAAATGATATGTTTGTTTGTGCTAGTTAAACAACACTTTTGACATGTGATAAAGGGCATAGGATTTATAAAACAAATAAAAAATATTGATTTGTGGTGATGAGCCCATAATACATCAAAGTTATGGCTTAAGGCGTAAACAGCTAAAACAATCTACAACCTTAATTCTTTAAGCATGCGCTACTATTTAAGTCACATGGGGTCCACTGAACTAGTCTATGGTCTTGATTAATGGCCCCTAGTACTAACTCTTAATATGAAAAGGTAGCTATGATGTATTTGGTAGTATGTGCCAAATTTGGTGGTTTCCTCCATCTTTGGCAGTCAACTAGAGTTAAAGTTGTAGTTAAAAATTTTGCTAAAAGCCTGCACCTATATAGAAATGTCAAAACCAACAGTTAAACTTAGTTCTTCATACGATAAAAATAGAAAAAATATTGAAGACAAATTGTACACATAAAGATGAGTTTAAAGAAGTGGAAAAATATAATAAAATAAGATCAAACCATTAGTTAAATGAAAATTAGGAGCTGAAGTTAACTAAAGTTCTAATTCTAAAATTATCAACTCATATTCTTTATAAGAATAATTATATCAATAATATTATCAATTGAATTAGAGATAAGATTATGGGTTGTATCTAAAGGGTATGTAAGATTGCAGAGAATGCATTGATGATCATAGGTGTTTATGAAATGATGTAGGTGATTTAGTGAGTTGAATAAAACATTTATCTATGTATAGAAGGTATTGAGTATGAGAAATATGTGTTGATAGAGTGTGTGTATGACAACATGTTAGTTGTAGAAGAGAGAAACAATATTTTTATGAACCAAGAATATATGGTTCTAGTTCAAAAATGTATGTAATAGTGGTTTGTAGGTTCAACAAGTGGGTTCTTGTAAAATCAAGGAGTGGGTGCTTATTGTAAGCTGATTAGATGTATAGCAAAATGGAGTGGGTGCTAGTAAACAAATCTGGTGTAGGTGCTCCTTTTAGTGGGTGCTGATAAATCAGCGGTTTGTGCTCCTTTCAGTTAGTGCTGATAAATCAAGGAGTGTTTGCTTCCTTTCGGATGGTGCCATAAAACATATTGTAATAGAAAGTTGAAGATTTCCTTTACAAAAGGAATTAAGAATAATATTGGTAAAATGTTCAGTGTCTTTATGTGTTTCCTATGTGTATTCTAATATGTGTTTCATATATTGATTGATGATTCTCCTTACATGAATTGTTGCTAAATAGATTGAAAAGTCTAAATTGCAAATAGTTGTACAATTTGGTCACAATATTGATTCACTTTCCCCCTCTCAGTATTGTCATGGTTTCTAATAGGTTCTCCTTAGGTTGCATGGTCAATTCTTGGAAGACTCTAGAGTTGTATGTAGCCAGTACCTTAATTACCCTGGTGCCATACTTTCCATTTCTCACAATCGGTGGTAGTTGACATTTTAACTACCAAATTAGGAAGATAAAGAAAAAATTAAATTCAATAAGGGTAGGAAATTTCCCAACCCCCTCATAGATTTCCATCAATGAATATTCTCTCCTAGGCATCTAGATCTGTATAGGCTATATTCTCCTTAAGTTTCAACATTATATGTATAATTAAAAGAATATTTATGTCATATAAATTTTGATACAACATCCATGCTAGCTATCTATAATTACAATATTAATTACATGTACAAAATTGGGGAATTAAAAAAGGAACTTACACATAAAAAAGGAGAAGGAAAGATCACCATGTGAATTAGAGAGAGGATTCCCAGTAACGCTAACAAGAGTGATGATGGGAGCGAAGGTAACTCCACTCGAAGGTGAGGGAGACAATTAAAGTAAACTTCACACAGTAATCACCCATGGTGAAAGTACCCTCACAAGGATGGGATCCCTCCAATGGAGGTGCAATGGAGATTATGCATCTATCTTAGGTACCCCAAGAACTTTTTGCTTCTATTCATCTAGGTACATTCCCTTAGTAAATAAAACTAAGGATAATGCTTGAAAATTGATAACTAGGGAGAATAAACATCTGACATCAATCAATATTTTTCATATAGGTAGGGAAGGTAGGATTATGTCCTATACTTGAAGCTCTAGAATAATTGCTATCATTCTAAGAAATTTCCACTTCAACCAAAACCCGCTTACACACATTATCCACTAATCCAAGTGTCAGGGGATATTCTAACTAGTTGAACCAACTAGATCTAATGCTTGACACCTATGTTAGAGGTGATTTCTTAGCAAGTAGAATTCGATATTAATGGAATTTTCTCTCTTTAATCAATTCCTATTCATGTTATGCAAACTTGGAGATTTCACTGTCCATTCCTACACCAAGTCTCTAATTGCTATACTATTTTGGTTTCTAGGAAGAAAAAGTCTATAAAATTTTATTATTAATGTTCATTTTATGGGGATTTTGATTACATAAAGAGATGGAGATGCAACTAATAATTTTTATACACACTTAAGAAAACTAGAAACATAACAATATTGAAAAAAATCAATTTACTCTTACTATTCTATGAAACTAGGTATCGATCAAGCATTAAACATGACCAATTATTTAAATAATAAAAAAAATACTATGTAACACATACACTATTTGTACATTTTCCTTTTTTGAAAATACTAAAAATTAAATCCTACCAATCAAACAACTTTAAGGAAAAATATAATAAACTAAAGGGATCCTGAAAATTTAAAAGAAAGAAAAGAGGGAAACAAAAGATGTTTTTTGTTACTTTTGTTTTTACAAATTAACCTTATATGTACTTTATCAAATACAAAACAATGATATACCCTATTTACTATAGATCCTAACCCTTTAGACTAACAAAATCCAATCAATAAAGGAGGAAAAATAGGTAGAAAGTGTGACATTCAATTCTCCAAGAGGTATATGATCCTTCTATGAAGGAAACAAGTGTGTACACACAATTATTATGAAGACAACATGCATTTTTACATTTATTTTGAGAAGGAAAAGTGCGTGTAGGTTTTGATTATAGCAGAAAACTTCACAAAAACTATAAAAAAATCCCTAAAATTGACCCATAGAAATGCAAACAATCTATACAGAACAAAAAATACCAAAGAACCCTTAATGAATCCAACAAACAATGAAGGAAACCATAATGAGCATAACTCAAGGATTTCTCCTTAGTGGTGTTGTCAGTTATACTATGAACAAAAACATACTAATATCTAGGTTTAAACTACCATATAGATGTTTTTAAAGCATGAAATATATTTTTCCAGAGTCGAACTTCAATTACTTGATATAGCTAACTTTCTATTAGAGAAATTGCATGCCTTGTTCTCTTGATATGGCACTCATATATTGATCTTGTTATGTTTGTAACCAACAATTCCAAGCCTTAAAACATGCACACAATGTTAGAAATTGTAGCAATAAAGGCTCAATTTGACTTGTGCCTTAGTTAAATTTAGTAATTCGATTTTCCACATCAACACGATGACCTAGATTGCTGTTAGCTAGAGTGACATGACCTTGTCTACTAGTTAGGTTAGTAAATTTGAATTAGACTTGTGTTTGTAGTGATTGCTAAAAGTTAGCAATATAGTTCAATTATTTTCAGTTGAACTCAGTTAACTGAGCTCAAGTAATTAATTGAGTCAGTTGAAGGTTTGAGTAGTAGAATTGTTGTTAACTCAGTGATCACTCAGTCAAACTAGTCAATCAACTAAAAGTATCCCAAACATGCATGGCATTCGAATTTCCTAACTGGAATGGAGGAAAAGGCACATTGCAATTATCAATTGTATACTAGCTGAGTGTAAAGGCTTGGCTATTAAGAAATTGATCAATTCCTTTGAATTATGCAAGGAAATAGGAAATTCCCCTATTATTTAGGAGCTCATTTTCTCCTGAATTGTGTAAGGAAATAGGAGGGAGTTGAAGGTTTGAATTGGCTAAGTGTTGGCCAGAGAAAGATAGTCAACATGAAAACATGTTTACAATGCAGGGCATGCTTTAGAGTTGAAGCAAGGAATTGCAATAGTTTATCATTCTCATCTGACTAATGAAGAGCAACAGAGGGGTTTTTCCTTGTTGGGTTCCCCTGTAAATCATTGTGTTATTATGGTTTTGATGGTTGCATGTGTTTCTAAATTATGATTTCCATTCTACAAAATTGTAGAGAAAGTTTGTAATCTCTTGTTTTCAGTTTGAATTCATTAGTAGTAGAAAATTTTTGTTAATTTCTACATAGTATCAGAGTTTGAAATCACAATACAAAACTAGTTAATAGATCTTCTCCTTCAAAAATTTTGATTTGTTGATTCAGTGAAACAAGTTTTCTTCCATGTGGGAAAATTTCTTTCAATAAATTGAGTTTGGAGTATGCCCTAGAGGGAACCTCAAATTTCGTAGCTTGGAAGGACATGATTGAATTTGTTCTCTATGGAAATGGAGTGATGGAGTACACCAAAACTAACATTGAAAAACCACCAGTATTAGATGCACAACAATTAGCCAAGTGGAAGAAGGATACCAAAAAATCTAAGAGGATCATCTTGGAGAGTGTGAGGGGCCAGATAGTCTCAAATTTACATGGAAAAGAAACTCCATTTAATATGTGGAATGCCCTCACTAAGATATTTGAAAATAATAGTGATGGTAGGAAATTGGTATGGGGGGGGAGGGAATTAGAAACATCTGATTGCAGAAAAATGATACCATTCCACATTACCTCTCTAGGTTCACTCAGTGTAAAGATGAGCATGGAGGAGTTGGAGAAAATATACCATCCTTGGAGCTAGTGACCCTAACTCTCCTAGGTCTTCCTAAATCCTAGAAAAATTACCAGAAATCTATAAATGGAGGGGACAAATTGATAAATTGGGAGACACTTTGGTCTAATTTGGTGCAAGAAGAAATTTGAAGGAACACTAGAAATGGAGTAATATCCAGAGCTAAGAAGGAAGAAAATTTTTCCTTGGTTGGGAAGGGAAATAAATCTAAGGGAAAGAAGGCCTAAAGAAAGTTAGAGTCTAGCTAGAATAATGGCAAGAATAAGGACCTAAGAAAGGTAAAAAAAATTCATGACCATGAATATGGGCACTATGAAACAAAGTGTCTGCACAAGTATTCGAACAAGAAGCCTTCAAAAGGAGTAGGAGATGAAGCACTTTCCTCAAAAATTTCATTAGACTTCACCCTAATTGCATGCATGGTGATCACTATAATGGGTAGTGTGTGGTACTTAGATTTTGGTGCCTCGTTCCATATGACAGGATGAAAATAATTCTTCAGTAGCCTAGAGGAGGAGGATCATCAAATGCACATAGAACTTGGGGATGATGGGAGGTACAATACCAAAGGAACTGGAACTGTAACCTTTAGAATGGAGTTAGGCTCCCATCTTCATGTGAAAAATGTTATGTATGTACCTGGGTTGAAGAAGAATTTGATCTCTATAGCTGTATTGGAGGATAGAGGTTATGGTGTTGTTTTCAGTAAGGGGAAAACCTTTCTGAGACATGTAGCTATCGAGAAAGTGAAACATATTGGAGTTAGAGTGACAAATCTCTACAAAATTGAGGTGGAAGCTTTCATTGCACTAAGTAGCAAGGAAACAAATGTGCAGAATTGAGATGTTGGAGAACTCTAGCTTTTGCCTAATGGAACTCATGAAGGACTTGGAAACCCTATCGTCACATGCTATAGATACAAGGCTAGGGCCATTGTGAAAGGGGCCGAACCATTTGAAAGTATTTCCTATTTGACTGTCGAGCATAGTCTCAAACTAAGGCATCAGAAAAGGTTAAGAAGGGGGAGAGAGAGAGGAGCTAGAGGGGTAAGGCAAGGCTGATACAACCAATGGTTGTAATCACTCTTTATACATCAATATAGAACTGCAATTGTGTTGTCCACTCCGAGATGTTGGTAGTATAACTTGTTTATATGTTTATGGAACATTGTTAGCTTGAGTGGCTTAGATATATGCAACTAGATATCTTTATATGTTCATGCATTGTTTATCCAGGTTTTATGCTGCGATATTACGCTTGTCTTTCCTATGTGCAGGTTTTGATCTGGATTTGGCTGAGGGTTCTTCCGCCTAGCTACATTGCACTCTCCAACAACACGACACTAAGACTTGAGGTAATAATTCCTTGCTTCGATATTCATTTGTTAAGCATAGATATGCATGCATCTTTGTGATAGTTGCAACTAATCTAACTATCTACCAAGGATCCTGGGAAGATCCTTAAGGGTTTGTACATCACCAAACACCTGTGAGTTAATACCTATAACAATATCCCTCACACAATACTTGGCATGATCGCACTCAAAGAATCTTTCTCTAGGAGGAAGTAAATTGTATCCCATTTTTTAATTTTTAGAGCTACTATGTATTGTCATGTGTCTAAGGATAACATGAAGAAATTGGACCCTACAACTAATATGGGGGTCTTTGTAGGATATAGGGAGCCTCCACATAACTATAGTGTGTGCTTTCCCTCACTCAAGGTGACAATGGTGAGGAGAGATGTCAAATTTGATGAGGAGAGTACTATGAGATTCTCTCTAGAGAGAGCTGCGTATCCCAATGGAGGAGGAGATTCTAATTCCTAAGGAGGAGCCTCATGCAGAGCTTCAGGATGTTATGGATCAACCACAAGTGGAGGAGTAGACAAGAGGACAAGTAGCGGTACCCACTTAACTAGAATCTTCCAAAGAGGAGGGAAGAGAGCCAGAGAAGATGACATATTGGATAAAGATACTAGGGAGAATGTGGGAGATCCTACATCTTTGCGTATGCAGAGGAGGTCACTATATAGATACAAAAGATATATGGTTCTCATGACAGAACTCATTGAGTTTGAGCCTTTGTCATTTAAATAAGAAATTTCTCAACCAGTGTGCGTTGATGCCATGGTGGAAGAGTACGACTTCATTATGCTGAACAATGTATGGTAGGTGGTGCTGAGACTAGAGAAAAAGTCAGTGTTTGGTTCCAAATGGATCTACAAAGTGAATCATGAAGCTGATGGGAGCATAAATAAGTACAAGGAAAAATTTGTGGCAAAAGGTTTCTCATAGGTAGAGGGAGTTTACTGTGAGGAAACGTTTTCCCCTGTGGAATTATATATTCCTTAATCAGAACCATTCTAGCATTAAATTCATAAATGGGGTGGAAGATGCACCAGATGGATGTGAAAACCTCCCTCCTCAATGGTGTTGTTGAGGAATAAATTTACATAGAGTAGCCATAGGGATTTGAGACATATGATAGGGAGACACATGTGTGTGAACTCAACAAAGCCTTGTATGGTCTCAAGAAGGCACCCCAAGGATGGTACACTTGGATTGACACATATCTCAATGGATTGGGCTTCAACAAAAGTGAAGCAGATGCCAATATTTATCACATTATGGTTGATGGTAAGGTTTTTATCTTGGTATTGTATGTTGATGACTTGATACTTATAGGGTATGAGCAGTTGATCCACTCTTGCAAGGAGTACCTTGTAAGAGAATTCGAGATGAAAGACATGGGCTTGATGCATTACTTCCTTGGTCTAGAAGTATGGTAGGGTGATGGTTAGTTGTTTGTGAGTCAAGAGAAGTATTCCTCTAAAATACTTCATAGATTTCACATGGATAATTGTAAGGCTGTGGATACACCTCTATATACAAACTAGAGGAAGGAGCATGGTCCTTCAAGATAGGTAGTAGATGCTACCATCTATAGACAACTTGTGGGATCCTTGATGTATCTGGTGAACACAAGGCCTGGCATATGCTATGTAGTTAATTGGTTGAGTAAATCCATGATGAAGCCTACCAAGCTGTGTTGGAAGGCAACAAAGCATGTGTTAAGATACCTCAAAGGCATAACCAAGTATGGGTTATGGTACAAGAGAACGGAGAGAGTGAAGCTCCAAGGCTTCACTAATGTAGATTGTGAAGGAAGTCCATCATACAGGAAAATTATTGCAGGTGCTATCCTTAGTGTTGGGTCTACAACTATTTCCTAGTATAATAGGAAGCAAAGGTCTATGGCACTTAGCTTATTAGAGGTTGAATACATGGATACAATTCAAGTAACATGTGAGTGCATATGGATGAGGAAAATACATGTGGGTATTTTCAGTTAGGAGATGGATATGATAGTGATTTATTGTGATAATGATAGTTGTATCAAACTTTCTGAGAATCCAGTTTTCATGACAGGTCCAAGCACATTGATATTAGGTACCATCACTTGTGGGATTATGCGAAAAGGAGAATCATGATGCTACAGTACATTCCAATTGAGCATTCAGATGCAGATATCTTGACAAAGTCATTGTCAAGAGGTAAACTCAAATTCCAAAGGTGCAAGATAGGGGTGGTGCAAAATCCCTTTCTTGCTAAGAGGGAGTGTTAAAAATTGTAGCAAGAAAGGCTCAATTTTACTTGTTCCTTAGTGAAATTGAGTAATTAAATTTTCCACATCAGTATGATGACTTAGATTGTAGTTAACTAGAGTGACATGGCCTTGTCTACTAGTTAAGTCAGTAAATTTGACTTATAGGATTGAAGTAGAGTTGTGCATGTAGTGATTGCCAAAAATTAGCAATCTAGTTCAATTATTTTCAGTTGAACTTAGTTAACTGAGCTCAAGTAATTAATTAAGTCAGTTGAAGGTCAGTTGAGTACTAGAATTGTTTTCAACTCAGTGATCTCTTAGATAAACTAGTCAATTAGCTAAAAATAGCTCAGACATGCATGGAATTTGAATTGCCTGGCTAGAGTGGAGGAAAAGGCACATTGTAATCATCAATTGTATACTAGTTGAGTGTATAGGCTTAGCTATTAAGTAAGTGATCAATTTCTTGGGAATTGCATAAGGAAATAGGATCAAGTTGGAGGCTTGAATTGGCTAAGTTTTGGATAGAGAAAGACAATCAGTAGGAGAATAGGTTTAAAGTGAAGGGTGTGCTTTAGAGTTGAAGCAAGATATTGTTATAGTTTTTCATTCTCATCTGATTAATGAAGATCAACGAAAGGGATTTTCCCAGTTTGGTTTCCATGTAAATCATTGTCTTCTTATGGTTTTGATGGTCGCACGTCATTGCATGTGTTTATAAATTTGGATTTCCATTCCCCAGAATTGTAGAGGAAATTTGTAATCTCTTGTTTTCAGTTTGAATTCATTAGTAGTAGCAAATTTCAGTTACTTTCTACATGCAAAGGGACAATAATATTTCTCAATGTGATCGGTTGTAATGAAGAAAATATGAAAGTAACTAACCTTAACTAGCTAATCATGCAATCTAGTTACACATCCACATGCCAACTGTAGTCAACGGTTAAATAAGATAATTGCAAATAAATACGTATGGGGGTGGGGGGAGGGGGGAGGAAGAGAATAGAAATATTCTTTTTATTAATGCTAATTAAAAAATACAAATATGCTTGATATATTTCTATCAACGCCTTTCATAATCGTCACTTGCATTCCTCCTATCTTGGGCCACTTAAGGAAACTTTTGGAATTTGACTATCCTACAACAAAGTGATTGAGTAAAAGAACTAGGGAGTTTTAGGCCTTGAATCCAATGAAAAAAAGATATAACCCATAACAAAAGGGTTTTATAGGGCAAGAAGGTAATAAAAACTCATAATAACAATCACTTATAATTGCTCCAACGTGAAGGTACCAATGTCATAGCTATGCGAGTTATTGCTAGTTAGCCTCTCCTCGAACATTAAACATATATAGTCTTATGAGTTGGTTGAGGTAGTTGTCATGAGTTTTAGGTAGTTACAAGTGTACAAATACTGAAACCAACACCTCCTATGCACATTGAACTAGTAACGCACATAGGATCACCACCTCATTCTAGGGCATGTGGTATTACCAATTGGTGGGGACAGAAACCCTTAGGGCATGCTTCAAGAATGCATTATTTTCAACCATTTTTCCCCCTTTTCAAGCTATGCGCAGCTTTTATGACGGGGAAGGGCATGTACATACTTCTTCTATGAAGGAAAAGAGCATGGGAATGTCAAAAAGCGCAAAAAATGACTTTTAAACATTCTCTAAAATGGTCATTTGACTATTCTAGACATGATTGTGTCAAATGATGCCATAACACACATGACATTCCTCGAATCGTGCATCTAGTTCACCAAAAATTCATGCTTCTTCAATGTATGAATCAACTTAATTGACTTGTTATGGCTAACATATATAATCAATCACATTAGAAATTCGAGTCATCTTCCGTCAACGATTTCCAAGTAGTGCCCCATCAGATGTCCACTCTTACTAAACAAGCATCCTTAGTCCTCCTAACCTATGATTTAGTACACTATCCTAACCATCTCACAAATCACAATGAGTCAGTCACCCAAACTACCAAATTGTATGAACTCATCATACATCCTTAGCCATATTTACTTGACATACCTATCATTCCATTACCAATTGCAACTCAAATTAAACACTTACAATGTCCCTTCTGCACTATTTCTCTTTGATAAGTCAAAACAAAACAACGAGTCACATATTCTTTATCTATTTATATATAAATGCTTACATCTATTAAGAAAAATAAATATTAAAATATTTTAAACCAACATAAGCCGATGGAGAGGAGTTTGAGCAAAAAGGAGACTTACGAACATATTTTAAATAGTTGAAGTGGGCAAGGTCTTGAATTATATCTATATGTTCTACCATATCATGTTGTGAATTATTGTATAGAATTTAATGAAAAAATGTAATAAATGTAATAATATCTGCTTAATGTGCCTATGAAGATGAAGTGTTATCTAGTGTATTATTATATAGTGTAACCATATTTATGTTCACAAATACGGTGGTTATATTCAACCTAATTGTGCATTATGTAAAGTATTGACGTGTATGAAAGTGAAATCTCAACTTAATTATAAATCCAAGAGAAATCTCAGCTTAATTATAAATTATGTAAAGTATTGATGATGTGAAAATGAAAGCTCACAATTTAGAGGGCTTTAAAAGGGAAGCTCTCTTCGATCAGTGATAGCCCCGAACTATAATAGTGATGGGCCTTTTATCTTAATAGTTGGAATGGGACGAGATATGATTTATTTATTTATTATTTATTAAAATAACTTTTTGTTAATCTCTATCAAATTTAAAATAGATAATAGATAAGATAGAGATTTGAAAATGACTACACAAATACCTATTGCTTATCTCATTGTCTTGTCTTTACTATTTATATAAAATATGGTTCTAAATTCTTGTCCATGCATACTGCTTAAATCAAAGCATTGGTTTACACATGGATTCCAAGGAATAGGCATATCTCCAAACACCAAAGTCAAATCAATCGTATTTATATAATTTGTTTTTTCCTCAATATTGTCTTATTTTTCTCATCATACTACATGTCTTTATAACATGTCTATCATTTGTATATTCATTTTTGAGAAATTGTATGGTGACATATTTTTTCCCAAACAAAGAAAAAGGAAATTCAACAAATGTATTGGTATCTTTGCACTTTTTATAATGGAAACTAGTTTATGCAAATCATTGGACGTTGTAAAAAATCTTCATCTTATTCTCACATGAATCTTATGACTTTAAAATAATATGAAAGAAGGTACGAATTTGGAATAACAATATTGCTTTCTATCATCTCATTCTCTTTGTTGTACAATATATATTGTGCATTTATCATTCTCTTGGCAGTACAAAATATATTTTGAATTAAAAAAAAAAAACAAAATTTAGTATATGATATCATGACAATATCATAAATATTCAATTTAAAATTCAAAGTTATTAGAATAGGGAAATGAAAGATTTACAAAAATATTAGAAAATTTAATGATACATTCATATTTTTGTAATATACTTATTTCACTCCATCAACATTCAAGGAGAATGTATATCCATTTTTTCTTTCCTATCTTATAGGATTAACTCCTTTTGGGGTTCATTATCCTATTTCACCCTTCAAGTGACCTTACTTTACTACATTTCAATACAAGTGGACAAACCTTCATCCCTCTCATTTAAACATAATTCCTAGAACATAATTTAAGAATACAACCATTTAAATGCCCAAACATTCATGTCATCAAGCACATTTAAATATTATGTTTTATAGGCCATCTAATCAAATTTAAACACTAATTTTTGAATTTCCCCAATATGCCATCAAGTGATTATGAAAAGACAAGTTTCAAAATGCCCCAATAGACCATTGTGAAAATTTGAAAATACTATTTCTAAAATGCCTCAATAAGCCATTAAGGTGTTTCAAAAGGACAACTTCCAAAATGTCTCAATATGAAATTTAGAAAATTTAAGCTTCTCTAATAGGTCATATACTAATTTCAAAAAACAAGTTTTGGAATGCCTCAATAGGCCATTAGGTGATTCAAAAAGACTACTTTCAAAATTATTTGATACACAACTTGGATATTTGAAAAAGACGGATTTCAAAGGCTCTAATAGGCCATCAAGTGCATTCCAAAAGACAATATTTGGAAATGCCTTAACAGGCCATCTAGCCTCATTGAGAGATACCATGATACTTTGGAATGATGAGGAAAAGGCCATTGGCCTTATTCGAAGTTAGTACTTCAAATTTACATTGAAAAGGTATTTCCATCCCAATTGAAGAAATACTTTGAACAATTTCAAAGGCCCTATACTCAAACAAAAATGTTATAAGCTCGGAATGGCATTCAAACTCATAAGGTTTTGAAGCCTAAGGCTCTAATTCATACTCGTGTCTGGATTACCATCATGGCAATATGCAGAAATAGTTAAATGAGTGGATATAATGCACACCATCTAGCTTCCAATACATCACATAGTGCTAAAGGGAATAACATAAATTTACTAAAGCAATTCGAGGTGCATAGGTATATAACCTACAAATGTTGAGAACATTCATACATTAAATTACAATGCAGCCCACCGTTTCAAATGCATAACATGAATTAAGCCAATAAACTTTAAGGAAAATCAATTCCTATAAAGGCATGGATGTAAATATTGAAATTTACATAAACATGCAACACATCAAACATCCTTAAATTCCATACCAATTTCTTCATAATCAAATCATAGCTTAGCAATATAATTATAAACAAGAATTAAAAACAGAAAGGGAAAACTTATATTTCGAGTAACTTGGTTCAAGGAAATTATTGGTAAGAAATTTTCCATCCAACTATAGCAATCCTCTATTGATGACACATCCAAACTAGAATGTGAGAACACTACGGCAAAGATAATTGGTCCAACACAATCACGTCACCCACCCAACTCAATTTTTGTCAAGATCAGCCAAACTATTTTCCTTAGAACTCTCTAGGAAGCACTGCAACCAACCTAAACATGGTACCCCCTCCATTACCTAGAAAACAACAAAAAAAATATTTTCCTTCTCTACTTAGCAGTTCCTCTAGAATATTCTTCTGACTAGTGCTCTCTCAAGTGTGTAGGAGGAGTCCAACCAACTATCTACCTTTAATATCAACTTAGTAGAGTCACATCTTGTCCCTTGAGCACAAAATGTGTAGAAAAATATATGGATAATGGGTATGGGTCCATATTAAGCCATCCTATATGATCCTCTTCAACCTTCCATCTCTCTTCTTATGCTTACAACCTTGCCTTCCTTAGCTCACACTTTTTAGGCTCACATACTTCTCTCCCTTAGCCTACTCTTGGTAAGTTACAAGTTGTAATTCCATCTACAACTGATATATATTGGATCATCATACAATTTTTAATATATGTTTGTTACTTTCTAGGTAGAAAAATTGGAAGAATTGGAAGAATTGGCGTGTAATGCCAATTTTAGTACTAGGTACTAATTGGAAAATTGGGGTTCAAAACCATCAAAATCCATTTTGAGGCATAAAATGGTAATTTTTTGGATAAAAATTTGTTATTTCGGCTGCACCCATGGAAGTTGTTTTATAATCCAGGACCTTTCTAATGGTACAAAAATCACCTCAGTTAAATCTCTTATATAAGTTACACCTCCCACAATTTGACTTACTTTGTTTACCACTAGGGTATGGGTGGATGTCATGTTAGCCTATATTACTCACATATGTGAGGCTAACCATGTGTAGACTTTCAAGAAGATGCTAAAAGGTCCAAAACCTTAGCACTAATTGAGGGTTGATGAAGTCAAAACCCTTACTCTAAATTCTTATTGGGTTGTGTTGGTGTAAAATTTAAATTTCAAAGTCCTAGGGTTCAACCTTAGGTTGCTAGCAAAGAGACCACCATAGTCGAGCATAACGCTAACATTTTCACTCCCTTGAGGAAAGGAGCATCTCACCCGAGGCATACCAAGACAGAAAGAGATATAAGGGATCTAGCATAATGGTGAATAAATATTAATCATTATGCAATACATTCACTTCGAAATTATTAATCAGTGCAACAAAACCAACATGCAAATCAAATATTCATAATTGAAAAAGTAAAAGAGCTATGCAATGAAAATTAAAATTTAGAGGGGACACACTTAACCATTATTTAACCATCACAATACAAAATATTCCCTACAACAGATTCTTCTTATATTAACCAGAAACATTACATCAGAAGCACATTCATGCTTGCAAGATCTCTTCAACTTTGGACCACATTACAACACATAAGCATAACAAGATTCAGAAAGGAAACTCAACACTAAACCACCAAGACTCTCTATCCTAAAACCATCAACTTTCTAACCTCTGCACCTTCAGTTCTTCAACCTTTCAGCCTTCAACAACTCATAATTCATTCTTCTTTTTCCCTTTTATAGATCGCTCTCACTTGATCTGGTCCAATCTAATAAACTTGTATATTCCTTGATCCCTATCTTGATCAGGTCCACTTTGACAAGTTCTAGTGATTTTATCCTTATCATCTTTGATTCTTTCAAAATATGCCATGCGCTTCCTTCTTTCACATCTTCTACAAGTCCCAATATAACTTAATTTTTGTTTTCTATTGCTTCCTAGTTTCGGTGGTTTCTTCCGACAAGTTTAGCCATTCCTTCTCTACAACTATTTTCCAGCCATATTTTCTAAAATTTCCTTCAAAACCTGAAGGACCCAATAGGCCCCAACCATAATCTATTGAATCACCCTCGAGTCAATTTTTTGTTGATTCATCTGGTTCTATCTGTGGTTTTATATATTCACCATTTGCTTCATCTCTATGTATTTTGTTTTCCTACAAATGAAGGACCCAACTCTGGTACATCGTACAACATAACATCTCTGGAAGTAGTATAATTATTGACAACTACTTTCCAAGTACTTAAAACAACAATGACCTTACCAAAAAATTGTTCAATACTCTCAATAGGTTGAGACTGAAGAACTTCTTGTAACCATACATCATCCATATAATGCAAAGTATGTAGTGTGACAAAATGGTTCTGTGCAATAGGTTGAATGTCCCATAAGACTCTCTTTATAGCATGAGATGCTTCTTCTGGCTAGTAGATTTGTGCATTTAAGGAATCTGATTGTTTGTGGATATTTTTCTACTAATCCAAATCAAGAGCCTTCATATATTTATCAAAGAGCTTCTTCATAGAGTCTCGAAGTTGGTACAACATCTAATTCTTCTTTACGAGCACTCCACTCTAATATGAAACTCGACAAAAAAATTCTTGGGAATCGTCCACGAACTACTTGAGAGATTCTCATACTTATGAAGCCTAAGCAATTTCATTGCTAATCTAAGCCTGATATTTAGTATAAGGATGTAGTAATGCTTAGCGAAGTTGGGTGACAAGTCTTCATAACTTTTGGTTCACTGCAATGAGGTTCATACAAACAGTCTCAACATAGTTGCCACATTCAATAAGGGAACACACAGAAAAATAATCTGGAGGTGCCGGAAAAAATTCAACAATTGTGGGCCACATTTTTTGAATTCAATCTCCTAAATCTATACCCTACTTCTCCAACTACTCCTTTTCATCCCACAACTTATTTGTCTTAGTCATGACAAAAGGGAGTTATGTTGGGTTGTGTTATATTCTTTCCATGACTAGCCCATGTAGTTAACTGGGGGGTTAGAAGGGGGGCTGAGCCCCCCCTTCGTTGCGCTGATTGCATAGCGGGGGGAGTCATAGGGGTTTGAGGGGTGCAGGTAACCCCACTCTATGGGGTCTGGGGTGGCACCCTGGAAATTTTTTTGTTTGGACCCTATATTAGGTTGGGTGGACCTACCTATGGTTTTGTGCATGATTTTTTGCACATAGTTTTGGACACAATGGTTTTCTGTCCATGGTATTGGACATGATGGTTTTCGGTCCATGGTATTGGATGCTTCGTCGTGTATAGATATGTATTGTAACATTGAAAGGAGCATAATGAAAACTCAAGTCAGTAGTCCCTGTTTTTGAATCCACGGGAAAATCTCTGTGTATATGTGTTTTATGTGTTATGCTCTCGCATTGTTTCTTTTCTGTGTTTTAGAATTCGTATGTAGGTGATTTTTGTATGAGGTTAAAACCTACATTTGGTATCAAAAAGGTTTTGGCTTCAAGGGGATGCCTTTGTTGCTGAGGGGTTTTCCTCAGGCCTGTGGTAGACCCTGTTCAGTGGGAGATCTGTGGGATTGATTCTGGTGGTGAAAAAAGATGGTGAGCAGTGGAAAGATAGAGATCGAGAAATTTAATGGTAAAAGTTTTGAATTATGGAAACTTAGGATGGAGTATTGTTGGTGGATAAAGATCAGTGGGTCGTGGTAGATCCAAGTACTAAACCAACAGGAGTGTCCAATGAAGAATGGAAGAAGTTGCATCGAAAGACTAAGAGCATAATACAATTGTGTGTCTCAGATTCAGTATTGCTGAATGTATCAGGGGAAGCTATGGCGAAGGCTTTGTGGGACAAGTTAGGTACTTTGTACCAATCTAAGTCTCTGGTGAATAAACTGTTCCTACAGAAAAAGTTGTATAACCTGAGGATGAAAGATGGAGACTGCAGAACATCTGAACTCATTTAATACTGTGGTAAGTTAGTTATTATCTGTTGATATTAAAATTTTAGATGAAGATAAGTGCATCAGTTTGTTGTGTTCTCTACCAGATTCATGGGATAGTCTGGTTATTGCAATAGGTAGCAATGCAATTGCTTTGTAGTTTGATGAAATAGTCTCATCTTTACTCACGGAGGAGATGAGATGGAAAAATATGGAGAGCTAGAATGGTGATGCCTTGTCTGTACGAGGATGGTCCCATAACAGAAATAAAAATAATTCATTGAGTGGGAGATCTAAATCTAGAGGGAGAACTAAATCTCCAGGAAAACATGTAAAGGTGGTTTGTTGGAAATGCGGAAAGGAAGGGTACTACAAAAGGAACTGTAAATCTAAAGCTCTTGACAAAGGAAAGGGATCCGATGATGCTCCTTCTGTAGAGGCGAAAACCACCTTAGATGAAGGTGGAGATGTGTACTTGGCTTCTTCAAGTACACATGTAGATCATGAGGCATGGTTGATTGACGCAGGTGCATCCTTTCACTTCACTCCCCATAGAGAGTGGTTCTTCAAGTATGAGAAATATGATGGTGGTGATGTCTTCTTGGGGAATGACAAGAAGGTTGGAATCATTGGTCGCAGAAAAGTAAAGTTGAATTTGCAAGGTGGAAGGGTTAGAACACTTCCGAGTGTTCTGCATATTCCTGCATTGGCCAGAAATCTGATTTATGTAAGCAAGATGGATGATGTAGGTGTAAAAATAGTGTTCGAGAAGCATAGCTACAATATGGTTTGGGGAGCATTGGTATTGATGCAGGGAGTTGGGATTGGAACTCTGTACAAGTTGCAAGGTAGAACTGTTATTGATGGGTGCAATAGTTAGATGGTTCCTGAAAATGGAGAAAAAAATATAGTGGTCTCTAGAGAAATGACCATGCAGTGGCATCAAAGGCTTGGACATAATGGAGAGAAGGGCCTTCGTATACTTCATGGTAAAGGTATGGTAGAAGGTATGAGTAATAGCTCTCTGGATTTTGATTTTTGTGAAAATTGTGTATATGGGAAGTAGAATCAGGTGAGCTTCCCCTCTGGTGGTAAGAGGGCAAAATAGATATTAGAGCTTGTGCATAATGATGTGTTTGGACCTGTGAAGGTTCCATCACTGGGTAAGTCTATGTACTATGTATCATTTGTTAGGTTCCTATACAAATAGGAGTCATAATTTTTGAATGGCTGAGATTAAACCTGTAATATGTACATACCTTTTCTTTTCGAAAATGTTTTCCATATTCAAAAAATTAAAAAATGTAAAGAGGGTATGCCATAAAAGAATAATCAAAGGACAAAAATGAAAAAAAGGTAAAAAAAGATGAAAAATATGAACCCCAAGAAAAGGAAAAGACCATGAAAGTGAGCAAGTCAAAATGCCACTACTATTTACTTTGATGCAAAATAAATGATTGTGTGCAGCTTGTAATCTTTGCCACAATACATGATAGTCAAAATGTTTAAACTTGGCTATTTCATGTTTCAATTTCAAGTCTATAGATAGAGAATAAAATCTAGCCAAACTGTTTAATCTTGGTAGATAATTAGATAGGTAGAGTAAATAAAAGGAGCTCAATTGTTTAATCTGAGCCCTTGGATGTAATGAGGTTAGATTTAGTTGTTTACTATTTTAAAGAAAAAGAAAAATGTTTGATAAGGGTTTGCTAGATCAAATGCACCCTAATAATGAGAAGTAAAAATGGTAGAATGAGTAGATGGGTAAGTAGTAGAAAGGTTGCAGAATTTCGATGATTGATTAGACAAAAGCAAATGCATCATTTGTTTAATCATAAAAGTTCCAAATGTGAATGGGCACTCAAGCATGCAGATGGATATCAAAGTCAATTAATTGATTTCCCTCATTCATTTCACCTTTTACTTAACTAATTCCCCACAATAAAGATCAAAGTACTTAAAAACCCTAAGTCAAAGAGGCTCAGAGCATTTCTCTAACTTTTGGAGGGACCAGACCCTTGGCTCAATGACTTATAGGAAATAAGTACCGAATCCCCTCATAAGCATTTATTCCCCCCGTTCAAATCATTCATTTTCCCTAAAAATACTCTTTTCCTAAGGTTAAATCACTTTTACATAGGAAAAGTATTTGTTCCCCCACATAACTCATTTTCATGTCAAAAACCCACAAAAAACATTATATCCTACGTTTTATGGAAAAGTGTTAAAAACATGAAAATCATATGCTTAGGGTATGGTGTCCCTTCTGCTCATTTGACTAAGTTACTAATTTATTTATTAAATCCCAAATAAAACACGTTTCCCATATATATATTAACTCCCGCAATACTAATTAATCCCACCCTATTTTAATTATATAAACAAAGGTTTTCTACCCCAGGCCCACTAACTAATCGACCCTCGATTAAGTTAGTTAAAAACCCAATTAAATCCTGCCCAATACCTTAACCCGTGCCTTAATCTCACATTAAACCAAAACTGCCATGCTTAAACACCTATCAAGCCCCCCCATTACCTTCCATACAACTCCATCGCCAACCACCACATGATCTCTCCCTTCCCCATCTGATGGCCTATGTTGATTTTGGAAGGGCCCGAAATCTGAATGTCACCTGCCTGAAAAAGGTTGTTTTCTACTGGGTCCCCGAGGTGACGTGGCACTCAATGAATAGAATCAGGCGGCCTCCCCCAATACCGCCAAGCGCCCAAAAACTGTGCGAAGAAAACCACTTACTGCCAGCCTGCTACATGCCAAAACAACCACTATTCACCCCGCTATGTGACAAACGACCATTTTTCACCCATACTCGCCAAATTTACATTTGCGCATAAAGCCAAAAAAGCCCCAAATTATTGTTTTTCTCATTTTTTAACTGAAAACTTCCATTCACGCACCTATGAATGTTGAAAGCTGTTGACCCAAGTACAATTGCACCTTGAAGATGCCATAAAGCTCCCAGATTTCCTTCCAACTTGCTTGAAGCTTTTTCGACCGCTAGCAATTTCTAGTCACCCGGTTCAGACCCAATTTTCCTCAATTCCAGGTATTTAAGCTAGAATCCATTGAAAACCTTGTCAGTTTCCTGAAACAGTCACTAAGTTTTCTTAATTGAAATTAAAGAGAAACTCTAGTAACTTAAACCTACCTGGAATTGAATCACCTTTGCCCTTAAAGACTGACAATTTACCTCCCCCATTCTCAAATCCACAAGAACTGAGAATGACATCCCCAATTACCATGGATGTCAAACCCATTTCCACTCCTCACCAGGAACTAGACTATCTTCCCCTGACTGATAAATATTTCCAAATCAAGGACACCTTTGTCTATGAATCCCCTCTCAAATTATATTGTTGATACATAGATCAATACCTAAACCATGCTGATAAAATAGGTCTTTGGGTGACTAATTTGCCCAAGTATCAATTTTCTGAGGTGCACATCTTTCCATAAATTGTCCATTATTTCCATGAAAACTACATTCCCAATCAAAGAGTAGTGATGTCCACTGACCAAACCATACTTTTCACCATCATTGTTGAGTCAATCAATGAAATGCTGCAACTACAACTAGGGCAAAACTTAACCCCAATTTCTATTGGAGACCTATTAGACCGATTCTCCAAGCTAACCACTGCAAAGCTTGCTGAGATGTTCCAAACCTTCATTAGGGAGGAAAATCATATCCCAAAATATCCTCCTCCATATGTGGCTACCATATTTTCCCCATTTGGTTAGGACATTGTAGCAATGATTTCTGGTGTCTTAGGTTACACCACTAGTGAGTATATAGATGAAATCATCTTGACCTTCAAGTCCATTTTCAATCCAGGACAACCTCCTGCTGTCACTTATGATTATGAAAAATTCATAGCTGATATGATGCATGACCAATTTCTTAGGATGAGTAATGAGGGAGTATTCAAGTATTCCTCAGTTTTGTACCACCGTTTCCTATATTACCAAGCTGACAAGTTCCCCTTTACTCTCCAAAAGCTTGATACTAAAGGTCACCCTAGTTCAGTGATTTTCTGGACTCCTTTGATCCATAAGTATGATTCACCATATCCATACATAGACTTCATAGATCTTTTGTACCTCCTACAGTAACAATGCTGATAGGCAGCCCTCCTCCAAGAATCATTTCAGATATAATGAGGATCCTGCAGCTTTCAAAACAACACAAAGTGGGAGATTGGTACTTGTACCAAAATCACACTAAAATTAGGATTTATGGCTGTGAGTTGGCCCCATATAAACTGCCCCGATACCTCCCAATAAGGTTATTTTATCTAGAGTACTACAGGCAGATAATCAATTCAGATGAGGTACATTTTGTCAAAGCCAAAAAGAAGGCCCAACTCATAATCAAAGATCAACTAGGCACCTTTGTGTGTAATAGCCAAGAAGTTGGAAAGGAAGCAGATCAAATCCTTCAGAGACTTAATCTAAAACAGAGATTCATGTGGAGATATGATCCCTTGGACTTCATCTACAACAGAAGACATAAAAACAAGATGGCTCCCTACATTCACCACCAAATCCCTGAAATAGAAAAATAAGCAAATCAATTGGAATGGATGGAGAATACTTTAGTGGACAGGGATAGTACTGAAGTTGCTATTGAAAATACTTTAATTGATCTAGAGAAATAGCTTAATGAAGGTTCTTTCTTGCAGGTTCCAGGAGAATCTCAAGCGAGGAGAATCTCAAGCCCAAGAAGAATCATAGGCACAAAGTGAATCACAGTAGAAGAAGAGTCAGAACAACCAGACATATCAGAGGAGCTAACTCAAACAGGTATACCAAGGCCCATCATGAGTACAACCCCAGTCTTGCAAACTCCTCTAAATGAGGAGAAAAAACTCAAAAGAAATAGGGAAGAGGCCACTACTTTAGGAAAAGCAACATCACAAGCCTATGCAGAGATTAGCCTGGTCAAGGGGCAAATGATAAATCTTGTCTTTAAACAGGAATTCACAAAAGAAATAGTTGGGGCCACCAGCATAGAAAGAGAAGCAAGTAGGTATGCCACTCCCTCTGGGGGCACACCATAACCTTCCACGTCACACACTTAGATGTTGGAAAGGTAGCAGAGTGTTGAAGTGTCCTCATTCAGGATGCCAGCTGACAAAGACCAAGACATTAGAGAAAGATACAAGGACATAAAAGCCAGAAATGAGAGGCTAAAATCTCAAACTTATGCACAGTACTTAAAGATGGCCCCTACCAATCAGACAAGGCTTATGTCAGCCTATGATGTGAAAGAAGGTAAAATGCAGATGACATTTATAAAGCCCACTACTCAGCAACCAAAAACAGCAGCAGACTTCAAAAAGATAGACTTTGAAGTGCTGGCAAAGGACATACATCCTATTGACCAGATTGAGCTGCACAAGCATAAAGGGGAGATGATTTACTCCACCTTGACAGGGAAAGCCATCTTTGCCCACCAATTGCAAAACTCCCTGAATAACATGTCAGCATAGTTCCAATTGGAGAAGGCCTCTTCACAGGCCAAAGACACCAGAATCAAGTCCTTAGAGGACTTAATCATTGAGTTGGGACATGATCCCAAAGATGTAAAGGCCACTGGGAAATTAATAGAGAAGAAGAATGATGACATAACTACTTTGAAGAAGAAGCTCAAGATTCCACAGTTGCATCATCCACAAACAGCAGAAGTCGAAGAGACACAAAAGGGACAAGAAGAGCTCATGGACTTGGTCCTAAAGTTAAATGACCAACTGAAAGAAACAGAGAAGGAGTTAGACACATTGATTCAGTCCAATCAAAGTGACTTGGCCACCACTTCTAGGATTGCCATTCCCACTATTTCTACTGTAGTTCCTTCAACATTGGTAGCATCATTGGCACCTACAGCTCCACCTGCCACAGCACTACCAATCACCACTGAATCTATAGCAGCAGGTACTTCAATAGAGAATACAACAAAGGTAGTGAAAGCCATGGAGGATATTTCAATCCAGGCAATAGAGCTCAAAAGGCTAAAGGAGAAAGTGGCAATCTTAGAAACTAACTGTAAACTTGCCCAAATTCAGCAAAGAGAAGAAACACAAAAAGCCCTAAGGATGGGTGAGAAGATCAAGGTCCTAGAAAAAGATTTAACACTGCAGAAGCCACTAGGGTAGACCAAAGAGATGTTATGGGCCAATATCATTGACTCTGTCAATGATATTTGGCCATCAATTCAAGTTATATTTGAGAAAACAAACCTAGTCAAGGTAGCTACTGGAGCTATCTAGAAAGTAAAGGGAGAGTTGGGTGATATGCCTGAGGATGCCAATCGACTCATCCACTTCCTGAACAACAAGAACAGACATGAGCTAAATGATTTCGGTATAGAGGATAGGACTGAAGCCATCTTGGAAGTCAAAAAGGTTCTTTCCAAAAGAAACCTCGCAGTCAACTTAGAAGAAAAATGCCACAACATGCAGGTGGCCATTGACATGTTCATGGCCAAATTTCAAATTTTGACAGACAAAGGCCTTCCCAGTCCTATGGTCATCCATGATAAACTCATGACCCAATTGGAATACACCGATTGACTAAGGAAGTTCGCCAAGGAACAAGAAAGCACTTTAGGTATCAAAGCCCTACCAATTGGAAAAGTATTGTTTGATACTTTTGAAAATCTATTTTTCCTAGAACATGAGGTGAAACATCCGTTTGTCACCAAACCCAATTTTGATAAATACACAGAGGAAAATGAAATTTACAGAAGAATGCTAAAAGTAAATTTACCTAAGGATGAATGGTGGGAAAAGATGACAGATTTACTATAAGTTACCATAGTAAATCTGAAGGTAGCCATATGAAACAGGTAAAGACAAATCAACAGGATCAAAGAGTAGCAGGTCAAAAGTATCAGTGAAAGTTTAAAAATAAATATGATTCAAACGTACTAATATCATCTAGCTTAAAGGGCTCAAAATCAACTGCAACATCCAGCACTACCACAATAAAAGGGATAATATGATGTAGTTTTCCATCTGTCCCTACCTTCATGCTTGAAGATATTTCGATTCCCTAGATTAAATCTCATATTGTTATGAGATATTTTGTAAATATTTTTTGTATAAATACTTCATATTTTAAAGTATTTAGGGTGGATTCAAAGACATTTCTATAGACTTTTCTCTAAAATCAAAGTCCTATTGTATCAAAAAATTGGATTGGCTTGCCGGATCATGGAATAAAGCTCATATAATTTTCAGGATTCTTGTGTAAAGCGAAAATCAAATAAGTATTCTCTCATGTGTATTATTGTTTTTCCTTATGTTTCTTAATAATCATGTGTTTCTATGAAATCTGAATGTTAAACTAGGAATGATATTTCAGAACTTGCTTAAATGCATTCTGTCTTGATTGTTTAAATTCTTAATGTTTTTTGCTAAACTATCGTAGCTAAGGAATTCTTAGCTGCTTCTTAGCTTTTGTAGTTTCCCTTTTGTTCTTTGTAGCAAAGGATTCTTGATTGCCCTTTGTTGATGATCACCCTCTGTTCCTCGTTCTGATCCTTGTCTAAGGATTCTTAAGTGCCCTTCACCCTCATTAGAATCATTCCATCCATCAGCCCTTGAAGATTTACCTTTTTCTTTGCTATCCTGCCCTATGAACATTCCCTTTAATGATATGATCCAGTTATGCTATCCTTCTGTTGACTCCATAGCCCAATAGCTTCAAGAAATTAGCTCTATCCATCTATTCCTAGAATTCCACCACCCAACCAAAATCAAAACCTTATAAACACTAATAACTAGCCTAAAATCCCATGCAAACAAAGTTAAGTTATAAAGAGAGAGCCGTCTCTGGACAAGGTTGGCTAGAACCTAAGTTTGAAGATTGGTTTTTGGTTACCTTGGATTATTCCTTCTTTTGATAACTTCTACAGAAAACTTCTAAGTGATAACATAGTGGCGACCATACTGGGGACTCAAATCCTTAGTGTTAATAAAGCTTTGAGAAAATTTAAAATCTTTATTTTAAGCCTCTTGAAGGGGTTATTAGAAGTTATTTACAAAATTTTACAAAAAGAAAGTAATTAGAAAATTTCGAAACTCTGGATTCAAGGAGAACTCACTATACTAGGGCCAATCCTGATCCAAACCCTGCCCTAGTATTTGATAATCCCAACCTGATTTCAAGAAGATCCAGAAGACATGAAAGTTCAGTCATTCCAACACCTTCAATCAAAGCAGATTCATTCCTTGATGACTGGTTGTTTTTAGAAGACCTCCCCTTTGATGAGTCATTTGACCTTTCCCTATTTAGAACTAGGTCTGAAAGTACACTGGATGACATGTTCTAGATCCAGAGTTTATTTCAGATCTTGAAGTCCAAAAGGCAAACCTATCAATTGATCAATATATTCTAAATTCCCCTCAGTCATCCCTTACTATTGCTAAGATCATTGAGCTTTTTGAACCAATGTCAATTACCCTCAGTTCACCATTATTCCCCTCCACCTCCGAATTTCATTCCTCACCCCCATTTATACCTTCACTTCCCTACCAACCTATCATTACACAATCACCTATTCCTCCTAGTTCTCCATCAACTACTGTATCATCTCTTGGTACCCCAACCCCACTTCTTAGTCCTATCCAACTTAGAGCCATGGCAAATAGATATGCTCCTCTTATGTTACCTGCTCCACGTGGTGCCATGCCACAAGATTACCAGAACAAAATTGTCCAATTCGATGGCATGGGAACTTATACAACACAACATACAAACAAAATGATAGATTTCTTTGAATTACATGAAATTGATATTGGAGATGTTCAAATGAGGCTTTTTGCTCAGACTCTAGCTGGTGATGTGAGAAAATGGTTTAGAGCTTTACCTGCTAATAGTATAGATAGTTTAGAAGTATTTTATCAACAATTTCTAAATAGATGGGAAAAGAAAAAGAACCCTCTACAGTTTCTTTCAGAGTATGAGAGCATCAGAAGAGGACCAAATGAAATAGTATGGATTACTGTACCAGATTTAACAAATATATACAATGCAATACCAGTCAATCTTAGACCCCCACCTCACTTAGCTCTGATAAAGTTTCTTGATGGGTTTGATACTGATATGGCATTCCAATTTAGAGAGAGAAATCCTCCAACTTTAGAAGACATGCAGAGTGTAGTAGTTAGTGTAGAAGCTAACTTGCTAGCAAAGAGAGCCAGGGTTAGGAATGAAAGGAGAGGACTTGTGAAAGATGAAGTCTCACCCTCTGACCTTAAAATAGATGTCCTAACCAAAGGAATGGAAAAATTGATGGATAGGATAGATAACATTGAAAGGAAGCCTCAATGGGATAATCAACAAGCACCTCTAGTGAGAAATCCAAACTTGAGAAAGAATCAAAATCAAAATATTGGAAAAAATGGACCTGATCAGAATATTAGGCCTCCTTTTCAAGAAAACTATGTTGAAACATCCCATTCAGAAGACCTCGAACAAGACACACAAATTAACTTAATGGGATTAGATGAAGAGGAAACTGTCTTCTTGACTCAAGATGATCATGAATTACATATGCTTCAGCAATTGCAGTCCCAATCTGGAGAATCATTCAATTATAAGCAAGGGTATGATTCTTCTATCTTCGAAGTGCATAAATAGTATAACTTGAAGAGTAAAAAGAAAATTGATACCCCTGACCAAAACAAGAAAGCAGTACCAAATCAACCTAAGAAAATCAAAACAGCTCGAGTTACTAAAACTCTCCAAACCCTCCCTAGACCAAATCAGAACCCTTTTGGTCCAACCATTGTAGATATAACCCATGACTAACCCCCTAATGATCAACCCTCCACTTCAAACCCAGGAGATAGTGGAGAAATCTCCAAACACCATATTAGAAAATCCACAGAAAGATACTTCAAGTGCAGAAAAAGAAGATCAATCTACTCAAACTCCTACCATGAAAATTCTAAGCCCTCAAACAGAGAAAGTCCCTTTGCCTTTCAATTTAGGAGCAAAGGTGGCTAAACTGAAAATCTCAGTTCCCTTAATAGAGCTGATTAAAAATGAAACCTATAAATCTCAAATAAGAAAAACCTTAAATTTCGTTGAGAATGAAGACTCTGTCAAATTGTTTGATGATCATCCTGAGATTATATTCAGTCTTGATGTTAATGGGAAACCATTAGAAGGAGGGATACCACCCTTCTATATTAGCCTTAACATTCATGATAAAATATTACACAATGCAATGCTAGATTCTGGGGCTTCACACAATTTAATGCTTAAATATGTTATGGAAAAATTACACTTCGACATTAGGCCTCACAAGGACCTATTTTCATTTGACTCAAGTCAAGTAAAGTGTCTAGGGTTAATTAAAGACCTTTGTGTTTCCTTAGTACAATATTCTGCTAAGACCATTCTCATGGACATAGTTGTTGTTGATATACCACCTAAATATGGCATGCTATTGTCTAGATCATGGGGGGCTAAACTCCAAGGATCTTTGCAACTTGACATGTCATATGCCACAATTTCAGTATTTGGACGCCCTAAAAAATTGTACAGAGATACCCTAATGAAATATGTAGTGAGTAGCAAGGATAGGCCTCAAAACATTCCTATCTATTCCATGCATTCTGACATTGATTCTTTTATTCTGTACAATGCTGAACAAACACAAGAATTCACTTCAAATAACATTATTTCAAAACCAAAAGAAATTGCAGTTACAGCTCAAAATGAAACTATCCAAACTAGAGAGCTTTCAGATAAAAAGGATTATCAAGACACCTTAATCAATGAAAATTTTGTCCCCCTAGACAGTAAGAATTATGAACATGAAATACTATGGCATGTTCAATTTGATGGGTCGGTGAATAAATTAGGAGCAGGAGCAGGAGTGTGAATTTACAATTTGGAGAATGATCACTTAGAGGACCATGCTTACAGACTGAATTTCAAATGCACTAACAACATGGCTGAGTATGAAGCACTTGTTTTAGGTCTTAAATTAGTTAGAAAGTTAGGAGTTATAAAAGTTTCTATTATGGGAGATTTTGAGTTGGTTATAATACAAATTAATGCCATATATATGACCATAGATCCTAGGTTAAGTTTTTAAAGAGGAATAGTTGTAGAAATATTGAACACTTTTCTAGAAACTAAGTGTGCAGTCATGCCAAGGAAACATAATATGCAGGCTCATAGTTTGGAAATGTTTGCCAACACCTGTAAGTTACCATTTCAACCTAACCATGAGTACACTACTGAGGTTAGGCACAAACCTGTTATCCTAGATAACATGAAAAAATGGCAAGTATTCACTAATGACCAACAAATAAACAATTTTTTAACCTTAGAGGAGGAATTTGTCAATAGTCATATAGATACTGACATAACATTAGATCTTGATTTTAAAGATAAAATAGAAATTAACAAAATAGAAGAAGAAGAGACAGATAGATAGATTCCATCCCACTAAATTTACAAAACCATATGTACAAAACCTAAATCAAGTTGAAATCAAAGAGATAATTGACCAAGATTTTGAAATCATTAATCTCAAAGACAACTTTTTTCCCAAAGGGTTAACTCCTTTGGAAGACTTGTTTGATTCAAATGATGTCCCTAGGAAACCAAAATTGGAACCCTTAAAATCTGATATAGAGGAGCGTAATATAGGCACTAAGGAAAATCCAAAATTGATAAAACTTTTGAAGTCCTTACCTCCTACTGAAAAAGTGAAATACCTTGAATTACTAAAGGAATTCCCAGATGTCTTTGCTTGGAGTTATGAGGACCTCAAGTCCTATGACACCAACATAATACAACCATCCCCATAAAAGAAAACTAGAAACCTTTTAGATAGAAGCTCAGGAGGATCAATCCCCTCCTATTTCCTTCTATTGAAAAGGATATTCGAAGGATGTATGAGGCCAAGATAATAGTACCAATTAGATTCTCTGATTGGGTTTCAAATTTGGTGCCAACAAGGAAGAAAACTGGTGATATCAGACCGTGTGTTGATCTCAGGAATCTCAATAAAGCTTCACTCAAAGACAATTACCCCCTTCCTAAAATGAATCACATCTTACAAAGGGTAGTAGGGTCCACCAAAATCTCATTATTGGATGAGTTTTTTGGTTACAATCAAATTTTAGTTCACCTAGATGACCAGGCTAAAACAACGTTCACTATTCCTTGGGGCACATTCATATATCTAAAAATGCCTTTTGGAAAAGAATGCAAGGGCTACTTTCCAAAGAGCCATGGACATAGCTTTTTCTAAGTAAATTCATGACTTCCTAGTAATATAGTTAGATGAAATCACTGTATTCTCAAAATTTGATAAACAACACTTGGATCATCTAAGATAGGTCTTCATTAAATGCAGGAAGTATGGAATTTCTTTGAATCCCAAGATATATTTATTTGGGTTAGAAGAGGGAAAGTTACTAGGCCATATAATCTCAAAAGATGGTATCTGAATAGATCCTGTGAGAATTGAGGCCATCTTACAAATACAACATCCTAGGAGCATCAGAGAATTAAAAGCCTTTTTATGAAAAATCAACTTTCTTAGGAGATTTATTTCCAACTTAGTAGAATTAATTATATCATTGAATAACATGCTGAAGAAAGATTTGACCATAAAATGGACCATTGAGGCTAAGAGATCCTTTGAAGATATTAAGCTAGCCTTAACAAAACACCAGTTTTGGTCAGTCCAAAGTTTGATAGGGATTTCATTATATTTTCCTTTGCCTCAAAACATACAATTGCTACAATCCTATTGCAGAAGAATGATCAGGGTTATGAACAACCTATTGCCTTTTTTAGCAAAGCCCTGAGGGATGCCCCTTTAAAGTACAATATAATGGAAAAGCAAGCCTTTGCTTTGGTCAAAGCTATCAAAGATTTTAGAGTTTACATTTTATGTTCTCATGTAATAGCCTATGTCCCCAATTCAATAGTCAAGGATATCCTAAATCAGGATGGTCTAGATGGAAAGAGAGGGGAATGGATTGATATTATATTAGAATATGACCTAGAAATAAAGCTAACAAAGTTAATCAAATGCCAAAGTTTATCCAAGCTCGTGGCTGAATCGAACTGTCAGGCCTTAGATATAAATTTTATTGCAGAAATGGATAATGGAGAGGAGATGGCGACTCCACCAATCAGCCATGCCTTTATTGAATCACCATGGTATGCTAACATCATATATGTTTTACAAAATCTACAAGCCCCTCCTGAATTATCCAAGACCAAAAGAAAATTTTTAAAAATAAATTCTTTAAAATTTTTCATAATCAACATTGCTTTGTTTTGGAAGAATCACGAAGGTATCTTTCTTAACTGTTTATTGAAATAAGAATCTAACAAATTGTTACAATAGTTTCATGCAGGTGACTGTGGAGGACATCTTTACTGGGAAACCATAGTTGACAAGATTCTTAGAGCTGGTTTCTATTGGCCCACTTTGTTTTCTGATGTAAAGAAATTTTTAACCTCATGTCATAAATGTTAGATTTTGAAGGAAAGAAAAGGCTTTTACCCCTGCCCCTAAAACCAATGTCTATCGAAGCACCTTTTCAAAAATGGGGTCTTAACTTCATTGGTGAAATCCACCCTGTTAGAGTCGGTCTAGTCATCCCTCCGTGAGAGATCAGTTCTCTTATTGCATTTCATTTTTAGGTGTCTCATTCAGCTCGATCATCTGCGTTCCACTAGGAGCATGCCATAAGTCTTTTCATCAAAGTTACAAAAGTTGTCTTTAGGGTTTCAGTGTCAAGTAGGTCTAGGGTTTCATTAGGGTTTTGTCAATAAATGCTTCAGAGTGTTCGATAATCACCAGCAGGCCATGAGGAAATGTTCGAAATGTGTTTTTCCTCAAAACAGAGTTTTGAGGAAAAAACAAAGTATTTAGCTTTATTTGTACAAAATCATGTAAATTTTGTTCTCTTCATTGTAAATTTCTTCACCTGCACCCTGGTTCTTTTCCTTAGCCTAAGAAGCTCCCTAACCTGTAAAAACAAGCCAAGCTCGGGTCATTTTGCTCATTACAAAGTGAAAATGCAGTGAAGAAGTCCAAAACAGAGGGTGAAATAAAGGTCATCTGCAAAACATTACAAAAATGGGTTTTTGAAAAAATTAATTTGAAAAGCCAATGTATAAAGAATGTCTCTAAGTTTTTAAAATTCATTTGCATGCCAAGAACAAAGAGGAGGCAACTCAAAGTCATTTTGGAGAACGAGTGAGAAATTGGGCAAAAAATCGCTGCAACTTGTCAGCGCGGCGCACTGGGCAGAAGGTGCGGTGCATTGGGGAGGCGCGGCACACTGGGAGCAATTGCGCAGTTCATTTTTGAACGGGCGCGGCACACTGGGAAGGCATGGCACATTGGGAAAACTGCACGGCACATACAACTGAGTGGCCCGAAAAGTTCCAGAACGGCCACCAAAAAGCCAAAAACGTACAAATTTCCTTTGTTTCAAGTAGGTTGAGCTCCAATTCTCCTGTTCATCAAAGTTTAGTAGTTATGCTATGATGGTTGATGTGTTGAGTGTCTAAACAAATGATCAAACCATATCATCTTAAATTCCTCAAATAAAAGTTACTACCTAGGGTTTGACAACTATTTGCCACCAAGTTTATTCTTTTGCCATCATTTTCTTTTCTCCCTTATTCCGTTTTCTCTTGATTTCATTGTTCCCTATCCCCTAAAATCACTAAACCGCTATCCCACATTCCCTTTCCCAAATTTCGAAATATAAAACCCTAAACCTCCCATACTTAAAATCCCAAACCCTCTCCCATATTTCCCTAAAAAATTTATCCCAATAACCCCTAATCCCTCACTATTTTCCTTTCTCCTAACAGTCCCTGTTTCACTCTTTTCCCCTTGGTGGCAGAGGTTAGGCACATTACTAAAGAGCAACCCAACACAATTTTCATACACCAGCATCTATTTCTCCAAGGCATTTTGTACAACAGTCATGGCATCTGAGCATTCATCTGACTATGAAGTGGAAACCCAAAGTGATTCACCCATGGAGGAACATGCATCCCGGAGGCCTCATAGAGGTGGCAAACATATCAGAGAAGAACCAATCACCCTCACTGAATTATAGGCCTACCCTCTAGCCATCTTCTGTTTTCAGCATCAGTCATGTTATGAGTTTTGTGAGAAGGTGGCTAATGTTCAATTTCATCATGAGTTGGCTCGTCTATTTGTGTTGCATTTACATAGAGATTAGGTTACTTTGGCTGGTGTCACCTTCACACTTACAGCAGAAACCATTTCACTGGCAACCGGCATGCCAAACATTGGAGAACCATGGAACAAGAGGAAGAAGATTGACCGGCAGCATTATGAGCCATATATTAAAACCGATTTCTTGAGGCAGCTCAAGAGAGTGTTTCCATTCAGATATCTTAAAGATGAATATGCTCCACTAATGAAATTAATCATGAAGTATTTCAGCTGTGAGGGACGGTTCTCTCGTTTATATGCTTATCACATCAAGTTGCTCATGCATTCCACCCAGTATGGATGATTAACATTCCTTATTTCATATGCCGAAACATAGAGAGGATGACCACACTTGTGCAGCACAAAACCCCTCAGCAGCAACTTAACAATGTTTATCATTTTGCTCTCATCAAGATTTTGGTGGTTCATCAGCTTGGATTACAGGGCATCACTTGGGATGATTTCATCTCCCGTGATTTCTTCAGATCTTCACAGGGGCTTTCAGAGGTTGGGCATGAGACAGGTGGACCTTCTCATCAGTATGAGCGCCATGAGACTGTTAGTGTGCCCTATTCATCACATATCAGAGGGGCACTAGACATTTGTTTGTAGCAGCGAAGCGAGTGCTCTCTCCACCGGGTGTGGAAGGGGTCTCGCTTCCGACATCAGCGCCGCAGATACAGGAAAAAGGCAAGAGGCCAATGCAGGATGAGGGGCCTTCAGGTGAACGAGAGACTGACTTCATTCTCATTCATGATGATGATACAGATATGGGCCCAGAAAGTGCCAAACTTAGAGATATCATCCAGGAGCAGTAGACAGAGATCAAAGCCTTATCCCTCGACTTGGAGAGGGCTAAGTGGAATATTAAATACTTGGAGCAAAGGAATAAGCATCTTGAAGATCAGCAGGTGATTATGGAATTACAAAACATCAGGGAGAATCATCAAGCTGCTCAAAGGAGGAGGATTGAACTCTCTTCATTGGAGCAAGAGATTAATGATGATCGGGAGTCTTGGCTCGAAAGAGTCAACATCCACTTAGAGGGACTACTGGACAAGGCCAACAGAGACAAAGCATTGCTGAGACACATGGCTTTCCACTACATGGCATGGAATAAGGTTTGCAAGGCACGAATAAGGAATCTAAAGGAAAAATTAAAGAAGGCAATAAGGAAGCAAAAGAGGCGAAAGGAGCATGATCGTCTTCAGATATTCGCTGAAGCCTCTTTAGCCCAGCATGAAACTTGATAGAGAAGGTCCAGCCTGTTACAAAAAATATTGTCACCATTACTATTTGCAGTCAGTATGGGTCTATCATCATTCATATTGTCCTGCTAAGCAAGTCTCAAACCTCAGCTCTTCACGTCAAGCTTTGAAAATGAGAGAAAGACCTTAAAAATAAAAAAAACTCTAGTTCCACACTTTCTCTCACTATTGCCTGCGGTCCCGCACCCCCCTGTACATGTTACCTGTGGACCTGCCCGCTCTGTCTCTAAAGGAGTGGGTGCAGACCCCTGTGAAAGTCAAAAAGGTGCAATTTTATTATTAAAAACTCACTTTGGGTTAATTCAAGATGATTCTAGAAGGAATCTTGACATGGATGGTTCGCTCCTAGGTGGTTCATGCATCCCAAAAGTGAAGAAGCTAATCCCTTGATGAGAGGAGCTTATCCCTTTGAAGGAGGGCTTTATCCCTTTGAAGGAGGACCTAGTAACTTCCCTCCATTGCACTATAATTAAGGCATTGGGCTAGTTGCTAGGGAGGTTAAAAGCTGAACATTTTTGAGGGTAAATGCTCTTGGAATTGAGAATTCCTAGTTAAGCTTGA
The DNA here is from genome assembly GCA_031772625.1 of Pinus tabuliformis. Taxonomy (NCBI): domain Eukaryota; kingdom Viridiplantae; phylum Streptophyta; class Pinopsida; order Pinales; family Pinaceae; genus Pinus; species Pinus tabuliformis. Next base: position 860,473,019 of record CM062812.1, read on the forward strand.
GAGGAGAGATCACATACCTTTTGGCTTCATTGGGAAGAGAGTGAAACTTGTCAAAGTAGAGGAGACTTCTTGATGGACCCTGGGAGGAGCTTATATAGCATCAAGGCATAAGGTTGTAAAGTTATTCTTGATTTAAGTTCATACAATCAAATTCATTTTTCTCAACAAATTGTCTTATGTGATTTGTTTCATGAATTCCTTGATCATCATGATAAGTATGCTTTATTATATTGGCTTTTCAGGTGCTATTTAATTTGTGTGCTTGTTTGTGTTTGAAGATTCTCTACAAGGGAGCTCATTTGGATCAACAGAGCGAGGCTTCCACAAACTTGCATTGGACCCAAGGTAGGCCTAAAACACTTGTTTGCCTTTATTTATAAACTGCATATTTAGAGAAAGATAGAAGTTGATTGGTCTGTTTGTCGCTAGATATCATTACATACTAGGGAGGTCGGTCTTGTCCGCAAGAACGACTCATCCGGTTGACAAAATGGCGACTTCGCTGGGGACTTTATTTTTTGATTTGCTTTTACTTTGACTTGAGAAACTATGTTTTTGTTTCTATTTTTGGTTTGTTGTGTGTGGAATTGGGTAGGTTTAGTAGATCTTGAATTATTTTTTGTTTTTCATACTTTTGGGAGAGGACCGCACCCTCTGCTTGTAACATAGTGCGGACCTATCCGCACTTTTTCTTTACACACAGAGCGGTCCTACACCTGTGTGAACTGCGGGCCTGCGGACACTGTCAAATTTTGAAAAACTTAATATTTTCTCTTTTAGTCAGCTTAGGATTTGTTTAGGTGTTTTATCCTCTGCCCAGATCTGCACGTGACTTGTCAGGAACTTTTCTTAGGTTAATTCCATTGGCATTAGGGTTTTAGGTGAAATTCCTAGAAGTTTTGGTTTCCGGGCTTGATTTTCATTTCAATCTTGTAGTAGCTCAGAGCTTAGAAGCCTTAGAGGCCTTAGATCACCTTGGTTTTTACTGGCCTTCTTATGAGTCTGACCGTTTGCAAAATCTGTCTTTGTTGAGGAATCCATCTTGTTTTTTCTCTTTGCGAAACTTCGAAAGGACTTGTGATTAAAAGTTTTGGATTTCATTTTTAGAAAAGAAAACAAAAATTGGTTGTTTTTTGACTGATTTGTGATTCTGGACAAATTAATTCTTAGTTTGCATATAGCTAAGTAAAACATCCTTGAAAAGAAATGTTGTAAGCTTTTACTTCAAATAGTTTTTAGAATTTATAGATCTCAAGATTATATTTTTCCATAGTTTTGAGTGTTTTATAAAAAATAATAAAAAATCTCTTTTGAAAAAGTTTGTTTTTGTAGTATTTGAGTGTTTGAAAGAAAAGGGAAATTTTCATGAGCATAACTAGTTGTCTCGTTTTTAAGTGTATTGGAAAAGACAAAAAGCTCTTCTTTTGATTTGTTTGTTAAGAAAATATTTGTTTTTACAAGCATTTGCATTCTCAACTCTTTCCTAGCTAGAAATTCATTGAATGGAAAAGATTGCTTATCATCTTAAGTGCATTTTTTAGTGATTTGGAGTCGAGTCTTCATACCATAAGTTTCATCTCCGCACCTTTTGACTTAACGAAAAACCAATAAAAATAACGCTTAAAGTAAAATCTATCTAGTAATCTTTTTATTTCTAGGGCTCTATATCACCAACATAGCTTAGGCTAGTATCTTGGAGTAGGGAGTAATTAACTCTCCAAGATAGCCAAAAAAAACAAGTCATTGTATCTTGCGGTAGGAGATAAAATCCAATTGTTACATCTATGCTCTGGGAAAGCTCCTCTTAAAGGAGAAGCACGAGATCATATCTGAACCAGTGTGGGAATCAATCCTTCCTCATTGGGAACAATAGAAGATATTCATGTATTAAAAATAGTAAACCTCGGATTAACCATTGTCAAGGAGCCTGGGGTCACTTGTTGGTAAACCTTGGATTATGTCAAGGAACCTTTAAGGGGATTGAGCTTGTTACTCTGCCCTTGCGTGCGTATCGGATCGTAGACTGTTCCCCCAAGTATATTTGTTTCTGTTGGTAACCATAGTGACCATATTCTATAGGATTCTTTCCTAAGGTGACGGTGGAGGGAAGATCCCAATGTACATGGAGCAAACATCGGTTACCCAACTCCCTATATCGATCAAATCATTGATGATTGTGCCGGCAGTGAAATATTCTCCTTCATGGATGGTTTTTCCGGATACAATCAAATAAATATTCTACCTGCTGATCAACCAAAAACGACTTTCATTTGTCCATGGGGGACATTTACTTATTGAAAATTACCTTTTGGGCTCAAGAACACCGGGGCAACTTTTCAAAGAGCCATGTCTTATGCATTTCATGACATCAAGCACATTGTGCAACCCTATCTCGATGATTTACCTGCTCATTCATTACATCGAGCTGATCATCTCATCCACTTACGAGCAATCTTTATGAGGTGTAGGCATTATCGAATTAGGTTGAATCCACACAAGTGTGTTTTCTATATAGAAACGGGTCGGTTACTGGGGTTTGTTGTTTCGAAAGCCAGCATCCGTGTCGATCCCTCGAAGGTTGAAGCTATTGTCAAATTTCCTCCTCCTTCAAGTCTTCACCAACTCCAAAGTTTGCAAGGGAAAGCAAACTTTTTACGTCGATTCATTCCTAACTATGCTGAGATCACAAAGGGTTTTACCTGGTTGTTGAAACAGAATACTCCATTCTTTTGGGATGAGATAGCTGACAAATCTTTTGATGCACTAAAACACGCGTTGACCCATGCACCGTTACTGCATCCTCCCAACTACAACCAGGACTACTTCTTGTATCTCGCCACCTCCCATTCCACCATCGGAATGGTGTTAGGCCAGGAAGATGAATTTGGTACTGAACATATAATATATTACCTTAGTCAAACTTTAAATCCCACTGAGCTAAAATACTCACATGTGGAGAAATTGGCATTGGAAACTGTTCAAGCTGTCCAACGTTTTCGTCATTACATTTTACTATGAAAAACTACAGTAATTTCTGGTTGCAACCCTATGATCTATATTTTGACCAAACAATTGCTAGGGGCAAGTACTCCAAATGGATTGTAATCCTGCAGGAGTTCGACTTGGAATTTGAAAAATCTAAGTCGAAGAAATCTTTAGTTTTTACGGAGTTGATGTGTGATTTCCCGCATGCTGACACGGAAACTGTGGCAGAGGAGCCCATTGTGAACGAATCCTTGTTTCTAATTAGCACTTTAGATCCATGGTATGGGGATATCATATTTTATCTCCAGACCCAATCCTTTCGGCCAGAAATTTCAAGGTCAAAACGTCGAAAAATACGATTCCAGTCCCAACAATTCAAAATTATTGGAGATACAGTTTATCGTTGTGGCGCAGACTCTGTTTTTCAACGTTGTTTAACTCATGAGGAAGCTGAAAGGGTTCTAAATGACTGTCACTATGGAGCGTGTGGCGGTCATATGTCTGGGTTTGCCACAACCCAAAAAATATTGCGCGCTGGCTATTTCTGGTCGTCTTTGTTTAAAGATTGTATTAACGCAGTCCGAAAATGCCACAACTGCCAAATTTTTTATCGAAAGATGTGCGCTCCACCTGCTCCTATCCACCCTATAATTGTCGTTGGTCCTTTTGTGAAATGGGGTATCGATTTTATTACATGTAACCCTCACTCGGTCGGGGGGCATGCGTATATCATCCTTGCGGTAGATTATTTTACCAAGTGGGCCGAGGTGATGCCTACATTTGAGGCAGATGGCAAAACTGCTGCGATTTTCGTGTTCAATCATATAATTGCTAGGTTTGGTATTCCACAAGCGATTACTGATCATGGGCGTCATTTTCGAAACATTATGATGACTAAACTTACAGACCAACTTGGCTTGCATCATGACAGTTCAACTCCATATTATCCACAGGCTAACGGTCTGGTTGAAGCCATCAACAAAGTTCTAGTCATCATGATCCGTTGAATCATTGGGATTCATAGGTCGAATTGGCATAACATGCTATTTTCAGTGCTTTGGGCATATCAAACCTCAGTAAAAATGTCAATCGGGTTCACTCCTTTCCAACTAGTTTATAGTCTGGAAGCTGTGTTACTTATTGAATGCGAAATCTCGTCATTGCAAATGGCTATCGAATTACTTCCAGCCACTTCCGAGGAGGAAAAAAATTTGTTATAACTGGCTCAGATAGATGAGAATCGACGTGATGCTGCATTAGCGATCGAAACTCGTGCCAAACATATTAAAGCTCAGTATGATCGAAATGTTACCCCTCGAAATTTTTCGGAAGGAGACCTAGTCTTATTGTACAATCAAGCAAATAATAAATTAGGCGCTGGGAAATTTGTACCCATTTGGCATGGTCCTTATGTTGTTAAGCGAAAGCTAGCAAAAGGGGCCTATGAATTGGTAGACTTTGACGGGGTCTCTTTAGGTAAACCCAAAAATGGTCTTTACCTGAAGAGGTATTATGCTTAAATCTGGGTGTGGAGATTTTTAGTTAGGTTAGTTTTCTTTCTAGCTGGTGTGTTTTAGTTTAAAAAAGTGTGCTTAGCTTAGAGAGTGTTTTTTGTCATTATTCCTGCTTATCTTGGTTTTACTCTTGATATTGTAGATGTCGACGCCTCTCCAAACATACATTGGTTTTGCTGATGGTGCTTGTCGTAATACATGGAACATTTCTTCCGTAGCTTGGGTTATCTATTCGCCATCTAATGAGTTGGTACCTATGCGTGGGGTAAGCCTCGGTCAAACAACGAACAACATTGCCGAGTATAGTGCAGTGATTGAGTTATTATCTGAATCTATTTCATTTGGGATTCGGAGTTTGATAGTGAGGTTAGATTCTGAACTCGTTGTATTACAGCTTAATAGAGTATATCCCATTAGAAATCTAGTGTTATTGAGACTATTTTTGAGAGTTCGTCTCTTGGAACGTGAATTTGACTATATTGAATATCAGCATATTCCAAGATATTTAAATACATTAGCAGATGCAATTGCTTCTCGAATGTTAAGTAGACATTTGCAATAATCATACAAGTAAATTTAAAAACATTCCATAACATGTTTTACAAGATTAGCCGGTAATAGTGATATAGTATAGCATAGAAGTGTGTCAAATATACATCGTCTTCGATCATAGGTTGAAAAACACCTTATGATCGACAAAAATGATAGTACAAAAAGAAAAAAATGTCATATGTGTCTACAATAGGCGATCATCCTATCATTGGTGATGATCACGATAAGAAACCACTGTATGGGCCACCTTACAAAGGAACCTCCTGAAAGGTCCTGGGACCCCAATCACATAGCGCTGTAACCTAAGAGGAATGTCATCTATGCTGGTCTCCGGAATGTCTACTGTCAAACGCTCTAGATGACTCTCCAATTCGGCCAAAGTCTCTGTGGATTCGTCTTGTGGGGCTGGTGCTGCTGCAGCTGGTTGTTTCCTCTCATAGGGTCGGAGAGTGGCTGGTCGCCGTGGACCTACATCTGCATTTAAAACTTTTACTATCAATTTTGGGATGAGATAAAAAACAAAAAAAAAATTAAATTAGAAAATGTTGAAAATGATTTTACCTGAGTCATCCCATTACTCTCCTGGTGGAAGAGCCATGTCTAGGTCACCACGATAATCTACCCCAGTGTAAGGAAAGTCCTGAATAGCAAAAATTTGGTTCTCCAACCAATGAAAATACTGAGGAGTGAATCAAACAACCTCTGTCCCCTCAGGATGATGGGCCATAACTGCAACCCAGCACATCAGTTTGGGCTCTTGAGGAAGTCCAGCTCCGACAGTGAGATGTTGTGGGACCAACATTGGGACCCTCTCCAGACCAAAGCTCACGACTAAAGCACCATATCCAAAGGTCTTCAGTTGTCCATTCTTTGCTCTAGTCAGTTGGCCTTTTATATTAGCCAACACAACATTGCACCAGTTGAAGATGGTGCCTCGAAAGCAGTTTATTGCCATTCGCATTTGGGATCTAGTGGCTATATGTAGTGCTGCGCTTCCACAGAGCCTGGTAATAGTAAACGCAATCAATTTGAGCTCAGGAAAGGTTATGGTTTTGATATCTATCCCTTTGTCTCTAGTCTGGTCATTCCAAAACTCTATTCTAAGGCTATCGACAGACTGGCGACTTTGCCTAGTCCCGAATAGAGTCAAGTGTTCACCTCTCTTAGGCAAACAAGTCAAGAAGTAAATGTCTTCCGGCTCCATTTCGAGCTGGTGACCACCAATAAAGAAGCACTGGTCCTGTATGCTCCACCTGGCCCTCATGCCAGGTATGGCCCAGAATTTGTATAAGCTGCATGCCTTCAATGCATCAATCAAAGGTTGATGATTTATCGTGGTGAGATATACATCCTCGTGCTCCCATTCTCGCCAATAAAGCATGATGTATACCCTACATTCAATAAAAAGGCAAATTAGAATATCTAAAAGCAAAATTTTTGGGTGAAATTTGAGAAATTAAGGTTTAAAAACCCTTGCTGCAGGGACCGCACCCTCTCTATTAGAGACAATGCGTGGGTCCGCACTTTGCCTTCACGACAGGTATGGACCCCTGACTTTTTCATTTTACGAAAAAGTCGTGGTCCGCAGGTTACCTGTGCTATGCCTGCGGACCCCTGACTTTTTCCTTTTACGAAAAAGTCGTGGTCTGCAGGTTACCTGTGCTATGCCTGCGGACCCCCGCGCGCAGGTTTCTAACCTAAAAATCCCTTAAAAAATGAAATCAAAGCCTAAAAACAAATTTGAAACGGATGAAATTAAAGAGTAGGATGATGTAGATTACCTGGAGGAGACGGCGTTCGATTCCAACGGATGGATTTTTCGCAATCTTCATGGGAAGTTTCTGACCAAAAGCTCTCTTTTCTCACTCTGAAGTCAAACGATAAAAATGAATTTACAAAAGCCCTTTTATAAGTTTTTTGAATAAATGAATTTTTAATTTGTTTATGTTTCACTTTAAAGAGGTAACTTTTGAAGCATTTTTATCTATTTTAAACAGGTATGAGTAATGTTTGAGTTTTTGTGCAGGATAACAGATTTTTTAGGCAAAATTGGTCATTTTCGACAAAAAACATTAGAGTGACCTTTAAGCTCTTTTCTGACTCCTAAAACATGAAAAGATCGCCGAGTTTTTCTTTTTAAACTCGTTAAAATGGAACTAAAAAGACGGTCCACTTACAACCCTTTTTTGATCGTAAAAACATGAAAAGATTGCCAGATTTTTGTCGCTTCAAATTCGATATTGGTTATAAAATGACGTGTCATTGATCGCTTTTTTACTTTTTCGGATCAGAGGCACTAATTATGAAAAGTACTCCTTGGTCATAATGATCAAGCAGTTCTCTCAAGTATTATTTTATACTTTTTCGGGCTTGGGAGACACAAATTTACGAAAAATGACAACCATGGAGTCTTCTTAAGTCTTTTCAGACTCTCTAAAATTGAAAAACGCTGAGTTTCTCCTATACTGGACTCGTTAAAATTTAACAGTAAAGGACCTGTTCAATTACAAACAGGAACAGACCACTCCTTCTTAGGGTTCGAATTTAAACTAAGTTGGACTCATCCGAAGGATGAGCTTATAATCAAGCAAATGTTATCCTCCTCAAGCTTGTCAAAAATAAAGAGGTACTTGCCAGAAATGGTGGGGGAAAAGAGAGAAAGATGAGCCTGTTTGTCATACCTTTTAACCACTCTTGAACACGACACTTTTATTCACCTGGGTTGGGAAATCCTTTGCCTAACAGTTGATCAAACCATATTGAAAGTCTTCAATCGGTTCCTGGGTATTAACTTTGGGTCAATTGTCACCAAACCATCTGTTGTGTCGTTATGTGTTCAAGAGGTTAGTGCAAATAAGCCATTCATCTGCAAAATATCTGTCATCCATTTTGACCATCCCTGAGTCAGTCATTGTAACTAAATTTCTTCAAACTTGATCTATGATTTCGTGTTGTGGGCTTACCTACGACGGATCACTTTCTATCGACTTCAGCTCATTATCTAGAAAGATGATCTAGAAATCGACAGTACCTTGGGATCTGCATGCCTCAGTGGCAGGTTTCTCGCCTTTGACGATAGGTTGCATCATTGACTTTCGATCAAAGGTTTCTGTGACATGTTCGACATCAGCACATCTATTCATATCTCATGGATTGTACTGAGTACTTTGAGAGCCATTGACATTACTGGTGGTTTCTCTCACACTTGTTAACAGTTTACATCATTGACTGGTAATCAAGTGGTTTCTACCATGTTCGACTTCGACACATTCATTCACATGGATAGAATCGTACTATTTCAGGAAGTAGAAATCAAGACCCTGGATCTAGTTTCCACCATCCAGGCTGCGAGGAATTTTGTATTCATTATACAGTGGACTATTCATAAACAGATGGTTGCATCCATACTGTGTCTACATGTGTCTATACTTGTGATGTATTACAAGATCATTCCTATATCAGAGCAGTAGTTAGTTTTCTAGTCAGTTTTGATCTGAGTATGGGAATGCCTACCTCAACGATGATATGATCTCATATATATATTTTGCATTGAATTTTTTTACAGGTTCCAACCGGGCTCTCCACAAGATGATCCTCGAAATGATAAAGTAATTCACTCTTCTTATATGATAAATGAAATCCTCATCTACTACAGACTTCATACTTTAGGGGGGAATCTGTTACACAAAATATTGTCACCATGACTATTTGCAGTCAGTATGGGTCTATCATCATTCATACTGTCCTCCTAAGCAAACCTCAAACCTCAGCTCTTCATGTCAAGCTTTGAAAATGAGAGAAAGACCTTAAAAATCAATAAAGCTCTGGTTCCGCACTTTCTCTCATTGTTGCCTGTGGTCCCGCACGCCCTGTACATGTTACTTGCGGACCTACCCGCTCTGTCTCTAAAGGAGTGGGTGCGGACCCCTGTGAAAGTCAAAAAGGCGCAAGTTTATTCTGAAAAACTCACTTTGGGTTAATTCTAGATGATTCTAGAAGGAATCTTGATGTGGATGGTTTGCTCATAGGTGGTTCATGCATCCCAAAAGTGAAGGAGCTAATCCCTTGATGAGAGGAGCTTATCCCTTTGAAGGAGGGATTTATCCCTTTGAAGGAGGTCTTAGACTCAATCTTTTCAGTCCTATATCAGAATCAAATTCACCTAGCCTCTACTGATCCTTTGACGAAGTCCAAAGGTCATCGTCCCTGCACGAATCAACCAAGAGGCTATCCTTCAATTTCATAAAATCGAAAAGGAAAACTTGCAGAACAGAGTTTGTATTAAAATTGAAAAGTGTCGAAGTTCAGTTGGTGTGCACAAATCGAAAGTCAAATCCCTATCATAAGAGACATTTCTATGTTCTAACATCTCATTTGCACGCCAAATAACATCAGAGAACTGAAGGGAAAACATGGAGAAAGCAAATTCAATGTTGGAGGTCGAAATTGTGTTGAAACGGAGCTGCGCGGCGCATAGGAAGAAGGTGCGGCACACATGGGTGGCGTGATGCATGCGGTGCTCCTCCGCAGTGTAAAATTAACATTGGCACGACCCACTCACCAAGCGCGGTGCACTGGAAGTGCATACATAGCCCTAAGGCCAGAATTCATCATCGATTCATCAAAAATTCAATTTGTTTCAGCTCAATTCTTCTCCAAATAAGTCGATAGGGCCTGTTTAGTGATTTTATTCATGTATGATGTGTTTAGAAGTGAAAACATTGGAGTTTAAATGGTGAAAGGACCGAAAGCCAAAATTAGAATGCAGATATTGTGGCAGCTATAGATCAGTAGACGTCTTCTTGACAGACAACAGTATGAATTGGCGAGTTTTTGCACATGTTTATTCCAGGCAGCTCAAGATGGGGTTGATATACTGTCTCTGTCAATCATACCTAATAGGCCACCTTCTGGGATTGTGACTTTCTTTAACCCAATAGACATGGCTTTGTTGTCCGCTGTGAAAGTTGGAATATTTGTCGTTCAAGCTGCAGGAAACGCTGGACCTTCTCCAAAGAGTATTTGGTCCTTCAGCCCATGGATATTCACAGCGGGAGCTACTGCCGATGATCATAGTTATAATAATTCTATAGTTCTTGGCAACAATCTCACAATCTCAGGAGTTGGACTTGCTCCTGGAACAGATGATGATGATATGTACAGTCTAGTTGTTGCAACTCATGCCCAGAAGAATGGAACTGATGATATGTATGCCAATGAATGCCAAGATCCCAGTGAGCTGGAACAACATCTAGTTGAAGGAAACATCTTGATCGTAGCTACACAATAAGGTTTGTCCTTGGTCTGTCTTCTGTGAGACAAGCAGTTATGACTGCTAACAATTTGAGTGCAGTGGACATCATCTTCTACACAGACCCTTTTGTGGTTGGGTTTCCGTTCAATCGAGTCCCTTTGACGATGCCAGGATTGATCATTTCCTCTTCAAATGATTCTAAGAATTTTCTGAAATACTACAGTGACTCCATAACTAGAGATGAATCTAACAACATTATTAAGTTTGGAGGAGTTGCTAGAGTCCTTGGAGGATTGAAAGCATATTACAGCGAGAAAGCACCCAAAGTCGTGTATTATTCTTCAAGGGGGCCCAATCTGTAGGACAATCTTTTAGATGCAGCAGATATACTGAAACCAAATATAATAGCTCCTGGTAATCTCATCTGGGCTACTTGAAACTCTGTTGGCACAGATTCAGCTGAATTTGAAGGCGAGAATTTTGGAATGTTATCGGGAACAAGCATGGCAGCACCTCATATAGCGGGAGTGGCAGCTCTAGTGAAATAAAAATACCACAAATTTAACCCAGCAACCATTGCTTCTGTACTATCCACCATTGCATCACTCAATGACAATCAAGGGTTACCAATTATGGCATAGCATGCCTACAACAATCCAGATGCCGATGCAATTCCAGCCACACCTTTTGACATGGGAAGTGGATTTGTGAATCCAATTGCTGCCTTGGATCCCAGACTCAATTACCATAAATGGATCTGCACCACTTGTTCTCAATTACACCAGTGTTGTATGTAGTTCAAACGTTGGAATTAGTTCTGACCTCAACGTTCCTTCAATCATAGTAGCTAGTTTGATCAATTCTCGTACCATTGAGAGGAGCTTTTTGAATATAGAAATAAATGAGAGTTACAAGGCTCTTTGGAATGCACCATTTGGTGTTTCTATTTCTATTGCACCCACATCATTTACAGTTTCACATTGGGAGACCCAGAAGCTTACAGTATTCCTCAATGCCACCAGTAATAGTACTGCACCTAGGTTTGGAAGAATCCTTCTGCTTGGAAGTCATGGAGCCTTGAAATGGTCAGTCTGACTAAATGCATGGTACCCAAATGGATATTTGGACTTCAGAACCTCATGGACCTGGAGTTACAATATGATGACTCCATGGCCAATGTTTATAAAGGACTGAAAAAAAATTTCCTAATTTGAGAAGACTACAGCTGTCGGACAATGACAGATGTGTTGAATTTCCAGAGGAATTTGGAGAAGCTACAGCATTTCCACAGCAGAAAAAATGGAAATAATATAGAGCATATAGTAGCTATGAAATTCTCTTAGGACACGTTGGGAGATATGCTTGCAAAACTAGACATCTGGATGCTGATTATAAAAATTTGGTTTTGATTCAAACGGGGAAGGTGATAAGTCAAAGCCCGAAACGCCACAAAGACATCTACCGTGGCAAAGAAATAGATAAAAGAGACCAACCGATGTCCCACACCGTCTGATGTGAAGCTTTCATCAAAATTTATTTGGAGAACGAACGGAAATCACGCTTCATCCGGTAATCCAGATATCTCCATAAATAGTGCATATGCAAACAAGAACATTGAATTAAAGGTTGAGTGTCAAAGAATATAACAACTTTCGTAATGTTGCTGAGCACTCTTCGAGTTCTCCTGCTTGGTCTTCAAGAACGACTGTTGATATGACAAAGGCATCTAAGGGATTGGAAAATAATAAGGCCTCAACTATTGTCGCTCAACCTCATGACTCTAAAGGTTTATTGGGAAATTTAGGATCATCCTTGCATGCTAACAGTTTTGGACATGATTTGCCAATGGCTGGAGATAGAGTACCTTCAGATTTGAGCTTGAAAGTTAATATGTGCCTAATTTCTTCCTCTTCACTTAAACTGGTGCCGGATGTTGAATAATACTATGTTGCAGAGAATGAGTTCCTGTTAAAATGACAATCAGCCTGGGAAGATTCATTTCATTCCATATATTACATGTTTAGGAAAAAGACATGCGATATAGTTTATTTTTGCACTCAACAGTTTATAGTCATGTTTGTGGGAGGTAGTTTAAATGCGAAATTGGAGAATACATGTGTTGCATATCTCACAAGATCCACTCGTGGGCTTTGAGCTTTTCTAAAGAAGCATGATATAGATTTCTCTACGCCTCTCTGTAGCATGGAAGTGGAGAACGCTACAACAGAGGATTTACAGGAGCTAAACCAAGTACTTTGCGAGAAGTTAGAAGATAAATGAAGGGCATAGCTGGTGAGGATACAATAAAGCATCTATTTGAAAGACATCATTTGAACTACATCGAGTGCATAAATGTGGATTATAAATCTACAAGGAAGGAATCATTATATGATCTACAGCTTGATGTTAAAGGCTGCTGAGATGTCTATGCTTCATTTGATAAGTATGTTGAAGTTGAAAAAACTTGATGGTGATAACAAATATCGTGTAGAGCAATATGGACTTCATAGGGCAAGAAAAGGTGTTCTTTTCCTCGGTTTTCCCCATACCACAACTTCAGTGAAGCGTTGAATATGATTTCATGCGAGACACAATGGTCAAGATAAATGATCGAAATGAATTTCTACTTCACTTGACTCAGACAGAGACAATGGAAAATATCTCTCTCCAGATGCTGATAGAAGTGTGCGCGATTTATATACTCTTCATAGTGTTTTGGTTCACAGTGGAGGTGTGCTGGGTGGTCATTGTTATGCTTTCATTAGACCAGCTCTCTCAGATCAGTGATAAAAGTAATTTCTGCAAAATGGAGACACGTGTTGAGCTTAGCAAATTGCAGCTGGGTGCGTTCATTAAAGGCAAAATTTTAGTGGAAAACCATTTATTGAAAATTAGTTTTTGATTCAAAGGGCCAGCGTAAGGTGAATAGTCACCGCAGCAGAAAGATAGGAACTGATGGTATATTTTAAACTGTAGTTGCAATTATAAGGGTTTGCACTCCAGATTCTGTCTTTTAATTGGCCATCAACAAACAAATGTAACGCTGCTCCTTTCTAGAGCAGATCTTTCCTATTCTCATGATTTTAGGTGAAATGGCCCCTATTCTCAAATCGATCTGTTGTCCCATTCCTGAGTCTATTTATTGTATGAAAGTTATGTGTAAAGGGTTATGAGTTCTAAGAAAAAGTGTGGGAAGAGGAAACCCATCACTATCACTGTACAATTTTGACAGAGAAATAATTAAATGGTGCAGCTCTGATTTATAAGATTCTTGTGGTATGAGTTTTGGCATGTGTTTTTTTTTTCCTTTCTGTTTCATATGTATCCTGTGATGATTTGTTGTTCATTCATGATCGTTTCCAGCTAAATAGTTTTAAGTGAGAAAGGTAGAATTCAGTCATTGCTCTACCTTGAGGAAGTGTTCAGTCTTTATGTGTTTTCTTCTGCCTGGAAAGGATTCATACATTAATGCCCTTTTCAGCCTTCTTAAACAGTCTTTTCACCCCATTTAATTTCAATTCGATTGCTCAAATCTCATGCTTATCTCACCTTATGAAATATCATGTGCCTTTGGTTAAATCTCTACTCATGCTGTCCTTCTCCCATATAGCCCAACAACTTAGTCATTAAATCAAATATCCCTCATTCAAATTCATTTACTAGCCTAAAATCATTTCCCATTTTAAGTAATCTCAGACTCTATTGATCATTTTATCGAGATAGACTTCGAGAGATCCCTCTCCTGTCCTCGTAGGGCTAGCTACGAGGCTGAGCTTGGTTTGATGTTGCCTTGAACCTCGCCTTCCTTCAGCCTGAGGCAGATTCGAGTGCTAACAGGAGGACCTAGCAACTTCCCTCCATTGCACTATAAATTAAGGCATTGGGCTGGTTGCTAGGGAGGTTAAAAGCAGAACTTTTTTTAGGGTAAATGTTGTTGGAATTGAGACTTCCTAGTTAAGCTTGAGAGGAGAGATCACATACCTTTTGGCTTCATTGGGAAGAGAGTGAAACTTGTCAAAGTAGAGGAAACTTCTTGATGGACCCTGGGAGGAGCTTGTACAGCATCAAGGCATAAGGTTGTAAAGTTCTTCTTGATTTAAGTTAATACAATCAGATTAATTTTTCTCAAAAAATTTCCTTATGTGATTTGTTTCATGAATTCCTTGATCATCATGATAAGTATGCTTTATTATATTGGATTTTCAGGTGCTATGTAATTTGTGTGCTTGTTTTGTTTGCAGATTCTCTACAAGGGAGCTCATTTGGATCAATGGAGCGAGGCTTCCACAAACTTGCATTCGACCCAAGGTAGGCCTAAAACACTTGTTTTCCTTTATTTATAAACTGCATATTTAGAGAAAGATAGAAGTTGATTGGTCTGTTTGTCGCTAGACATCATTAGATACTAGGGAGGTCAGTCGTGTCAGCAAGAATGACTCATCCGGTTGACACAGCCCAAATTTCAAGAAATTTGGACCAATTTTTTGCATTTTGAAATTTTTTGCACTAAAAAACAGGTTTTGCTTCCCTATGCGCCGTGCCACGTGGCGCTCGCTTTTGCTAGAGGGCTCCAAATCAAAAAAAAAATTGCATTTCTGGATTTTTCATGATAAATTATGGTTGCTGGTGCATGGCCAAGAAATTTTGGCAGGTTTTGAGTCCTCAAGAGGCCAAAAACACTCAAAAAATGATCTCACTGCCCCTATTTTGACACACAGGAAGTAGTCTCGGGATATTGAAGTTATGGAGGGGCAAATTACATCCAAATTCAGAAATTCCACTTGGGTTAGAAAGTAGATGGGTAGTGATTTCCAACAGGCTATCTTGAGCTCAATTTGGACTCCGAGTAGTGCCTCAAATTCAGCTGCAAAGTGGCGCGATGCATAGAGAATCAGGCGCGAAGCATAGAGGATTTTTGCTTATTTTTCACTGTTCAGCTCAGAAATTCGCCTAGTTTTCACCAGTTTTTCTTTTTGATGTTACTCTTGATCTTTCATGATGTAATTTGATAACCATGATGTAATATTGGCACATTTTTACTTGTTCTAGAGGATTCATTCACTAAAAAGTGAAAATTAAATGAATGAATCAGTTTCCTAGCATATAGGGGTAAGTTGTTTGACTACCTAGATTTTAGTTCCTTGTTTAGAATTGGTTCAAACAACTCCTAGAATGATGAGCTCAACCCCTAGAGGCATGGAAAGGAGTTAGGCTTGTCTATATCATGTAATTTCTCAGTCATTTTCAGGGTTGGACACTTGGGATTGCTTGGCACTCTATTGTACATTTCATTTCTGCAATTTTGGCAAAGGAAAGACCAGGGTTTTGCAGCACTTGTTGGGATCCATGTGGCTCTATGTTTTGATGGTGTGTTTCTCTATGTATTTTTAAGTTCACTGATGTTTATTTATATCATTTTCCCTTCTCTTGTCTTCTACAATTAAACAAATGAGTGATTAAGGTAGAATTCATTGGACTACTATGCTCTGCCTTGATATTTTGTTTAATTCTTCATGTTTTCATCTGTTTGAGGAGGACTCTTGAGACCTTCTTGCCCTCCTTGGCTCCTCACCAATCTAATCGACCCATTCATTCAATCCAAAGCATCAAAACTACTGCCTATCTTGCCCCTACTTGAACTCTGCAAAAATCTGGCCTCATCCCCGGACCCAAAATTTGCCTGTCCCTTTTTTCCAACAAAACCACCAAAAAC
The DNA here is from genome assembly GCA_031772625.1 of Pinus tabuliformis. Lineage (NCBI taxonomy): Eukaryota > Viridiplantae > Streptophyta > Pinopsida > Pinales > Pinaceae > Pinus > Pinus tabuliformis. The sequence continues at coordinate 860,489,037 of CM062812.1, forward strand.
GCAAATCAAAACTTTGCACTTCATACCTAGCCTAATATCAGTTGTTAAATCAGTCATCTCAAGCCCCATCGATTATCTTTCGCTGAGATTGACCGGGAGAGAGCCCTCTCCTTTCCTCGTAGGGCTAGCTACAAGGCTAAGCATGGTTTGATGTGGACCTAGAACCTTGTCTTTTAAGCCTGAGGCAAACCTAGGCTCTAACATAGTGGCAACCGTACTGGGGAAGAAAATGGTTTGCTTATTGATGTCATTTGGTTTATAAGATATAGACGAAGCTTGAAGTTATGCCAGGTAGCCCTCGAAACGCTTTTGCTTTGCATTAGCACAAGTAGATAAACACTGCTTCAGTCAATCTCCAGTCTAGCTTGTAATCATGACACTTGACTTGTAAATCACCCCAGTACATCTGAGAATTCTAAGCTTTTGGATGATAAGTTTAGAATTTGAAAGGCTGAACAAGTTGTTTATGTCCCTTTGATTTCTTGAAATAATAACACACTAGCTTCTAGAAGACATACCAGACCAAATCCGGATCCTGATCCCCCCCCTTTCTATGAAAATCCCAATATGATTCCAAGAATTGTTCGCCAAGGAAGTTCTATCATTCCCGTGTTCAAAGCTTAGTTGTGTCCTTTTAATTTTGAGTATCTTGAGGATCAAGAGTTTGTTGAGCAGTTTGAGTTGTCTCTGTTTGAAACCAAATCTGAAAGTGTTGTCGCTTCCACTGCCTTAAATCCCGAGTTTGTTCGAAATATTGAAAATGAAAGGGCTAATAAATCCATTGATGATTACATTTTGAAACAACTCCAGACTTCAATTATGGCTTCTAATATTGCTGATTTCTTAGAGACTGCTTCTGCAACCCCTGGGTCATCTGCAATTCAGTCTAGTTCAAGAATTCCCACCGAACCTCCCTTCATTCCCACCCTTCCCCCACATCCTACTATTTTTTATCAAAAATCTGCAGTCATATCACCTCCGTCTACTCCTTATACTTCTAAAATACCCAAAATTGCTTCACCTCCGCATACACCTCCTCAAACACCTCACCCATCAGCTGCACCCACTCCCCCAACTTCACCAAGACCGATTGCAAATCCACCAAGAGAAATGGCTGCTCGGTTTGCACCTCTCACGCTGCCTCAAGTTTTGGGTGACATCCCCGAAGATTATCAGAGTAAAATTTCTTTTTTTGATGGCACTCCTCATGGTACCACGGCGCAGCAACATGTGGACAAAATGACAGATTTCTTTGAGCTTCATGACATTGATGCAGAAAACGTGACCATGAGATTATTTGTGCAGACTTTCGCATGTGAGGTAAGAAAATGGTTCAGAGCTTTGACAACTAGAAGTATTCCCACATTAGAAGAGCTTCAAAGATAGTTCTTGGATCATTGGGAAGTAAAGAAAGATCCTCTTCAAATAACTTCTAAATATACCAAGATCAAGCGGAATGCTGGTGAGTCCATGCAAGACTATTGTATTAGATTCAATGCGGTTTATAATGCAATTCCTGATGATTTAAGGCCATCTAGAAAGTCAGCTTTACTTAAGTTACTGGATGGTTTTGATCCGGACATGGCTTATCAATTAAGAGAGAGAGATCTAGCTACCTTAGAAGAAATGCAGAAAATTGTCGTTAGTGTTGAGGCAAATTTGAATGACAAGAGAGCTAGATTGAAAGCTGAGAAGAGAGTCTCAATAAAGGAAGAAGCTTCTGCATCAGATCAAGTGCTCCACAAGGTAGAGAAGATGATTGAAAGGTTAACACTTGATAAGCATGAACCATAGATTTGGAATCCTAATTTCCATGGCTAGCGACAAACTCAATTTAGGATCAAACAGTGTCAGCAGCGAGCACAAGAGACGGCATCACAAAAGCAGCAAGTAAAGACACCTCTTCAGCAGAATTTTGTTGGTCCCGAATCTGATGATGAAGACAATGTAATAGGGGAAGAAAATCACTTCTTCACTCCTGATGATATGCCCACCTTTATCACGGAAGATGATGAGTATCCAGAAAGTTTAGCTTTACAGAAGGATGTAGATTATATCTTGGCAAATGATATAGCTCTTGAAGAGGAGTTGGATGAGTATCAGAGAGGTTATATGCATGCTTTGTCTACCCAGCAGCGTCAGTTTCACTTAGAAACAGAAATGTCCCCATCAATCCAATTCAAAAGAGAAAGGAAGTTCCAGCATCTAAGAATGAGCCACCTATTGTACCAAATAAAGGAAAAGAAATTGCTGATCCTACTCCTAGTAAGTCTCCACTAGCAAATGAAAGAGTAAATTAGCCAATTGTATCAAAAGATAAACCTGAAAGGAAGGATGTTCCAGCCAAAGAGGTAGAAAATACTTTTGCTTTTAGTTTAGAAAATTAAATTTCTAAATTGAAGGTATTCATTACTTTGACTGAACCGATGAGAAACAGTAGTTATAGAGGTCAGGTCTCTAAAATTTTGAATTTTGATCCAATGTCTGATATGGTGAGTGTGGAAGATGATCAACCTGAAATGATTTTTGGACCAACATTAAATGGTGAGTCTCCATATAGTGATGTGCCTCCTTTTTATACCATTTTGAGAGTCCTTGAGTTTGTGTTGCATAATGCTATGTTTGATTCCGGCGCCTCCCACAATCTTATGCTGAAGGCTATCATGGAGAAGTTGGGTTTGGACATCACTAGTCAATACCATGATCTTTATTCATTTGATTCTAGCAGGGTGAGATGTATTGGGCTCATTAAAGACTTAGTGGTCAGTTTGGATCAGATTCTGGCTAAAAATGTTTTGATGGATGTGGTGGTGGCGGATATACCTCCTAGATTTGGCATGCTTCTTTCAAGATTTTGGGGAGCAAAGATTAAAGGAACAATGCAACTTGATTTCTCCTATTCAACGATTCCTGTGTTTGGGCAAATGAGAAAACTTTATCGGGAGAAAAAAATGAAATACATGATTACAAGCAAGGAGAAACCAATTAATCATCCGATTAATTATGTACATATAGATTTAGAGTCTTTTGTTTTGTATTCAGATAGTTTCAATGAGATTGATAGTCAGTTAGTTGCAGCAGATGATATTCTAGAAATAGTAGAGAATTTCAGAGATGTTTTGAAGAAAGAAAGTCAAGAACAGGACATTACCATTCAACGATCAGGAAAAGATAATGGACAACAAGCAGAAAAAATATAGCAAACAGAGTTTCAGCACTAGAAGAAGAGGAAGATGGTCTGTGGACCATGGATTTCGATGGATCAGTGGGAAATGATGGTGCTGGAATTGGTATTTGGGTACGCAGTCCTTTTTCTACTCCGAACAAAGTGCCTAGTAATGTGTGTGTATGTTCTTACAAGCTTGCTTTTGATTGCTCAAACAATGAGGCTGAGTACGAAGCTTTGATTGCTGGCATAAAAATCTTAAGAAAGTTTAATGCTAATAAGATTGCTACATATGGTGACTTTGAATTGGTGATTAATCAAGTTAAAGGCGAATATCAAGCAAAGCATCCTCGGATGCGGGCATACTGGAATGCTGTTCTAGACATCTTGAAGCTGTTTTCAGATTATAGCTTGACGTGTGTGCCTCGTATTCAAAATAGTATTGCAGATGCACTTGCTAAGGCAGTGAGTAATTTGAAGATTCCTATGAACTCAAGTAATAAATTTGAAATCCATGTGAAACATCATTTGACTATCCCAGACAATCAGATATATTGGCAGGTTTTCCAAGATGATGAGGAAATTGATGATTTTCTGCAAAACAAAGGTAAGTTCAAAGATACCTCAATTGATGTAGAACATGATGATGGTAAAGATGATGTGCAGATCAATCAAATGGAAGTGTTGCAGCTCAAGGATAATGCTATTCCTAAAGGCGTGATACCTTTAGAAGAACTCTTTGATCATGATGATGTAGCCCGCAAACCAACATTGCAGACAACAGAGAAGGGAGTTGAAGAGGTGAATATTGGAACAACTGAACATCCGAAGATGGTAAAGTTGTCCAAAACATTGCCACAAAAGGTTAAGGCCAAATATATCAGTTTGTTGTCATCCTTTGCTGATGTGTTTGCTTGGTATTATTCCAACTTGAAGGCATATGATACCAATATAATTCAGCACACAATTCCCATTAAGCCTAATCAGAAACCTTTCAGATAGAAGTTAAGAAGGCTTAATCCAAAATTGTTGCCATCAATTGAGAAGGAGGTAAATAGGTTGTACAAATCAGGAATCATTGTTCCCATCAGATTTTCTGATTGGATATCTAATTTGGTGCCCATACGAAAGAAGACAGGTGAGATTCGTTTGTGCATTGATTTTAGGAATCTCAATAAAGTTTCATTGAAGGATAATTATCCGCTGCCAAAAATGGATCACATGCTTCAACGAGTAGTTGGAGCATCTCGAATGTCACTACTCGATGGTTATTATGGATATAACCAAATTTCGGTCCATGAAGATGACCGAGACAAAACAACGTTCACCACTCCATGGGGGACTTTTCATTACGCAAAAATGCCTTTCGGTTTGATAAACGCAGGTGCCACATTTCAGCGGGCAATGGATATGGCTTTTGCAAATGAGAAGGATGTCTTTTTGGTGGTGTACCTTGATGATTTGACGGTGTTTTCTAATTCAGATGAAGAACATATGTATCATTTGAAAACTGTCTTTCAAAAGTGCAGAAAATATGGTGTGTCGCTGAATCCAAAGAAGAGCTTGTTCGCCATGGATGAAGGTAAACTACTTGGACACATCGTATCAAAAGATGGCATTCGTATTGATCCAGCATGCATAGAAGCGATTCAGAAAATTGACCTATGCCAGAACAAGAAGGAGATTCAATCTTTTAATGGTAAGATGAATTTTTTACGCCGCTTTATACCTAATCTTGCTGAACACATAAGAGAGATTACAAACATGCTCAAGAAGGACACCCAAGTGAAATGGACCAAAGAGGCTATAAAATCTTTCAATCTAGTAAAATTGGCTCTTTCTTCAGCTCCGGTCCTAATCAGCCCAGATTACACTCAGGATTTTATATTGTTTTTGTTTTCTTCAGAGCATACTATGGTAGCTGTATTTATGCAGAAAAAAGATGAGAATGAAAGACCCATTGCTTTCTTCAGCTGAACTATAAGAGGTGCAGCCTTGAAGTACAACATTATTGAGAAGTAAGCCCTGGCACTTGTAAAAGCATTGAAAGATTTTTGCATATATATTTTGGATTCCCATATTTTGGCTTATGTTCCTAACACTGCTGTCAAAGATATTTTGGTACAAACAGATCCAGAAGGAAGACGAGGCAAGTGGATTGCAGATTTGCTGGAGTATGATGTGGAGATAAAGCCCACAAAGCTTGTTAAAGGACAGGGATTGGCAAAGTTAATGGCTGAATCAAATCTGCACATCTTAGACATAAATCTGATTGCTGCTATGTACGATGAAAATGAGGAAGGTCCATCAATTCAAGTAGCTGAAATCTTTGTTCTTTTTCCGTGGTATTTAGATATTATATATGTGCTTCAGCATTTGTCCTCGCCACCTGGTATGGCTAGAAACAAAGCCAGAACTCTTAAGTTAAAGGCTACTAAGTTTTGTATTTTGAATTCTGCACTTTATTGGAAAGATCCCGGTGGCGTTTTGTTGAATTGTTTGGTGGAAGAAGAAGCGAAGCAGGTCATGGAATATTTCAATAAAGGAGATTATGGCGATCACCTTTTTTGGAAAACAACGACAAATAAAATTCTAAGAGCCGGATACTATTGGCTGACATTGTTTGCTGATGTATGTAAGGCTGTCAAGAGCTGTCATAACTATCAGATTTTTGAAGGAAAACAAAAATTACAACCTTTTCCGCTTAAGCCCATTGAGGTGAGTGCTCCTTTTCAGTAGTGGGGGTTGGATTTCATTGGTGAAATTCATCCTGCTTCTTTAGGTCAACATAGATGGATTGTCATGGGGACAGATTATTTCACGAAGTGGGTCGAAGCAATTCCCACTAGGCAAGCTACGGATGCGGTAATAATTTCATTCCTTGAGAATAATATTTTGTCTTGTTTTGGTTGCCCGAATAAGCTAATCACTGATAACGCAACAACTTTCAAATCAAAAAGGATGGTTGAGTTTTGTAATAAATATCACGTCACTTTAGGGCACTCAACCGCTTATCATCCACAAGGCAATGGATTGGTGGAGTCTTCTAACAAATCTTTAGTTAACATCATTAAAAAGTTGCTGGAAATAAGCAAGAAGAGTTGGCATAAGAAGTTGGTCCATGCACTTTGGGCAGATCGAGTGAGTAAGAAGAAATCCATTGGTATGTCCCCCTTTGAGTTAGTTTATGGAGTTGATACAGTGTTTCCTACCTCTCTCGCAGCTCCGGTAGTCAAACTTCTTTAGGAGGTTGGTAGTGAAGATGATCAAATGCAGAGAAGACTAAATCAAATAATCCATTTGCAGCAAACACGAGAAGAAGTTTTTCAAAACACGTTCAAGTTGCAGGAGAGAATTAAGAAGATTTATGACAGAAAAGCAAAGGCGGACAAATTTCAGTTGGATGACGTGGTGCTGAAGTGGGATGCAAGGAATGAGGAAAAGGGTAAGCATGGTAAGTTCGAGAATCTCTAGAAAGGTCCCTTCAAAATTGCTGCATATCGGGGTCAAAATGCCTTTCTTCTGAAGGAGATGAACGGGGAAGATTGTCCAGGAGGGCCGGTCAATGGTCAGCTGCTCAAGCGGTATCATTTCAAAGATATTTCTACTGTTTACATGATCACTGTAAATACCATTTTATTTCAGTATCATTGCAAGAGTGTGCTGTGATCTTTTCTTCAATCTGGGGCCCAAAGTGAAGGCTATAATTCTGAAGAAAGATTTCAGTTTTGAGTTCAGTTTGTTGAGTAAGTTTTTCAGTCATTTTAGTTTCACAATTGAGTCAGTTTAAGTCAGGTTTCATTCAATAAATGAGTCAAAGTCTTATGTTGTTTGTTGAAATAATGACTCCATAGCTCAATGGATGAAGGCACTGTCTACTTTCCCAAATATCTGCAGTTCTTGGCACTTCCAAGGAGCTACCATCCCCATTGGAGCCAACATTAGAGTCGGTCTGGTCATCCCTCTGTCAGAGATCGGTTCTCTTATTGCATTTCATTTTTAGGTGTCTCATTTAGCTCATCATCTGCATTCCACTAGGAGCATGCCATAATCTAACGGAAGGGCCTTTTCACTCATTCCCCTCATGTTATCTGCCTGCTGGCTCTTCATTTAATAGTCTCTTCATCAAAGTTGCAAAAGTTGTCTTTAGGGTTTTAGTGTCAAGTAGGTCTAGGGTTTCATTAGGGTTTTGTCAATAAATGCTTCAGAGTGTCCGATAATCACCAGCAGGCCATGAGGATGTTCTATCGCCAATAAATTTTGTTAAAAAGTGTTCGAAATGTGTTTTTCCTCAAAAATCTGTTTTGAGGAAAAAACAAAGTATTCAGCTTTATTTGTACAAAATCATGTAAATTTTGTTCTCTTCATTGTAAATTTCTTCACCTGCACCCTAGTTCTTTTCCTTAGCCTAAGAAGCTCCCTAACTTGCAAAAACAAGCCAAGCTCAGGTCATTTCACTCATTACAAAGTGAAAAAGTAGTGAAAAAGTCCAAAACAGAGGTTGAAATAAAGGTCATCTGCAAAACATTACAAAAATGGGTTTTTGACAAAATTAATTCGAAAAGCCAATGTATAAAGCATGTCTCCGAGTTTTGAAAATTCATTTGCATGCCAAGAACAAAGAGGAGGCAACTTAAAGTCATTTTGGAGAATGAGTGAGAAATTGGGCAGAAAATCGTTGCAACTTGCCGGTGCGGCGCACTGCGCAGAAGGCGCGGCGCACCGGGGAGGCGTGATGCAATGGGAGAAATCGCGTAGTGCATTTTTGAACATGCACGGTGCACTAGGAAGGTGTGGTGCATTGGGCAAGCTGTGCGGTGCATATAGCTGAGCGACCCGAAAAGTTCTAGAACGGCCTCCAAAACGCCAAAAATGTACAAATTTCCTTTGTTTCAAGTAGGTTGAGCTCCAATTCTCCTGTTCATCAAAGTTTGGTAGTTATGTTATGATGGTTGATGTGTTGAGTGTCTAAACAAATGATCAAACCCTATCATATTAAATTCCTCAAATAAAAGTTGCTGCCTAGGGTTTGACAACTATTTGCCACCAAGTTTATTCTTTTTCCATCATTTTCTTTTCTCCCTTATTCCAGTTTCTCCTGATTTCATTGTTCCCTATCCCCTAAAATCACTAAACCCCTATCCCACATTCCCTTTCCCAAATTTCTAAATATAAACCCTAAACCTCCCATACTTAAAGTCCCAAATCCTCTCCCATATTTCCCTAAAATATTTATCCCAATAACCCCTAATCCCTCACTATTTTCTTCTCCCCTAACAGTCCCTGCTTCACTCTTTTCCCCTTGGTGGTAGAGGTTAGGCACATTACTAAAGAGCAACCCAACATAGTTTTCATACACCAGCATCTATTTCTCCAAGGCACTTTGTACAGCAGTCATGGCATCTGAGCATTCATTTGACTATGAAGTGGAAACCCAAAGTGAGTCACCCATGAAGGAGCATGCATCTCGGAGGCCTCATAGAGGCGGAAAACATATCAGAGAAGAACCAATCACCCTCACTGAATTATAGGCCTGCCCTCTAGCCATCTTCTGTTTTCAGCATCAGTCATGTTATGAGTTTTGTGAGAAGGTGGCTAATGTTCAATTTCATCATGAGTTGGCTCGTCTATTTGTGCTGCATTTACATGGAGATCAGGTTACTTTGGCTGGTGTCACCTTCACACTTACAGCAGAAACCATTTCACTGGAAACTGGCATACCAAACATTGGAGAACCATGGAACAAGAGGAAGAAGATTGATCGGCAGCATTATGAGCCATATATTAAAACCAATTTCTTGAGGCAGCTCAAGAGAGTGTTTCCATTCAGATATCTTAAAGATGAATATGCTCCACTAATGAAATTAATCATGAAGTATTTCAGTTGTGAGGGATGGTTCTCTCGTTTATATGCTTATCACATCAGGTTGCTCATGCATTTCACCCGGGTATGGATGATGAACATTCCTTATTTCATGTGCCGAAATATAGAGAGGATGACCACCCTTGTGTAGCACAAAACCCCTCAGCAGCAACTTAACAGTGTTTATCATTTTTCTCTCATCAACATTTTGGTGGTTCATCAGCTTGGATTACAAGGCATCACTTGGGATTATTTCATCTCCCGTGATTTCTTTAGAGCTTCAAAGGGGCTTTCAGAGGTTGGGCATGAGACAGGTTGGCCTTCTCATCAGTATGAGCACCATGAGACCGTTAGTGGGCCGGTATTCATCACATATCAGAGGGGCACTAGACATTTGTTTGCAGCAGCGAAGCGAGTGTTATCTCCACCCGGTGTGGAAGGGACCTCACTTCTGACATCAGCACCACAGGTATAGCACAAAGGCAAGAGGCCAGTGTAGGATGAGGGTCCTTCAGGTGAACGAGAGACCGACTTCATTCTCATTCATGATGATGATACAGATATGGGCCCAGAAAGTGCCAAACTTAGAGATATCATCCAGGAGCAGCAGACAGAGATCAAAGCCTTATCCCTCGACTTGGAGAGGGCTAAGTGGAATATTAAATACTTGGAGCAAAGGAATAAGCAGCTTGAAGATCAGCAGGCGATTATGGAATTACAAAACATCAGGGAGAATCGTCAAGCTGCTCAAAGGAGGAGGATTGAACTCTCTTCATTGGAGCAAGAGATTAATGATGATCGGGAGTCTTGGCTTGAAAGAGTCAACATCCACTTAGAGGGACTGTTGGATAAGGCCAATAGAGACAAAGCATTTCTGAGAGACATGGCTTTCAACTACATGGCGCGGAATAAGGTTTGCAAGGCACGAATAAGGAATCTAAAGGAAAAATTAAAGAAGGCAATAAGGAAGCAAAAGAGGCAAAAAGAGCATGTTCATCTTCGGATATTGTTTGAAGCCTCTTTAGCCCAACATGACACTTGATAGAGAAGGTCCAGTGCAAATTTCAAGAAATTTGGAGCAATTTTTGGCATTTTGAAATTTTTTGCACTAAAAAACAGGTTTTGCTTCCCTATGCGCCACGCCACGTGGTGCTCGCTTTTGCTAGAGGGCTCCAAATCCAAAAAGCTTTGAATTTTTGGATTTTTCGTGATAAATTATGGTTACTGGTGCATTTCCAAGAAATTTGGGCAAGTTTTGAGTCCTCAAGAGGCCAAAAACACTCAAAAAATGACCTCACTGCCCCTATTTTGACACACAGGAAGTAGTCTTGGGAGATTGAAGTGTTGGAGGGGTAAATGACATCTAAATTCAAAAATTCTACTTAGGTTGGAAATTATATAGGCATGGGTTTCCAACGAGCTATCTTGGGCTCAATTTGGACTCTGGGAAGTGCCTCAAATTCAACTCCAAAGTGGCACGATGCATAGAGAATCAGGCGCGGCGCATAGAGGATTTTTGCCTATTTTTCACTGTTCAGCTCAGAAATTCGCCTAGTTTTGATAAGTTTTGCTTTTTGATGTTACTCTTGATCTTTCATAATGTAATTTGATAACCATGATGTAATATTGGCACATTTTTACTTGTTCTAGAGGATTCATTCACTAAAAAGTGAAAATTAAATGAATGAATCAGTTTCCTAACATATAGGGGTAAGTTGTTTGACTACCTAGATTTTAGTTCCTTGTTTAGAATTGGTTCAAACAGCTCCTAGAATGATGATCTCGACCCCTAGAGGCATGGAAAGGAGTTAGGCTTGTCTATATCATGTAATTTCTCAGTGATTTTTAGGGTTGGACACTTGGGATTGCTTGGCACTCTATTGTACATTTCATTTCTACAATTTTGGCAAAGGAAAGACCAGGGTTTTGCAACACTTGTTGGGATCCATGTGGCTCTATGTTTTGATGGTGTGTTTCTCTATGTATTTGTAAGTTCGCTGATGTTTATGTGTATCATTTTCCCTTCTCTTGTCTTCTACAATTAAACAAATGAGTGATTAAGTTAGAATTCATTGGATTGCTATGCTCTACTTTGATATTTTGTTTAATTCTTCATGTTTTCATCTGTTTGAGGAGGACTCTTGAGACCTTCTTGCCCTCCTTGGCTCCTCACCAGTCTGATCCACCCATTCATTCAATCCAAAGCATCAAAACTACTACCTATCTTGCCCCTACCTGAACTCTGCAAAAATATGGCCTCATTCCCAGACCCAAAATTTGCTTGTCCCTTTTTTCCAACAAAACCCCCAAAAACTCAAATCAAAACTTTACACTTCATACCTAGCCTAAGATCAGTTGTTAAATCATTCATCTCAAGCCCCATCGATTATCTTTCGCTGAGATTTACCTAGAGAGAGCCCTCTCCTGTCCTCGTAGGGCTAGCTACAAGGCTGAGCGTGGTTTGATGTGGACCTAGAACCTTGTCTTTTCAGCCTGAGGCAAATCTAGGCTCTAACATAGTGGCAACCATACTGGGGAAGAAAATGGTTTTCTTGTTGATGTCATTTGGTTTATAAGCTACAGAGGGAGCCTGAAGTTATGCCAGGTAGTCTTCGAAACGCTTTTGCTTTGCATTAGCGCAAGTAGATAAACACTGCTTCAGTCAATCTCCGGTCTAGCTTGTAATCGTGACACTTGACTTGTAAATCACCTCAGTACATCTGAGAATTCTAAGCTTTTGGATGATAAGTTTAGAATTTGAAAGGCTGAACAAGTTGTTTATGTCCCTTTTATTTCTTGAAATAATAACACACTGGCTTCCATAAGACATACCAGAGCAAATCTAGAACCTGATCCCCCTCCTGTCTACGAAAACACCAATCTGATTCCAAGAATTGTTCACCAAGGAAGTTCTATCATTCCCATGTTCAAAGCTCAGTTGTGTCCTATCAATTTTGAGTATCTTGAGGATCAAGAGTTTTATGAGCAGTTTGAGTTGTCTCTATTTGAAACCAAATCTGAAAGTGTTGTCGCTTCCATTGCCTTAAATCCTGAGTTTGTTCGAAATCTTGAAACTAAAAGGGCTAATAAATCCATTGATGATTACATTTTGAAATAGCTCCAGACTTCAATTATGGCTTCTAATATTGCTGATTTCTTAGAGATTGCTTTTGCAACCCTTGGGTCATCCGCAGTTGCGTCTAGTTCAAGAATTCCCATCGAACCTCACTTCATTCCCACCCTTCCCCCACATCTTACTATTTCTGATCAAAAATCTGCAGTCATATCTCCTCCGTCTACTCCTTCTACTCCTAAAACACCCAAAATTTCTTCACCTCCGCATACACCTCCTCAAACACCTCACCCATCAGCTACACCCACTCCCCCAACTTCACCAAGACCGATTGCAAATCCACCAAGAGCAATGGCTACTCGGTTTGCACCTCTCGCGTTGCCTCAAGTTTTGGGTGACATGCCCGCAGATTATTAGAGTAAAATTCCTTTTTTTGATGGCACTCCTCATGGTCCCATGGCTCAGCAACATGTGGACAAAATGACAGATTTCTTCGAGCTTCATGAGATTGATGCAGAAAACGTGACCATGATATTATTCGTGCAGACTTTCGCAGGTGAGGTAAGAAAATGGTTCAGAGCTTTGACAGCTAGAAGTATTCCCACATTAGAAGAGCTTCAAAGATAGTTCTTGGATCGCTGGGAAGTAAAGAAAGATCCTCTTCAAATCACTTCTGAATATACCAAGATCAAGCAGAATGTTGGTGAGTCCGTGCAAGACTATTGTATTAAATTCAATGCGGTTTATAATGAAATTCTTGATGATTTAAGGCCATCTAGAAAGTCAGCTTCACTTAAGTTCCCGGATGGTTTTGATCCGGACATGGCTTATCAATTAAGAGAGAGATATCTAGCTACCTTAGAAAAAATGCAGAAAATTGCCATTAGTTTTGAGGCAAATTTGAATGACAAGAGAGCTAGATTGAAAGCTGAGAAGAGAGTCTCAATAAAGGAAGAAGCTTCTACGTCAGATCAAGTGCTCCGTAAGGTAGAGAAGAAGATTGAAAGGTTAACACTTGATAAGCCTAAACCGCAGATTCATACTCCTAATTTCCATGTCCAGCGGCAACCTCAATTCAGGATCAAACAGCATGACCAGCGAGCACAAGAAATGACATCACAACGACAGCAAGTAAAGACACCTCTTCAGCAGAATTTTGTTGGTCCTGAATTTGATGATGAAGCAATGTAATAGGGGAAGAAAATCACTTCTTCACTCCTGATGATATGCCCACCTTTATCACGAAAGATGATGAGTATGCAGAAAGTTTAGCTGTACAGAAGGATGCAGATTATATCTTGGCAAATGACACAGCTCTTGAAGAGGAGTCGGATGAGTATCAGAGAGGTTATATGCATGCTTTGTCTACCCAGCAGCGTCAGTATTCACTTAGAAACAGAAATGTCCCCATCAATCTAATTCAGAAGAGAAAGGAAGTTCTAGAATCTAAGAATGAGCCACCTATTGTACCAAATAAAGGAAAAGAAATTGCTAATCCTACTCCTAGTAAGTCTCCACCAGCAAATGAAATAGTAAATCAGCCAATTGTATCAAAAGATAAAGCTGAAAGGAAGGATGTTCCAGCCAAAGAGGTAGAAAAGACTTCTGCTTTTAGTTTAGAAAATGAAATTTCTAAATTGAAGGTATCCATTCCTTTGACTGAATTGATGAGGAACAACAGTTATAGAGGTCAGGTCTCTAAAATTTTGAATTTTGATCCAATGTCTGATATGGTGAGTGTGGAAGATGATCAACCTGAACTGATTTTTGGACCAGCATTAAATGGTGAGTCTCCAGACAGTGATGTGCCTCCTTTTTATATCAGTTTGAGAGTGCATGAGTTTGTGTTGCATAATGCTATGTTTGATTCTGGCACCTCCCAAAATCTTATACCGAAGGCTATCATGGAGAAGTTGGGTTTGGACATCACTAGGAAATACCATGATCTTTATTCATTTGATTCTAGCAAGGTGAGATGTATTGGGCTCATTAAAGACTTAGTGGTAAGTTTGGATCAGATTTCGGCTAAAAATGTTTTGATGGATGTGGTGGTGGCGGATATACCTCCTAGATTTGGCATGCTTCTTTCCAGATATTGGGGAGCAAAGATTAAAGGAACAATGCAACTTGATTTCTCCTATGCATTGATTCCTGTGTTTGGCCAAATGAGAAAACTTTATCAGGAGCAAAAAATGAAATACATGATTACAAGCAAGGAGAAACCAATTAATCATCCGATTAATTATGTACATACAGATTTAGAGTCTTTTGTTTTGTATTCAGATAGCTTCAATGAGATTGATAGTCAGTTAGTTGCAACAGATGATATTTCAGAAATAGCAGAGAATTTCAGAGAAGTTTTGAAGAAAGAAAGTCAAGAACAGGACAATACCATTCAACGATCAGGAAAAGATAATGGACAACAAGCAGAAAAAATACAGCAAACAGAGTTTCAGCACTTAGAAGAAGAGGAAGATGGTCTGTGGACCATGGATTTCGATGGAGCAGTGGGAAATGATGGTGCTGGAATTGGTATTTGGGTACACAGTCCTTTTTCTGCTCCGAACAAAGTGCCTAGTAATGTGTAGGTATGTTCTTACAAGCTTGCTTTTGATTGCTCAAACAATGAGGCTAAGTATGAAGCTTTGATTGCTGGCCTAAAAATCCTAAGAAAGCTGAATGCTAAGAAGATTTCCATATATGGCGACTCCAAATTGGTGATTAAGTGAGTTAAAGGTGAATGTCAAGAAAAGCATCCTTGGATGCAGGCATACCAGAATGTTGTTCTAGACATCTTGAAGCTGTTTTCAGATTATACCTTGACGTGTGTGCCTCGTATTCAAAATAGTATTGCAGATGCACTAGCTAAGGTAGTGAGTAACTTGAAGATTCCTATGAAATCAAGTAATAAATTTGAAATCCATGTGAAACATCGTCTGACTGTCCCGGACAATTAGAGATATTGGCAGGTTTTCCAAGATGATGAGGAAATTGATGATTTTCTGCAAAACAAAGGCAAGTTCAAAGATACCTCAATTGATGTAGAACATGATGATGGTAAAGATGATGTGCAGATCAATCAAATGGAAGTGTTGCAGCTCAAGGATAATTTTATTCCTAAAGGCGTGATACCTTTAGAAGAACTCTTTGATCATGATGATGTAGCCCGCAAACCAACATTGCAGCCAACAGAGAAGGGAGTTGAAGAGGTGAATATTGGAACAAATGAACATCAAAAGATGGTAAAGCTGTCCAAAACATTGCCACAAAAGGTTAAGGCCAAATATATCAGTTTGTTGTCATCCTTTGCTGATGTGCTTGCTTGGGACTATTCCGACTTGAAGACATATGATACCAATATAATTCAGCACACAATTCCTATTAAGCCTAATAAAAAACCTTTCAGATAGAAGTTAAGAAGGCTTAATCCAAAATTGCTGCCATCAATTGAGAAGGAGGTAAACAGGTTCTAATAATTAGGAATCATCGTTCCCATCAGATTTTCTGATTGGATATCTAATTTGGTTCCCATACAAAAGAAGACAGGTGAGATTCGTTTGTGCATTGATTTTAGGAATCTCAATAAAGTTTCATTGAAGGATAATTATCCGCTGCCAAAAATGGATCACATACTTCAGCGAGTAGTTGGAGCATCTCATATGTCACTACTCGATGGTTATTCTGGATATAACCCAATTTTGGTCCATGAAGATGACCGAGAGAAAACAGCGTTCACCACTCCGTGGGGGACTTTTCATTACGCTAAAATGCCTTTCGGTTTGAAGAACGCAGGTGCCACATTTCAGTGAGAAATGGATATGGCTTTCGCAAATGAGAAGGATGTCTTTTTGGTTTTGTACCTTGATGATTTGACGATGTTTTCTAATTCAGATGAAGAACATATGTATCATTTGAAAACTGTCTTTCAAAAGTGTAGAAAATATGGTGTGTCGCTAAATCTGAAGAAGAGCTTGTTCGCCATGGATGAAGGTAAACTACTTGGACACATCATATCAAAAGATGGCATTCGTATTGATCCAGCATGTGTAGAAGCGATTCAACAAATTGACCTTCCCCGGAACAAGAAGGAGATTCAATCTTTTAATGGTAAGATGAATTTTTTATGCTGCTTTGTACCTAATCTTGCTAAACACCTAAGAGAGATTACAAGCATGCTCAAGAAGGACAACCAAGTGAAATGGACCGAAGAGGCTATAAAATCTTTCAATCTAGTAAAATTGGCTCTTTCTTCAGCTCCTATCCTAATCAGCCCAGATTACACTCAGAATTTTATATTGTTTTCGTTTGCTTTGGAGCATACTATGGCAGCTGTATTAATGTAGAAAAAGATGAGCATGAAAGACCCATTGCTTTCTTCAGCCGGACTATAAGAGATGCAACCTTGAAGTACAACATTATTGAGAAGCAAGCCCTGGCACTTGTAAAAGCATTGAAATATTTTCGTGTATATATTCTGCATTCCCATATTTTGGCTTATGTTCCTAATGTTGCTGTCAAAGTTATTTTGGTACAAACAAATCTAGAAGGAAGACGAGGCAAGTGGATTGCAGCTTTGCTGGAGTATGATGTGGAGATAAAGCCCACAAAGCTTGTTAAAGGATAAGGATTGGCAAAGTTACTGGCTGAATCAAATCTGCACGTCTTAGACATAAATCTGATTGCTGCTATGTCCGATGAAAATGAGGAAGGTCTGTCAATTCAAGTAGCTGAAATATTTGTTCCTTCTCCATGGTATTCAGATATTATATATGTGCTTCAACATTTGTCCTTGCCACCTGGTATGGCTAGAAACAAAGCCAAAACTCTTAAGTTAAAGGCTGCTAAGTTTTGTATTTTGAATTCTGTACTTTATTGGAAAGATCTCGGTGGAATTTGTTGAATTGTTTGGTGAAGAAGAAGCGAAGTAGGTCATGGAAGATTTCCATAAAGGAGATTGTGGCAGTCACCTTTTTTGGAAAAAATGAAAAATAAAATTCTGAGAGCCAGATACTATTGGCCGACATTGTTTGCTGATGTATGAAAGGTTGTCAAGAGCTATCATAACTGTCAGTTTTTTGAAGGAAAGCAGAAATTACAGCCTTTGCGGCTTAAGCCCATTGAGGTGAGTGCTCCTTTTCAGCAGTGGGGGTTGAATTTTATTGGTGAAATTCATCCTGCTTCTTCAGGTCAGCATAGATGGATCCTCACGGCGATAGATTATTTCAAAAGTGTATCAAAGCAATTCCCACTAGGCAAGCTACGGATGCGGTAATAATTTCATTCCTTGAGAATAATATTTTGTTCCATTTTGGTTGCCCGAATAAGCTAATCATTGATAACGCAGTAGCTTTCAAATCAAAAAGGATGGTTGAGTTTTGTAATAAATATCACATTACTTTAGGGCACTCAACCGCTTATCATCCACAAGGCAATGGATTGGCAGAGTCTTCTAACAAATCTTTGGTTAACATCATTAAAAAGTTGCTAGAAATAAACAAGAAGAGTTGGCATAAGAAGCTGGTCCATGCACTTTGGGCAGATTGAGTGAGTAAGAAGAAATCCATTGGTATGTCCCCCTTTGAGTTAGTTTATGGAGTTGATATAGTGTTTCCTACCTCTCTCGCAGCTTCGGTAGTCAAACTTCTTCAGGAGGCTGGTAGTGAAGATGATCCAATGCAGAGAAGACTAATTCAAATGATCCATTTGCAGCAGACACGAGAAGAAGTTTTGCAAAACACATTCAAGTTGCAGGAGAGAATTAAGAAGATTTATGACAGAAAAGCAAAGGTGGACAAATTTACGTTGGATGATGTGGTGCTGAAGTGGGATGAAAGGAATGAGGAAAAGGTTAAGTGTGATAAGTTCGAGAATCTCTAGAAAGGTCCCTTCAAAATTGCTGCATATCAGGGTCAGAATGCCTTTCTTCTGAAGGAGATGAATGGGGAAGATTGTCTAGGAGGGCCGGTCAATGGTCAGCTACTCAAGTGGAATCATTTCTAAGTTATCTCTGTTGTTTACATCGTCACTATAAATACATTTTGTTTCAGTATCATTGCAAGTGTGTGCTGTGTTCTTTGTTTCAGTCTGGGGCTCGAACTGAAGGCTATGATTTTAAAGAAAGATTTCAATTTTGAGTTCAGTTTGTCGAGTCAGTTTTTCAGTCATTTCAGTTTCACAATTGAGTCAGTTTAAGTTAGGTTTCAGTCAATAAATGAGTCAAAGTCTTATGTTGTTTGCTGAAATAATGACTCCATAGCTCAATGGACGAAGGCACTGTCTGCTTTCCCAAAGATCTGCAGTTCTTGGCACCTCCAAGGAGCTACCATCCCCATTGGAGGCAATGTTAGAGTCGGTCTGGTCATCCCTCTGTCAGAGATCAATTCTCTTATTGCATTTCATTTTTAGGTGTCTCATTCAGATCGATCATCTGCATTCCACTAGGAGCATGCCATAATCTAACGGAAGGGCCTTGTCACTCATTCCCCTCATGTTATCTACCTGTTGGCTCTTCTTTTGATAGTCTTTTCATCAAAGTTGCAAAAGTTGCCTTTAGGATTTTAGTGTCAAGTAGGTCTAGGGTTTCATTATGGTTTTGTCAATAAATGCTTCAGAGTGTCTGATAATCACCAGCAGGCCATGAGGATGTTCTATCGCCAATAAATTTTGTTAAAAATTGTTCGAAATGTGTTTTTCCTCAAAACTCTGTTTTGAGGAAAAAACAAAGTATTCAGCTTTATTTGTACAAAATCATGTAAATTTTGTTCTCTTCATTGTAAATTTCTTCACCTGCACCCTGGTTCTTTTCCTTAGCCTAAGAAGCTCCCTAACTTGCAAAAACAAGCCAAGCTCAGGTCATTTCGCTCATTACAAAGTGAAAAAGCAGTGAAAAAGTCCAAAACAGAGGTTGAAATAAAGGTCATCTGCAAAACATTACAAAAATGGGTTTTTGACAAAATTAATTTGAAAAGCCAATGTATAAAGCATGTCTCCAAGTTTTGAAAATTCATTTGCATGCCAAGAACAAAGAGGAGGCAACTCAAAGTCATTTTGGTGAACGAGTGAGAAATTGGGCAAAAAATCGCTGCAACTTGCCGGCGCGGCACACTAGGCAAAAGGCACGGCGCACTGGGAGAAATCGCCTAGTGCATTTTTGAACGGGCGTGACGCATTGGGAAGGAGCGGCGCATTGGGTAAGTTGCGCAGCACATATAGCTGAGCGGCCCGAAAAGTTCCAGAACGGCCTCCAAAATTCCAAAAACGTACAAATTTCCTTTGTTTCAAGTAGGTTGAGCCCCAATTCTCCTGTTCATCAAAGTTTGGTAGTTATGCTATGATGGTTGATGTGTTGAGTGTCTAAACAAATGATCAAACCCTATCATCTTAAATTGCTCAAATAAAAGTTGCTGCCTAGGGTTTGACAACTATTTTCCACCAATTTTTTTCATTTTCCATCATTTTCTTTTCTCCCTTGTTCCATTTTCTCCTGATTTCATTGTTCCCTATCCCCTAAAATCACTAAACCCCTATCCCACATTCCCTTTCCCAAATTTCTAAATATAAAACCCTAAACCTCCCATACTTAAAATCCCAAACCCTCTCCCATATTTCCCTAAAAAAATTATCCCAATAACCCCTAATCCCTCACTATTTTCTTCTCTCCTAACAGTCCCTGTTTCACTATTTTCCCCTTGGTGGCAGAGGTTAGGCACATTACTAAAGAGTAGCCCAACACAATTTTCATACACCAGCATCTATTTCTCCAAGGAATTTGGTACAACAGTCATGGCATCTGAGCATTCATCTGACTATGAAGTGGAAACCCAAAGTGATTCACCCATGGAGGAACATGCACCTCGGAGGCCTCATAGAGGCGGCAGACATATCAGAGAAGAACCAATCACCCTCACTGAATTACAGGCCTACCCTCTAGCCATCTTCTGTTTTCAGCATCAGTCATGTTATGAGTTTTGTGAGAAGGTGGCTAATGTTCAATTTCATCATGAGTTGGCTCGTCTATTTGTGCTGCATTTACATGGAGATGAGGTTACTTTGGCTGGTGTCACCTTCACACTTACAGCAGAAACCATTTCACTGGCAACCGGCATACCAAACATTGAAGAACCATGGAACAAGAGGAAGAAGATTGACCGACAGCATTATGAGCCATATATTAAAACCAATTTCTTGAGGCAGCTCAAGAGAGTGTTTCCATTAAGATATCTTAAAGATGAATATGCTCCACTAATGAAATTAATCATGAAGTATTTCAGCTGTGAGGGACGGTTCTCTCATTTATATGTTTATCACATCAGGTTGCTCATGCATTTCACCTGGGTACGGATGATGAACATTCCTTATTTCATATTCCAGAACATAGAGAGGATGACCACCCTTGTGCAGCACAAAACCCCTCAGCAGCAACTTAACAATGTTTATCATTTTTCTCTCATCAAGATTTTGGTGGTTCATCGGCTTGGATTACAGGGCATCACTTGGGATGATTTCATCTCCCGTGATTTCTTCAGAGCTTCATAGGGGCTTTCAGAGGTTGGGCATGAGACAGGTGGACCTTCTCATCAGTATGAGCACCTTGAGACTGTTAGTGTGCTGGTATTCATAAGATATCAGAGGGGCACTGGACATTTGTTTGCAGCAGCGAAGCGAGTGTTATCTCCACACAGTGTGGAAGGGGCCTCACTTCTGACATTAGCACCATAGGTACAAGACAAAGTTAAGAGGTCAATGCAGGATGAGGGGCCTTCAGGTGAACGAGAGACTGACTTCATTCTCATTCATGATGATGATACAGATATGAGCCCGGAAAGTGCCAAACTTAGTGATATCATCCAGGAGCAACAGATAGAGATCAAAGCCTTATGCCTTGACTTGGAGAGGGCTAAGTGGAATATTAAATACTTGGAGCAAAGGAATAAGCAGCTTGAAGATTAGCAGACAATTATGGAATTACAAAACATCAGGGAGAATAGTCAAGCTGCTTAAAGGAGGAGGATTGAACTCTCTTCATTGGAGGAAGAGATTAATGATGATCAGGAGTCTTGGCTTGAAAGAGTCAACATCCACTTAGAGGGACTACTGGACAAGGCTAACAGAGACAAACCATTGCTGAGACACATGGCTTTCCACTACATGGCGTGGAATAAGGTTTGCAAGGCACGAATAAGGAATCTAAAGGAAAAATTAAAGAAGGCAATAATGAAGCAAAAGAGGCAAAAGGAGCATGATCGTCTTCGTATATTGGCCGAAGCCTCTTCAGCCCAGCATGACACTTGATAGACAATGTCCAGCCCAAATTTCAAGAAATTTGGAGCAATTTTTGGCATTTTGAAAATTTTTGCACTAAAAAACAGGTTTTGCTTCCCTATGCTCCGCGCCACGTGGCGCTCGCTTTTGCTAGAGGGCTCCAAATTAAAAAAACTTTGCATTTCTAGATTTTTGATGATAAATTATGGTTGCTGGTGCATGGCCAAGAAATTTGGGCAGGTTTTGAGTCCTCAAGAGGCCAAAAACACTCAAAAAATGACCTCACTGCCCCTATTTTGGTACACAGGAAGCAGTCTTGGGAGATTGATGTTTTGGAGGGGCAAATGACATCCAAATTTAGAAATTCCACTTGGGTTGGAAAATAGACAGGTAGGGATTTCCAACAAGATATCTTGGGCTCAATTGTGACTTCGAGAAGTGCCTCAAATTCAGCTCCAAAGTGGCGCGATGCATAGAGAATCAGGCGCAGCGCATAGAGGATTTTTGCCTATTTTTCACTGTTCAGCTCAGAAATTTGCCTAGTTTTGACTAGTTTTGCTTTTTGATGTTACTCTTGATCTTTCATGATGTAATTTGATAACCATGATGTAATATTGGCACATGTTTACTTGTTCTAGAGGATTCATTCACTAAAAAGTGAAAATTAAGTGAATGAATCAGTTTCCTAGCATATAGGGTAAGTTGTTTGACTACCTAGATTTTAGTTCCTTGTTTAGAATTGGTTCAAACAGCTCCTAGAATGATGAGGTCGACCCCTAGAGGCATGTAAAAGAGTTAGGCTTGTCTATATCATGTAATTTCTCAGTCATTTTCAGGGTTGGACACTTGGGATTGCTTGGCACTCTATTGTACATTTCATTTCTGCAATTTTGGCAAGGAAAAGACCAGGGTTTTGCATCACTTGTTGGGATCCATGTGGCTCTATGTTTTGATGGTGTGTTTCTCTATGTATTTGTAAGTTCACTGATGTTTATGTGTATCATTTTCCCTTCTCTTGTCTTCTGCAATTAAACAAATGAGTGATTAAGGTAGAATTCATTGGACTGCTATGCTCTGCCTTGATATTTTGTTTATTTATTCATGTTTTCATCTGTTTGAGGAGGAATCTTGAGACCTTCTTTCCCTCCTTGGCTCCTCACTAGTCTGATCCACCCATTCATTCAATCCAAAGCATAAAAACTACTGCCTATCTTTCCCCTACCTGAACTCTGCAAAAATTTGGCCTCATCCCTGGACCCAAAATTTGCCTGTCCCTTTTTTCCAACAAATCCCCCAAAAACTCCAATCAAAACTTTACACTTCATACCTAGCCTAAGATCAGTTGTTAAATCAGTCATCTCAAGCCCCATTGATTATCTTTTGCTGAGATTGACCTGGAGAGAGCCCTCTCCTGTCCTTGTAGGGCTAGCTACGAGGCCGAGCGTGGTTTGATGTGGACCTAGAACCTTGTCTTTTCAGCCTGAGGCAAATCTAGGATCTAACACACCCACCTTCCTCTACCAAACACAAATGGAACCTCACTGCTACAAATTATTTTACCAAATGGATAGAAGACATACCATCAAGGCAAGCCACTAACACTATTATAATAACCTTCCTTGAATCCAACATCCTATCTAGATTTTGGTGCCCAACCAAGATCATCAATGATAATGCAACAACCTTCAAATCTAGGAGAATGATTCATTTTTGTAATAAGTATTGTTACCGGGAAAAGTTTCTATTTAGAACTGCTCTATCCCACTAAGGTGTGACAGCTGCCTTAGAAACAAACAGAGAAAACTACTTTTGTATCTCCTTTATGAACTATAAATAAAGAGGAATAGAAAGAACCAACCTGTGTCTTGCGCTAGTCCTTTGATCCAATCTCTCTCCTCTTTGACAGCTTCCAGCTACCTGCTCCCTTACTTGCCCAGCTTCACCAAGTACCTGTAAGATCACAGAAGAAGAAAACTATACAAAGACATGGATTTATATTCATAAATAACTTAGGATCAGATTTAAGTTAACCATACAAATGTAACAAGCATCAATGATACAAAAGCATGGAGAAGAAACTCAAATAGTTTTTATTGATATACAAGAAGATCCAGGAGGAGTTACAACCGATGATTCCTGACCTAGCATCAACCTCCTAGCAAAGAAGCCCCTCTTCACCTCCAACAAAGCATAGATCACCCAATTCTCTGATATGTGTCTCAAAACCAATAGCAATTCCTTACAATGTGCAAAATTCCAGCCTCTGGATCTCTGGGATGAGGGATCCATATATAGATGTATGCAAGGAGGATGAGTCAGCTTATGATTTGATTAGTGGCTCCTCTCTGTCAGTTCTTGCTTCCACTTGGAGACTGAAGGCCTCTTACTCATCCTTGGTCGAATTCAGTGAGGCAAGTGTCATAGGAGAAGATTCTGGAAGCTTCCATTGTCTCTCCACCTCGCGGAATGACACTGCCATTTGTCATTTCCCGCTCAACGCACCTTGGTAGTGCATTTAGGTGCGTTGCAACGCACCTAGCTAGTGGATTTAGGTGCTATGCAACGCACTTAGCTAGTGGAGTAGCTGAAATGATCCTGATTTGACTTATTCTGAGCAGTTTTTGGTGGAGAACTTCTGGGAGAAGCTGTAATTTGTTGACCTTGTTCCTTTAGGGGTTAAAACAACACTTTTAGGGACTTAGGAGCCCTTGGTTTATGGACATTTCATGCTTAGAGCTGTAAGGCACAAAAATGTCTATAACAGTTGCCCCCTAAAGTATGAGGTCGTTTATCGGGTGAAATGCTTTATTATGAGGATCCGAAGTTCTTTCAATGCTGGGAGGTGACCTGTAATAAGATACAATAAAATACATTATCTTCATACTGTTTTCATGATCTAGCTGAGGCGGGCATTCCCATGCTCAGCTTTATAAATTCATTTTCATGTACATAGGACAGACAATCGTCTGATGGTAGACTGATGATTCTGATAGAGCCATCATCCTTTTGGTAGGATGATTATCTGTGCTGCAATGCTGTACATTTTAATGTCTTTATTTCCCTAAATATATATCGCAACCCAGATGGATGAAACTAGATCCGGGGTCTTCAATCTCATCCGATCTTCACTTGAAGTACAAGTCAATCCATGTGAGAAATGTTTTGAAGTCGAACATGGAAAGACATTGCTTGATTACCAGTCAATGATGTAAACTGTTAACAAGTGCGAGAGGAATCACCGATAATGATAATGATCCTCAAGGTACTGCAGTACAATTCACGTGGTGTGAATAAAGGACTTGGCGTCGAACACCACACAAAATATTTCGGTCGAAGGTCATTGATGTAAACCTGTCGCCGGAAGTGAGAAACTTGCCATTGAGGCATGTAAGCTTCAAAGTACTGAATGGGGTGTCCCTAGACCAACTTCTTGGATAATGAGCTGATGTCGACAAGAAGTGATCCATCATAGGAGGGCCTTAATGAATCCCACATCAATGACATGGAACGGAGTAAATGATTTTGATGGAGGTGAAAACGATCTAATGATATATGGTTCAGGGTGGCGGTCATGAAAGAATGGAGTATAATGTATGGTAGTGGGTGGGACACAGGTGGCCTTTTTGGATGACTTCTCTTGAACATATCGGCGACACTTGATGTGATGGATTGGTAGCATTAACCCCAAATGTGGATGGTATGATGTGACCATGGCGATGTGACCGGTGAATGAAACAACCCAACCTGACTTGGGCACGGAGTGGAAGTGTCATGTTCAAGAGCGACTTGCTACCAATAAAGATTCTTTGAGTTTTCTTCCCAATTTTTCCCCAGTCATTGCTGACCAGTACCTCTTTATTTTTATCAAGCTTGAGGAGGATAACATATGCTTGTTCTATAATTTGCCCTTCGGGAAAACCCATTGCTATGTTCTAACGAGCCTAGCGATAGTGAAACTCGTTCTCGTCTAAAGACAAGTTTGTCGCTATTAATCTTTTTAACGAGTTTAACGACAAAGATAACTCGGTCCTTTTCATTTTTAGAGAGTCTGAAAAGGTACGTAAAGGTAACTCCAAAATTCCTTTTCCGTCATCTAATCCCTTAAGTCTGAAAAAGTATAAAACAATACAGAAGGGATGAATTTTCGATAGCTTTAACAAGCCGAACAAAACAAGCGCTCGATCTTTTTGTGTAATAATCCCTCAGGTCCAAAAAGATTAAAATCTAGAGGAGGGATAGCACTTCCTGTCCCTTTAACGAGCTGGAGAGGCCAATGGCTCAGCAATATTTTCATATTTTACGAGTCATTTGAAAAGAGCTTAAAGAAGACTCGTCTTTTGAGGAACGAGTGATAAAATGGGTAGCAGCTGATTCCAGGTAAGGTTTGGAATTTTCCAATCACGGCAGTGTCACAAGGATGGCTAGTGAAATCACTCTTCGCAGCTGTTCCTCAAAATGGGTAAACAATCAAATGGAGGTGAATGATCGGCCAATGAAAAAGTGGAGGTGACGGTGCAAACACAACCAAGGCTTTAATGGCTGAATTACTACATTCACGGTGGTTATTTACCAGGAAATAGTTCATTTTTTAATGAGCTTAAACGCGGGTGGAAACATTTGCTCGGTCCGGGTTTATTTTTTAACGAGCTTGAACCTCGCGGTAACACTGCTCAATTAATCTAGTCATATGATAAGAATGTCTCATATAAAACGGCAATTTTTAGAGTTTTGCCCCACATCCTTTCTTCATGCAAGTTAGGAAACGACTAATCCAAAAAACAGATAAATAATCGCTCTTTGCTTACACTCCAAAAGGTTTGCATGCCCCCAGGTATAAAACAGAGTTTCAATGTTACCTCTACTTTCTTCCGCCAAAACATTTGTTTTACCGAGAGAGGCCTACCTCTTACAGGTTACCCAAAGATTGTTCTATTCACACTGCAAAAAAACACTTCTTCGGCGATGTATATCGAAACAAACAAAGGTGAGCGACGATGCCCGCCAACTCACATAACTTTGACAAAAGAATCTTGTTCTAGAATAACCCCTCTTCCAAACACGGACGGGGTACAAACTAGTCATATTCTCTCGTGAAAACCTACCCTATACCCGAAGTTTTCCTGCCGAAGCAGACCAGGATGCATGCCCCCTGGGTTTCAGTCATATCCCCCCGAATTACTCGCGCTCATCGGGAGGACGGACTGGAGATCGAGACATTTCTTGCGTGAAAAGACCATTTAGGGATGGTATATGACTATTTGCTATGCGTGATCCGGGAAGTGAAAGTTGGTCTACGAGCTTGACCACTCTTCCTTCGTGCGGAAAACACATTACTCTAAAGAGTGAGGAGACAATTGCTCCCATGCAATAAATATAGTCTCGTCCAAGGAGTAGGTTATAATCCAAGGGTCCTTGAACTACCATTACATTCATGCGAACTGTTTTCCTTCTCAATGTTATTGGAACATCGGGAAGGATCCCTAAAGGTCGACTGGTTCCTTTATCAAAGCCTGTCAGATTTCTCATCTCAGGAAAAAGCGATGGCGAACCAAGCACTTTCCAAGCAGTTGAGGAAAGGATACTCACAGAAGCCCCCTCATCTATGATGGTACCAGCCATAACCATTCTATATATTTGAACGATAATTCGGAATGGTATGCTTGCTGGTAAACGGGGTCTACCTAGTTGATTCCAGTTGAAGGAGACAACTAGGTTGCTTGGAGGTGGGACCGAATAGACGGCTGGGTATGGCTCCGACGAACTTCCTTCCTGCGGTAAAGGAATGGGTAAATTGCCCCCATGTTCGTCGGAGTCTGTGTTTATGAAGAGAATTTGGATGGTGTCATCCTTGTTCTCTTCAGTGACTGTATCATCTGAAGATGAAACCTCTGAAGGCAAGACCGGGTCAACTGTCGCCTCGACCTTTTGACTTTTGTCTGGTATGGATCCAGATGGTTTATCTTCAATGACAGGTGCTTCAGCCGACCACCTAAGTGGGCTAGCCGGATTTTCAACTAATGACGGACTCGGCAAGAGTTTTTTATATCAAGGAGGAAGTCGTAACGGTGAAACCGGATGATCATCCAAAACTCTTTTAGCTTCGTCTAAGAAGGGACAACGGTGGACGGCATGATCGCCTTCGCACAGTTTACAAGGAAATCTACATTTCCCTTTTTGTCCTGGGGCTTCACTTTCACTAGTTGACGGTGTGCTTTCAACATGATTATCAGAGGTTGACGACACCGGGTTGTGCAAGCGAGGAGACCAGTCCCTTAGTATCCGAGGGATGCAAGGACAATCTTTGTGAAAGTGGTCTCCTTTGCAAATGACACATGGCGATTTAGGCCTGGTCGGTGCAGTGTGTGGATTTTCGTTAGACGACACTCGTTTTCCCCCACTCGCCTTTGGCTCCTTCTTCTTTTTCTCTTTCTTCTTCTTTTCCTTCTTCTCCTTAGGAACTTGACTTTTGGCTTTACCAGCCCCATCAAGCGAAGAGGAAGGAGGAGAGGAAGAATTAGAGGAAGTAGAAGGTTGGTGGGCAACTCTAGACTCGTCTAATTGCTGATTCGATTGTTCAGGAATAGTGGTGTTTTGAACGACAGAGGTTGAGAAGAGCCATACCGGCAAACCAATTGTCAGCCCTGGAAGCGACAATGTGGCCATATGGGGTGCACCAACATCTCCCCAAGAGGAGAAGGGACTAGGATTTCCACCAAGGGGAACTCCTTGGTTGGTAGACTCCATTTTCTCAACCCAAGATCAACGTAGGAAAGGGGGATGAATATTCCGTTTAAAATAAATTTTAACACGCTTTGACACAACTTGTTTTTTCAGTTTTTAAGAGTCGAGAAAAAACAAAAGATGACTCTAGTCTCCTTCGATTTTTAATGAGCCTGAAGTGACAAGTGCTCAGATGGACCTTTTCCATTAAAGAGTCTGAAAAGGAATGAAAGGGACTGCTCTGGAGGTCTAGGTAGAGGGAGTACCAAACCAATCGCAAAACTGCGGAATACTTTTTAAGGTACGGCAGTCAATCTTCCCAAATGCTGTGTTCAGTGCATTGCGATCAGTAGGGCGGCCGACACGGCTTCCTATGGATAAAGGATTTAAGCCTATAGGGGTCTCCCAATATATACTCGACGGTACGTGGGAGCACAAGTTCATACTGGCACTTATCGTCTCAAAGTGGAGGAATCACCCAACCATCAGTGAGGACAACAGTTACCAGACTTTACGACGCCGGAATACGTCTCTAGCCTAGACCTCTAAATGTTGTTCGTTAAGTTCCAAAGCATTGTTAGATTCATTAAATTTATTTTAAGTTGATCTTTCTTATGAAGTTTGCCTTTTGGGTTCACCACAAGATGTAGATGTAATTCCTAAAATGCAATCTAAAGATGATAAACAAACTTTTATCTCTTTTCAGCAATGAAAATCCTAGCTACTAGGGGAAAAGAAAGACACAATCTTTTCTCAAAGAGCAAAGAGCACACTGTAAATGCACTTTCCTAAATCAAGCCAAACAGACTGTCTATATGCAAATGCACATGCATGTGTTTGTTTTTCACTTTCTTAGTATTGATGCTAAAAATAAAGTTGATGTACAAATTTGAATTTGCTTTCAAGCGACAAACACAAACAAGCTTTTTTTCGAAATCAAAAGGTAGAGATGATTACGACACTTTATGATTTTGAAATAAATACTCGTTTTGACACTAGAAAATCACAAATTCAAACCAAAGGCAATAGTAAAAGCATAATCGACCATCAACAGCAATAAAACTTTCTCTTATGATCGAAATCGACACTTGCGACAGATCTAAATCAAAGGATGATAGTACGACTATTATACTTTTGCAATGGAAAACTGTAAACGACTCAACAAACACACAAAAACATCTACAGTTCTTTTGTACAAATGAGGCGGAATATCAGTAAGGAAAAGGGGTTTGAAACAGTCATATACTGATCACAGGCTGCAAAAATCAGAGACAAAACTGGAAAGAATGAAGCAAAGAACCTCAGCTGCACAGGGCTAGGCTGATCAGCGCACCTGTTACACAGAGAAAATGCATTGCAGCGCAGGTTTCCCTTTCGGGAAGTGCGTTGAAATGCAGAACCTCTTCGCAGTGCCTACGCTGGGGCAGAAACGAGAATTCTATCCGGGTTCTGGGTTACAGTTTGCAGTTTAATCTTTGGTTTTTGGCCGAGTAAAAGCAATCAGTAATGCACAATCAGGGGTAGATCTAAGGAGGGTCTAAGAGCTATCACAAGGGCAATCAGATAGTCTATGAATCAGCTATTCAAATCATAAACAGATCCAGTGAATGGACCGAAGCAGCAGATGTCTACTTTGCATTTGTTATGGCAAATGCAGTTTGATTGCTACTTATAAGTTTATGAAATAAACAACAAGAGATACACAAACAAACTAATTAGACTCGATCCCCAGTGGAGTCGCCATTTTGTTACCGAGAAAAGTGTCTATTTAGAACTGCTCTATCCCACTAAGGTGTGACAGCTGCCTTAGAATCAAACAGAGAAAACTACTTTTGTATCTCCTTTATGAACTATAAATAAAGAGGAATAGAAAGAACCAACCTGTGTCTTGCGCTAGTCCTTTGATCCAATCTCTCTCCTCTTTGACAGCTTCCAGCTACCTGATCCCTTACTTGCCCAGCTTCACCAAGTACCTGTAAGATCACAGAAGAAGAAAACTATACAAAGACATGGATTTATATTCATAAATAACTTAGGATCATATTTAAGTTAACCATACAAATGTAACAAGCATCAATGATACAAAAGCATGGAGAAGAAACTCAAATAGTTTTTATTGATATACAAGAAGATCCAGGAGGAGTTACAACCGATGATTCCTGACCCAGCATCAACCTCCCAGCAAAGAAGCCCCTCTTCACCTCCAAAAAAGCATAGATCACCCAATTCTCTGATATGTGTCTCAAAACCAACAGCAATTCCTTACAATGTGCAAAATTCCAGCCTCTGGATCTCTGGGATGAGGGATCCATGTATAGATGTATGCAAGGAGGATGAGTCAGCTTATGATTTGATTAGTGGCTCCTCTCTGTCAGTTCTTGCTTCCACTTGGACACTAAAGGCCTCTTACTCATCCTTGGTCGAATTCAGTGAGGCAAGTGTCATAGGAGAAGATTCTGGAAGCTTCCATTGTCTCTCCACCTCATGGAATGACACTGACATTTGTCATTTCCCGCTCAACGCACCCTGGTAGTGCATTTAGGTGCGTTGCAACGCACCTAGCTAGTGGATTTAGGTGCTATGCAACGCACTTAGCTAGTGGAGCAGCTGAAATGATCCTGATTTGACTTATTCTGAGCAGTTTCTGGTGGAGAACTTCTGGGAGAAGCTGTAATTTGTTGACCTTGTTCCTTTAGGGGTTAGAACAACACTTTTAGGGACTTAGGAGCCCTTGGTTTATGGACATTTCATGCTTAGAGCTGTAAGGCACAAAAATGTCTATAACAAGTATGACATAATTTTTGGCCATTCCATAACTTATTACCGCCAAGGAAATGGACTAGCAAAGTCCTCAAACAAAAGTCTGGTAGATATCATCAAAAAATTATTGGAGGATAAAAGCTAGTAAATGCCTTATGGGTAGACAGGCTAACCACAAAGAAGTCCATTGGTACTAGTCCTTATCAATTAGTTTATGGAATGGAAGTTGTTTTCCCATCTTCCTTGGGAACACCAGTGATCTGATATTCACCCTATGAGTGCCATCAGTGAAAGATTTATTAAACTAAGATATTACAGACTCATGTGCTGGTGTGTGTTCTGTGTTATTGGAACAATGGATCGATCAGATTGCCCATACAAAGACAATAAAATGGAGAGACAGTAGAGAAATATAGTAAGCAACACAAGGACATAAACAATTTTAATAAGGAGTTCACCCTATTCTCCAGGGCTACGTCATCGGTCCAGCTTCAGTGGTGGCCTTGTTTTATTGTGTCTTTTGAGGATAGGAATTACAATACAGGGACTAAATATGAGTTCTCTTGAAGCATATTTTTGCTTGGTGGGGTGGTTCTTGGATTTTCCAAGCCACGCGAAGTACACAGACTCTTCTTCTTCCTACCAGCTTTGTGACCCTTGGTCTATAGTGGAAAGATCCAAATGTGATGCTCAGTTCGGATAGAATCCTCTATGGGAAGGCTTGAATCTTCAAGCTCTCTAGTGCTTAACGCTGCTTGTGGTTAGCTCGGCCCTCTATCTCTTTTGCTTGGCTTTACTATTCTCTATGTTCAGTGCTCCTCTCACGGTTCATTGTTCACTCTCTCTCTTGGTCGCTTGGACTCCTCTAAATTTCTGACTCCAAATCAACTCTGACTCATTCGACTATCTCTGTTCATGGCTTTAGCCATTCAATCCCTATGCATGTTTGGTTCCTCTTCTGCCCTGTCGATTCTCTTTCTACAGTTGCCCTTGGAGTTCCTTGTGTTCAGCATCATCCTGAATGCTCAGGGAGTGGCCACTTGTCCTCCTCTGGATGGCGCCAACATGCTTCGTCGGTTCGTTTCTTCAGTTACGCCGTGGATGAATCTTTCATCCACCATAGTAGTCAAATGGGTTCCAAATCCCTTCTAGAACGTGGCTTAATTCCTTGTTGATTCTGCTTCCTCCATCGTGTGTGATCTCAGCCGTCTGATCTGAGCCCTCCAGATCCGACGTCATATGCACATTTCACGCAGTTGACTTACTTGATCGATAGCACATGATCAACAATGGTTTTCTCTCACCTTTGCTTGCAATGCGTAATTCAATGTATGGAATCGCTCCTCTCTCATCCAAAACCTCTCACCATTCAAGGGCACCCCGATCAATGCCACCAGTTTCCAGAGTGCGGGTCCCACCTTTGTACTTTAGCACTTTTACCTTTTCCGCCCATGGTCTCCTGGCTCCCGATGTGACTGAGTGCTCTGGCTTCCTCCATTTTAGCCCTATTTTCCTAGCGATGGCACTAATCGCGCATCAAAATCCACCTCCGTTTCCTGATCTGGGGCTCCCAAGGGTTACTTTAGCCTCCTGCATGGTCTCCATGGGCCTCGTTCAATGCGCTTTGACCGAGGTCCTTGTCATTCCACATCAGCTACCATGGCCACTGGTTCAGGGTGTTTTTGATACTATTTTGGATTTCTTTGGAGATTTGTTCGACTTGATTCAGTCATGGTTCTCGACAGTCTTTCTATGGATCCAATTCGGATCACGGCCTCCCTACTGAAAAAGATTTTGGACCACCAAAAGTTGGTTTTCAAGCATCGACTAAGTGAGGATACTATTTCTTCACTTGTCCAATCTCAATCCACTTTATGCTGCTCGGCTTTGAACCTTTGAGCCCAATCCTGAGGTACTCGACTTCTCCCCTGCGCATTGTCCTCACCTTCCTATCCAACACGGTGTCTTCCTAGAACTCATTGAGGTATTTAGGTAGAAGATCATCAATAGAAGGCAATTGACTCTACTCTTCAGGGTCCTCAACCATTGAAGGTTCAAACAATCTCAAACAATATGCATTTACGACTGAGTAGATGTGCATGTAAGCTGGTAGATCAAGGAGAAAAAAATTTCACCAATTTTCTCAAGTATCCTAAAAGGTCCATACCTGATAGGCTTTAGATTTTTACCTTCACCTTGCATCCTGTCCTTACTGATATACGGCCAGACTTGGTCTCCAACTGGAAAACTATGCTCCATCCAATGCTTATCATGCCTAGCCTTATACTTGGCTTCGCTCTTTTCTAGCTGTTCCTGTACTGCCTGATGGATCTCTTGGATCTGTTCAATGAAACTGGTTGCCTTGTCCACATTACTGCATCCATCAACCATGGTAGCTTTACCAAAGACAAAATCCAAAGGAGACCTTGGTGTGAAACCAAAGTAGGTCTCAAAAGGAGATCTCTGTGTAGAAGAGTGTTTGGCTCTATTGTAAGCATGCTACACATAACACAAGTGTTCATCCCAGAGCCTTGGATGTTTACTGCAATAACCTCTCAGTAACTAGATCACAATCCTATTTGCTACTTTTGTCTGGCCATTTGTTTATGGATGAAAGGCTATGCTTTTCTTTAATTTGGTGTCCATCAGTTCCTACAGACTAGACCAAAACTTCCCACAAATTGGGTGTCTCGATCGGATACAATGGAAGTGGGCAATCCAAAATGAACCTATACATGTTCAAAGAACAATTTTGCAGTCTATTCAGCTTTGATCTGTTTACTACAAGGTATCAAAATACACATTTTGTTGAACCTATCCACAACAACATATAGATAATCATGACCTTTCCTAGATTTAGGCAGTCCTCCAACAAAATCCATGGAAACACTTTCCTAAGGGTGAGAAGGAACTGGAAATGGATTGTACAAGCCTAGTTTTCTATTGTTGGGCTTGCTTTTAGCACACATGGCACACCCTCTTACATATCTAGAAACTGTCTCATTCATTTTCAGCAAATAGCAGAATATTTGCAGTTGTGCAACTGTTTTTCTTACCCCAAAGTGACCTGATATCAGAGAAGTGTGTGCTTCCCTAATTATCTTTATCCTCTCAGTTTGTGGAATGCAGAGTTTCCCACAATGGTATAAGAGTTGGTCCCTTATATGATAGTCCAATTCTTCTACTCTTTTGCCTTGACTCAAAGTTGCATATACATATTTAAAATCCATATCTTGAGCATATTGTTCTATGTAGCTTTCATGTAGTACAGAATTATGCTTAAGTATGGCAGATGCATTTATAATGGGTCTAGACAACATGTCTGCAACCTTGTTATGTATGCCCTTTTTATATTTGATGAAAAAGTGAAACTATTGTAGAAAACCCATCCATCTGTAGTGTCTTGACTGTTGCAACTTTGTTTGGGAGTGTAGATATTTAAGTGGTTGATGATCAGTATGTATTACTGTCTCTTTGCCCATTAAATAATGTTTCCACTTTTTCACACTCTAAACTAATGCATACAATTCTTTATCATATGTAGGATAGTTAACTACTTTAGGATTAAAAGTCTCAGAATGATAACATATGGGTTTGCCGTGCTGTGTCAACACTGCTCCCATGGCATAGTCACTGGCATCAGTTTGGATCTCAAATGGTCATTGTAAATCTGGCAGTGCTAGTACAGGTGCTATACTTATTTTTTCTTTCAAGGTGTCGAAAGCTTTCTGATATTTACCTCCCCACCGAAACACCTTATTTGACCCTGCTAAAGCATGTAGGGGAGCTGCAATCAAGGAGAAGTTAGAGATGAACTTCCTCCAATATTTTGCTACTCCTAAGAAGTTTCTCACTTCTATAGCGGACCTGGGTTTAGGCTAGTTCACAATGACTGCCACTTTAGAGGGATCTATTTTCAATTCACCTCCCCCTACTATATGACCCAAGTAGTTTAGAGATGTTTTGCCAAATTAACATTTTAAGAGTTTAACATAAAGTTTTTCTCTTTTCAAAACATCTAATGTCTGCTTAACATGCTTTAAATGTTCTTCCCACATTTTACTAAAAATCAGAATGTCGTCTAGATACATAATAACAAAATCATCAAGAAAAGGTTTGAGCACATCATTCATTAATCTCATGAAAGTAGCAGGAGCATTAGTTAAGCCAAAAGGCATAACCAGCCATTCATACAATCCCTCCTTTGTTTTGAAAGAAATCTTCCATGCATCTTGCTCTGCAACTCTGACCTGATGGTATCCACTATGCAAATCTAGCTTGGTGAAATAAACAACTTCTTTCAATTGATCTAAGAGATCATCTATGCGAGGAAGGGGATAATGATTTTTTATTGTTATCTTATTCATTGCTCGGTAATCAATGCACATTCTCCACGAGCCATCTTTCTTCTTCACCAAAATCATTGGTGACTTGCATGGTGATGTGTTAGGCCTGATGAAGCCCTTCTCAAGCAACTCCTGCACCTGCTTCTTGATTTCAGCATTCTCTAAAGCAGACAACCTGTACATCCCAAAGTTAGGAAACGAAATATCTTGCTGCAAAATAATATCATGTACTATTCCCTTTTTGGGTGGCAGACCTTTAGGTTCTTGAAACAAGACATCATACTCTGAAACAACCTTTTCTATATCAGCCTACTGTTTATCATTACAACCCTCAAATACATTGGTTTTATTAGGTTTCTTTTCCTTTACAACCATCAGTAAGAATTGTTTGCATGAATTAATCATTCTTTTCATCTGTCCGCAATTTATGAGAGTATAATTATTCTTGAGCTTATGAGCTCTTACAAATTATTCGATTCCATCTTTAACCAATAGATACTTGTTCTCAGCTCTATCGAAAATAGCCTTTCTATCATACACATAAGGACTTCCTAAAACAATTCCACATATATCCAAAGGAATTAAGTCTAACTCAACCTCATATACAAATGATGACCCAAAAGAAAACTTGAGTTTGAACTGTCTAGTCACTTGTAGTTGTGCTTTATCATTCAACCATTCTAATGGGTATGATTTCTTGTGAGGTGTAGTTTCTAATCCCAATTTCTTTACAATTCCTTCAGAAATCAAATTTACTTGAGAGCAATTATCAAACAAAGTATCAATATTTCGATTTTTGGAAATAACTCGAATATGGAAAATCTCATGTCTTTTTCTCTCATTTTCTTCATCAATAACAGATTGAGCAGAATTACTAGTAGATGCTTCAGAATTCTTACCTCTTATACCTATGGCTGCTATAGTTGTTTCATCTCCTGAGTCTGACCCCAAACCTCTCTGAATAGTTGTAGCTCTCTTCTTCTTCTTTCCCTCAGATTTCATAGGTCTCAGCTCTGGATGCAGAATCCAACAATGCTCATTATCATGCCCCTTATTTTTACAGTGAGTGCATGAAGCTTTGGCTTTCTGTGCATTCTTAGCCTTCCTTGCCTTCCATTTATATTTTCTTTTCTCCTTGCTCTTGCTCACAGTGGATTGGGATGGTCCCCCAACTTTTGGATTTCCATTCTTTCCTATAGCCTCTAGATGAGTAGCTTGTACATATACCTCATCTATACTAGTGGGATTAAACATGAGGATGGTATGCCTCATGTAGTTGTGTAGACCAACAATGTACTTCAAAAGAGTCTTTGGTGAGTCTAGTGAAATACCCAACATCAATGCTCTCTTTCTAAACTCTTGAGTATACCCTTGTATATCCCCTTCAAATTCCGAAGAGTTTGCCAACTCATCATGGCCTGCTACATGTAGGCCAATGGATAGAACTAATTTTTGATTGCAGAAACGAAGTCACTCTAGACAAAGATTGTCTTACCATGGCTTTCCATATCAGCTTGGGTTCTACCTTCCTACCAAACCAAGGCAGTGCCTCCTAGGTGTAGGCTTGCTAGCTCAATCTTACTCTTGTCTGAGTTTATGTTCTGTACCCTACAATACACATCAATTTGTCTAATCCAATTGTCCAATTTTTCAGCATTTAGCTCTCCATCATAGATAGGCAATCAAATTTAACATCTAACTTAATCAAAGATGCTTTCTTATTATGTATAGGTCTATTAGGAGGTGTGAGAAATTTTTCCTCTTTCCCCTTTCCTTTGGAGTTGTCATGGAAGTGAGACTCATCATCTTCTTTCTCTTGCTTAGAGCTTGATGCATCTTCCATCTTTTGCTTTCTAAAGTCTTTGTACATTTCTTCAACCATAGACTTTATAGCTAGGAAACTCTCTATGAATTGAGGGTCTGGCTCCATAGATCCTTCTTCTGACATGGTATTTCGAGGATAGACTCTTCCAATTTCAAGGTTATTTTCCAACAACTCTCCTTCTCCTAACTTGAGCTTTGATCTTGTGAGCATTCATAGCTATACCAACACAAGCTTGTCTAACCTTACAACCTTAAGCTCTGATACTACTTGATCTGATATTCACCCTATGAGTGCCATCAATTAAGGATTTATTAAACTAAGGTATTACAAACTCATGTGCTAGTGTGTGTTCTGTGTTATTAGAACAACGGATCGATCAAATTTCCCATACAAAAACAAATAAAATGGAGAGACAACAGAGAAATACAGTAAGCAACACAAGGACACAAAAATTTTTAATAAGGAGTTCACCCTATTCTCCAGGGCTACATCTCTAGTCCAGATTCAGTGGTGGCCTTGTTTTATTGTGTCTTCCGAGGATAGGAATTACAATACAGGGACTCAATATGAGTTCTCCTGAAGCATATTTTCACTTGGCAGGATGGTTCTTGGATTTCCCAAGCCACTCAAAGTACACAGACTCTTCTTCTTCCTTCCAGCTTTGTGACCCTTGGTCTATAGTGGAAAGATCCAAATGTGATGCTCAGTCCGGAAATATTACTCTATGGGAAGGCTTGAATCTTCAAGCTCTCTGGTGCTCAATGCTACCTGTGGTCAGCTCGGCCCTCTATCTCTTCTTCTTGGCTTTATTGTTCTCTGTGTTCAGTCCTCCTCTCAGGGTTCACTGTTCATTGTCTCTCTTGGTTGCTTGGACTCCTCTCAATTTCTGACTCCAAATCAACTCTGACTCATTTGATTGTCTCTGTTCATGGCTTTAGCCATTCAATCCCTATGCCTGTTTGGTTCCTCTTCTGCCTATGTCAATTCGCTGTCTGCAGCTACGCTTGGAGTTCCCTACATTCGGCGTCATCCTGAACACTCAGGGAGTGGCCACTTGTCCTCCTCTAAATGGCACCAGCATGCTTCGTCGGTTCGTTTCTTCAGTTACGCCATGGATGAATCTTTCCTCCACCATGGTGGTCAAACAGATTCCAAATCCCTTCTAGAACGCGACTTAATTCCTCGTCGATTCCACTTCCTTCGTCGGGCGCGATCTCAGCCGTCGGATCTGAGCCCTCCGGATCCGACGTCATACGCACATTTCACATGGTTGACTTACTCAACCGATAACGTGATCAACGACAGTTTTCTCTCACCTCCGCTTGCCACATGTCGATTGATGTATGGAATTTCTCTTCTCTCGTCCAAAACCTCTTGCGGTTCAAGGGCGCCTCAATCAATACCGCTAGTTTCTAGAGCATGGGTCCCACCTTTGTACTTTAGCGCTTTTACCTTTTCCGCCCACGGCCTCCTGGCTCCCGATGTGACTGAGTGCTCAGGCTTCCTCCATTTTAGCCTTGTTCGCCCAGCGATGGCGTTAATCACGCATCAAAATCCACCTCTGTTTCATGATCCGGGGCTCCCAGGGGCTACTTTTGCCTCCTGAACGGTCTCCATGGGCCTCGGTCAATGCACTTTGACCAAGGTCCTCATCGTTCCACGTCAGCTTCCATGGCCACTGGTTCAACGTCTTTTTGATATTGTTTTTGATTTCTTTGGAGATTTGTTCGACCTGATTCGGTCATGGTTCTCAAAAGTCTTTCTATGGATCCAATTCGGATCAACTAGTGATGAAGCTACTCCAAGAATTTCTGGTTGAACCAAATGACATCCAAAGAAGAATCAACCAAACAATTCATTTACAGCAGACCAAGGAAGAAGTGTACATTAGATATCAAGTTGTGCAGGAAAGGATGAAGAAGGATTTTGATAAAATGACTAAGGCAGAAGATTTCTACCTAGGGGACAAAGTTTTGGAATGAGATTCAAGAAGAGAGGATAAAGGTAAACATGGGAAATTTGATTTCCTATGGAAAGACCCATATATCATCTATGCTTTCAGAGGTAATAATGCTTTCTTCCTCAGAGAAATGGATGGCACAAAAGTAGAAGGAGGACCAGTTAATGGTCGAATGCTTAAACACTACATTGAACCTAGTTACTGATTTCACTAATCATTTGTACATATTCTATTTTTCCTAGAGTGGATTGGATGGTAATGTTTGAAGTTGAAGCCCGAAGAGAAATCCATAAGCTTCAAAAGTTTTATTGTCATAAATAGTAATAACGCAGAAAAGTGGAAAGGGAAAAGTTGCAAAGTGACATCACAACAATTCAAAAGGTCATTGATCCACAAGTTCTTAACATTTCACCAGGAAATTCCATCCAAAAGTGGAGCCACTGTTAGGTTCCTATACCAATAAGAGTCATAATTTTTGAATGGATAAGATTAACCCTGTAATATGTACATACCTTTTCTTTTTGCAAATGTTTTCCATATTCAAAAAATTAAAAAATTTAAAGAGGGCATGTCCTAAAAGAATAATCAAAGGAAAAAAAGAACAAAAAGGTCAAAAAGGATGAAAAATATGAACCGCCAGAAAAGAAAAATACCATGAAAGTGAGCAAGTCAAAATGCCACTGCTATTTACTTTGAGTCAAAATAAATGATTGTGTGCAGCTTGTAATCTTTGCCACGATCCCTAATAGTCAAAATGTTTAAACTTGGCTATTTCATGTTTCAGTTTCATGTCTATAGATAGAGAATAAAATCTAGCCAAACTATTTAATCTTGGCAGATAATTAGATAAGTAGAGTAAATAAAAGGAGCTCAACTATTTAATCTGAGCCCTTGGATGTAATAAGGTTATATTTAATTGTTTATTATGTTTGATAAGGGTTTGCTAGCTCAAATGCATGCTAATAAATAGAAGTAAAAATGGTAGGATGAGTAGATGGGTTAGTATTAGAAAGGTTGCAGAATTTTGATGATTGATTAGACAAAAGTAGGTGCATCATTTTTTTCATCATAAAAGTTCCAAATGTGAATGGGCACTCAAGCATGCAAATGAATATCAAAGTCAATTAATTAATTTCTCATTCATTTCACCTTTTACTTAACTAATTCCCCACAATAAAGATCAAAGTACTTAAAAACCCTAAATCAAAGAGGCTTAGAGAATTTCTTTGACTTTTGGAGGGCCCAGACCCTCGGCTCAATGACTTATAGGCAAAAAGTACTGAATCCCCATTCCCCCCTTCAAATCATTCATGTTCCCTAAAAATACTCTTTTCCTAAGGTTAAATCACTTTTACCTAGGAAAAGTATTTGGTCCCCCACATAACTCATTTTCATATAAAAAACCAACAAAAAACACTATATCCTATGTTTTATGGAAAAGTAGTAAAAACATGAAAATCACATGCTTAGGGTATCGTGCCCCTTTCGCTCATTTGACTAAGTTACTAATTTATTTATTAAATCCCAAATAAAACACGTTTCCCGTATATATATATTAACTCCATCAATATTAATTAATCCCTCCCTAGTTTAATTATATAAACTAAGGTTTTCTACCCCAGGCCCACTAACTAATTGATCCTTGATTAAGTTAGTTAAAAACCCAATTAAATCCTGCTTGATACCTTAACCCCAACCTTAATCTCGCATTAAACCAAAATGGCAATGCTTAAATGCCCACCGGGCCCCCCCATTACCTTCCGTGCAACTCCATCGCCGACTGCCACACGAACTCTCCCTTCCCCATCTGACGGCCCATGTTGATTTTGGAAGGGCACAAAATCCAAATGTTACACACTCGAAAAGGGTTGTTTTCCACTGGGCCCCCAAGGTGATGTGGCGCTCAATGAATGGAATCGAGCGGCCTCCCCCCAATTCCACAAAGTTCCCAAAAGTTGTGCAAAGAAAACCACTTACCGCCAGCCCGCTACACACCAAAACAACAATTGTTCACCCTGCTACGTGACAGATGACCACTGTTCACCCATACCTAGAAAATTGAGTTTCATGCATAAAGCGAAAAAAGCCCCAAATTATTGTTTTTATCATTTTTTAACTGAAAACTTTCATGCACACACCTGCGAACATCGAAAGTTGTCAACCCACGTACAATTGCACCTTGAAGATGCCATAAAGCTCCCAGATTTCCTTCCAGCTTGCTTGAAGCTTTTTTTACTGTTAGCAATTGTCAGTCACCCAGTTCAGACCTAGTTTTCTTCAATTCTAGGTATTTAAGCCAGAATCCATTGAAAACCTTGTTAGTTTCGTGAAACAGTCACTAAGTTTTCTTAATTAAAATTAAAGAGAAACTCTAGTAACTTAAACCTACCTCGAATTGAATCAACTTTGCCCTAAAAGACTAACAATTTACCTCCCCCATTCTCAAATCCACAAGAACTGAGAATGGCAGCTACAATTGCCATGGATGTTAGACCCATTTCCACTCCTCACCTAGACCTAGACTACCTCCCCCTGGTTGATAAATATTTCCAAATCAAGGACACCTCTGTCCATGAATCCCCTCTCAAATTATACTGTTGATACATAGACCAATACCTAAACCATGTTGATAAAATAGGTCTTTGGGAGTCTTATTTGCCCAAGTATCAATTTCTTGAGGTGCACATCTTTCCAGAAATTGTCCATTATTGCCAAGCAAACTACATTCCCAATCAAAGAGCAGTGATGTCCCCTGACCAAACCATACTTTTCACCATCACTGCCAAGTCAATCAATGAAATGCTGCAACTACAACCATGGCAAAACTTAACCCCAATTTCTATTGGAGACCTATTAGACCGATTCCCCAATCTAACCACTGCAAAGCTTGCTGAGATGTTTGAAATCTTCATTAAGGAGGAAAAGCATATCCCAAAAGATCCTCCTCCATATGTGGCTACCATATTTTCCCCATTTAGTCAGGACATTGTAGCAATGATTTCCAGTGTCTTAGGTTACACCACTAGTGAGTATATAGATGAAATCATCCTAGCCTTCATGTCCATTTTCACTCCAGGACAACCTCCTGCTATCACTTATGATTATTCTAAGTTCATCACTGATAGGATGCATGACCAATTTCTTAGGATGAGCAATGAGAGAGTATCCAAGTATTCTTCAATTTTGTACCATATTTTCCTATATTACCAAGATGACAAGTTCCACTTTAATCTCCAAAAGTTTAATACTAAAGGTCACCCTAGGTCAATGATTTTCTGGACTCCTTTGATCCATAAGTATGACTCACCATATCTGTACACAGACTTCATAGATCATTTTGTACATCCTATAGTAACAATGCTAATAAGCAGCCCTCCTCTATGAATTAGTTCAAATATCAGGAGGATCCTACAACATTAAAACAACACAAAGTGGGAGATTGGTACTTGTACCAAAATCACACTGAAATTAGGATTTATGGCTGTGAGTTGACCCCATATAAACTGCCCAAATACCTCCCAATGAGGTTATTTTCTCTGGAGTACTATAGGCAAATAATCAATTCAGATGAGGTACATTTTGTCAAAGCCAAAAAGGAGGCTGATCTCAGAATCAAAGATCAACTAGGCCCCTTTGTGTGTAATATCCTAGAAGTTGGAAAGGAAGTAGATCAAATCCTTCAGAGACTTAATCTAAAATAGAGCTTCATGTGGAGATATAATCCCTTGGACTTCATCTGCAACAGAAGATAGAAAAACAAGATGGATCCCTACATTCACCACCAAATCCCTGAAATAGAAAAATATGCAAATCAATTAGAATGGGTGGAGAATAATTTAGTGGACAGGGATAGCACTGAAGTTGTTGTTGAAAATAATATAATTGATATAAAGAAACAACTTGATGAAGGTTCCTTCCTACAGGTGCCAGGAGAATCTCATGCCCAAGGAGAATCTCAAGCCCAAGAAGAATCACAGGCACAAAGTGAATCACATGTAGAAGAAGAATCCCAAGTACAAGAAGAGTTAGAACAGCCATACATATCAGAGGAGCTAACTCAAACAGGTATACAAGAACCCATCATGAGGACTCCCCCAGTTTTGCAAACTCCCCTAAATGAGGAGAAAAACCTCAAAAGAAATAGGGAAGAGGCCACTACTTCAGGCAAAGCAACATCA
The DNA here is from genome assembly GCA_031772625.1 of Pinus tabuliformis. Taxonomy (NCBI): domain Eukaryota; kingdom Viridiplantae; phylum Streptophyta; class Pinopsida; order Pinales; family Pinaceae; genus Pinus; species Pinus tabuliformis. The sequence goes on from CM062812.1 coordinate 860,532,189, forward strand.
CAGCCTTATGTAGAGACCATCTTGGTCAAAAGGCAAAGGATAAATGTTAGGCCCCTATACTACTAGTGTAGGGGCCTAACAAAAGAAGAGGATATACGCCAGGACCCCACACTCGGGAAAGAAGAAATGAATCAGACCATATCTTGTAAAGCATTGGCAAGAATTACCACTCCTCAAACTCTCAAGATAGAAGGACATATCAAGAAGAAAAAGGTGCAAAAAGTGAAAGATCACATCAAGAAAGAAGAAATGAATCCAAGCATATCTTGTAATTCATTGGTCGAAATTACCACTCCTCAAACTATCAAGGTAGAAGGACATATCGAGAGGAAAAATGTTCAAGAAGTGAAAGATCACATCGAGCATCAAGAAATGAATCCAACCATATCTTGTAAAGGATTGGAATAAATTGCCACTCCTCAAACTCTAGAGATAGAAGGACATATCAAGAAGAAAAAGGTTCAAGCAGTGAAAGATCACATCGAGCATCAACAAAAAGTTCTCCAACTTTTAAAGGATAACGCCACTTGAGTGCAAAATCAAATGAAGCAACAGGTAGATCAACATCATAGTGAAAAATGTTTTGACATAGGTGATTGGGTATTTTTACTACTACATCTCAAGCAAGCTATTTATGAGAAGGAAATGTTGGCAATACTACATGCACTTAAAAAATGGCGACCTTACCGAATGGGAAGACTCTTCAAGGATGAGGATGTGGAAGCATTGCTTTGTGCTATTTCTATTATCCAACCAGATTGGATAAACGAAGCAAGGGATGAATGGAAGAAGGACGAAGAATTATGGCCACTTATTCAAAAGTTGCAAAAGATCCCAATTCAAACAATATTGCCAAAAATTGAAAAGGAAGGAAAAATCATATTGGAACCTGGAGCAGTCGCAGAAACAAGAACACGACAGCTATGAAATCAATCAATTTCATAGTATCTCATCAAGTGGAAGAACTTACCCACTGAAGATTCCACATGGGAGGACAAGAATTTTATACAGAAGCATCAAGAACTACTCAAGCGTTGAGGACAACACTTTTTGAAGGAGAGGGGCATGTTAGGCCCCTATACTACCAGTGTAACCCCTTATTGTTATTAGTGCAACCCACTTATTATATTGATGTAGCCATGTAGTGCCCATATTGTTACTATTTTTCCCCATAGAAGCCCGCTATTGTTATTATTGTGCCCTTACATTATTATTGTTATGTCGGCTCTCATTATGTTATGACCCCTTAGACTCCTATATATAGAAAGGAGGTCTTTTCATTTGTATCATCCAAGAATTGTTCATTTATGTATTGTAAAGGAGGTTGCCCCCTGGAAGAGGCTGAATTCTAAGGCGTTGATCTATATTTTCTATCTTTTCTTGAGCTGGTTTCATAACAATAAATCCTGTCTCTGAATAGGAATTCACAGAAGAAATAGTTGGAGACACCATCACAGAAAGAGAAGCATGCAGGCATGCCACTCCCTCTGGGGGCACACTAGAACCTTCCACATCACACACTCAGATGTTGGAAAGCCAATGAAGTGTTGAAGTGTCATCATTCAGGATGTCAGCTGATAGAGACCAATACATCAGAGAAAGATACAATGACATAAAAGCTAGAAATGAGAGGCTAAAAGCCCAAACTTATGCACAGTACTTAAAGATGGCCCCTACCAATTAGACAAGGCTTATGTTAGCCTATGATGTGAAAGAAGGCAAAATGTAGATGACATTTATGAAGCCCACTACTCAGCAACCAAGAACAACAGCAGACTTCAAAAAGATAGACTTCGAAGTGCTGGCAAAGGACATACATCCTATTGACTAGATTGAGTTGCACAAGTAGACAGGGGAGATGATTTACTCCACCTTGACAGGGAAAGCCATCTCTTCCCACCAATTGCAAAACTCTCTAAATAACATATCAGCACAGTTCCAATTGGAGAAGGCCTCTTCACAGGCCAAAGACACCAAAATCAAGTCCTTAGAGGACTTAGTCATTGAGTTGGGACATGATCCCAAAGATGTAAAGGCCACTGAGAAATTAATAAAGAAGAAGAATGATGACATAGTTGCTTTCAAAGCGGCTCAAGATTCCATAGTTGCATCACCCACAAACATTAGAAGTCCTGGAGACACAAAAGGGACAAGAAGAGCTCATGGACTCGGTCCTAAAGCTAAATGACCAACTAAAGGAAATAGAGAAGGAGTTAGACACATTGATTCAGTCCAAACAAAGTGACTTGGCCACCACTTCTAGGACTTCCATTCCCACTGTTTCTATTGTAGTTCCTTCAACATTGGCAGCATCATTGGCACCTATAGCTCCACCTGCCACAACACTGCCAATCACCACTAAATCTACAATAGCAGGTACTTCAACAGAGAAAACAATAGATCTAGTGAAATCCATGGAGGAGATGTCAATCCAGGAAACAGAGCTCAAAAGGCTAGAGGAGAAAATGGCAAGCTTAGAAATTGACTATAAGCTCGCCCAAATTTAGCAAAGAGAAGAAACACAGAAATCCCTAAGGATGGGTGAGAAGATCAAGGTCCTAGAAAAAGATTTAACACTACAGAAGCCACTAGGGTAGACCAAAGAGATGCTCTGGGCCAATATTGTTGACTCTGTCAATGATATTTGGCCATCAATTCAAGTTATTTTTGAGCAAACAGAACTAGTCAAGGTAGCTACTGGAGCTATCCAGAAAGTAAAGGGAGAGTTGGGTGATATGCCTGAGGATGCCAATTGACTCATCCACTTCCTAAACAACAAGAACAGACATGATCTAAATGAGCTTGGTATAGAGGATAGGACTGAAGCCATCTTAGAAGTCAAAAAGGTTCTTTCCAAAAGAAACCTCATGGTCAACTTAGATGAAAAGTGCCACAACATGTAGGTGGCCATTGACAGGTTTATGGCCAAATTTCAAATTTTGAGGGACAAAGGCCTTCCAGCTCCTATGGTCATCCATGATAAACTCATGACCCCATTGGACTAGACTGAAAGACTAAGGAAGTTAGCCAAGGAACAAGGAAGAACTTCAGTTATCAAAGCCCTGCCCACTGGAAAAGTATTGTATGATACTTTTGAAAATCGTTTTTTCCTAGAACATGAGGTGAAACATCTGTTTGTCACCAAGTCCAATTTTGCTAAATACACAGAGGCAGATGAATTTATAGAATAATGCTAAAAGTAAAGTTACCTGAGGATGAATGGTGGAAAAAATGACAGATTTACTATAAGTTACCATAGTAAATCTGAAGGCAGCTAGATGAAACAGGTAAAGCCAGATCAACAGGGTCAAAGAGTATCAGTGAAAGATTAAAAATAAAAATGATTCTAGCATACTACTATCAACCAGCGTAAAGGGCTCAAACTCAACTACAACAACTAGCACTACCACAAAAAAGGGACAACATGATGCAGTTTTCCATCTGTCCCTACCTTCATGCTTGAAGATATTTTGATTCCTTAGATTAAATCTCATATTGTTGTGAGATATTTTGTAAATATTTCTTGTATAAATACTTCATTTTTCTAAGTATTTAGGGTGGATTCAAAGACATTTCTGTAGAATTTTCTCTCAAATCAAAGTCCTATTATATAAAAAAACTGTATTGGCTTGCTGGATCATGGAATAAAGCTTAGATATTTTTCAGGATTCTTGTGTAAAGCGAAAATCAAATAAGTATTCTCTCATGTGCATTATTGTTTTTCTTTATGTTTCTTAATAATCATATGTGTTTCTACGAAATCTGAATGTTAAACTAGGAATGATATTTCAAAACTTGCTTAAATGCATTCTATCCTGACTATTTACATTCTTAATGTTTTCTACTAAACTATCTTAGCTAAGGAATTCTTAGCTACTCCTTAGCTTCCGTAGTTTCCCTTTTGGTCTATGTAGCAAAGTATTCTTGATTTCCCTTTGTTGATGATCACCCTCTGTTCCTCATTCTGATCCCAATCTAAGGATTCTTCAGTGCCCTTCACCCTGGTTAGAATCATTCCATCCATCAACCCTTGAAGATTTACCTTTTGCTTTGCTATCCTACCCTATGAACATTCCCTTTAATGATTTGATCCAGTTACGCTATCCTTTTGTTGACTCCATAGCCCAATGGCTTGAAGAAATTAGCTCTATCCATCTGTTCAAAGAATTCCACCACCCAACAAAAATCAAAGCCTTATGAACACTAAGAACTAGCCTAGAATCCCACCCAAACAAAGTTAAATTATAAAGAGAGAGCCTTCTCTGGACTTAGGTTGGCTAGAACCTAAGTCTGAAGATCAATTTGTGGTTACCTCAGATTATTCCTTCTTTTCATAATTTCTAGGGAAAACTTCTGAGTGATAACATCATTTATATATGACTTCTAAAGGAATACATGGATATATTTCTTTAAGAAGAAATATGAAGTTTTTGACAAGTTTAAATAATTTAAGGCTCTGGTGGAAATCTAGACAGAGAAGAAGATAAAGGTGCTGAGGACACATAATGATGGAGAGTTTTAAAGTAAGGAATTTGAAGAATTCTATAAAAACTGTGGTGTAGCATGGCTAAAGACTACTCCATATACACCTCAGTAAAATGGAGTTGCAGAAAGAATGAACAAGACGTTGATGGAAAGGGCAAGAAGCATGTCCAGTGGTGTCGGGTTAGGACAAGAATTCTGGGCAGAGGCAGTGGAGACAGCATGTTACTTGGCCAACAAATCACCTTCGTCAGTGTTGGAGGATAAGACTCCACAAGAGGTATGGACTAGTAAGAAACCCTCTCTTTCACATCTCAGCGTATTTGGATGTGATCATATCTACATGTTCCAAAGGAGAAACGAACCAATTTGGATAGTAAAATTGAAAAGTGCATCTTTATTGGGTATAAGGATGGTTTAAAGGGTTATAAGCTTTGGAACCTAGTAACAAGGAAGGTTGTGTACAACCGAGATGTGGTGTTCATAGAGGTGAAATATGTTATTAAACATGAAGTCCAAGCAAATGAACTTGAGAAGATAGAGTTGGAGCTAAATGAGGAAGAATCAAACTCTACAACAGAGGAGGAATCAGAAGATGAAGAGCCACAAACTTTGGGTGTGAGAAGATCAGTTCAAGAAAGAAGGCAGCCAGAAAGGTATAGTCCATCTGCTTTCTTTTCAAATTTTGCTTTATCTATTATTGATGAAGATCTTAGAACTATGAAGGAAGCAGTAGATTCATAGGATGAAAAACTCTAGAAAGAGGCCATGTTTGATGAAATGGAATCTTTGCACAAAAATGAGGCTTGGGATCTGGTGGAGTTGTCAGCTGGAAGGAAACCCATTGGTAGCAAATGGGTGTTCAAGAAGAAGACAAATGCAGAAGGAAAGCTGGAGAAATACAAAGCTTGTTTGGTAGGAAAAGGTTATTCCTAGGTGTTGGTAATTGATTTTGGTGATATATTTTATCCTGTTGCCAAGGTAACTTCTATTAGATTACTTTTATCTGTTGCCGCTGATTTTGATTTCGAGGTAGAATAGATGGATGTGAAGAGAACATTTCTTCATGGGTATCTGGAAGAGGAGACCTACATGAAGCAATCTAAATGCTTTGCGGTGAAGGGTAAGAAATAATTGGTATGCAAGTTAAAGAAGTATCTGTATGGGTTAAAACAGTCACCAAGGATGTGGTATCAGAAATTTGACACATTTATACGGGGACTTGGCTTCTCCAGAAGTAAAGCAGAACGCTGTGTGTATTTTAAATTAATTGGTGACCGTGTTGTTTATCTAATCTTGTATGTGGATGATATGTTGCTAGTTGGAAATGACAAAGAAATTATCCAAGATTTGAAGGCCCATTTGTCCTCCAAATTCAACATGAAAGATCTTGGTGCTCCAAACTATATTTTGGGCATGGAAATTAAAAGAGATCAGACAAAGAGGAAGCTCTGGTTAAACTAGAGGAAGTATGTTGAGACAATATTTCCGAGGTTTAATATCCAAGATAGTAAACCGATGAAGGTTCCTATTCATGTAGGTGTAAAGTTATTTGCTGAACAGTGTCCCAAGACATAAGAAGAGGAAGAGGAGATGTCCCATGTTCCATATGAAAGCACAGTTGGTAGCCTGATGTATGTGATGGTCTATACTAGACCAGACATTGTACATGTAGTGGGAGTATTGAGCAGGTTTATGTCAAAACTAGGGAAGGAGCACTGGACAATAGTTAAGCGGGTTTTCAGGTATTTGCATGGCACTAGTGATTATGGTTTGTGATACCAAAGAAGACCATGATTGGACAGAGTGTTGGATATTCGTGGCTTTGTTGATGCAGATGATGAGCCCCAAATTTGGTAACATTTTGGGCTCATTTGGCCTACTTACCCTTGCTCAACCCTTCATTTTTCATCACTTATGCATCATTTTTTAGTATATTCATGTTATTTGAACGAAGGAGGGCAGTCACTATTCCTAGGTGGCTAACACATGTTTATTTCAGGGTTTTTTGACATTTAATGGAGCAAAACCACGCAGATGAGGGCTAGGAGACAACTAAGATGGGATTGAGGTTTTGTAGGAAGGTTGTCCACAACATTGAATGGCCTTCCTCGTGATCTCCACCCCAACTCCGAGCTCCAACCACCACCGAGCTAGAAGGCAGCCAAATGGATTGAAAGGAAACAACAAATTACTCTTAGTTTGGACAGCCAAACCCCACTAATTTAGGAGGCCAGCTTGGCCCTTGTAATGTATAAATGATGAGGCTGTAGCCTTCGATGGGGACTTTTGAAACTTTGTTGTTTATTTTGGACTACGAGCTGATAGCTCTGTTTTGCTCTTTGTAAGCCATTTTTGGCATGTTATGAGACTTATGACTATTATATTTTAATGAAAAGCAGGCAGATTCGAGTTCAGTTCGAGGAGCCATAGCTCTCGGGGTTGGGCCCAACCTGAGAGCAATAGGCCTCCTTTCTTTGTATTGTTACTTTTCTTTTAGCATTGTATTTCTTTTCCTTTACATGCATTTGGAAACTCAGTTTGCTGAGTTGAATTTCTTGATGTGATTAAGTAGGTTAGTTTTATGAATAAAGTTGCTTTCAGTAGTTTAGATTAGAGTAAGGAGATCAGCGTTAATCAGAGCTCCAAAAAGGGTTGACTGCACACTCATTTCCACCTCTGTTTAGAGATTGGAATTGTAGCCCGTGCCACCCACCAAAAACACTGTTTTACATTCATGCAAGCTTTGATGCAATGTTCTCGGTTGTAGCAGCATCCATGCATTCAGATCTGGTGGAATGAACCTGTGTTTCAGTACCATGCAAGAGTTTCCTTACCAAATCACGTTGTTGTTCGGTAGTTTTATGAAAACAGTTAGAATAGGTTGATGAAATCTCGGTTTTGTGCAAGACACGGATGATTTGTTTCATTTACACTGTGCAATACCACTCTCTCACTCCCGTATCCTTCTAAGCCGTGCCTAGTCCATCCACTCTTCCCTCAGTTAGACCACTTACCTCCTAAACTCTTCTATCACCCATGTGATTCTACCTTTTCGGCCTTCCATTTCCTCTAACCTCCTCTAGACCAACCAGCCTTACACACCCCCTCTTCATCTCATCTCTCTGTCCATAGGCCATCACAAGCTCCCCTCCTACCTCCCTGTCCATCCACATAGCCTCTTCCACTCATCCATCACCCAAAAATCCTATTGCAGAACATCCTGTAGGAATTAGCAGACTTCCTGTAGAAATTCTGAACATCCTGTAGAACCCCTGCAGACTTCCTGTAGAAGCTTGTAAACACGGTTGCCAAGCATCTAAACTTTATGAACTTCTCTGAAAGGATTCTAGGGATCCCTTAGACCCTCTCTGAACCTTCCTGACCTTCTCCAAGCATTTCCCTCCTTGATCCACCCCTGCACAATCAAGACCCAGTTAGAAGCACACACATAATAATTCCAACAACTTGAACAAAAATACAAAAATATGCTTTCTTTAGATCAAAGTAGTCTAGACACATGCATCTCACCTTCTTAGAAGTAATGGCACCTCTTTCAGTATTTTGCATTCCCACCTCTGCATCAGTAGGACTAGCTGGTAGAATTAGGGTTTGCTAGGGTTTTCCTTTCTTGTAGGCGTTCAGTTTCTTCCTGCAGTAGGTTAATTCCCTTTGAGATAGCTTTCATTCATCGGTTAAAAAGCTTCTTCTGAGAACTCATAGAAGTTGGCTTGAGCCCTAGTGGACTTGTGCCAGCTGACCAAGTGACAGCTGCGACAAGAGCTAGTACTTGTGCATATAGCACCGTCGCTTCCAAGTTTGTTACGAACTACCGGGTTGATAAAATTAGAGAAGGAAGCTCCAGGAGTTGTAGCATTATTGCTACAATACTGGAGCCCACTAGCAGACTGGGCTGGAGATCTGGATCAGAGAAGATATATAAGTGGCTATGTGTTTAACCTATTTGGAGGTGTAGTCAATTGGATGAGTGAGAAACCATCTCTAGTGGCACTATCAACTACAAAGGCAGAATACATGGCAGCCACTCATGCAAGAAAGGAAGTAGTTTGGTTGTAGATATTGTGTTCAAGTATGGGGTTAGTACAAGGAGCTATAAGAATAGACTGTGACAGTGAAAGTGAAATTTTCTTGGCAAAGAACCTTGCATATCATTCAAAGACAAAGCACATTGATGTTCAGTATCACTTTGTGAGGGATATGATAGAAGAAAAAAAGGTGTTGTTGGTAAAGGTTTATACTTTGAAGAATACTGTAGATGCATTGACAAAATCTGTGAACTTTGAGAATTTCTCTTGGTGTAGAGAAAAATGGGGCATTGCAGGGCTAGATAAATGACTAAGCTTTCTTGTGGCCCCCTGTGGAAAGGAAACAACAAGTGGGACAATGTTGGGTTGTGTTATATTCTTTTCACGACTAGCCCACGTAATTAACCAGGGGGTTAGAAGGGGGGCGGGGCCCCCTTTGTTGCACTGATTGCGTAGCGGGGGAAGTCATAGGGGGGTTGAAGTGTGAAGGTAACCCCACTCTATGGGGTATGGGGCAACACTCCAGAAAATTTTGTTTTTGGACCCTATATTAGGTTGGGTGGACTTACCTATGGTTTTGTGCATGATTTTTCGAACATTGTTTTGGATGTGATGGTTTTCGGTCCATGGTATTGCATGCTTTGGCATGTATAAATATGTATTGTAAAATTGAAATGAACATAATGAAAAATCAAGCTGGTAGTCTCGGTTTTGGGATCTAGAGGAAAATCTTTGTGTATATGTGTTTTATGTGTTATTCTCTCGCATTGTTTCTTTTCTGTGTTTTAGAATTCGTATGCAGGTAATTTTTGTACAGGGTTAAAACCTACAAGTTATTGTTGTTTCTACTCACAGTTGGAAGAAATTTCATTATATCTAAAGTCAAAAAGAGTAAGGTGATCTTATAACTAAGCCAGAAGATGTGATGAATCATAATAGATGCAATGACAACTAGTTCAGGAGATCATCAACAGAAAGAGTGTTTGACAATGGGAAACGATCCTGTAGAGATTGGCTCATAGCAATTGATTTTTCTAGATGTCCTTGAAAAGAAGACTCCTTGTCTTTCCTCTATTCCCTATGAATATCCATGCAATGTTTGGTAAGAGTTGACATCGGTATCAAGGGAACAATATCCTATCATTGTGTCACTAACGAGAGAAGTTCATTACAATTTTCTGGATCACTAGAAAAGGTAGCAACTTGCTCAACAAAGAGAACTGAAGTGGGTTCTAGTGGAGGGACAATTGATGAGGAAACAAGAAGTGTTACAAATTCTTCCACATGAGTGTGTGTTGGTGAGGATGTTTCAGGAAAAATGATGATTTGTGTTGAGAAATGGCAACAAGAAATTCCATGTTAATTTGTCCTTGAATTAATCTGAGACTTAAAATCGAATTCTATTCTCATAGCAACTTGTAGAAGTTAATTAAGTTTAACTAACCTAATTATCTTAGGAATTTCAAGTTGGAAGTCTTTTTTTAGTCATGTATATGTTCTCCCTAAATTTTAGGGGTCCAGTATGAGTTTAAATTGAGTTGGAAATTAGATCACTCAGTTTACTGTGTTAAGTTCAGTTAAATTATTTCCAAATTGTTTTTGGAACTAATAGAGGACTAACAATCAGTTTGTGAACTAATGCATCCACTAGTGCTATTGTAGTTAACTGAGGATTCCGTCATGAGAAACTCATGCATGTCAGCTCAGAGAAAGACCCAGTTGAGACTAGAGTTCAGGGATAGTGTACTATTAGTGGTATTATTTACTAGAGTGTAAATATTATGCATGCATCAAAGATTGATCCTACATTTGGATTACGTAATTTTGGAAGCATGAATTCCCTTTAAATACAAGCTATTCATCTTAGGAATTATGAAAGAGATTAGGGGTTTGGAGAGCTACTGAATAAGCTAAGGATTTGGCTTGAGCGAGCTTGTGAGATGAGAGAGTTAGCATACTTGTGCAGAATTGTTCTAGTGAGAACAAGATTTGTATCTTCACTCATATTTATGATATATGAAATACATATAGTGGGGTTTTGAGTAGTAGATTTCCCCAGATACATCTTATTTTCTGTGCCATTGATTTTTCTTCTTCTTGTTCATATTTTTTTATCAGTCTATTGGCTTTTGCTGGTTGAAAATAGAAGCAGATTCTTGTCCTATGATTTAGTACATTACATGAGCTTGTGAATCTACAAGATTTTCTACATGGTATCAGAGCTAAGAATAGTATACTAGAGGAGATTTCGAAGTTTTGAGTTTTTGGTTATAGGTGAAATTCAAATTTGCAATACATACTTTAGGATCAGTAGATGGCGTTCTACGGTTTGACACTCGACTATCCCTTGAAAGGAAACTCGAATTTTATAGCCTAGCGGGATAGAATGGAGGTTGTGTTAGAGGATAATGGCTTGAAGGAATTTTTTGATCAATAAATTCCTAAGGCAATAGCATCGGATGCACAGGATTTGGCCGAATGGAAGAAGTGGGTGGTGAAGGTGAGGCTGATAATCCTTGAGGGAGTTCAAGACCACATTGTCTCGAGTCTCCATGGCAAGGAAACTTCATATGATATGTCAAAAGCATTGAAAGACTTGTATAAGAACAACAATGACCAAAGGAAACTGGCATTGAAGGACAAACTTTGAAAAATAAAAAGGGAGAAAGGCGAGACTATTCCAAAATACTTAACCAAGTTCACTCTTCTAGGACTCCCAAAGAGTTGGCATAGTTATCAGGAATCTATCAATGGTTAGGAGAAGCTTCTGGATTGGGAATGACTATGGTCAGATTTGATGCAAAGGAGATCAGGAGGAACACTAGGGATGGCTCTTCATCAAAGACTGATGATGAAGAGAATTGTGCCTTAGTGATTAAGGTGAAGAAGAGGAAAGGGATAGCTTCCCATTCCAAATCAGATTCTTATCATGGAGGTAAGAAGAAATACATGGTGAAAGTTAAGTGCTTTCACTGTCATGAGTTGGGCCATTTTTCTACAAAGTTTCCACTCAAGAAGTCCAAGAATAATTCCTTAGGAGGAAAGGTGGGTGAGGCTTTGGCTTCTCAATTCAAATTGGACTTTTCCCTCATTTCATGCATGGTGTCATCAATGATGGAAGGTGTATGGTACTTAGACAGTGGAGCATCATTCCACATGACTGGAGACAAAAATTTATTTAGTGACCTGGAGGAGAAATATCTCCAGATGCATATCAAGATGGGTGAAAAAGGGAAGTATAATGTTACTGGATTGGGCAGGATTACTTTTCAGAGGGAGCATGAGGCTCCACTTGCCTTGAAGAATGTTATGTATGTGTCTGGGCTGAAAAAGAACTTAGTATCCATTTTCATGGTTGAGGATAGAGGCTATGATGTGATCTTCTCGAAAAGAAAGGCGTTCCTTCATCACATAGCCATGTGTCAAGTAAAGAAGATATGGATTCGAGTGAAGAATCTCTATAAGTTGGAGGTAGAGGAGTGTGATGCTTTGATAAATAAAGTAGAAAGGGTGCCGATCTGATATGTTGGTGCATTGTGGCACAGGCGATTGGGCCACTTGCATCATGGGGCTTTGAGGATATTGCAGTAGATATCTACTAGTCTTCCCAAAGGTAAACTTGAGAAGCTTGATACATGCAAGGGAAGTACTTTGGGAAAATACACCAAGTCTTCCTTTCACGACAAAGATAGTTGAGTAGAGGCTATTCTAGAGTGAGTCCATTCATATTTATGTGGACCATTCTCGACAACATCCATGACCAAACACAGGTATTATGTTATATTTTTTGATTAATATTCTTGTAAATGTTGGATATTTTTCATGTAGAAAAAGGATCAAACTTTCACAAAGTTTTGTGAGTTTAAAGCATTGGTGGAGAAAGAGTCAGACAAAAAGGTTAAATCTCTATGAAATGATAACAATGGTGAGTATGTGTCAAATGAGTTTAAGAACTTCTATGTAGTGGAAGTGATTAAACGAGAGTTGACGATACCCCATAACCCTCAGCAGAATGGGGTGGATGAGAGGAAGAACAGAAGCATAGTAGGGCAGCAAGGGTGATGTTGCATGATCTAGGCCTACCATTACACTAGTGTGTTGAGGCATGCAACACTACAATTTATGTTCAAAACAGTAGCCCACATCAGATACTTGAGATGAAGATACTAGAGGAGGATTATTCTAGTAAGAGGCCAAATGTTAGTAACTTTAGGATTTTTGGGTCATCGATTTATTACCATGTGACCAAAGAAGCATGGAAGAAGCTTGAGCCAACAATAAAGTTGGGGATATTTGTGGTGTACACTAATACACTTCACAACTATCATGTGTACTTTTTGACTAGTAGGATGATAGTTGCTTGCAGGGATGTCAGATTAGATGAGGAGAAGGCCATGCGAGCTTCCCTTGAGAGGGAGCTTGAACTATATGTGGATGAGGATATTTTAGCTCCTAAGGTTGAGGATCCTCAGATTGATGTGGTACAACCACATGAAGAGGATTTGGGAGTGGAGACATCCACTCAGGTAGAGTCTTCCAGAGAGGGAAGAAAGTGCACCAGATAGGCTGACATATTGTTGGATGATGCACAAGAGAATGTGGGAGCACCCTATTCTCAGCATAGGTAGAGGAGGTCACCTCAGAGGTACACTGAATACATGGCTCTTATGGGTGAATGTGTTGTGATAGAGCCATCTTCCTTTAAGGAAGAAGTTCATCATCTGGTTTGGGTTGATGCCATGGTGGAGGAGTATGACTCCATAGCTTGTAACAGTGTTTGGGATGTAGTCTCGAGATTGGAGGACAAGTTAGTGGTGAGCTCCCATTGGCTTTACAAGGTAAATAAAGATGCAGATGGTAGTGTGGAGAAGCATCAGGCTATATTTGTGGCCCGTGGTTTTTCAAAGGTAAAGGGGATTGACTATGATGAGACATTTACTCCTATTGCAAGTCACTCATTGATCAGATCTATATTGGAACTATCAACACAAATGGGTTGGAAGATACATCAGATGGATGTGAAGAAAACCTTCCTTAATGGCCTGATTGAGGAAGAGATGTACATAGAGTAGCCTAAAGGTTTTGATACCTTTGACCATGAGTCACATGTGTGCCAAGTCAAGAGAGCATTGTATGGGCTGAACTAAGCACCTCGTGCTTGGTACACTAGGATAGATAGCTACTTCACCAGGTTGGGCTTCACGAAGACTGAACTGTATGTGAACTTGTACCACATAGTGGTGGAAGGTAAACTATTGATCATTGTACTTTATGTTGATGATGTCATACTAACAGATGATGAACAACTGATCAAATCTTGCAAGGAGGACCTTACAAGAGACTTTGAGATGAAGGACATGGTGATCATGCATTACTTTCTTGGCATGGAGGTATGGAAGGGAGATGGGGAGTTGTTTGTGTCCCAAGGAAAGTATGCCAATGAGATACTTAGGAAAGTCCGCATGGAGAGCAACAAACCTGTGGAGACTCCTCTAGTAGGTAACTGGAGGAATGATGATTCTACTCTAGGGGAAGTAGTGGAAGATACTATTTACAGGAAGCTTGTGGGTTCCCTCATGTACTTGATGAACACATGACAAAAGATGTGCTATGCAGTTAACCAACTTATTCAAGAGACGATTAGTCCTACCAAGCTATATTGGAAGGCTGAAAAGCATTTGTTGAGATACCTCAGGGGCACTTCTCAATATGGATTATGGTACATATAGACAGAGGGAGTCAAGCTTCAAGGATTCACCGATACATATTGGGAAGGGAGTCCATATAATAGGAAGAGCACATCAGGAGGGATCTTTAGTATTGGGTCAATGACAGTTTCTTGGAACAACAGGAAATAGAGATCGATTGGACTCAGTTTGGCATAGGTAGATTACATGGTTGCGAGTCGGGCAGCATGTGAGGCCATCTCAATGAGGAAGATCCTGGTTGGTTTGTTTGGTCAGCATATGAATCCAACTATGATTTACTGTGATAATCAAAGTTATATCAAACTCTCTGAAAATCTAGTTTTTCATGATCGGTCAAAGCATATTGATATTTGATATCATCATCTCAGAGATTGTGTATTGAGGTGAATTATGTTGTTAGAGTACATTCCCATGGAGGAGAAAGATGCTAACATTTTGATAAAGGCATTGTCATGATGTAAATTCAAGTTTCATAGAAATAGGATTAGGTAGCGGACAATCCATTTTGTGTTGAGAGGGAGTGTTGAGAAATGGCAACAAGAAATTCCAGTTTAATTTGTCCTTGAATTAAACAGAGAATTAAAATTGAATTCTATTCTCATAGCAACTTGTAGATAGTTAATTAAGTTTAATTAAATTAATTAGCTTAGGAATTTTGAGTTGGAAGTATTTATGTAGTCATGTATATGTTCTCCCTAAATTTTAGGGGACCAGTATGAGTTTAAATTTAATTGGAAATTAGATCACTCAGTTTACTAAGTTAATTTAATTTAAATTATTTCCAAATCGTTTTAGGAACTAATAGAGGACTAACAGTTAGTTGGTGCACTAATGCATCCACTAGTGCTACTCCAGTTAACTGAAGATTTCCTAATGAGAATCATGCATGTCAGTTCAGAGAAAGACCTAGTTGAGACTAGAGTGCAGGGACACTATACTATCAGTGGTATTATTTACTGGAGTGAAATATCATACATGCATCAGAGATTGATCCTATGTTTGGATTGAGCAGTTTTGGAAGCATGAATTCCCTTTAAATATGAGATATTCATCCTAGGAATTACGCAATAGATTAGGGGCTTCGAGAGCTATTGATTAAGCTAAGGATTTGGCTTGAGCTAGCTTGTGAGCTAAGAGAGTTGAGCATACTTGTGCAAAATTTTTCTAGTGAGAGAAAGCTTTGTATATTCACTCATATTTCTGATATATGCAATACAAATAACAAGGTTTTGAGAAATGGATTTCCCCAGATACATCTTGTGTTATGTTCCATTTATTTGTCTTCTTCTTTTTCATATTCTTTTCATCGATCTATTAGCTTTCGCTAGTTAAAAGTAGAAGTAGATTCTTATCCCGTGCTTTAGTACATTGCATGAGCTTGTGAATCTACAAGCTTTTCTACAGTTTTCACTAGAATGGACTTAATTTCCATGTTTCTAGTATCTCCAAAGGTAGTACCATGATCAGGTCAATTGGAAATAGTTGCTTCTGAGGTAGTTTTGGGCGAAGAGTTATGAAAATGAGGGATTGCTAGGTTTTTATTTTCTTCATTGATCAGAATAGATCCATGGGTATTAGGAGCACCTTCCCTAGTAAGATCAATTATTCCAAAAGACTTAGGTTTGCGATTTTGATGGTGCAATCCAGGGAAAAGGGTAGCTAGGTTAGTAAAATGGTAAGGCTTTCAAGAATGGTAGGTGGAGCAAAATAAATGGGCTAGCAATGGAAATAGGTGTATCTGAATTTACCATAGAACCTACCTTGGACATAGTATTATAGAGAAGTGAGATGCGCTCTTGAACTTTCATCAATGGATAAAGGTCTTGCTCAAAGTCTACTGAGAATTTCTTGTGGGATGAGGGAGTGTCATCCCCAACACCGTGTGCCAACATTCCCTAGAAAGAATAAACACATTCTCCATCTGTCAACATAGCTTGGACCCCTGGCCATGAAATTAGTTCTATGTTGAAAGCATTTTCATTCAGGTAAAAAGGAAGTTTCCACATAGTGAAGGTTGTCGGATTCATAATATGAGGGTAGGCATAAGAGTTGTTATGGATGATACCAAGCCACATATGGCAAGCATATTTTTTGAGCAGAGGAATTCGCACCCTAGATATATTGTGCTTAACCTCAACCATTTTTTTGTACCATTTATCAAATGCCTGTTCATTAAACTTCTTATTAGTTGAGTCTATAGTAGTTCTCCAAGGAGCGAAGACATAAGTGAAGGGTTCACCATCTCTGAATTCAACAAGGTCTCTACCTTCTTGAGGACACCACTTCATCATTTCCAACGTGATAACCAAATAGCCGAAAATAATGTATGTGTTGCGCTTATGAAAATCCTTGAATGCCTTAAATAGATCAATAGAAAACTTTACAATTGAGTTATTCACCCTTCCTGTAGACTTTTGTGATAGAGATGGTATCTAACGAACATTCCCCTTTTGTGTAATGCCACATAAGTTTACCTACAATGGTATGGAAGGAAAATTTTATCTTCTCATTATTGATCAAGCCAATTAATGCTTGACGCCCCTTGCGCTAGGTACCATACTTAAAATAGATATTGTTGATGCTTGTCTTCTTGTCGCACTTTAAAACACTCTTAAGATCCTTAGAGACATCACTTCCATAGGGTGATAGTCTTGTGAGTTTGTGAATATCATCAATATGAATTGGGTATTCCCTATCCAGACGAAAGGAACTCCCATGAAGTCTCCTGATCAAAAATTTTGTGTAGTGCATAACCTCACTGGTGGTAGCAAAGACAATTAGGTCCCACAATATCATTAGGGTTGATTGATTTAGAGGCTAGAAGTATGGTTTAATCTTGTGGGAAATTATGGCACTTGGTTGTGAATTTCATTCCATAAATATTACGAAATATTTGTAAAAATATTAGAAAAATCATTGATGCACTGAAATTTTTGTAATATACCCATTTCACTCTATCACCACATTCAGGGAGAATAGATATCCACTTTTTCTTTCTTTCCTATAGGATTAAATCCCTTTGGGGTTCATTATCCCATTTCCCCCTTCAAGTGACCTTAATTTACTACATTTTAATACAAGTTGAGAGGCCTTCATCCCTCTCATTTAAACATAATTCCTAGAACCTCATCTAAGAATACAACCATTCAAATGCCTAGACATTCATCTCATCGACCACATTTAAATACTATGTATGATAGTTCATTAGGTCAAATTCAAACAGTAATTTTTGAATTTCCCCAATATGCCATTGAGTGATTCTGAAAAGACAACTTTCAAAATGCCCCAATAGACCATTGTGAAAATTTGAAAATACTATTTCTAAAATGCCTCAATAATCCATAAAGGTATTTGAAAAGGAAAACTTCCAAAACATATCAATAGGGAATTTAGAAAATTTAAACTGCTCTAATAGGTCATCAACTAATTTTGAAAGACAACTTTTGAAATTCTTTAATAGGCCATTAGGTGATTTCAGAAATATTACTTTCAAAATTATTTGATACACGATTTGGATATTTCAAAAAATGATTTTTCAAAGGCTCTAATAGGCCATCATGTGCATTCTGAAAGACAAACTTTAGAAATGCCTTTAGAGGCCATCTAGCCTCATTGAGAGATATCGTGATACTTTGAAATGATAAGGAAAAGTCCATTGACCTTATTTGAAGGTAATACTTCAAATTTGCATTGAAAAGGGATTTCGATCCCATTTGATGAAATACTTTGAACATCTTTAAAGGCCTGATGCTCAAACAAAAATCCTACAAGCTCTGAATGGCATTCAAACTCATAAGGTTTAGAAGCCTAAGGCTCTAATTCATATTGGTGTCTAGATTTCCACCATGCCAATATCTAGAAATAGTTAAATGATTGAATATATTGCACACCATCTAGCTTTCAATGCATCACACAGTGATAAAGGGAATAACATAAATTTACTAAAGAAATTCAAAGTGCATAGGTATACAACCTACAAATGCTGACAACATTTATAGATAAAATTACATTGTATCCAAACATCTCAAATGCATAACATAAACAAAGCTAATAAACTTTAAGGAAAATCAAATCCTATAAAGGCATGGATCTAAATATTGCAGTCCACATATTAAGCATGCAACACAACAAACATCCTTGAATTGCATACCAATTTATTCATAATCAAATCATAGCTTAACAATAGAATTATAAACAAGAATTCAATACAAAAGGGGAAAAATTGTCTTTTGAGTAACTTTATTCAAGGAAACTACTTGTAAGAAATTGTCCATCCAGCTGTATGCAATCCTCTATTGATGCCACACCTAAGCTAGAATGTGAGGCCACTAAGGCAAAGAAAATTCGTCCAAGACAGCCAAGTCACTCACCCAACTTTTTTTTCATGAGATCAACCAAACTATTTCCCTTAGAACACTCTAGGAAACACTACAACCAACATAACCATGGCACTCCCTCCACTACAAACAAAACAAAAAAAATATCTTTCCCTTCTCTACTTAGTAGTTCCTCTAGAATATTCTTCCTATTAGTGCTCTCTCAAGTGTCTAGGAGTAGTCCAACCAACTATCTACCTTCAATATCAACTTAGTAGATTCATATCTTGTCTCTTGAGCACAAAATGAGTAGAAAACTATATGGATAATGGATATGGGTCCATATTAAGCCATCCTATATGATCCTTTTCAACCTTTCATATCTCTTCTTAGGCTTAAAGACATTATCTTTCTTATCTCACACTTTTTGGGCTCACATAATTATCTATCCTAGCATACTCTTGGTCAGTTACAAGTTGTAATTCCATCTACACCTAATATATATTAGATCATCATACAATTTGTAATATATCTTGGAACTTTCTAGGTGGAAATTTTGGAAGAATTGGCTTGTAGTGCCCATTTTAGCAGTAGGTCCTAATTTGGAAAATTGGGTTTCAAAACCATCCAAATCCGTTTTGAGGCATAAAATGGTATTTTTGGGTCAAAATTTGTTATTATGGTTCCACTCATGGATGTTGTTCTACAATCCAAAACCTTTCTAACGGTACAAAAATCACCTCAATCAAAGCCCTTATATGTAAGTTACACCTTGCACAATTTGACTTACTTTGTTGACCACCATGCTACGGGTGGATGCAATGTTAGCCTATATTACTCACATATGTGAGGCTATCCATGTGTAGACTTTTAAGAAGATTCTAGAAGGTCCAAAATCTTAGCATTGATTAAGGGTTGATGAAGTCAAAACCCTTAGTCTAAATTCCTACTGGGTTGTGTTGGTGTAAAATTTAGGCATCAAAATCCCGGAGTTCAACCTTAGGTTTCCAACAAAGAAACTGTTGTAGTTGAGCATAACACTGACATTTGAACTCCCTTAAGGAAAAGAGCATCTCACCTGAGGCATACCAATACAGAAAGAGATATAAGGGATCTAGCATAGTGGTGAATAAATATTAATCATTAGGTAATACATTCACTTCAAAAATCTTATTAATAAGTGCAACAAAACCAACATGAAAATCAAATATTAATAACTGAAATAGTAAAATATCTATGCAAAAAAAATTAAAATTTAGAGGGGACATACATAACCATTATTTAACTATCACAACACAAAATATTCCCCGCAGCACCTTCTTATTTTATTAACCATAAAAATTACATCACAGGCTCGTGCATGCTTGCAATATCTCTTCAATTTTGGACTGCATTACAACACAAAGCATAACAAGATTCAAAAGGGAAATTCAACACTAAACCACCAAGTATTTTTGTTATGAAACCATCAACTCTCTAACCCACACACCTTCAATTCTTCAACCTCTCAACCTTCAACAACTCAAAATTCATTCTTATTTTTCCCCTTTATAGATCATGCACAATTGATCTGGTCCAATCTAATCAACATTCATATTCCTTGTCCCCTATCTCGATTAGGTCCATTTTGATGAGTTCTAGTGGTTTTTTCCTTATCATGTTGATTCTTACAAAATATGGCATGTGATTCCTTGTTTCACAAATTCTGCAAGTCCTAATATAACCGAATTTTGGTTTTTTCCCACTTCTTGATTCTGTTGGTCACTTCCAACAGCTTTAGCTATTCCTTCTCTGCAACATTTTCCCAACCATATTTTGAAAAATTTGCCTAAAAAAATGAAGGACCCAATAGTCCCCGACCACAATTTATTGACACTCCTTCGAGTCAATTTGTTGTTGTTGCATTTGGTTCTTTCTGTGGTCGTATTTCTTCATCAACTTCTTTATCTCTCTATGTCGTTGTTTCTCCTATAAATGAAGGACACAACTTTGGTATATCATGCAACAGACCATCTCTGAAACTAGTATAATTATTAACAAAAACTTTCCAAACACTCAAAACAGCAACGACCTTACCAACAAGTTGAGGCTAAAGGACTTCTTGCAACTGTGCATCAATTGTAGAATGCAAAGTATGAAATGTGAAAAAATGATTCTGTGCAATAGGCTAAAGGTCCCTTAAGACTCAATTTGTAGCATATGTTTCTTCTTCCACCTAGTGGATTTATGCGTCCAAGGCATCCAATTGTTTATGGAAAAAATTTTGTTGATCCAAATCAGGAGCCTTCATAGCTTGATTAAAGACCTTCTCCATAGAGTATTGGAGTTGGTACAACGTCTAATTCTTCTTTGTGATCACTCCCCTCCAATCTGAAACATGACCAAAAATTCGTGGGAATCATCTGTTACACTAAAAAATGTCACCTTGACTACTTACAGTTAGTATGGCTCAAATCAACAGTCATGCTACCCTCTTAGGCAAGTCTTATGCCTCTGTTATCCATCTCAAACTCAAAGAAGAGAGAAAGTCTTGTAAAAAATATGTTTATCTCTGGGGTCGCAGGTTCTCTCTAGCCTTACCTGCGGGGACGCTGACCATGTTCACAAAATCTGCGTCCATGGACGCTCTGTATGTTAAGGGACAGGTGCGTCCCTCTGTAAAAGGCAAAATGCGCGAGTTTTATCTTGAAAAAGTTACTTGTGGTTACTTCTAGAACATTCTAGAGGTCGGTTTGATGAAATGGATGCGCCTCCAGTTGGTTCATGTATCTCTATTAAGGGGGAACTTATCCCATCAATAAGGGAGCTATCCCACCCAAAGAGGGGGATGATCCCATTGATAGTGGACCTGAATAACCTCTTTACAACACTATAAATAAAGACATTGAGCCAGAGGGAGAAGAGGTTGGAGCTATACATTTTCTTTGGGTAAATGCTGCAGGAATTAGGACTCCCATTTAGAACCTTGTGAGGAGAGATTGTCTTTGCTTGATTCTACTTGGAAGTGGGTGAGCTTTGTCAAAGTAGAGGAAAACCCTTGATGGACCCTGGGAGGAACTTGCACAACACCAAGGCCAGGTTGTAAGAGTTTCTTTGTTTCGTTATTAATACAAACTGGTTTATTTTTCTCAATAGCTTGTGTTAATGAGTTATTTCATGTGTTCCTTGGTCTGCATGTTGAATATATGTTTTATTATATGAAATGCAAGTGCTTGGTAATTGTTTGATTGTTTGTGGTTGCAGGAATTGACTTGAAGGAGGAGCTCATCCGGATCGTCAAGAACGGACTTCAACAACAGCGTTTTGGAATAAGGTAAGCCTAAACACTTGTAGTTTTCATGTTGTAAAAGGTGTATTTAGAGAAAGATCACTCCATTTTGTCTTGTTTGTCATTAGAACGTCTTAGACTTCTAGGAAGGTCAGTCGTGTCCGCACCCTTGACAAATTCCGTGCGACAAATTGGCGACTCCGCTGGGGAATCCATTAATGTGAAAGTCTTTTCCTTTGTGTAAACTTTGCTCTGAGAAAATCATTTTTATTTTCTGGTTTTTGACTGTGAGAATTAGTATTTGGGTGGCTTAGCTTTAGATTTAGTTAGATTTGGTTTTTCTTAACTTTTCCAGAAGGACGCACCCTCTGAGTACTGCACAGTGCGTCTTTGGACGCGCTGTTGCCGTTTGCACAGAGCGGGCCCGCGCCTGTTCTAACGGGTTTCCTGCGTCTTCCTGTAAAAATTTAGGAAAAATCCATTTTTGCTTTAATTGCTTTTAGATTTTGGTTTTTCTTAGTGTTTTCTGCCCAGATCCTTTAGTACCCTGTCAAAAATTTTCACCTGAACTTGTTTCATTAGCATTCCTGCTTTTAGCTTTCATCAATTGGGTGTTTTGAGTCTCTTTTTTGAGAAATTCTTAATTTGATTTCCTTTGGTCATTACTTGGAGGTTTCTCTCAGTCTTTTCACAATTTTGCATCTTTTTGCTTTTGTTTTTGCAAAAACATTTCCCCCTCATTCGCCGGGGGGGGCTAAATTGTGTATGAGTGTTAATCGCCTTTGAGTGTTTTTATTTTTTGATCTTTGGAACTCTCGCCCAATTTTCTCGACTTGCACTTGATTGGTTCTTAGATTACATTAGAATCATCTTGTGTTTGAGGATTCTCTTGCATACATCACATTTGCATAATTAGAATTCTCACTTTCAGAATATGAATGAAAAATGTGCATAGATTACATTTGCATACTTTTCAAGTGAATTGTGCTTAGATTACCATTGCATAGTTTACATTCTGAAAAATCAATCGTAGATTTAGATCAGCTTTCTTTGATTTGAATTTACACAAAAATAAAAATAAAAAAATTGGTTTGGAATTGATTTGCATTAGTTTTTCTTGATGAAATTAGTGCATTAGAGAATTTGTTAAATTTTCTCTTAGTGATCAATTTTTTGCATTGTTGGAAGTGAATGGAAACTCTCTCCTTACTTTAGTTAGGATTCATCGAATTGAAAAGATTACATTATCATATTCGATTGCATTCAGTTGAGTCGGGTCATAACACCATTGGTTTCATCTCCATTTACCCATTTGAGTAATAACAGCCTTAATAACACAGCGCTTAATTAAAATTCATCTAGTAATTTTTACATTTCTAGGGCTCTGAAACACCAACATAGCTTAGGCTAGTGTCTTGGAGTAGGTGAGTACTTAACTCTCCAAGACTACAAAACCAAACAGATAATTTATCTTGAGTAGAATAAATCCAATTGTTTCAATTGCACTCTGGGAAAGCTCCTCTTAAAGGAGAAGCACGAGCTCGTGTCCGAACCAGTGAGGGGATCATTCCCCCCTCGTTGGGAACGACGCCAGACAGTACGTATTACAAACGGTAAACCTCGGATTAACCATTGTCGAGGAGCCAGGGGTCACTTATCGGTAAACCTTGGATTGTTGTCAAGGAGCCGGTAAGGGGATTGAGCTTGCTACTCTGCCCTTGCGTGCTGTCGGAGTTTAGACTGTTCCCCCAGGTGTACTTGTGGTTGTTGGTAACCTTAGTGACCATAATCTTTAGGGTTCTACCGAGGTGACGGTGGAGGGAAGGTCCCACTGTACCTGGAGCAGACGTCGGTTATACTCACTTGGATTTTCCGGGGGGTTCACTTCACTTCGAGACGGTTAAAGTGGAGGAACTTGTGCCGGTCTATTCATTAAGCAGGTTGCCGGGGTAACTGTTCCACCCGCCATTTCTGTACTGAATCCAGCGAGGTTGGGCTTCATCACCAACTAGCGTTTTTGGTCCGGAAGAATACTGTTTGTGTGTGGTTTGACTCCTAGATTTGATAGCGCGTGTTAATTTGTTTGTTTTTACTTTTAGAGACCATAGGTGTGAATTGTGAATTTTAGTTGTTAAGTGTGAATTGTGAATTGTTAATTTTAGTTTTAAATTGTTAATAAAATTCACTGAAGTTGAATATAATGGCAAATGTTCCGGAATTTATCAACCTAGGAACCCCTCCTAATGAGAATCCTAGTACTTTTCCTTACTTTGGAAATGTTGGTCCTCCTTATATGGCTACTTTGTCATTACCTGGATTTACAATAGGTTTACCGATATGGTTATTTTCAACTTCGTTGGCCCAAAATACTCCAATTGTTCCATCTCAACCGGATGCTTCACCTCAACAGAGTTCACCATCTCAACATCACCAACCTTCTGTTGACCCTTTACCTTCTTCGCCTAATTTTTCTTCCTCCATTTCTTCCTCTTCGCCTGGTAAAAGCCTTGATGCTAGTAACCAGGAGGCTAAGAAGAAGAAGAAAGGGAAGAAGAAAAAGAAGAAGAAGAAGCAAGATAAGAAAGAAGTCAACCAACCAACCATGGCTGTAAGTGTTAGTTGTGTTGAGGAAAATTCCGACATGCATCGTAAACCCAAATACCCTTGCAGGCTTTGTAAGGGTGACCACTTCCTTGTCAATTGTCCTGGTATTCCAAAGGTCTTGGAAGTCTGGTCAGAAAAATCTCATCAACTTTCCGTTGATCCATCAACCAGTGATAGTCAGGTTCCTGGGAAAAAGGGTAAAGTTAGGTTTCCTTGTAAGTTATGCAAAGGGAGTCATCAAACTCACATTTGCCCTCACATGGATGAAGCCTCAACATTGTTGGAAAACCTTACTATTCCACAGCAAGAATTTCCAACTGGTTACCGTAAACTTTCTCCCAACCTACCGTCAACTGACGGAGTGATTGATCTAAATTCAAGTACAGTCGATCACACTCTCCCATTGGAGAGTGAAACTCATGTCACTCAGGTTGATGATCCATTAGTTGATCAAGTGGTCGATTCAATTTCACATTCGGTCGATCACACTCTCCTTTTCGAGAGTAAATTTCATACCGCTGATGTTCTTCTTGTTACATCGGATTCTTCTATGCCGGGGGGCATTTCACCTGTTTCTACAGAACCCCCTCCAAATACTGAGGTCTTTTCCTTTGATTGGAATAGACTGACAGAACCTCGTCTTCCTTCCTCCATCCCTTTCCAAATCATTGTCAAGGCTGGTGGTAGGGACATACATCGTACTCAGGTAGATGAAGGTGCTTCTGTTAGTATTTTATCCTCAGCTGTTTGGAAAGCTTTGGGTTCCCCTCAGCTTGCGCCTATTACGCAGAATCTGAAAGCTTTTAACAGAACAATTAGTGAACCTTTAGGGATCCTTCCTAAGTTTTCTATTACCTTGGAAGGTAAAACTGTTTGTGTTGATCTTATGGTAGTTCGAGGTCCCTTGGATTTCAATTTACTCCTTGGGCGAGACTATGTTTATGCAATGAAAGCTGTCGTATCGACACTCTTTCGCGTGATGTCTTTCCCTCACAATGGCAGTATTGTGACTGTAGACCAGCTTTCGTTCCCTAGTCTTGTTTCAACTACCAATAATATGACACCCCTAAATGTTCCTCATTCTAAAGTGGTATCTACCCTGCCACGGGTTAATTATGTGGCAACTGGTCCCATGCTTTCAGTTACCGATGTAAGTGAGCCTCTCACTGTTGATTCAGATCCGGTAATTGACATGGAAAACTCTATGGGATTATTGGAACACGATGTTCTTATCCCTTTTGAGTCCTTTGACATGTGTTCCTTCCAGAGAAATAATCTTCCTTCTGATGAAGACCTCTTGGAAGCCATGATCAAGGTGTGTCCATTGACATGTCTTTCTTCCAGTTGGAAGCCGTGATCAGGATGTAACGAGGATAGTTTGTTCCTCTCTCAACCTCGTTAAAAAATGAAACTGGATGGTCCGAGGAAAGTTCCTTTTACTGTGTCAACCTCGTTAAAAAATGAATCAGTTTACGAGGATAGTTTTTTCCTGTATCAACCTCGTTAAAAAATGAAATAGGCTAGCATGAGGATAGTTCTTTTACTGAGTCAACCTCATTAAAAAATGAATCAGCTAGATTTTAGGATATGTAGGTAGATTGTAGAAAGTAGGGTTTGAGGACAGTTCCTGTTACTGAGTCAACCTCATTAAAAAATGAATCAGGTATGAGGATAGTTCCTATTACTGAGTCAACCTCGTTAAAAAATGAGTCAGGTATGAGGATAGTTCTTTTCTTGTGTCAACCTCCTTAAAAATGAAACAACTCCCTTTTCAAGTTAAATATTGAAAGTAAACCTTCATTTCATCCAGCCGGTTGAATGCAATGAAGCCTGGGGGGCATGTACCTCGCTTTGCATCATTATGCTGGGGGCATGCGAACTTCTTGAGCATAGTTCCTTGTCTTGTGTCAAGCTCATTAAAAAATGAAACAAGGGTAGGTTAAGTAGGTAGATTATAGAGCGTAATCATGAGCATAGTTCCTTGTCTTGTGTCAAGCTCATTAAAAAATGAATCAAGGAGTTTAGAGCATAGTTCCTTGTCTTGTGTCAAGCTCGTTAAAAAATGAATCAACGTTTTTAGAGTAAAGTTTTTGTTAGGTAGATTGTAGAGAGTAGTTATGAGCACAGTTCCTTATCTTGTGTCAAGCTCGTTTAAAAAATGAAACAAGGGTTTTGAGGATAGTTCTTTTCCTGTGTCAACCTCACTAAAAAATGAAACAACTCCCACAAGTCTTTCCGAGATCTTGAAAGTAAAGCTTCATTCCATCTACCTCATTGAATGCAATGAAGCTTGGGGGGCATGTACCTCGTTTTGCGTCATTATGCTGGGGGCATGTGAACTTATCACAAGCATAGTTTTTCGTTTCAAGCTTGCGTAAACATGAAACCGAATACGAGCATAGTTCTTTTCCTGTGTCAAGCTCGTTAAAAAATGAAACAAATCCTCCTCTACTTGAGTCGAGAGATTGACTAGATCTCATAAATGTTAAGTTTTTAGGTTAGTTATTTCAGTTTTTGCATAATTTTCTTACAGTTTTAGGTCAAAGTCTTTTAAATGATCTCGTCACTAAACCTTCATTTCATCCAAATGGTTGAATGAAATGAAGCTAGGGGGCATGCACTCTAGCAGTTATGCTTAGGGGGCATCAAGCACAGTTTTATCTCTGTTTCAAGCTTGTGTAAAAATGAAACTACTCTGAAGCATAGTTTTTCTCTGTTTCAAGCTTTTGTAAAAATGAAACCTATCTCGAGTCAATTTCAGTTATTTTCAAGACTCGTTAAACTCATGAAAATACCGAGATTATTTTGCTATCTTTCATTCTCGTAAAACAAATGAAAATGCCGAGATCTTTCCGTCTTTTCCTACTCGTAAATTAAATTGAAAGTCGGCCATATGAGTACATTTTTATCATTTTTTTCGAACTCGTTAAAACTTACGAAAAAGTGAAAACCATGAGTACATTTTTATCCCTTTTTCGAACTCGTTAAAACTTACGAAAAAGTGAAACCTTGGAGTTCTCTTTTAAGCCCTTTTCAGACTCTTAAAACATGAAAAGATTGCCGAGCGTTTCTTTTACACTCGTTAAAACGGAATTAAAAGACGGTCCCCTTTTAGCTCTTTTCTGACCGCAAAATCAGGAAAAGATTGCCGGGTTTTTGTCGTTTCAAACTCGATAAGGAAATAAAACGACGTGTCCTTGATCGCTTTTTACTTTTCAGGTCAACAACACTATTATGAAAGTACTCCTTGGTCGCAAGATCAAGCGGTTCCCCCAGGTATTATTTTATACTTTTTCGGGCTTGAGGGACACAAATGTACGAAAAAGTTCAACGTGGAGTCTCCTTTTGTTTTTTCAGACTCTCTAAAAATGAAAAACGCCGAGTTTCTCCTATACTGGGCTCGTTAAACTTTTACAGTAAAGGACCTGTTCAATTACAAACAGGAACGAACCACTCCTTCCTAGGGTTCGAATTTAAACTAGGTTGGACTCGTCCAAAGGATGAGCTTACAATCAAGCATATGTTATCCTCCTCAAGCTTGTTAAAAATAAAGAGGTACTTGCCAGAAATGGTGGGGGAAAAGAGAGAAGAATGAACCTATTTGTCACCTTTTGTCTCAGAAGAAACTTTATTACCACTCTTGAACACGACACTTTTCATTCACCTGGGTTGGGAAATCTTTTACCTCACAGTTGATCAAACCACTTTGAAAGTCTTTAACCGGGTTCCGGGGATTAACTTTGAGTTATTCGTCACCAAGCCATCTGTTGTGTCGTTATGTGTTCAAGAGGTCTGCAAGCAAAACTTTCATCTGCAAAATACTTGTCATCCATTTGACCATCCCTGAGTCAGTCCTTACAGCAAACATTTCTTCAACTTGAGCAATGATTTCGTGTTGTGGGCTTGCCTGCAACGGGTCGCTTTCTATCGACATCGACACATTATCTAGAAAGATGACTTAGGAATCGACAGTACCTTGAAGTCTGCATGCATCAATGGCAGGTTTCTCGCCTTTGACGTCAGTTTACATCATTGACTTTCGATCAAAGGATTCCGTGAAGTGTTCGACATCAAAACATCTATTCACATTTCACGGGTTGTGCTTGGTACTTTGAGAACCATTGACATTACTGGTGGTCTCTCTCACGCTTGTTAACAGTTTACATCATCGACTGGTAATCAAGTGGTTTCTACCATGTTTGACATCGAATCATTTAATCACATGGCTAGAATCGTACCAATTCGGGAAGTAGAAGTGAAGACCCTGGATCTAGTTTCTACCATCCAGGCTGCGAGGAGTTTTGTATTCATTATCTATGTAGACTAATCATAAACAGATGGCTGCGTCCATACTGTGTCTACAAAAGTCTATAAAAATGATGTACTGCAAGATCATTCCTGTATCAGAATAGTTAGTCCATTAGTTAAAGTTTTGAATCTGAGTATGGGAATGCCTACCTCAGTGATGATATAATCTTATACATGTATTTTGTGTTGAAAATTGCAGGTTCCAACCAGGCCATCCACAAGACAATCCTTGAAATGATAAAGCGCTTCACCCTTCCTAGAATTACAAAACCCTAAATCTATTCCAGGCTTCGCACTTTAGGGGGCAATCTGTTACACTAAAAAATGTCACCTTGACTACTTACAGTTAGTATGGCTCAAATCAACAGTCATGCTACCCTCTTAGGCAAGTCTTATGCCTCTGTTATCCATCTCAAACTCAAAGAAGAGAGAAAGTCTTGTAAAAAATATGTTTATCTCTGGGGTCGCAGGTTCTCTCTAGCCTTACCTGCGGGGACGCTGACCATGTTCACAAAATCTGCGTCCATGGACGCTCTGTATGTTAAGGGACAGGTGCGTCCCTCTGTAAAAGGCAAAATGCGCGAGTTTTATCTTGAAAAAGTTACTTGTGGTTACTTCTAGAACATTCTAGAGGTCGGTTTGATGAAATGGATGCGCCTCCAGTTGGTTCATGTATCTCTATTAAGGGGGAACTTATCCCATCAATAAGGGAGCTATCCCACCCAAAGAGGGGGATGATCCCATTGATAGTGGACCTGAATAACCTCTTTACAGCACTATAAATAAAGACATTGAGCCAGAGGGAGAAGAGGTTGGAGCTATACATTTTCTTTGGGTAAATGCTGCAGGAATTAGGACTCCCATTTAGAACCTTGTGAGGAGAGATTGTCTTTGCTTGATTCTACTTGGAAGTGGGTGAGCTTTGTCAAAGTAGAGGAAAACCCTTGATGGACCCTGGGAGGAACTTGCACAACACCAAGGCCAGGTTGTAAGAGTTTCTTTGTTTCGTTATTAATACAAACTGGTTTATTTTTCTCAATAGCTTGTGTTAATGAGTTATTTCATGTGTTCCTTGGTCTGCATGTTGAATATATGTTTTATTATATGAAATGCAAGTGCTTGGTAATTGTTTGATTGTTTGTGGTTGCAGGAATTGACTTGAAGGAGGAGCTCATCCGGATCGTCAAGAACGGACTTCAACAACAGCGTTTTGGAATAAGGTAAGCCTAAACACTTGTAGTTTTCATGTTGTAAAAGGTGTATTTAGAGAAAGATCACTCCATTTTGTCTTGTTTGTCATTAGAACGTCTTAGACTTCTAGGAAGGTCAGTCGTGTCCGCACCCTTGACAAATTCCGTGCGACAAATTCTAGAGGTTGGTACATCATGCAACAGACCATCTCTGAAACTAGTATAATTATTAACAAAAACTTTCCAAACACTCAAAACAGCAACGACCTTACCAACAAGTTGAGGCTGAAGGACTTCTTGCAACTGTGCATCAATTGTAGAATGCAAAGTATGAAATGTGAAAAAATGATTCTGTGCAATAGGCTAAAGGTCCCTTAAGACTCAATTTGTAGCATATGTTTCTTCTTCCACCTAGTGGATTTATGCGTCCAAGGCATCCAATTGTTTATGGAAAAAATTTTGTTGATCCAAATCAGGAGCCTTCATAGCTTGATTAAAGACCTTCTCCATAGAGTATTGGAGTTGGTACAACGTCTAATTCTTCTTTGTGATCACTCCCCTCCAATCTGAAACATGACCAAAAATTTCGTGGGAATCATCCATGAATTTCTTGAGAGAGTCTCAAACTTATGAAGTCTAAGCAATTTCACTCCTAATTTGAGCCTAATATTTATTAAAAGGATCTAGTAGTGCTTAGTGAAGTTGGGTGACAGTGCTTTGCAACTCCTAGTTCACTACAATGAGGTTCATACAAGTATTCTAAACATAGTTTCTGCATTCGGCAGGGGAACACACAGAAAAATCCTCTAGAGGTGTTGGAACAAATTCAACAATTGTGAGCCACATTTTCTGAAATCAAGCTCCTAAATATGTACCCTGCTTCTCCAAATAATCTTTGTCATCCTGCAACTGATCTCTCTTATTCATGACCAAGGAGAGTTGTTGTTGCTACTCACATGTGGTAGAAATTTCATTATATCTTAATTCAGAAATATTAAGGAGATCTTCTAACTAAGTCAGAAGCTTTGATGAATTGGAATAGATGCGATGATGACCAGTTATGGATATCATTAGCGAAAAGAGTGTCTGACTGTGGGAACCAAGCCCATAGAGGTTGGTTGTTACCAATTGATTTTCCTAAATGTCCTTGAGGTGAAGACTCATTTTCTTGGACATGTTCCTTCTGAATATCCATGTAAATTTTGGTAAGAAATGGCATCAATATCAAGGTAATAATATCTTGTTGTTGAGCCACTAATGAGAGAACTTTGCATCATTTTTCGAGATCACTAGGAAAGGTAGAAACTTTCTCAGCAGAGAGCACTAAAGTGGGTTTTATTGGAGGGACAATTGATGAAGAAATTGGATGCACTACAACTTCTTCCACCTGAGTCCGTGTTGATGTTGATTTTTTAGGAAAAATAATGGGTTTCACCAGAAGGAACTCAATTTTCATGTCGCCAGTATCTCCAAAGGTAGAACCATGATCAGGTCAATTGGAAATAGTTTCTTCTGAGGTAGTTTTGGGTGAAGAGTTATGAGAATGAGGGGTTTATTAGTTTTACTTTTATTTAGTGATCATTACAGATTGATGGATATCAGGGGCAACTTTGTCAGTAATATCAATTATGCCAAAAGACTTAGGTTTGGGATTTTGACAAGGAAATCTAGGGAAAAGTGCAACTGGGTTGGTGGAAATGGGAAGGGTTTCAAGAATGGTAGGTGAAGTAACATAAATGGGGGTAGCAATAGAAATAGGTGTATCTAAATGTACCATGGAACCTACCTCATACATAGTATTGTAGACAGATGATATGTACTCCTATACTTTCTTCATCAATGGATGAAGGTCATGATCAAAGTCTACTGGGTGTTTCTTGAAGGATGAGGGAGTGTCATCCTCGACATTTCATGGACGCATTCCATTAAAAGAATAAGCACATTATCCATTTGTCAACATAGCTTGGACCCCTGGCAGTGAAATTATTTATGTGTAAAATTTCCTTTCATTCAAGTAAAAAGGTAGTTTCCACATAGTGAAGGTTGATAGATTCACAATATGAGGGTGGGCATAAGAGTTGATGTGGATGATACCAAAGCACATATGTGAGCATATTTTCTGAGCACAGGAATTGGCACCCTGATATATTGCATATAACCTCGATCATTTTGTTGTACCATTTATGAAATGCATATTCATTAAATTCCTTATTAGCTGAGTTTGTGGTAGTTCTCCAAGGAGGATATGCATAAGTGAAGGGTTCACCATCTACGACTTCAGCAAGGTATTTGAATTTTGGAGGAAATCACTTCATCATTTCCAATGAGGTAACGAAATATAAAAAAATAAAATATGTGTCAATATTATGGACAACCTCACATGCCTTAAATAGATCATTCAATATAAAACTTGACCAATTGAGTTGTTCACCCTTGTTGGAGACTTATGCGACAGAGATGGCATCCAGTGAACATCCCCCTTTTGTGTAATTCCACATAAATTTTCCTACAATGGTCTGGCAGGAAAATTTTATCTTCTTATTATTGATCAATTCAATCATTACTCCATGCTCCTTGTGTTGGGTACCATACTTCAAATAGATATTATTGTCGCTTGTCTTCTTGTTGCATTTTGAAACACTCTTAAGTTCCTTAGAGACATCACTACCATAGGGTGGTAATCTTGTGAGTCTGTGAACATAATTAATATGCATCATGTATACCCTATCGAGCAATAAGGAACCCCCATGAAGTCTCCTAATCAGAAATTTTGTGCAACACATAACCTCACTGATGTTACCAAAAATAGGCAGGTCTCACAATATCATGAGGGTAGATTCCTTCAAAATCTAGATGTTTGGTTTAGTATTTTGGGAAACTCTTTCACTTGGTTATGAATTCGGTTGCATAAACACATCAGACTTAAGGGAAAGAAAAGGAACATGATCAGAAAACCATTGTTAACCAGGGAGGATTTCTCATATTTCCCAAGAGATAATTGATTGTGTGAATTCGAGGATCGAAAGGGTATAGAGGGTCTGTGGATTTAGTATGAAAACCCATTGAGAGTGAATAGAAATTGTAAAAAAGGTTTAGTGAAGGTCAAAAATGTGGTGGAGACACAGATGAAGAAGACACAGTAGCTAGGGTGGAAATATCTATGGAGACACAAGTGAAATGATAACCAAAATTACAAGTTGCTATGGTTATATAGAACACATATCAAAAATTTTGGACAATTACCCAAGTGTAGTAGTAATGAATCATTGTGAATCCAAAGACCCACAAAAATACCAATAAGATCTCCCATCTTGATAGGAAAATTTGAACCGAGGACTGATAGGACTAGAAATAATAACTAAAGGATATACAAAACAATGGGAAATATTGCTAAATTAATAAGACCATTGTTACGAGAAATATTTCTAAATTAATAAGACAAATGTTACGGGAAAAAATACTTAATGATGGAAAATGCATATATTTATAATTAAAAATTTTCCAGCATGGACACAACGACACCTCCCTAACCACAATGAGTTGTTGTGGGTCGCAATGAATGCTAGAGTAAATTATTGATGCAACTAGACACAAGACCAATTAAAAACAGACTCTCATCAAAATTGATGCAACTAAATTAACTCTAAACCTAACTAATACTCCCTTTTTAGAGAGAAATCAAAATCAAAATAAGTTTATGAGCCATAGTAGGGTTTTAGGCATGGTCCATTCACCCAAATAGGTAAAAGGATACCATCCAACTAAGCAAGCTTGAAAACTCTAGAATCTCTAATATCCACCACATAAAATGGTCCAAACCAATCTATTTGTCATTTACCTCGATGTTTGAGATATTTACTATCATACAAAAATACTTGGTCTCCAACTAAAAACTATTTTTTCTTGATGTTCCTATCATGCCAAGCCTTTTGCCTTTCCTTTTCAACAGTATGGTGGAAGTTTGCAAGGAATCGTTTCTCATCCAATTGTAATAACTCCTGTAGTCGTTTTGCAAGAGAATCATCATCAGACTCTTAGTGGCATTAAAAATGAAGTGATTTGGGAATATACACTCATATAGAAACACTGTTTCACATCCATAAACAAGTTGGAATAGTGTGCACTTATGAAGGCACCTAATTGTCATTCGATAGGCCTATAATGTTACTGGAACTTGTTCATCGAAATCATCCCTATTCACAGAGAAAATTTTAGTAATAAATTCCTTTTTGCTTTTTAAAGGCTTCAATGGTTCCATTCACTTGTGGGTGATACAAAAATTTTTTGTGGCATTGAATCATAAAGTTATGCGGTAAATAACTAATTGTCTCATTAATAAAATGTGATCCTTTTTCACTAGTAAGAATTCTAGGACAACTAACCACGGTAATGATATTTTCAAATATGAATTGAGTAGTAATAAAAAAAATACAATTTTAATGGGAGCAGCTTCAACCGAACGCGTCAAATAATTAATTGCGGTGATGATGTACCTAACATGCGAGTGTTGTACAGGTGGGTTAATAGATCGCACAAAATAAACTGCCCATTTTTCAAATACTTCAAGTGCTTTGATTAGATGCAAAGGAAGCTCATCATGTTGAGATGGTTGGCAAAATCATTGACAAATATCACACTTCTCAGCATACTCTTTATCATCCTTAAATAAGGTTGGCCACCATAGGCTAGTCTGCAAAACTTTCTGATTAGTTTCTTTTCTTCCAACTTGACCTGTCATAACTGTTGAGTGGCATTCCCATAAAATATTATCCTTTTCATGGTCCAAAAAACACTGACATAGGATTTGATTAAGACCCATTTTATAAATCTAACCTACAATAAGTTGATAATAGACAGCTTGGACAATGATGTGTCACTTTTGAGTTGTTGTATAATCATTAGGGCATTTACTAGTTGCAAGAAAGAGCCTGATATCCTCCAAACAATTTCGAAATGCTTCAACTATGAATAAATGTGCACAAGGTAATTGTTCATTAAAAAATGCACCAAATTCTCTTAATTCAAACATTAACAAATGATCTAGGCCCACATTTGAATGGTTGGGCTTGACAAGAATTTCAAATGAAAATTCTTGAAATAATAAGATCTGTCTGCATATCCTTCCCTCTAAGACAAGCTTATTAAAAAAATACTTTAGAGTATAATGATATGTAAAAAATTTAAAAGGACCACCCAAAGGATAATGTCTGAAATTTTGTAATGAATGCACCATGGCAAGAGCTTTCCGCTTAGTAGTTGTATAGTTCCTTTCCGTAGCATAAAGTTTTCTACCGGTGAAATATATCAGATGATCCAAATTACCTTCTCTAGGACGGGTTAAAATAACTCCCAAAGGAATTCCTGAAGTATATATATGAACATGGGATTATTTAGGACGAGTTAAAATAACTCCCAAAGGAATTCCTGAAGTATATATATGAACATGGGATTATTTATTCCTATCTAAATACACCAAAATTGGTGCACTTGCAAGCTTTTCCTTTAGGTTATTGAATGTTGAGTCACATTTAAAAAACCAAGAAACTTTATCATACTTTTTCAATAATTTCTCTAGTGGTGCAATGATTCGAGCATAATTATAAATGAACTGCGATAATATCCCATGTGCCCCAAGGTTGAACTTAGCTATCTAACACTAGTTGGTGGTGGAATATTCAGTATCACTATAACCTTGTAAGGGTATACACCTACTCCTTCCTTAAAAGCTATATGTTTGAGCAACGTTTGAAAAAGGACAACAAAAATACACTTATTTAAATTCAGAGAAATTTGTAATTGCCTACAATGATCAAACATGACCTTGAGAAAATTGGAATGTTTCTTCAATAAACTACATACCATCTAATCATCCCTATACCCCTCAAGAAACTTATGAATATAGTCGTGGAATGAAACAATCACAATCCTGAAAAACACGTCTGTAGAATTCTTCAAACCAAATGACATACCATTATAATAAGAACCCCATTTAGTGACAGAGGTGGTTTTCTTCTTATCTTCTTCTGCAATACTAACTTGGTGATAGAAGTAGAAACCATCAGTGAAGGAGTAAGTTTCATTACCTACAACATTATCCAAAACCTCGTCACTTAAAGGAGTAGGAAATGGATTGTGAACACAAGCATTGTTAAGGTTCTATAATCCACACAAACTCTAATCTCCTAAGAATCTTTTCATTCCTAGATTATAATGGGACTAATCCACTATGCTTCGTCAATTGGAAATATAAGTCCTATAGCCAAAATATTATCAATTTCCTTCTTCACCTTCTCTTTGAATCATGGATTTAATTTGTATGGGCGATGCTTAATCGAATTTGCATTAGGTTTCAAAAATATCTTATTCTCTCCCAAATCTCCTTTAATCCCCTTAAGTTTCGAGACTAAGGAAGGGAACAATATTCATATTCCTTTAACATATCAAAGATTTCCCTAGTGGTATGCTCATCCTAAATATCATTAATAGAGGTGATTTTGGGCTTCTCATCAGTCCCAATGTCAAATTTTTGTACCTTCAGTGGTTTCAAATGAGGTGCAAGCTTCATAAGTTACTCCTTTATCCCTCTCTCCCCATCAGATTCTTTTAAAGATAAGTTCTTAAATGTTCTAAATCATCATCAAGATCCTTATTAATTTTCCCATAAGCTATAGCCTCATGAAAGCCAATTTCGTATTTATGCAGAAAGTCTCCATACCCGTTACATTCCTCAACAAATTTTCCAAAAGGGAACAACATGCATTTGATAGCTTTTAGAGCTTCAACTATCCTGGCATCCTCATTTGAGAATGAGAAGTCACTACAAAACTGGGTTGTCAATATATCTCAATCCACTTTCTGTCTCTTCATTTCTTCTTTTAAATACCAGTCTTGTGGGAAATTTCCTAGTGTATGAATGAACTGGTGCATCCACCTCGCATGTGGGAATCAATTTCTGACCAAACATAAGTACCTAGTTGTATGTTCTTTTGTGGACTAGTGTATCCATTATATTTTGGAAGTATACTAAAGGGATTCTTTAGAGAAAAAAACTATACAAAACATAGAAAATTGAACAATTTCCCAGTATTGAAATTAGTTGCGATGGGCTCCCCACCATCTCGCAGGGGTCACATGTAAAGCATCATCCATCAAAGGGATATTTAGTCCTTCTTCAATCTTAGAATCAAATTATTTAAGAAAAATCAAAACAGATCCAGTACCATTAAAATTGGGATATTCTCATACCTCAGTACTAATCGATTGAGCACAATGAACAGATGCACAATGTCAAGAATGTAGCTCATGATCTCCTTGATACCAATCATCCATCACAAATTCTGAGTGGACCTCAGTGCTTTGAATACTTCTCTAGCTAATAGAACCTGATGTAGTCAGATTAATGTAGTCTTCCCTCTTCCCAATACTAAGCTAATACAATTGGTCCAACAAATTAAGCTCATCCAAATCATCTACAGGTTCGGTGAACCTCAAACCTTGCTAAGGATTTAAGGATTATATGACCCAAACTCCTACTTGGAAATTCATAGTATCCTTTTTCAAATCAATAAATGCATAGTTTTCAAATGCCCAATTGATTCCTGACAAAGATGCATATGGGTATTTATCACCTATAATTTCTATCACCTTAAAATTAGCATATGTCTTTACACCTGCAGTATCAACTTGAATATATTCTAATTGACCAATAGGAACAATACAATATTGATTTTCCATCCATAGCTGAATCGGGGAAAGAGCTAGCTTTTTTTTTCCCCAGTTCCTCCCAAATTTTTCTTTGAAAAATATTCACATATGACCAAAGATCCAACATAGAGCCTTTAATTTGATACCCTACAACTAATGGTGCATATACTCAAAACTCACTTCCTATTCTTCTTTTATTCCTTTGAACTCTTTTATAATGTCTTTCAGGTAAATTGGCAATGATACTCTCACCTAAAAGTTGGTCATCTTTCACAATTACCTTCAATTTCTTGCGTAATTCTCCATCCAACAACTCATTATTCACAATTTTCAAGAATAACTTAAAGCAGTCTATAGCAATTAGAGAAACCTCCTATGAAAATCTTGGATTCTTTCCCTGCACCCATTCCTGTTGCTCTACATGAGGGTTGCAAGAAGAAACCAACTGCTTGAAAATTTCAGTTGCATCCTTGTAATTTATATTTTTTCCGATTGGAGTCATAATACCTTTTAGGTGATGTAATATTTATAACAAGAAGCTCAGAAGTCCTAATATCAACTCCAGTCCTTTTCCTCCCTCTATTAACAATGTTGATGTTAGGCTACGTAGATGGTTCTAGTTATTCTGGCTTTGCATTAATCTAGTTTTATCCTTTCAAACAATTTCCCTCCTCTCATCGAGAAATGAGTTCTAGAGAAGCTTTAGTGACATGTGTATTTACCTAAAAGTGTGAGCACCAAGGCCTCCTTGGCATTGGGAAATCTCACGCAACATGACCCTCTTGATCATAATTATAACATATGATTAGGCCACTCCTGCCATTCCTTCCTCCCATTAGAGAAACTCCTCCTCAGCCCTGAGGAGTTTCATTGAATCTAAATGTTTTGTGGTTAAGACAAGCAGTTAGAGCATCCAAGGATCTACATTGATCTGTGTCGTGTGTAGGTGATCAACAAAATTAACAAAACAAATTGTTTGGCACATTGGAATACTTTTACAAAATATGACACAGACATTGCAAATGACCATAAGATTTTTAAATTTCACAATGCTCATTTAGGGTTGGACCTTGGATATCAGGTGATCTAGGTGGCTCTAGAAATGTTCATAATTTAGTAGTGGCTTTGGAAAAGCTCAAAAACCAAAGTCCCTAGATTGATGTGGAACTAGGGTCCAATCGAATATCTCATTGTGTTAAGTTATGGTATGTTCTATGCTTATAAAAGTTTACTTCTTTTCCTTATTATATTCCAAAGATTAACAATCACACGTACATAAAGTAAAGTGTAGATAGAACATTAAACGATCGATAGAAAACAAGCCAAGACAGGAGACAGAAGATGTGGCGGCTAGCCAGGGACAAACCCCACAATGTGCGGGGAAACCCTTTGATCAAATCTTCTTTTATCTTCAATAATTCAGCAGAGAGAAATAGTATAATAAATCTGATTCATATCAGTAGTAGCAAACCCTAGATCAGCAGCATTAGCATTAGCGGCTTCATTATCAAACTAGGGCAGACCATATCTCACAAACTGACCGTCGGATTGACTTCATTCCACCACCAAAAGTTTCAGCTTCTAGAGGAGGTTCAGATGAACCTACAACGCAGTTCATATGAGGAGATCTTCTAGGCCACGCAAGTCAATCTTTACTTCTGCAGTTGCAGCTTCAGTTTCAGCAGTTTCGGGCTTCAAACTAGGGCAGTCGATATCTTGCAAACCGTTCGTCGGATTGACTTCATTCCACCACCAAATGTTGCGGCTTTTAGAGTAGGTTCAGATGAACCTACAGTGCAGTTCAAATGAGGAGATCTTCTAGGCCACGCAAGTAAATCTTTACTTCTACAGTTATAGCTTCAAATTCAACAGCTTCTGGCTTCACATGTGTGAGAGAGAGACCCATTTCAGTGCAGTAGAGAAGAGACTCATTTCAGCATAGTAGAGAGAGAGAGAGATGTGATGATATGAGTGAGTCCAAATGAGGAAAAGTCCTCTTATATTTATAAACAACGTTGGTGGGTGAATAGATGCGACTGTTGGGCTTCTGAGCCTACATGAGTTGTAGGTCGGCTTGATAATAATTCCGTAATCAAAATAAATTCATATCTCCATGAATACTTATCAGAATCGGATGATCTTTATATCAATCCTACACCTCTCGATGAGAGGAATCTAAAAAAAATATTATCATCCATGAATAAGATGACCCACATGAAGTTTTTCCCTGGTTGCCAATTTTAACACTCCCTCTCAACCATGGAGAACTTCATCTGCAATCTGTCTATCGGCCGTTACTATTCATCCATCAATTGCACTACCTTGTATAGCCTGACCCTTGCCCTGCTCTGCTCTATTTTTCCTGATCTGCTTTGTCTTGTTCTGCCCTGCACTGATCTGTACTGTTTTGCTCTGTTCTGCTCTGCTCTTGCATTGTTCTATTCTGCTTTGCTTTTGTCTGAATTATGAAGAAGAAGAAATGATCGAGGATGTATCATATTGACTGAAAGTTAGTCTCAGAGTATGTACCACTGGTCCCAGACCAGTCTCAACCAACCCGAAGTCAGCGTCATAGTGAGTACAACTCCACTGGTCCTAGACTAGTATCATCCTCCACTGACTCAAAGTCAGTCTCAGAGTGCGTACCACTGGTCCCAGACCAGTCTCAGCCGACCCAAAGTCAGCTTCATAGTAAGTACCACTCCTACCACTGGTCCCAGACCAGTATCGCAATCTCAGAGAGTGTACCACTGGTCCCAGACCAGTCTCAACTGACCCAAAGTCAGCGTCATAGTATGTACCACTCTCACTGGTCCCAAACCAGTACTGCACTGACACGAAGTCAGTCTTGGAGTATGTACCACTGGTCCCAGACCAGTCTCAACTGACCCGAAGTCAGCATCATAGTATGGTACAACTCCTACCACTGGTCCTAGACCAGTATCATTGATCCTAGATCAATGGAGGTCATCCTAGCGTAGGGAGTGCGGTAGATACAACGATGTGTCCATCGGTACTACTATGGTCCCTAACTTCATTTCCCTGCTCATTGATCAGATGAGAGGTACTTTCCATGAGTCCCATACTGCATGGGTAGGATGCCTCAACAGGAGAACTAATCAATCCTGTCCTCACAGGAGAACACATCAATCCTGCTACAATCGCCATGGAGAACACATCAATCCAGGTTGCCATGGAGAACACATCAATCCAGGCCTCACAGGAGAACTAATCATCCTGCTACACAGGATAGCGAATCATCCTGTTCCACAAGAGAGCGAATCATCTTGTCCCACAAGAGAGCGAATCATCTTGTTCCAGTGTGCACCACCAGGGGAGGGTGAGTCACCCTGTGGTCATATGTTGCTCCAGTAGGAACCGCAAGCCCTCAAAGCTCCCAGAGCTCAATTTATGCAACATGCAGGACCCTTGTACAAGGGTTTCTTGCCGACTCCAAGTCATTTGGGAAAATCACAGATTAGATCTTTCCTCGGGGCTTTGACAAGGTGTATCAACCTATACATCATCTTAATGTGATGGAGCTTCCTTGCTCATCGACTTACCATATCCCAGATGATGTCTATCTGCTGGAGCAATTGACGAATACGAGATTCCTCAATAATCGAATCCCACCTCTGGTTGTTACAGAGAATCACAGTGGTATCCAATGTAAATCCAAACAGTTCACTGAAGAGCTTTCGAAACCAGACTTCCTCACACGAGGTTATGCTAGCAACAATATATCCCGCTTCGGCAATGCTCAAAGCCACCGACTTCTGCTTCCTTCTCATCCAGGATATCGAAGCAGATCCCAAGGTGAAGCAGTACCCGGAAGTGCTCTTACGGTCCACCACACTGCCTACCCAATCAACATCAGTATATCCAAGTAGTCTTACATCTCCGACAGTGTATCTTAATCCATGAGAGATTGTGTCCTAAAGACATCTCAAAAGATTCCTGGCATCAATCCAGTGAGGCTCAACCAAATATGAGCTCACAATGCTAACTGCAAAACATATGTTCGGACGGAGGTTCACCAAGAACATCAATGTGAATGAGTTTTTCAAACTCAAAGGCATTTCCCAAGTCTGGTC
This sequence comes from Pinus tabuliformis, assembly GCA_031772625.1. Lineage (NCBI taxonomy): Eukaryota > Viridiplantae > Streptophyta > Pinopsida > Pinales > Pinaceae > Pinus > Pinus tabuliformis. The sequence continues at coordinate 860,573,909 of CM062812.1, forward strand.
CGACATCACTACCATATAACTTCTAAAAGTTAAGATCCTCGAGGTAGTCACAGGCTTGCAGTCAATCATACCGAATCTTTCCAATATATTTACCACATTTTCCTTGAGATAGGAAAATTTCCCTTGGCTTCTGCCACACTTCAAGTCCTTGGTCCTTCATTTCAAATTCAGAAGCCATCTCCCTCTTACATTTGTTAATGAGAGGGTTTGCACCTGTTAGAAAGAGGTCATCCATATACAACACCAGTATGAGAGGCTTGTCATCTTCAACCTTAAAGTAAAGGTTAGGATCAGCTTCACTCCTAGTGAATCCCAACTTCATCAAGTAGCTATTGATCCTCTCATACCATGCTCGGGATGCTTGCTTCAGCCCATAGAGAGCCTTCTTCAATCTGCATACATGATATTTTCAATCATAAATCTCAAATCCTTCAGGTTGCTCCACATAGACCTCTTCTTTGATAGAACAATGCAAGAACACGGTCTTAACATCCATCTGATGTAGGTTCCATCCTTATGAAGCCACAAGGGCTATGATCAAGTAGATGGTCGTATATTTGGCAACAGGTGCAAATATCATAGTCTATACCTCCCTTCTGGGATAAACCACGAGCAACAAAATGAACCTTATACTTTTCCATACTTCCATTTGCTGCATGCTTTATCTTGTAAAGCCATTTTGAAGTAACAATTTTCTTGTCCAGGGTCTGGAACTACTTCGCAGACATCATTCTCCATAATAGAATCATATTCTATGGTCATAGCATCCTTCCATAGTTAATGCTTGATGACATCTGAGAATGATGAAGGTTCATTTTGTATGATCATGCTCATGATGGTCAGGTATCCCTGATACCTGTTAAGTTTCTTACTTTGATGGAAGGTTCCTCAGGGTGCAGCATGTCCTTCAGCATCATCAAGTATCCCCCTAAGCCATGAAGGCCTCTTCCTAGAAGAGGAAGGCTCATGTGGATGAGGATTAATCGGATCCATGGGTTCTTCTACATCAGGCATTGATTCATCATCCTTTTCTTTCGGTTCCCTGGTGTCGGCTTCTTGAGAGCTACTCAAAGTCAGCAGATTGTCCACCTTGCTGAGAGCCATATTTTTGTCAAAGGTGACATCATGACTAATCACGACTTCCCTTTGACCGGTGGTGAACATTTCTTTAGGAGTTTAGGAACCCAATGCTTGATGAGGGCATCGATTTTGTACATATATGGCGGTGATTGTAGTTTCAACCCATAGAAACTTTGGAAGTCTTTGATCATGTAGCATGGCTCGGACAGCTTCCATTATCGTGTGGTTCTTCCTTCCCACCACACCATTCTGCTCAGGAGTATGTGGTGTAGTAGTCTCCCTCTTAATGCTAACCTCAGGTATGCCTGAGTAAACCAATTGTAATATATCGGAGGTCTTGGTTTGGCTTGAGGGGAATGGTCCCCTTTTGAGCTTTCCTTTGGCACATCCCGGACATACACCTTCTTTCTCTACCTGGAATTCGGGCATCCCTGTTACCATCTGTCTTACATCGGGTAGAGCTTTGTAATGAAGGTGGGCAAACCTACGATGCCAAAGTTCAAACTAAAGAGTTGTGTCACAAGACATGACACCTAGTGGACTTCCATCGACCTGATATAATGAATCAACACTAAACCTAAGAGTAAAGGCATCTTTAACATTATTTTTCCATATACATACCTTGCCATTGTTGAAGGTTACTTTGTAGCCTCTGTCTTCCATTGCCAAGATGGACACTAGGTTCCTTTTGAGGTCAGGTGCATTTAATACATCCTAGAATTTCTAGCCTTCTTGAATGCTTGTCCTCTTCCTTGATTCCCATCTCTCCTATTACCTTTGTTGTGAATTTGTCATTCCTTTGATTGCCATCAGAGGGATTTCGAGTTGCACCACTGCATACTGTACCATGCTTCTCTAATCATGATTATCATCATGCTGCCCATGTCCATGATTTTATCCATCATAATGCTACTCAAACTAGTGTGCATCATCATCATGCTATCCTATATGTCCATGATCTCATGTTGCCCTTTATGTCCATGATCTCATTCATCATGATGCTCATGATCTCATACATAGTGACTTGCTTTATCGCAAATGTAACATCGTCATTTTCTTCTAGCCTTAGGTCCAGCCTTTCCTTTTGATTTAGTCCTGGAATTATTTCTTTTCTTTGCATGAGAAGAAAAGGCGGCAGGAGGACCTTTAGGCATGGGCATTTCTTGCACTTCTTCCCTTGTTTCTTCTTGAATGCATCTAGCCATTAATTCCTCGAAACCAGGAATTACATTATAGTTCAAAAGAGTAGTCCTGAACACATACCATTCAAATGGCAATCCTCCAAGAGTTGTGAGTGCCATTTCTCTATCAGTAATAGTTTCCCCAATAGATAGGAGATCGTTCTTGATCTCGGTGATTCTTAAGAAGTATGCTTGCATACTTTCATCTTTACCCTTCTTGATTTCCCTCAGCTTATTTCTAAGAAACAAAACTTGATTTGCATCATTAACTTTAAATAAACTCACCAGTTTATCGTATATTTCCTTGGAGATGTCCAGTTCAGAGATGTAGGCCACCAAGTTCTTGTCGATAGAGTCCTGGATGATATTCTATTGTTTTGACTTCTCCATTTTTTCATTTGTTCCAGGCAGTAGCGGATGCATTTGATGGAGGCTCAACAATATTGCCTCTCACATGATCCAACACTCCTTGATTCTCAAGGGTTAGATCGATAGACATCTTCCATCCGTGATAGCCAGCTTTCTCATGGAGCTTGTCTTCAGCAGGAAAGAGTGTTGAGGACCCCAAAGTTCTTTTAGGATAGCCTTGCCAATATTCTCTTCGATGATTGCTCTTGCTCTTGCTCAGGCTTTGTCTTCACCTCAGCTTCGATACCATGTTAAGTTATGGTATGTTCTATGCTTATAACAATTTACTTCTTTTACTTCTTATATTCCAAAGATTAGCAATCACACGTACATAAAGTAAAGTGCAGATAGAGCATTAAACGATCGATAGAAAACAAGCCAAGACAAGAGACACAAGATGTGGCGGCTAGCCAGGGACAAACCCCACAATGTGTGGGGAAACCCTTTGATCAAATATTCTTTTATATTCAATAATTCAGCAGAGAGAAATAGTACAATAAATCTGATTCATATCAGCAGTAGCAAACCCTAGATCAACAGCATCAGCATTAGCGGCTTCATTATCAAACTAGGGCAGACCATATCTCACAAATAGACCGTCGGATTGACTTCATTCCACCACCAAAAGTTTCAACTTCCAGAGGAGGTTCAGATGAACCTACAGCGTAGTTCAGATGAGGATATCTTCTAGGCCACGCAAGTCAATCTTTACTTTTGCAGTTGCAGCTTCAGTTTCAGCAGTTTCCGGCTTCAAAATAGGGCAGTCGATATCTTGCAAACCGTTCGTCAGATTGACTTCATTCCACCACCAAAATTTGCAGCTTTTAGAGGAGGTTCAGATGAACCTACAGTGCAGTTTAGATGAGGAGATCTTCTAGGCCATGGAAGTCAATCTTTACTTCTGCAGTTATAGCTTCGAATTCAACAGATTCCAGCTTCGCATGTGTGAGAGAGAGACCCATTTCAGTGCAGCAGAGAAGAGACTCATTTCAGCGTAGTAAAGAGAGAGAGAGATGTGATGAGATGAGTGAGTCCAAATGAGGAAAAGTCATCTTATATTTATACACAACGTTGGTGGGTGAATAGATGCGACTGTTGGGCTTCTGAGCCTACATGAGTTGTAGGTCGGCTTGATAATAATTCCATAATCAAAATAAATTCATATCTCCATGAATACTTATCGGAATCGGATGATATTTATATCAATCCTACACCTCTCGACGAGAGGAATCTAATAAAAATATTATCAGCCATGAATAAGATGACCCGCATGAAGTTTTTCCCTAGTTGCCAATTTTAACACATTGCAAGAAATTTTCCAACGGCACAAATGACACCTCAATCCGAGTTCGTATGTGAAAGTTATGGCCAATGAAATTTTTGGTGAAACTAAGCCTAGTGGTAGCCCGAGGCAAATTTTTTTCATTTACTGGTGCACAAATTCTGGCTGTTGGAACTGGAGAATTTGTCACCTCTTCTATTTTACCGGTAAACCAAAAAAAACTAGTTAAATTTTTTTGTCTAATTTCTTTTTTCTATAACAAAAAAAATATATTAAAAAAAGGAGGTGGCAGGGCACCACCCCCTCCAACCCTTCCCAACATTATATCTATATATAACTAGGTGGATGGTGGTCAAACCCCCCCACCATGTCACATTATTATGGCCAGAAGGGCATTACAATGGAGCCACGTAATTCATGGCTGGTAGGTGTCGAACTCGCGACGGTCCCATAAACCACACATCCTCCAAAATAGTCTGCCATATTAATATGATCCACACCATTTCAAAAAAAATGTGCTAGCCCCCATAACAACAAATGCACCAATTTTAAATAAAAAATATAATCATGTGTTATGGGGTAGGCTTGTGAGTTTGACCCCGGGACCTCCGCCCTCCAATATAACAACTCCACCAACATCCCAATGGTCTTCCTTGCTAAATCTATCCATTAAAACATATATAAACCAAGTTATGCAATACGCTATAGGGAGAATAAGACGAGGTGGAGCACGAGAACCGAGAGGGAGCAACTTTGACACAGTGGTCCAGGTCGAACCATGGTGGCACATTTTTCGAGACAAAATATTGCAAGAATATTCTTGATTCTTGAGGAATCTTTATATTCCCTTGGAGGTTGGTTTTTAAAGAGGTAGAATGATGTCAAATTTATAGTTGCTTTTCTCTAAATTTCACAAGGATCGCAGTGGTGAACTCAAAATTTTCATGAGTGGCAAAACTCCAGCCAACCAATGAGAATGAATCTTTAGGGGAATCTTCGAGATTCCTGAGGGTCCAAATTGTGATGGTGTCTAAAAGGGGTCATGTTTATAGTCATTTGACATGATTTTGTGCCAAAAATTCAATGGTGATATCCATTTCTACATCTAATCTTTGTATTTTTAGACCATTCAGGAAAATGGAGGTATAAGGGTCATTTATGTAACTAATTGTAATTCATTTATGCTTCCATTTAATGAAAGAGGCCACCACACATAGCATAGGATCCGAAAATGTAGCCCACATTGGGTGAACTCCGTTACAAATTATCTTATGCCTTTGATCTCACGGTTGATTTTGATTTTCACTTCTTTCATGTGTTTATCTTACTTGGTTACATGCTATTTTAAATGAAATTATATATGCATCCTTGAAGTAAAAGATCTATATCAAGTTTGGTATCAAAGAAGGTATTCTTGATGTGAGTTGCATGAGTGAATGCTAACCAAGAATAAGATCCAAAGAGGAGAGGGAAAATCAAATCCTTTGATCTTGAAGCGGGGCATGTAGCACGAAGATGGAACATGGAAGATGAGGAAGCTCAAATGGAGGAAGAGAGAAATTATCACAAAATCTTCTTCACCATGGTAGAGAAAGTGGACAAGTTGTTTGAAAAATATGAGAAGACAATCAAGCCTAAGAAGGAAGAACCAGATGATCATGCCTCGGTAAATCATGAACATGGAGGAGAAGAGCCTCCTCCCACTCCGTCCTCTAGTGAAATTTCTTCTTCTTCCTCTTCTCATCATTCTAATAGGCATCATAGGAATGCATCTAAAAAGCCTTTTTAAGTTGGATGTCAAGTTTTATTTTCCTCTTTTTAGTGGATACTCTAATGAAGAAAAGATAGATAAGTAGATCAGATTGGTTGAAGTGTATTGTTTCATACAATGAATAAGAGAGAATGAAGCTGAGATGTAGCTAGAATCCCTTTGATTGAGTGGCACTTCTCTCGTCTGGTGTGAAGGAAAACTACATAAAGGTGGTAAGAATAGTCATAACCTTCTTTCATCTTGGTTTGAGTTTGTCTCTACTATAACAGGACAATTTTACCCATTGGGCTATAGAGGGAAAGCCATGATGGAATGGAAACATTTGAAACAAAGTAAAGGTAAAACTGTTGAGAATTTTATGGAGGAGTTTAGGAAACAAGAATTAGCATTGAATGTTCCACTAGGCACTCCTAAGACATTGATTAAATATATTGGCTCTTTACATAGTTATTTGCGTCATTCATTGTTATTATCTGAACATAAAACTCTTAATGAAGATAGTGTGGAGGCTATAGATCTTGAAAGAAGGGGGAATCATGAGCAAGAATACCAACCAAAAAGGACAATAACAACTAGGAGAAAGGAATCAAATCCCTCTTGTACTCATTGTTAAAAAGATGGGTGTTGGGACAGGGTCCCCTAAGGTCAATTTTGGGGCAAAAGCTCACGTTTTGGGGTTGAAAGCCCACTTTTTTGTGATGTAAAGTGTAAAGTATCCACAAGCTATGGTCATGGAGTGCATAGATGTAAAGTGCCATTAAGGCTTTTTACCCTTCTTTTATGTAAGTTGTGTCAGCTTTAGTATACCTACCTATGGTCTACGGACCATGGGATTGTATAAAAGCGAGAGTCTTAGAGAGTTTAAAGTAAGAAGTTCGGGTTAGCGGAGAATGAATGTAATGGGTTAGTAGTAGTCACGAGCGATGAGTCTTAGAGTAGAAGAGAGGCTTTGCAACTATGTGCATAGAGGCCTAGAGTAGAGTCTGCAACTTTGTGTGTGGACCCCTACAGTTGAGTGCATAGGGTAGTTTTGAGTCTGTAACAAAATATGAAATATCAATAAAGAGACTGTTTTGGAAATATTTGTGTTTTATCCAATTACTTCTGTTATGAATGAATGTGTTTATATTAATCTATATGTATTGCATTTTTATACGAACATAAGTCATAATATCTGTTTAGGTGAGGAGTATCTTAATGCATGTTAAAAATATCAGACACTTAAGCTAATCTGGGTAAATACAAAAGTAGAAGAAATCTCAGAAGCACATAAGTAGTTGATTTGCCTATTTAAGGTCCGCGAAAGACAGTCGCAGACCTTCGTGAAGTTCTAGATGGTGATTAAGAGAAGTATATCGATAAGCCCTAAAAGGCTTATTGATCTACACAAAGGTAGATAAAGGGTATAAAACGACATCATAACCATCTCTGGGTGTGGAAACTTGGTTCCAACATCCACCCATACTACTTCGGGTGAGACTTCAGTCCATGCTCTGCGATTGATGTCGAAAGGGCCAGTAGTGTAGAGATTTGTTTGGCTAACTAACATTGAACCTGGGTTAAGACCCCCTAAGCCAACAAGGGGCATGATGAGGAACATTAGTGGAAGTTGTAGACAGAATTGAGGCCAAAGAGGAACGATAGAAAAGAGAAGTAGAAGATAGTTGCAACTATGCAACAAGACCAAGAATATGAATTAGAGGATGATGAGAAGATCACAACTATAGGATTTGCAGATGTTGGGCCAAGTGACTTGGGATCAAACTTAGGTGATGAAATAAAGATTGTAGCTTTTGGGATGGAAAAGCATGGACCTATCAACTTGGGTTCTGATTCGGGCAATGAGAAAAATATTTCAGAAGATGTTTTGCCAAAAATGAGGAGGGCACCAAACGTTGCATAGATCCAAGAACTCCAAAAAATCAACTAAAGTATTCAAGAAAATAATTTTGAACTAATATGACTCCTACAAGAAGAAGAGAAGGAGAAAAAAAGGTTGCAACATGAGTTACAAGCCAAGGAGGAGGCCTTGAAAAAGTTACAACATAACAAGCCTGAGGTAAAAAGTGATTCTTCAATTTCATGTTATTTTTATGATGATGATTTCACTACTTTTGAGAAACATACTGTAGGAATTAGATCAATTGTTGAAGAATATGGGGTATCAAAGGAAGGTCCTCGACACTAATGGGAAAGGCATTGTGAATCCCATCAAAGTATAGGAACTACCTCACTATGTAGGACTTGGGTACGTTAGCAGAGAGGTTAGAGAATGCTCGAAGACATCTAGTGACCAACCAATTATAGATGATGAGAGAAAATCATCACAATCAAGTTATAGTATGGATTCCATGGGCACTTATTAGAGGCACACTAGGAATAAGCATTCCATCATGATCCAAAAAGTTTGGAGGAGAAAGAATCATTATAGTTACTACAGTGAGGATGGACACCACAAAGCCACATGTCAGATACTCCATGCCTAGAAAGGACCTATGAAGGAACTAGATGGTGAAGATGCTCAAGAAGTGAATCTAACATACTAAGATGGTCCATTCACTTTATTTAGAAAGAGGTGGTTTTACTAGATATAATAGCTTGTCATGGCCACATTTTGTAAATCATGTGTTGCAATATAATTGTAAATGTGATGATGTGTTTTCCATCGCTTATTAAAGAAACGATGATGTTTTGGACTTTTATTAATGTTTGGGGTAATGGTTTCTATTATGATGTAAACTTGACAATAGAGTTTGTGTTATAAACTCTTGTATAAGTTTGGGTTTGTTTGAGTCATGTCTTGCCTTGTATGTAAAGAGTGTACCACATGTTTGCATGGAATGAAGATGTTGAAAGTGTGCCTTGAGAAGGACATAGGAAGTGTGCAAGATGTGTTCATGATTTTGGAGGACCAAAATATGCTTAGTGGGGAGGAATGATCCAAGTGTCTCTAGAAATGCTCAGAATTCAACAGTGACTTTGGAAAGTCTCAAAAATCAAAGTCAATGGATTGAAGTGGAACTAATGTTAGATTGAATATCTCATTGCGAGATTTTCAACAATGAGAACGACACCTTAATCCAAGTTCGTATTTGAAATTTATGGGCAGTCAAAGTTTTGGCCAAAGTAGGCCCACTGGTAGCCACTAATGAGGCAAAAATTTGGCATTTACTGGTGCATAGATTCTAGCTGCTAGAATTGGTGAATTTATAGCCTCTTTAATTTTTCCGGTAAACCCAAAAGACGGATCGATTTTTTTTGGCTAATTTATCTTATATATATATATATATATATATATATATATATATATATATATATATATATATATATATATATATATATATATATATATATATATATATAGATATATATTAAAAAAAGAGGTGGCGGGCCACCACCCATGCCACCCCTCCCCAACATATATATACATATATAAGTGGGTTGAAGGTGCTCAAAACCCACCACCCTATCAAATTACTATGGACCAAAGTTTGTTACAATGGAGCCACGTAAATCAGGGCGACAGGTCTCGAACCCATGTCGACCTATGGGCCAGCCCCCCATGTTATAAACATATTTGGGAATTGAAACCCCAATCACATATGTCCATAAAAAAAGGACTTCTAAACCCCTAAAAGTGTTGTTTCATACCCTAAAGGAACAAGGTCAGCTGATTACATAATTTCCCAGAATTTCTCCCTGAAAAACTGCTCATAACTGGTCAAAACTGGACCATACAGACTGCTCCATGTTGAGGGTGTGATGCATCTCACCCGTTACACATGGGGGATATGATGCATATTGAAAAGCCCTTCTGTAGGGTGTGATGAGCGAGAGCAGACAAATGGCAGAAGCAGTTTGCTAGGTGGAAACTCAAAGAATCTTCTAGAAACTGCTCATATGACACTTTCCTCTTTGAATTCACCCAGGGATGAGTAAGAGATCATAAAATCTCCAAGTGGAACGAAGAACTATAAGTGAAATGACACTAATCAAAATCCCAGAAGCTAACTCACTCTCCTGCAAACATCTATATATGGATCCCTCATCCTAGAGATCCAGAGGCTGGAATTTTGTAATTTGTAAGGAAGTGATGTTGGTTTCTTTTTGAAGACATTGTATTGTTGGGTGATCTTACTTTGTATGAGGTGAAGAGGGCTTTCATGCTGGGAGGATGATGCTGGATCAGACAACTTGGTTGTAATCCCCTCTTCTACTAGTTCTATCAATAAAGCTATTTCAGTTTTCCTCCATATGTTTTTATATCTCTGAATCTTGCATTTGTATATGCATTTGTATGGTTAATATACATCTGATCCTATATTGTTTATGGTTATAGAACTCTATGCTTTGATGGTATTTTGCTGCTTTGACTCTATAGGTGTTCTTTGAAGTGGGATAAATGAGAAAGGAGTGGTGAAACCTCTATCAAAGGAGAGAGGAAACAAAGAAGGAGACTAGCGAAAGACTAAGGTTGGTACTCTCTGCTTCTCTCTCATCTATCTCTCATAAAGGAAAACACAACTTTAGTTTGTTTGTTTCTAAGATAGCTACCCATCTTAGTGGGACTAGTAGCTCTGAATGGACACTAGATTTCCTGATAACAAAATGGCGACTCCACTGGGGAGCGAATAGTTTGTTTGTTTCGTTATTGTTGTTTGCTTTATAAACCACAGATGGAGCCTAAAGTTAAGCCAGCTATCCTTCGAACTGCTTTTTCTATGCAACTACAAAGTAGATCAACGTTGCTTTAGTCAATCTCTGGATTGGTTTATGAACTAAACATCTGACTTGTAAACATCCTAGGTGCCCTGGTGGTAGCTCAAATAACCTCTTTAGATCAACCCCTATACTTTTTGTTTACTGACAATCATTAGCTCAACCTAAACCCCTAAACTTAGCTCCAAACTGTAGGTGAAAACCAAGCTCAGTCTCATCCCTGTATCATCGCACTGTCTCCCATTGGCAATCTAGATGCATCGCACCTCCTGTGTATTGCAGGTGAGATGCATCCCTGTTTCCCTGTGTTATAGGTGCAATGATTGACTAAGACTATTTTTGCCTCAAGATTTTGGTTTTTCCTTCGTTTTCTTCTGCTTTATTCAATAGTTTTTCTATCTATGATCAGTACATCACTGTTGAAACCATCTTCCTTTGCATTATTTCAGCCTCCATCAGTAAAGAATTGTGAATGTTCTTTTATGTATTTTTCATCATTTACAATTCTCCTTTGCAAATAGTAGCTTAATTGAACTATCGTCTTTTGATTTGAAAGTGTCGCAAGTGTCATTTTTAGTCAAGAAAAAGAGTGTCATAAAGAATTCATCTTTTAGATAGTTGATTACACTTTTTCCATTGTATTTTATTTGAATTAATAGTATTTCAAGTGTCGAAAGCAATTTTAAATTCGAAATCACAAAGTGTCGTCTTAGTCTTCCTTTCATTTTTTGAAGTCGAGAATCGCAAAGTGTCGTCTTAGTCTTCCTTTCATTTTTTGAAATCGAAATCGCAAAGTGTCATCTCATCTTTCCTTTCGTTTTTTGAATAGAAAATTTGTTAGTACTGTCGCTTTGAAAGAAGATAATTCAGATCTATACTTAGTTTTCTTTTTGTCATTCTCACATTAAGGAAACTGAAAAAAAATACATGCATGTGCATTTTCATTTAGACTGCATGTTGAAATTGATTTAGGAAAAGTGCATCTAGTGTGTGCTCTCTGCTCTATGTTGAAATAATTTCATCTCTCTTTCCTTAGTAGCTAGGATTTTCATTGCAAAAAGAAAGTAAATATCTGTTTATCATCTTAGATTGCATATTTAGGAATTGTATATCTACATCACACGGTGAACCTTAAAGGAAAACTTCTTAAGAAAGTTCAACTGTAAAATAAACCTCAATGAACATAAAAATGCTTTGGAACCTAACCCACAACATTTAGAATTTTAGGCTAGAGACATATTCTGGCGTCGTAAAGCCTGGTAACTATCGCTTTCATCATAGGTTGGGTGATTCCTCTTCTTTGAGATGACAAGTGCCAGTACAGACTTGTGCTCCCACGTACTATCGAGTATATATTGGGAGACCACAATAGGCTATATCCTTTATCCTTAGGAAGCCGTGTCTGCCACCCTATCGATCCAAATGCACTGAACACAACATTCGGGAAGATTGACTATCGTACCATAAAAAGTATTCTTCAATTTTGCAATTGGTTTGGTAATGCCTCTATCTATATTTCCAGAGAAGTCACTTTCGTTCCTCTTCAAAATCCTTAAAAGAAAAGGTCCATATGAACACTTATCACTTCAGGCTCATTAAAAATCGAAGGCAACTAGAGTCATTTTTAGCTTTTTCTCGACTCCTAAAAATTGAAAAAGCAAGTTGTGTCGAAGCGTCATAAAATTTATTTTAATTGGAATAATGTCATTGTTCCCTCGTTGGTCTTAGGTTGATAAAATGGAGTCTACCAATCAAGGATTTCCCCTTGGGGAAATCCTAGTCCCTTCTCCTCTTGGGGAGATGTTGGTTCTCCACACATGGCTACATTATCCCTTCCAAGACTCACAATTGGCCTGCTAATATGGCTTTTCTCAACCTCTGTCATTCAAAACACCATAATTCCTTAGCAATCAAATTGGCAACCAGATGATACTAAAGTTTCTCCCCCACCTTCCACTTCGTTTGTTTCTCCCTCTCCTTCTTCCTCTTCGCTTGGTGAAGCTAGTAATGCTAAAAACCAATTAACTGAGAAGAAGAAGAAAGTGAAGGAGAAGAAGAAGAAGAATCCAATGGAAAAAGGGGGCAACCATGTGTCATTTGGTGAAAATCCACACACTGCACCTTCCAAACCTAAATCTCCATGTGTCATTTGCAAAGGATACCACTATCATTGATATTGTCCTTGCATCCCATGAATCTTGAGGGACTGGTCTCCCCGCTTGCACAATCCAGTGCCTTTAACCTCTGACGATAATGTTGAGAGCACACCATCAACTAGTGAAAACGAAACCAATGGAAGATCTAAATTTCCTTGTAGACTGTGTGAAGGTGATTATGCCCTCCACCATTGTCCTTTCCTGGATGAAGCTAAAAGAGTCTTAGATAACCGTCCTGCTTCACCGCAGCGACTTCCTCTTGGATACAAGAAACTCTTGCCGAGTCCATCGCTAGTTGAAAATCCAACTAACACACCTTTTTTGTTGGTTGAAGAACCAAGATAAACCCTCCCAGTCCATGTCGGACCAAAGTCAACAGGTCGAGACAGTAGTCGACCCAATCTTGTCTTCAGAAGGTCTACCTTCAGATGATACTGTCACCAAAGAGAATGAGAATGACACCGTTCAAATTCCTTTCATTAACACAGAATTCGATGAACATGGGGGCAATATATCTATTCCTTTACCGCAGGAAGGAAGTTCATCAGAGATTTATCCAACCTTTTATTCGGTCCCTCCTCCAAGCAATCTAGTCGTTTCCTTCGATTGGAATCTACTAGGGAGACCCCGCCTACCATCTAATGTTACATTTCGAATCATAGTACAAGCTTACAGAATGATCACGGTTGGTACTATCATAGGAGAAGGGGCTTCTGTGAGTATCCTTTGCTCAACTACTTGGAAAGTGCTTGGTTCGCCATCGCTTCTGCCTGATATTTGAAATCTGACAGGCTTCAACAAAGGAACCAGTCGACCGTTGGGGATCCTTCCAAACTTTCCTATAACTTTGAGAAGGAAAACCATTAATATAAACGTGATGGTAGTCCAAGGGCCTCTAGATTACAATCTACTCCTTGGGTGTGAATACATTTATAGCATGGGAGCTATTGTTTCCACACACTTTTGAGTGATGTGTTTTATGAATGAAGGAAGAGTGGTCCACCTAGTTGACCAGCTTTCGTTCCCTGGTTCAAATATAGCTATTAATCAAATGCCATCCCTAATTGGTCTTTTTGCACAAGGAATGTCTCATCAATCTCCAGTCTGTCCACTTGATGATCACGAGTGATTCGGTGATTGTGACTGAAACCTAGGAGGCATGTGCCTTGGTCTGCTTTGGCAGGAAAACCCCAGATATAAGGTAGGTTTCCGTGTAAGAATATGACTAGTTTAACAATCTTGTCTGTTTAGGAAAATGGATCAGACTAGAAAAGGATTCCCCCATCAAAGGTTAGGTGATTGGAAGTAGAATGACCTTCGTCCATTTCGATGCACAAAGCCAAGGAAGCGTTTTTTCTACTACGTGGATGTAACAATCTTGCTAATGCAAGAACTTTCATATGGTAACCTGGAAACTCTATTTCAGTATACCTGGGGGCATGCAAACCTTTTTGCATGCAAGTGAAAAATGACCTTTTATTTTCTTAGTTTGTAGGCTCTCAACCCTTTAAACTCGTAGGTTGGTCGTTCCTAGCTTGCATACAAAAGGCTCCGGAGCAAAGTTTCGAATGGGGCAAGCTCCCTAAAAAATGAACCTATTGATGAGACATCCTTATTATATGATTGGCACGAGCAGTTTTACGTGAAGTTCAATCTTGTTAAATTAATAAACCTAGCAATGAGGAAATGTTCCCCCAGAGTTCAAGCTTATTAAAAAATGAACCCACCTTCGGTAAATAAACATTGTGATCACATATTTATCAGCTTTTGAACCTTGGTCGTGTTCTTACGATCACCTCCACTCTTTTTTAGTTGATCATACACCTCCATTTGATTTTTTACCCTTTTGAGGAACAAATGTGACGAGTGATTCTATTAGCCACCTTCTTTACACTGTCGTAATTGAAAAGTTCGAAACCTTACCTGGAACCAGTTGCTACCCAAAAACATCACTCGTTCCTCAAAAAATGAGTCTCCTTTAAGCCCTTTTCATCTGACTCGTAAAATATGAAAATATTGCCAAGCAATTGGCCTCTCCAACTTTTAAAGCGATCAGAAGTGCCATCCCTCCTCTAGGTTTTAATATTTTTGGACCTGAGGGATCATTAGAAAAAGATCGAGCGCTTGTCTTGTTCAGCTCGTTAAAACTATTGAAAAGTCATCCCTTTTGTATTATTTTATACTTTATCAGACTTAAGGGATTATATTACGAAAAAGGACTACTGGAGTTGCCTTTATGTCTCTTTTTAGACTCTCTAAAATTGAAAAGGACCGAGTTATCTTTGTCATTAAACTTGTTAAAACAATAGCGACAAACTTGTCCATGCAGACAAGAGCGAGTTTCACTGTCCTAGGCTCGTTAAAACATAGCGATAGGTTTGCCCGAAGGGCGAATTATAGAACAAGCATATGTTATCCTCCTCAAGCTTGACAAAAATAAAGAGGTACTGGTCAACAATGACTAGGGAAAAAGGGAAGAAAACTTGGATAAATTCATTGGTAGCAGGTCGCTCTTGAACATGACACTTTCACTCCATCACCATGATTAAGTTGGGTTGGGTTATTCTGTTCACCGGTCATATCACCATTGGTTCACCATACCATCCATTTTGGGGTTAATGCTACCAATCCATTTCAGTGTCACTGATATGTTCAAGGGAAGTCGCTCAAAGAATTCACCAACATAGCTAACGCCTCATCCGCTGCAATACCTTCACTCTCCATTTTTCATGACCGCCACCCTGAACCTTGTATCATCAGATCGTTTTCACCTACACAAAATCATTTGCTGCGTTCCATGTCATAATGTGTGATTCATTAAGGCCCTCCTATGATAGGTCACTTCTTGTCGACATCAGCTCATTATCTAAGAAGTTAGCTTAGGAACAACTCTTTTAGTATTTTGAAGCTTGCATGCCTCAATGGCAAGTTTCTCACTTCCAGCGACAAGTTCACATCAATGGCCTTCGACTGAAAGATTTTATGTGGTGTTCGACATCAACTCATGTATTCACACCACGTGAATTGTACTATAGTACCTTGAGGGTCATTATCATTATCGGTGATTCCTCTCACGCCTGTTAACAGCTTACATCATTGGCTAGTAATTAGGTGATCTCTTTCCATGTTCGACATCAGAACATCTTTTCACATGGATTGACTTGTACTTCTGGTGAAGATTGAACGAGTTTGAAGACCCCAGATCTAGTTTCATCCATTCGGGATGCGATATATGTTTAGGAAAATAAAAACATCAAATGTACATCATAGTTGCACAGATAATCATCCAAACTAAGGGATGATGGCTCTACCAGAATCATCAGTTTGCCACACAGACGATTGTCTGTCATATGTACATGAAAATGAATTTATAAAGCTAAGCATGGGAATGCCCGCCTCAGCTAGATCATGAAAATATTATGAAGATAATGTATTTTATTTTATCTTATTACAGGTCACCTTCCAGTTCGAAAAACCTCGGATCCTCATGATAAAGCATTTCACCCGACATCAGAGGATTTATGACCTCATGCTTTAAGGGGCAACTTTTATAGACATATTTGGGCACTGCAACCCCAATCACATATGTCCATAAATGAAAGGCTTCTAAACCCCTAAAAGTGTTGCTTCATACCCTAAAGGAACAAGGTCATCGAATTACATCATTTCCCAAAAGTTCTCCCTGGAAAACTTCTTAGAACTGGTCAAAACTGGACCATACAGACTACTCCATGCTGAGGGTGTGATGCATCTCACCTGTTACACATGGGGGTGTGATGCATACCGAAACGCCCTTCTGTATGGTGTGATGAGCGAGAGCAGACAAATGGCAGAAGAAGTTTGCTGGGTGGAAACTCAAAGAATCTTCTAAAAACTGCTCATATGACACTTTCCTCTCTGAATTCACCCAGGGATGAGTAGGAGATCATAAAATCTCCAAGTGGAACCAAGAAATATTAGTGAAATGACACTAATAAAAATCCCAGAAGCTGACTCACTCTCTTTCAAACATCTATATATGGATCCCTCATCCTAGAGATCCAGAGGCTGGAATTTTGTAATTTTTAAGGAAGTGTTGTTGGTTTCTCATTGAAGACATTGTATTGTTGGGTGATCTTGCCTTGTATGAGGTGAAGAGGGCTTTCATGCTGGGAGGATGATGCTGGATCAGGAAACTTGGTTGTAATCCTCTCTTCTACTACTTCTATCAATAAAGATATTTGAGTTTTCCTCCATATGTTTCTATATCTCTGAATGTTCTATTTGTATATGCATTTGTATGGTTAATATACATCCGCCCCTATATTTTTTATGGTTATAGATCTCTATGATTTTATGGTATTTTGCTAATTTGACTCTACAGGTGTTCTTTGAAGCGGGACAAGTGAGAAAGGAGTGGCAAAAGCTCTATCAAGGGAGAGAGGAAACAAGCAAGGAGACTAGTGAAAGACTAAGGTTGGTACTCTTTACTTCTCTCTCATCTATCTCTCATAAAGGAAAACACAAGTAACTTTATTTTGTTTGTTTCTAAGATAGCTAGCCATCTTAGTGGGACTAGCAACTCTGAATGGACACTAGTTTTCCCAATAACACCCCAGCGATAGCCCCATAAACTGCACACCATCGAAAACACTCCACCATATTAATACATTCCATGACATTTCAAAAAAATGGAACCAACCCCCATAGCATCAAACACACTAATTTTGAATAAAAAAATATTACCATATGTTATATGGGGGAGGCCAACAATTTAGACCTCAGGACCTCTGCCCTCCAATATAGCAACTCCACCAACAACCTAATGGGCTTCTTTGGTAAATCTTCCCATTAAAACTTATATAAACCTAGTTATACCATTCATTTGAGGGAAAATGAGCAGAGGCAGAGCACGAGGGCTGAGAGGGTGGAACCTTGACACAGGGGCCGAGGCAAAACCATGCTTGGCATGTTTTTCGAGAAGAAATCTTGAAAGAATATTCTTGATGCTTGAGGAATCTTTATATTCCCTTAGAGGCTAATTTTTGACAGAGGCTGAATGATACCAACTTTATAGTCAATTTTCTTAGAATTTCACAAGGAGCACAGTGGTGAACTCATGATTTTCATATGAGTAGCAAAACTCCATCCAACTAGTGAGAAGTAATCCTTGGGGGAATATTTGAGATCTTGAGGGTCCAAATTGTGACAATGTCAGAAAGGGGTCAAGTTTATAGTCATTTGACATGATTTCATGACACAAATTCAACAGTGATGTCCGTTTCTGTAGCTAAGCTTTTCATTTTTAGACCATTCTGGAAAATGGAGGTATAAGGGTCATTTATGTAGCTGATTGTAATTTATTTTTGCTTCCATTTAATGAAAGATGCCTCCCCACATAGAGAAGGGCTTGGAGATGTAGCCCACATTGGGTGAACTCTGTCATCAAATTGTCTTGTGAATTTGATCTCATGGTTTCTTTTGACTTCCACTTCTTTCATGTGTTTATGTTACTTTTTTACATGCTATTTTAAATGCAATTCTATATACATCCATGGAGTAAAATATATGGATAATTAAGAAACACCTGACATTGAGTGCGCCCTTGAAATGGCATAGCTCAAGAGATCTATGAAACCCCAACAGTATGCTGTTGCAGAGGGGGGCCCATAGGCTAATTAGGTGGTCTCATTCCCCTAATCCATGGACATTTTGTAGCATGATGTCTTCCAAATTGATAGTTGGTGCACCAGATGTGAGGCCTCATCAGTCATACAAGATTAGGATCCTTCAATATTTATGTCAAATTAGAATTTTGATTTTGGAGTCCCATAATAGCAGGGCTAGTAGAAGTACTATCTGTTCTATATTCCTAAGGATATCCCAACATTGCCTCAATCTGCATTTCTTTTTCTAAAGCATCCTACAAGGTGTCAATCTTCTGTTGCAATAAGGGAATCCTCGTCATTGGAAACAAGGATTTAATAATGAAATCCCTTTGATGACAGGGATCAATTGGGTAACATACTTTACTAATGGAATATTTAAATAGTTGCATACATTTCCAAGCATATTCTCCTTCCCTTTGCCTAATATTCAATAGTTATGCTAAACCATGTTGATTTGACTAGGGAAGTTTAAACTCTTGAAAAATGTTTTGTTTAACTTGGTTTAAGGTGGGCTTTGGATTCAAATCAGACCACTTGATGAACCATCACAGAGCTCAATCTCATAAAGTTGTTTGAAACTCAATGACTTTAGTAGCCTCAGGAATCTGGCTTTCCCTGCAGATAGCTTCACATGAGTACCAATGCTACTCAACTTCTTCACCACCCCTTCCTGAGAACTCTCAATAACAAGTGAGAGATCCTACAATATTTCTCACCATGTTTTATTTCCCTAGTAGAAATAATACAAATCAATGGGATCCTAGTTGAGAATAAATACTAGAACTTGACTAAAAATTACCACGAAAACTATTTGTTCTGCTAGAACTTCTTGTTGTGTACCTAAAGTGCACTTGCTAAAATTTTAAAGTCTTACACAATTTAGAAAGGAAATTACCAGGATCTTGATATAGCACAAGGGGAAGGTTAGGGAGAGGATTAGTTGTGCCACTAAATTTTGGACTATTATTTACAGGGACTGAGTCATCCTCAAAGAATAATATCTACATTACAAAATTCATGTCATTGTATGTGGGAGTGTGCTCATCATTCATCCTAGTCATCTGTATGACTGACTCAGGCATATGAAAAAATACTAACTCTAGGTAGGGTCCATTTCTCCCATTCAAACTCCCTACAACACTTCCAATGGCACCTTGTATTCCACCATAAGTGAGTCCTTCACACTTTCTCCTTGTTTATGCAAACCTAGGCTATCCATTCCTTCTTTCTGCAATGTTGGACTCATCACTACTTCCCCCATCCTCTGCAACTCTCTTCTTCTTAACCTAATTTCATACAACATTATTTCCCTCCACTTTTCTGATATTTATGCCTGTCACACGGAATCTGTCAGGGGTGCGGACACGACTGACCTTCCTAGAAGTCTAAGACATTCTAATGACAAACAAGACAAAATGGAGTGATCTTTCTCTAAATACACCTTTTACAACATGAAAACTACAAGTGTTTAGGCTTACCTTATTCCAAAACGCTGTTGTTGAAGTGCGTTCTTGACGATCCGGATGAGCTCCTCCTTCAAGTCAATTCCTGCAACCACAAACAATCAAACAATTACCAAGCACTTGCATTTCATATAATAAAACATATATTCAACATGCAGACCAAGGAACACATGAAATAACTCATTAACATAAGCTATTGAGAAAAATAAACCAGTTTGTATTAATAACGAAACAAAGAAACTCTTACAACCTGGCCTTGGTGTTGTGCAAGTTCCTCCCAGGGTCCATCAAGGGTTTTTCTCTACTTTGACAAAGCTCACCCTCTCCCAAGTAGAATCAAGTGAAGACAATCTCTCCTCACAAAGGCTCTAATGGAAGACCTAAATCCTGCAGCATTTACCCAAAGAAAATGTATAGCTCCAACCTCCCCTCCTTCTGGCTCAATGCCTTTATTTATAGTGCTGTAAAGAGGTTATTCAGGTCCACTATCAATGGGATCATCCCCCTCTATGGGTGGGATAGCTCCCTTATTGATGGGATAAGTTCCCTCTTAATAGAGATACATGAACCAACTGGAGGCGCATCCATTTCATCAAACCGACCTCTAGAATGTTCTAGAAGTAACCACAAGTAACTTTTTTAAGATAAAACTTGCGCATTTTGCCTTTTACAGAGGGACGCACCTGTCCCTTAATATACAGAGCGTCCATGGACGCAGATTTTGTGAACATGACCAGCGTCCCCGCAGGTAAGGCTAGAGAGAACCTGCGACCCCAGAGATAAACATGATTTTTACAAGACTTTCTCTCTTCTTTGAGTTTGAGATGGATAACAGAGGCATGAGACTTGCCTAAGAGGGTAGCATGACTGTTGATTTGAGCCATACTAACTGTAAGTAGTCAAGGTGACATTTTTTAGTGTAACAGATTGCCCCCTAAAGTGCGAAGCCTGGAATAGAATAGGGTTTTGTAATTCTAGGAAGGGTGAAGCGCTTTATCATTTCAAGGATTGCCTTGTGGATGGCCCGGTTGGAACCTGCAATTTTCAACACAAAATACATGGATAAGAATATATCATCACTGAGGTAGGCATTCCCATACTCAGATTCAAAACTTTAACTAATGGACTAACTATTCTGATACAGGAATGATCTTGCAATACATCATTTTATAGACTTTTGTAGACACAGTATGGACGCAGCCATCTGTTTATGATTAGTCTACATAGACAATGAATACAAAACTCCTCGCAGCCTGGATGGTAGAAACTAGATCCAGGGTCTTCACTTCTACTTCCCGAATTGGTACGATTCTAGCCATGTGATTAAATGATTCGATGTCGAACATGGTAGAAACCACTTGATTACCAGTCAATGATGTAAACTGTTAACAAGCGTGAGAGAAACCACCAGTAATGTCAATGGTCCTCAAAGTACCAAGCACAACCCGTGAAATGTGAATAGATGTTTTGATGTCGAACACTTCACGGAATCCTTTGATCGAAAGTCAATGATGTAAACTGACGTCAAAGGCGAGAAACCTGCCATTGATGCATGCAGACTTCAAGGTACTGTCGATTCCTAAGTCATCTTTCTAGATAATGTGTCGATGTCGATAGAAAGCGACCCGTTGCAGGCAAGCCCGCAACACGAAATCATTGTTCAAGTTGAAGAAATGTTGCTGTAAGGACTGACTCAGGGATGGTCAAATGGATGACAAGTATTTTGCAGATGAAAGTTTTGCTTGCAGACCTCTTGAACACATAACGACACAACAGATGGTTTGGTGACGAATAACTCAAAGTTGATCCCTGAACCCGGTTAAAGATTTTCAAAGTGATTTAGTCAACTGTGAGGTAAAAGATTTCCCAACCCAGGTGAATGAAAAGTGTCGTGTTCAAGAGCGGTAATAAAGTTTCTTCTGAGGCAAAAGGTGACAAATAGGTTCATTCTTCTCTTTTTTCCCCCACCATTTCTGGCAAGTACCTCTTTATTTTTAACAAGCTTGAGGAGGATAACATATGCTTGATTATAAGCTCATCCTTCGGACGAGTCCAACCTAGTTTAAATTCGAACCCTAGGAAGGAGTGGTTCGTTCCTGTTTGTAATTGAACAGGTCCTTTACTGTAAAAGTTTAACGAGCCCAGTATAGGAGAAACTCGGCGTTTTTCATTTTTAGAGAGTCTGAAAAACTTAAGGAAACTCCACGTTGAACTTTTTCGTATATTTGTGTCCCTCAAGCCCGAAAAAGTATAAAATAATACCTGGGGGAACCGCTTGATCTTGCGACCAAGGAGTACTTTCATAATAGTGTCGTTAATCTGAAAAGTAAAAAGCGATCAAGGACACGTCGTTTTAGTTCCTTATCGAGTTTGAAACGACAAAAACCCGGCAATCTTTTCCTGATTTTGCGGTCAGAAAAGAGCTAAAAGGGGACCGTCTTTTAATTCCGTTTTAACGAGTGAAAAAGAAACACTCGGCAATCTTTTCATGTTTTAGGAGTCAGAAAAGGGCTTAAAAGATGACTCTGAAATTTTGTTTGTGAAAAATTACAATTTCCCTTGAAATCCCGTTGTCCTGCACAAAAGTGACACATTACTCATACCTGTTTAAAGTAGGCAAAAATACATTTGAAAACATCTTTTCATGGTAAAAAATGAACTAATTCATCCAAAAAACCTATAAAAAGACCTTTTACCATGTCATTTTTACCGTTTCACTGTTGAGGTTGAAAAAGGAGCTTTTGACAAGAAACTTCCCGTGGTTGCTGCGGAAAATCTGACCGTCGGAATCGAACGCCGCTTCACCGAGGTATTTTACACATCCCACTCTTCATTTTTATCCGTTTAGATTTTTGTTTTTGGTCTCTGTTTCATTTTTTGGGGGGGTTTTGGGTTCAAAATGCGCCCCTCGGCGGACGCAGGTGCCCTTCGGGTGACCTGCGTCCCCCGACTTTTTCTCACACGGGAAAAAGGTCGGGGGACGCAGGCCGCCTTCAGGCGAGCTGCGTCCGGACGCCCTGTGCTACAAAGCCGGGGTGCGTCTTCCGCAAAGGGCGCATTTAAAACCCCAACTCTCTCAAAAAACCACCAAAATTGCTCAAATTAATTTCTAATTGACTCTTTTGATGCACAGGGCCCAAAACATGTTAGACTGGAGAGAGAGAGAGCACGTAGAAGACGATGAAGCTGCGATTAACCACCAACCCTCTCTGGATGCCTTAAGAACATGTGGATTGTACAAATATTGGACCATACCGGGCATGAGGGGCCAGGTAAGATTTTTGGAATGGCTAGTTGAGCGATGGAACGTTCAAGATCAATGCTTTTACATTGGAGGGCACCAGCTCGAGATAGAGCCCTCGGATGTATACTTTCTCACTGGCTTGCCAAACAGAGGTGAGCAACTCAACCTTGCGGGGACCAGGCCGGGTGGCCAATCCCTTGATGATCTCCGCGAGGAGTGGTGCAGACCAGGGACTCGCCATAAAAAGGGCGTGGAGATAAAGCACATCGCTCTGGCGGAACTTAGAGTTATTGCATTTACGGTCACTAGGATTTGTGGCGCGGCCGCCTTGCACATTGCTTCCGGATCCCAAATGCGGATGGCAGTTGACTGTTACCAAGGCACCATCTTCAACTGGTGCGAAGCTGTGTCGGCTCATATGAAGAGCCAACTAACCAAGGCAAAGAACGGACGACTAAAGACTTTTGGATATGGGCCTCTAGTCGTGAGCTTTGCCTTGGAGAGAGTTCCTATGCTGATCCCTCAGCAACTCACTGTTGATGACTTGGGTCCTCGGGAGCCAAAGCTTGTTCGATGGGTTGCGGTGATGGCCCGGCATCCTGACGAGGGTGCTGCAGTGGTTCGATTCTCAGACAGTTACTTCGACTGGCTAGAGGGCCAGCTTTTTGTGATACAAGACTTTCCATATGCCGGAATGGATTTCAGAGGTGATCCGGACATGGTTCTTCCACAGGGAGAACAATGGGATGACAGAGGTACTTTCATTTTCACAAGTTTTCTAATTATGTATTTTTATTTTTCATATATATCGTCTCAAAGTAACAGTAAAATTTTAAAAATGCAGATGTTGGACCACAGCGTCCAGCCAATCTCCGGCCTTACGACAGACGACATCCAGCTGCACCGGCACCGGCCTTACAGGATGCGACAGCAGAAGTACTAGCCGATTTGGAGCATGATCTAGAGCGTCTCACGGCAGATATACCTGAGACTACTATGGATGACATTCCAATGAGGCTTCAGCGCTTCGTGGTTGCAGTCCCTGGACCGTTTAGGAGATTTCTGCGCAAGATAGCCCGCGCAGTGGTGTCGTACAGAGAGCACCACCAGTGATTGACTAGTCACTTTTGTAGTCACATGTGACATTTTTGACTTTTTGCACTATCATTTTGCCGATCATAAGGTGTGTTAAACCTATGATCGAAGACGATGTATATATTTTTGGACACACTTCTATCTATATCTATATATCACTATTATCGGCTTATCTTGTTTAACATGTATGATGAAATGTCTTTAAATTTACTTGCATGATTATTATAAATGTCTGTCCAACACTTGAGAAGCAATTGCATCTGCTAATGTATTCAAAGACCTTGGAATATGTTGATATTCAATGTAATCAAATTCACGTTCCAAGAGACGCACTCTCAAAAACAACCTTAATAACACAGGATTTCTAATGGCATAAACTCTATTAAGCTGTAATACAACAAGTTCAGAATCTAACCTCACTATCAAACGTCGAATTCCAAATGAAATAGATTCGGATAATAATTCAACCACTGCACTGTATTCTGCAATGTTATTCGTTGTTTGACCGAGGCTTACCCCATGCATAGAAACTAACTCGTCAGAGGGCGAATAGATAACCCAAGCTGCGGAAGAGATATTCCGTGTACTACGACAAGCACCATCAGCAAATCCAATGTATGTTTGGAGAGGCGTCGACATCTACAATATCAAGAGTAAAACCAAGATGAGCCAAGATAATGACGAAAAACCACACTTGCTAAGCTAAGCACACTGACTAAACTAACACACTTGCTAGCTAGAAAGGAAATCTAACCTATCTAAAAATTTCTCCATCCATCATTTTAAGCATAATACCTCTTTAGGTAAAGTCCATTTCTGGGTTTGCCCAAAGAGTCCCCATCAAAATCAACTAACTCATAAGCCCCTTTTGCTAGCTTTCGCTTTACAATGTAGGGCCCATGCCACATGGGAACGAATTTTCCAGCACCTAGCTTATCGTTTGCTTGATCATATAATAGTACTAGGTCTCCTTCCGAAAAACTTCGAGGGGTTACATTTTTATCGTACTGAGCTTTCATTCGTTTCGCGTGAGTCTCGATAGCTAAAGTAGCGTCACGTCGAGTCTCATCTAATTTAGCCAAGTATAACAACCGTTTCTCCTCTTCGGAAGTAGCTGGAAGTAATTCGACAGCCATTTGAAGTGATGGGATTTCGCACTCAATAGGTAACACAGCTTCTAAGCCATAAACTAGCTGAAAAGGGGTGAAACCTGTTGAATTTTTCACTGAAGTTCGATATGCCCATAGCGCCGAAAATAACATGTTATGCCAATTCGTTCGATGGATACCAATGATCCGTCGAATCATGACGACTAGAACTTTGTTGATTGACTCAACCAAACCGTTGGCTTGCGGATAATAAGGTGTAGAGCTATCGTGGCGCAAACCAAGCTGGCTTGTAAGCTCAGTCATCATGACATTTCGAAAATGGCTTCCATGGTCCGTAATGATTGCTTGTGGGACACCAAACCTAGTTATGATATGATTGAATACGAAAAGTGCAGCTGTCTTGCCGCTTGCGTCGAATGTAGGCATCGCCTCGGCCCACTTAGTAAAATAATCAACCGCAAGGATGATATACGCATGCCCCCCGGCCGAGTGAGGGTTACAAGTAATAAAGTCAATGCCCCATTTGGCGAATGGACCAGCGGCAATTATAGGGTGGAGAGGAGCAGGTGGAGCGCGCATCTTGCGATCAAACACTTGACAGTTGTGGCATTTTCTGACGGCAAGGATACAATCTTTAAACATAGACGGCCAGAAATAGCCAGCGCGCAACACCTTCTGAGCTGTGGCATACCCAGACATATGACCGCCACATGCTCCAGAGTGACAATCATTCAAAACTCTCTCAGCCTCATCGTGAGTTAAACAACGTCGAAAAACTAAGTCTGCCCCCAGGCGATAAAGTGTATCTCCAATAATTCTGTATTGCTGGGATTGAAACCGAATTTTTCGACGGTTTTCCTTGGAAGCTTCAGGCCGAAAGGTTTGGGTTTGGAGATAGATGATTATATCCCCATACCACGGATCTACAGTGCTAATAAGAAACAAAGATTCGTCCGCAATGGACTCCTCTGCCACAGTCTCTGTGTCAGCACTCGGGAAATCACACATCAATTCCGCGAAGACTAGAGATTTCTTAGACTTGGACTTCTCGAACTCCAAGTCGAACTCTTGCAGGATGACGATCCATTTAGAGTACTTGCCCCCTAGCAGTTGTTTTGTCAAGATATAAATCATAGGGTTGCAATCCGAAATAACAGTAGTTTTGCGGAGAAGAATGTAGTGACGAAAACGCTGGACAGCTTGAACGGCTGCCAGGGCCAATTTCTCCACATGTGAATATTTTAACTCAGTTGGATTTAAGGTTCTGCTAAGGTAATATATCACATGCTCTGCGTTGAATTCATCTTCTTGAACTAACACCATTCCAATGGTGGAATGCGAAGCTGCGAGGTATAAGAAGTAGTCCTGGTTGTAGTTGGGAGGATGCAATAACGGTGCATGGGTCAACGCGTGTTTCAGTGCATCAAAAGATTGTTGAGCAATCTCGTCCCAAAAGAATTGTACGTTCTGTTTCAACAACCGTGTAAAACCTTTAGTGACCTCGGCGTAGTTAGGGATGAATCGGCGTAAAAAGTTCGCTTTCCCTTGCAAACTTTGGAGTTGGCGCAAACTCGAAGGAGGAGGCAATTGGATGATAGCCTCGACTTTCGAGGGATCGACGCGAATGCCGGTTTTGGAAACAACAAATCCCAGCAATCGACCTGTTTCTATACAGAAAACACACTTGTGGGGATTCAACCGAATTCGATAATGCCTACACCTCATAAAGATTGCTCGTAGGTGGACAAGGTGATCAGCTCGTTGTAAAGAATGAGCAGGCAAATCATCGAGATAGGGTTGCACAATGTGCTTGATGTCATGAAATGCATAAGACATGGCCCGTTGAAAAGTAGCACCGGCATTCTTAAGGCCAAAAGGTAATTTGCAATAAGCAAATGTCCCCCATGGACAAATGAATGCCGTTTTTGGTTGATCGGCAGGTAGAATATTGATTTGATTATAACCTGAGAAACCATCCATGAAGGAAAACATCTCACTTCCGGCACAATCATCAATAATTTGATCGATATAAGGCGTAGGATAGTTGTCTTTTGGACAAGCTCGATTGATATCCCTATAATCGATACAGATTCTTATTGTTCCTTGTTTTTTATTGACGGGAACAATATTCGATACCCAATCCGTTAACGGGATCGGATAAATGAAACCTGCTTTCAACAGCTTTTCGACTTCGGCTTTGATTGCAGCTGCTTTTCGAGGGTGAATCTGACGCAACCGTTGCCGAATGGGTTTAGCATCCGGGTAGGTTTTGATTTCATGAACAACAATGGCAGGATCGATTCCTGGCATTTCTTCGTAGGACCAGGCAAACACGTCGCGGAATTCTTGGAATAGGGCCTTGTAAGTTTGGATTTCTTCTTCAGTACATGCGGCACCTATATGAATGTTCTCCTCGATTCCGGGCTTCACTGAAATATCAATGGGAATAGTACGAGAAATATTCCCTAAATTCAGCTCTGAATCAGAATGTTTCGTTGGATCCTGAGCGTCTTTGACATATTCAGCGGTAAAGATAGATGAAAAATCATTTTCAAATGCATCATCCTTAGGTAAAAACGAAGATCTGTGATGGAGATCTTCCCATGGTAGATCATCTACACTTAGGATTTCGCGAAGTTGTTCGTCAGATGACACTTCTTCGGGAAACGTTATCCGTTCTAAGGGTGAGGTGAAAAGTGACTCTTCACTGACCACATTCATTTGGTCGGTTGAATGAAAGTCGGTAAAAGACATAAGAGCTTCATAAGCAATCTCATACGGACTCAACGGCATAACATCACCGAGTGAGTCTAGCTCAGAGTCAGAGGGAACATACCAAGGATCATCATAAATAATGTTTTCTGACGTGATCATATGAATTGTTGCAACTGAAGGGTCTGCATTGAGTGGAGGGAGAGGAAAAGTTCCCAGTAAACCGGAATCCTTAACTAAACCTACACCAATGTCCCTATAAGGGATTGTCGTTTTGCCAACATGCTGGATAGTTTCTGAAGAGGTTGGGTCGGATGAAAAGTATGTCAGCTGATCAATAGTCACGATCTTACCGTTATGTGGAAACTTAATGACTCTGAAGACCGATGAAACAATCGCTGTCATAGCATATGACCAACTTCGACCCAAAAGAAGGTTGTAGTCTAGAGGGGCATCAACCACTTCCACATCCAGACTAACGGTTTTACCTTCGACCCCTATAGGCAATTCTTGTAGAATACCAAACGGACGGAACCCACGGCCATCAAAGGCCTTAAGGATGGTGGGGGATTGGTTCAACGAAGGAGAACCAAGCGATCTCCAACATTGAATCGACATAATACACGTAGAAGCTCCCTCATCAATCACAGTCCGATGAATAGGCCTGTTTTTGACTATCACTGGAATTTGGAAAGCCATTTGATGGGGGAGACGCGGTGTACTACTTTCTAGATCAAAGATCATTAGGTTCGGGTCCTGAACATCGACAGCTCCAATAGCCGACAAAAGCAATTTTCGTTGCGCTGGACATGATTGCAGCACTTCGAGTGCCGACATTGCTGAAGGTGAAACAGCTAAGTCTTCAACAATGTTGTAATTCTGGGCTGCTCTCGCATGTGGATTGAAAGCAGACCTTCGAAGTACACCCTTGGCGGGCGGCTTAATCACTAAGTCTGGGTTAGGTTTTTCGATCTGTAGTGGATCGGAACCAGGAGTTGAGGTTGATGGGTTAGAGTGAGAAGATTCTGCTTCTTTACCATCAACAGGAGCCTTACTACCATAATCTTGCGATCGAGTCGCAATCCTGACATGAGACATCATCAAAATGGGTTCTTCACTGGCATTCGAAGAAGAACCTATCATCTTATTTTCCTGCTCGGGAAATGGATTCTTTAACACAGCAGGAGTCGGAGAACCTTTGACTATTTTCACTACCTCGGCCCGATGAGGGCAGTCTCTCGTAAAATGATCTTCTTCACAAATAAGACAAGGATAACGAGGTTTGCGCTTTTCGTCATTGGTTTCCGACTTTTCCGTTTTCTCCTTTGGAGCCTTGTCTGCTTTAGCCTTCTTCTTTCCTTTCTTCTTTCCACCGTTTTTGGATTTGGCCGTAGATGACTCTACAGCGTGAATGTCGGCGGTAAGTTCAGGAGGAGAAGACTCTCCTGTCGGAGAATCAGGCAAAGTGATAATTGGAGTATTGGAGGTCTTGGAAGACTTCTTCTTACTCTTCGTAGTCACGATACCGATCATACCATCAGCGGCATGAGATCCCGAAGGAGCAGCAGCGATTTGGTTTGACTTTGGAAGATCCGGAATTTTCTCGTGTAACGTACCCGACTGAGTGTAAACTAAGTCAAGGTATTGTGCCTGAGCAATGACTTGCTCCTCAGTAACTACGCCGGCCTTAGCTACATCTTCAGTAATTCTTGGTAATAATGATTTTACAAACCATTCAGCTAAGATTTGGTCCGGGATAAAAACTTTCACTAATCTCCTTCGACGTCTCCACTCATGGATGTGATCAGAAATGTACGTGGATGTCGATTGTTTTAGCGAAGTTAATAATTCTGTACCATTATCGTATCTGACTGGTAACTGAAAATGAGTTAAGAATGAAGTAGCTAACTGGCTAAAGTTGTAAAAAGAAGCCCGTGGTAACTCAATGTACCACTTGGCTGCGAGACCAATGAGTGTACGCTGGAAAAGACGTAAGCGGATAGAATCATCTGAGATGGAATTTGATGCACACCAGAGGTGGTAAGTCATCACGTGATTAGACGGATCCTCTCCAGACTTACCTTCGAACTTGGGTATATCGCTGGGCAACTTATTTGGCATTGGCGGCCAGAACGGAAGATATTGAATTGGATCGTTCGTTAGGCGCGTCAAGTCGGGTAAATCTAAAGTTGCAATAAATGGTAACTGCCGGTTAGGATCTCTGAAACTCTGAGTCACAATACCAGCCCCAGGAGGAGGATATCCAGGATAACTAGGAACAGGATTCGCATTGGGGATATTATATCCTCCTGGAAAACCAGGATTAACCGGACCGTACTGGGGTTGTTGAGGTGGTTGATAATTGTACCCAGGATACGGTTGATACTGGTAAACCGGTTGTTGGGCAGCTTGCCCAGGTTGATACTGTCCCTGGTACGGAGGTTGAACAAATTGAGGTTGAGTAGTAACAACCGTACTTGTACCAGGTTGGCCTGCAGGCATCTGGACTGTGGTTTGAACCGTGGGTCCAGACAACGGTACAGATGTCTGAGGAGTGGTTACAGGGACAGTAGAAACCGGAGCTGCCGATACTCCAGAAGTAAGCATGGTAGATGAAGCGGTAGTTGCTGCAGCCGTGTGAGGAGGAGTACTAGGTGCAATTGGCGGCTGAGTAACTACGGAAGTTACAGGGGTCTGAACACTTGACTGGACAGGTTGCGGTTGCTGGGGTGGACCAGGAACTGCAGGTTGTCCTGCTTGAGGTACCGACTGTATACTTGGTTGCGACATCTGTTGACCCTGTGACGGATCCCATGTTAACATTCCAGGGTATTGACTCGTAACAGGTTGAGGATACTGAGATCCATAGCCGTATTGAGGATAGGGTTGATAACTGTAAGGTGCAGTCCCATATGATTGCCCTTGAGGTGGTTGATAACCTTGACCAGGGTATTGACCCGTAGGTTGATAACCTTGAGGTAAATACGAATACTGGGGTTGACCTTGACCTTGAGGTTGGTATCCTTGAGGTTGATACCCTTGGGGTTGATACCCTTGGGGTTGCCATCCTTGAGGTTGCCATCCTTGAGGTTGATACTGATACTGAGGTTGACTTTGGGGTACATATTGAGGCTGGGGTTGATACCCTTGGGGTTGATACCCTTGAGGTTGCCCCCCAGTCACAAATGAAGTACCTTGAGGTTGCCCCCCAGGCATTAACGAAGGTTGCCCCCCAGGCGGTAATTGGCCACCTTGAGGTTGGTTAATGGGAGTTGAACCTGACATCATATAAACGTCACCTATACTCAATGGTACATTACCACTGTTTCCAACTAATAACCCATGATCAACAGGTTGAGGAGATGCTCCCGCAAAGGTACCAGAAAGTGATTGATACCCAGTAGGAACAGAAGGACCGCCATGTAAAAATGATTCAGGACTTTGTGAAAACACAGATGACTGACCAGACATATTTACAGGAGAATGAATTCCTCTAGGTGGAACCGGAGTACGAGGTGTAGAAAAACCTACTGAGTTGTCTAAAAAATTGGTTAATGCAAGGTACCAAGATTCACTTCTAGGAGGACTGTAAAAGATGGATTCACGCTCCCTTAGATCAAGGGTAATTAGATCTTCAGAATCAGAAACGCCTATTTCTTCCTCTGGAACAAGTTCTTCTATAGCAATTAATCCAACAGGAAGATTTTCGGTGATAATTCTTTCTATTCTTGGTGAATCAGGAACACTAGGAGTTGGAGTAACAGGTTCTGAAATTTCAGGTTCTTCGCCTGTTTCACTGGCAGATGAAAAACTACCAGCAAGCTCGGAAACTGTAACAGCTTCGGGATTGTAACCTGTTTCTAATCTTTGGTAATCTGGATGGACTACCAAAGAAGATTCTCCTTCTTCAGGTGAACCTACTCTACTGCCACTAGGAGGAGTTACAAGGACCTTTAAACCCTCTAAATAACTGGGGTCGTCTCGAGGAGGTGAACCCCTAAGTTCACGGGATCTTCTCAACAATTCGGCCACAGATACAACTTCAGGAGACTGGCCCGCAATACGACGGGACCTTCTCGGTAATTCCGCCACAATTAAAGATTTTAACTACAACACACGAAAACAAAGTAAAAAATTTCAAATCAAACCACCTAAAGTCTTCTAAAGAACCAATCAAATTTGAAGCACACGCCTAAATAATCTAGAGCGTCAAACCATACACAAACAGTAGTCTTCCGGACCAAAAACGCTAGTTGGTGATTAGGCCCAACCTCGCAGGATTCAGTACAGAAATAGTGGGTGGAACAGTTACCCCGGCAACCTGCTTAATGAATAGACTGGACCAAGTTCCTCCACTTTAACCGTCTCGAAGTGAAGCGAACCCCCCAGAAAATCCAAGTGAGTATAACCGACGTCTGCTCCAGGTACAGTGGGACCTTCCCTCCACCGTCACCTTGGGTAGAATCCTAGATATTATGGCCACTAAGGTTACCAATCACAACAATTACACCTGGGGGAACAGTCTAAACTCCAACAGCACGCAAGGGCAGAGTAGCAAGCTCCAATCCCCTTACCGGCTCCTTGACAACAATCCAAGGTTTACCGATAAGTGACCCCTGGCTCCTCGACAATGGTTAATCCGAGGTTTACCGTTTGTAATACGTACTGTCTGGCGTCGTTCCCAACGAGGGAGGAATGATCCCCTCACTGGTTCGGACACGAGCTCGTGTTTCTCCTTTAAGAGGAGCTTTCCCAGAATGTAACTGAAACAATTGGATTTGTTCTACTCAAGATAGACTATCTGTTTGGTTTTGTAGTCTTGGAGAGTTAAGTACTCACCTACTCCAAGACCCTAGCCTAAGCTATGTTGGTGCTTCAGAGCCCTAGAAAAATAAAGATTACTAGATTGATTTTAATTTAAGCGTTACTTTTAAGGTTGTTCTTTAAGTCAAAAGGTGATGGAAGTGAAACTAGTGGTGTGTTGACTCGACTCGAAACCACTACAAAATGCACCTAAAATGATTTATCCACTACTTTACTTTTTCGATGAATTGCTTAACTAAAAAGTTGAGAGAATGCAATCTTTATAAAAGCAACTTCTTAATTGAAGACAATCAAAGAAACAATTCGTTTTTCTTTTCCAAGCATAAAAACATAACTTCTCTTTACATACACGAAAAAAACTCTTTTCTTCTTTTGAAAACAAAAAGCTACTTGAAACAAGACTTTTTAAGAAGATGTTTTTGTATTTTCCTTTTAATAAAGCAAGTAAATCTAATGTAACCAAAAAAAAAAAAAAAATCAATCTTAACAACTCTTAAAATCTATGAAAATGCACTCATAAGCAAACTAAAAGCAAATTTACTCTAAGCAATCTTAAACGAGGTCAAAACTAACAATGATTATTTCTAAGGTGTTTTACTTGATTATAATCAAATCAAGGACTAGCTTATTGCAGAACCAAAAACTAGTCAAAACAAAATTCTAATCTTTTTGTCCTTTTTGAAAATGGAAATCAAAACTTTAAAAACAAGCAAAGCGAAATTTGACCCAAAACAACTCAAATGACAAGTTGCTCAAACAAGGAGACTTTATGACAGGCTCAACTTCTAAGAAGGTTGACTAACCAGAGATATCTAAGGCTGGAACAACTTTCTAAGCTCAAAGTTACTACAAAGCCTTTCCAAAAATCAAACCCTAGGTCTAAACTTCGTTGAAAACCACTAAAACACTCAAAGCTCACAAAACCAGTTCAGGTAAGAATTCTTGACAGGGTACTAAAGGATCTGGGCAGAAAACACTAAGAAAAAACAAAATCTAAAAGTAATTTAAGGCAAAAATGGAATTTTCTTAACTTTTACAGGAAGACGCAGGCCACCCGTTGTCACAGGTGCGGCCCCGCACTGTGCAGTCGACAACAGCGCGTCCAAGGACGCACTGTGCAACACACATAGACTGCGTCCTTCTGGAAAAAGGAAGAAAAACTAAAGCCAACTAAATCTAAAGCTAAGCCACCCAAATACTAATTCGCACAGTCAAAAACCAGAAAATAAAAATGATTTTCTCAAAGCAAAGTTCATATAAAGGAAAAGACTCTCTCATTAATGGATTCCCCAGCGGAGTCGCCAATTTGTCACACGGAATCTGTCAGGGGTGCGGACACGACTGACCTTCCTAGAAGTCTAAGACATTCTAATGACAAACAAGACAAAATGGAGTGATCTTTCTCTAAATACACCTTTTACAACATGAAAACTACAAGTGTTTAGGCTTACCTTATTCCAAAACGCTGTTGTTGAAGTGCGTTCTTGACGATCCGAATGAGCTCCTCCTTCAAGTCAATTCCTGCAACCACAAACAATCAAACAATTACCAAGCACTTGCATTTCATATAATAAAACATATATTCAACATGCAGACCAAGGAACACATGAAATAACTCATTAACATAAGCTATTGAGAAAAATAAACCAGTTTGTATTAATAACGAAACAAAGAAACTCTTACAACCTGGCCTTGGTGTTGTGCAAGTTCCTCCCAGGGTCCATCAAGGGTTTTCCTCTACTTTGACAAAGCTCACCCTCTCCCAAGTAGAATCAAGTGAAGACAATCTCTCCTCACAAAGGCTCTAATGGAAGACCTAAATCCTGCAGCATTTACCCAAAGAAAATGTATAGCTCCAACCTCCCCTCCTTCTGGCTCAATGCCTTTATTTATAGTGCTGTAAAGAGGTTATTCAGGTCCACTATCAATGGGATCATCCCCCTCTATGGGTGGGATAGCTCCCTTATTGATGGGATAAGCTCCCTCTTAATAGAGATACATGAACCAACTGGAGGCGCATCCATTTCATCAAACCGACCTCTAGAATGTTCTAGAAGTAACCACAAGTAACTTTTTTAAGATAAAACTTGCGCATTTTGCCTTTTACAGAGGGACGCACCTGTCCCTTAATATACAGAGCGTCCATGGACGCAGATTTTGTGAACATGACCAGCGTCCCCGCAGGTAAGGCTAGAGAGAACCTGCGACCCCAGAGATAAACATGATTTTTACAAGACTTTCTCTCTTCTTTGAGTTTGAGATGGATAACAGAGGCATGAGACTTGCCTAAGAGGGTAGCATGACTGTTGATTTGAGCCATACTAACTGTAAGTAGTCAAGGTGACATTTTTTAGTGTAACAATGCCCTCTCTATCACTCTAAAATATTGAAATTTCCGTACCTCCCCTGAATTTTTCACAATGACCACTCTTCTTATGCAACTACACAACAACCCTACCCCTAGATCCAACCCCTTGTACCAAGGGTTTTAAGCGACCATCCTATTTTCTTGAAATGGAAATAATTTTTCTTCAACCATTAAAATTTTGATCCATAATGGAATCTACCTCAATGGTCTTCCTTGCAACCCATATTTAAATACTCCCTCAACCTTAGTAAAAGATTGATGCCTTTAAGCCACGAACACAATAACGTACCCTTCTAGGGTTGAATGAGCTCAAAAATCCACAAATATTTTTAGTTTAGTGTTTAATCAGCGCAACTCAGCCAAATTGGATATAATATAATATTTTTGAAGCCTAAGGTGATTCCCTTATTTGGCTTTAACTTGTAGCCTCCTTAACCAATTTTGCAATTCTTTAGGAAACTTGCACCAACAAAATTTGTATTGATCACAAACAAGTTATGCGTACAAAACCTCTTCCTCAACCCAATCTAAATTTTTTTGTCGTAGTTGATCTTGTTATAGAATAAAGTGATAAATATTCTCATGACACCAATCATGAATGTCTCCACTAAGAATCCCTAACACCATGATATAGATCCCTTCTGAAATTTCACGGGTCCCACTAATAGAACCATTTGTTGGCATAAAATTTAAACATCAAAGACTCAGGGTTCACCCTTAGGTTTCCAACAAAGAGACTGTCGTAGTCTAGCATAATGCTGACATTTTCACTCCCTTAAGCAAAGGAGTGTCTCAGTCTAGGCATGCTGAGATAGAAAGAGATATAAGGGATCAAGTATAGTGGTAAAGAAATGTTAATCATTGTATAATACATTCACTTCAAACATCTTATTAATTAGTGCAAGAGAACCAATATGCATATTAAATATTCATAACTGAAGCAATAGAAGATCTATGAAACAAAACAAGGAAAATTTTAGGGGCTAGTATTCGTAAGTGGGCTAATTTTCCATGTTTTAAAAAAGAAAAGATTCATTAATTTCCATTTTTTTCTAAAAAATATTCACCAAAACTTTAGAGTATAATTTTTTTTACCTTAAAAATCACAAAACTTTCATATAGAAACTATAAAATTATTAGAAATTTGAATAATTTTATAAAAACATTGTCAAACATTTTACAAATTGTATATTATGTACTAGTGAGATTCACCAAGGTTTATAAACTCTAAAATAAAATTCCATCCTTGAAATTTTCCCTACATCAAAAATTAAAATTTAGAGGGGACACATAACCATTATTTAACCATCGAAATAAAAAATATTTCCAGCAGCACCTTCTTTTTTATTAACGAAAAACATTATATTAGAAGCTTGCACATCCTTGTGAAAGCTTTTCAATTTTGGACCACATTACAACAAAGAAGCTTAACAAGGTTCAAAAAGGAAATTCAACACTAAACCATCAGGACTCTCTATCTCGAAACCATCAGCTCTCTCTGTGCCTTTAGTTCTTCAACATTTCAACCTTCAACAAATCACAATTTGTTCTTCTTTCACCCTTTTATAGACCACCCTTGCTTGATTTGGTCCAATCTAATCAACATGCAGATTCCTTGATCTTTATATTGATCAGGTCCATTTTTACGAGTTATGGCACTTTTGTCCTTATCATCTTTGATTTCTTCAAAATATAGCATGCACTTCCTTCTTTCATGACTTCTGCAAGTCCCAATATAATTGAATTTTAGCTTTCTATTGCTTCTCGATTTCTGGTGGCCACTTTCGACAAGTTTAGTCATTCCTTCTCTGCAACTATTTTCCAGCCATATTTTCAAAAATTACCTTCAATAAATGAAGGATCCAATAGGCTTTGTTAAATACTAGACCACTATGTTCGAGAAAGGGTTCCATTCTTTAGCATTGTGCGTGCACCATAGATAAGAAAAAAATATGTGTTATTAAGAAAATAATAGATGAGGAAGAGGAGACATCTATTTAGGTTCTAATTTGAAAAAGGTAACTCCATAATGAGTTAACATTCATTTGTATGTGCACTTTGTTAAATGAAGCAAAGAGAAAAGAGGATAGGCTTCACGTTCTAGCTACATTTTCTTCTTAGATTTCCCAAGATAAATCTTGGGTTCTTTTTTGTGGATGGTGTGTTCACATGTTTCTTCTTCCATTTATTATTTTTTCTAATTTCATAAATTTAAGAAAATATAGTAATTAATTAATTAGGGATCTAAGGAAAATTAGTATTCATAAACAAAGATTTCATAATTTATAAGATCTATTTTGATGAACTATTTGAGTGGAATATCCAAAATAGTTTATGAAGTGTAATAGTATTAGAGTAGTTTTCTTTAGAGTATTTTCAGGGAGTTTTAGGGTCGTAGAATTATCTTAATAAAAAAGTGATTTAATGCTAGCCATGGTGGTTGATTCTATTAACAATAACCCTTGAGATCCAA
This sequence comes from Pinus tabuliformis, assembly GCA_031772625.1. Lineage (NCBI taxonomy): Eukaryota > Viridiplantae > Streptophyta > Pinopsida > Pinales > Pinaceae > Pinus > Pinus tabuliformis. The sequence goes on from CM062812.1 coordinate 860,611,442, forward strand.
AAAATGACATATTTGTGAGGGTGGAAGAGCAAGATGTAGATATCTACTACAATATATCCCTCCTCATCATTGATCTAAGACACAAGCTTGCATCAATCCAGGACATTGGAGGATCTAATTAAAATATTGAATCATAGGGAAAACCAAGAGATAATGGATATCCATGAAATAAGTTGAGGAAAGAGCCTAAGAAAGAGTATCCAAGTTCCAGTGACATTAACCCTTCACAATAGCTATTTAAAAGGGAAGAAAAAGTATATATCGATACATGCCAAGGTGAGATTATTGTGGTAAATTTGAAACATTGGTTGCAATATTTAATGGTCTATTTTAATTTCCATCATATAGAAGAAGTGTATAATGTTACATTTCCAAACTGGAACTAAATGGACCATGCATTAACCCAACAATAAAGTCACATGGAAACACTTAGCATTGAGAATGATTTACTCGTAACTAAGTGGTAGGACTTCAAAACATCATTAAGTACTAGTTAAACCCTATCAATTATGTATAGGATGAATGGATCTATTGGAATTAATTTAGAAAAAGGTATGGGTAGAGTGTGCAAGGGTACACAACCAAATTTAGGAAGATGAGTCTCATGCTAGATTTATCTCCCAAGAACCTAGATGTACTGCAGAAGTATTTGGGGGCTCTACACAATCATTTGTAAAAGAAAGATATGCACTTCCACCATAGGATAGCTAATCAATCATGTGTATAATAACATTATCCAGAAAATATAGTACAGAAAAGGGACAACCACGTGGTTTCAAAGAGAAGGACCACTATGAAACTTCCAAGGAGGGAAATAAGAAATATAAAGAGAAAGATAAAAATAGGATATCCATTTCACATAAGTGAAAGGATCCCAGTAACAATTGTAACCATTTCATCATTGAAATTCACACTAAAGAAAAATGTTGGAAACTACAACTAAGGCTTAATCTTAAGAAACATAAGAAGAATTCCAAGAAGAAGAACCCTCTAGTCATAGATTCAAGAAATCATGTAGTGAGTGGCTTAGATGTGGATGAGAATATTACCTACACTTTAGTGTAGAAGGAGGCGAATCACAATAGCCTTCATCACAAGCAAGAGAAGGAGATGAAAAAAAGATTCCATATCAATATCTAGGTCAAGAAGACCAAGGTAGATGGTTTATTCAATTTTGATTTTCAAGTCAATCTCATAGCAACTAATATAGTCAAAAAATATTTTTTGGGGGTTCATGATCATCCAATCCCATACCCATTGGGGCAGGTGAAAAAGTATGAAAAATTCAAGGAAAGTAAATAACACAAGAACAAGTTTTCCCAAAGTGATGTGTTTATTGATAAAATGGAATTAAATGTAGTACCCCTTGACATGTGTGGTGTAGTGTTTGGAAACTACTACAGATATATGGGGGGTGTGATAAGCATGTGGAAAGAAAAATAGTAGGACATAATTAAGGATATGAAATCCTACATCATCAACATTCAAAAAATTAAATTTACCATCTCACTAGTAAGTGCCAACGAAACCAAAAAGTCGATTAATTCTAGTAAAAAATACGTGTTTCTTTTCTTAATGAAGAATTGGCTAGGTGATGAATCGATAAGGACAAAGGAATCTCTTGAGGTAATAATAAAGCTAAAAAAATAGTTGTAGGAGTTTCTATAGACATATAGAAGAGTGTTCCAAGAGCCTGAAGGGATACCACCTAAAATGAAAGTGCAACATGACATATAGTTGTTACATTACTCTCCACTACCAAATATTCGGATGTATAGACAATATGTTTTGGGAGAAAATTAAATGAAGAAGTATTTTTAGTAGTTGTTGGAGAAAGGATTAATTTGATCAAGCACATCACCTTGTGGGTCACCTCTTATCATCCTACGAAAGAAGGATGGGATTGGGCATAAATGTATAGCGTATAAGTATTTGAATAATATTACACTTAAGACATAATACCCTCTACTTGAGATCGATGATTTGTTGGACTATTTACAAAATTCCAAGTACATTACAAAGTTGGATTTGAAATTAGGATACAACTAGGTACATGTCAAATAATAATACCCTTAGAAGACATCCTTCAATACAAGGCAACGTTTGTATGAATGGTTGGTCATGCAATTTGGTTTATGAAATGCACTAGCTAAATTTATGAGACTAATAAATGATGTATTATGCCCACATTTAGATTTATTTTTCATAGTATATTTGGATAATATATTGGCTTATAAATCTTCATATGAGGAGTAGATGTCACATCTCATGAAAGTGTTAGAGACTAAAAAAAGATCAGTTATTTCCTAACCTCAATAAATGTGAGTTTTCTCATCATAGGTGTATTTAGGGCATGTCATTGATGGAGGGGAACTCAAGATAGATCCCACAAATATGAACCTCATCATGAAATGGATATTTCCTATTAACATCACTAAATTTATGATCATATAGATTGGATTATTATATTACTCATCTCAATTCTTTCAAAGTAGAAAAATTTGAGGAATCAACTTAGAGGGCCATTTTTACTAGTGGGTCCTTGTTTGAAGTATTAGGGATTTAAGCCTTTTGGAGGTACTTGAGGAATTAAACTAATTTTTTTGGTGTATAGAATATATCACTCAAAGAATAACCCCTAGCACTATTCTAAACACAAATACCTTTCCAGTAGTGCAAGAAAGACATCAAATAGATTTTGTATGCAAAAGTTATGCCACTTGAAGTTTGGCCTTCTTGTTTTGTCTACCGTGATTCAGAAGGATGTCACATTAGCCCTATTACTCATGCAGAAGAGAATAACCACATGGGGACTATTAATAAGGCTCTAAAAGGGTCTATTTTTAACTCATGTTAAGGATTTAATGGATCATATCTAACCCCTCATTAGTTATTGAATTGTGTTATACGTGGGCCACTGGGAGGAAGAGGGGTTCCTGTTAATTTTTCTTATGGTTATATTGTTCTTTCCATTCATAATTTCATATATTTATTTATATATTAAATTCACCCCATAAATTCATATAATTATCCATATTTATATCATTATTCAAAAACATATGAAACTATGTAAAAAGAACAATATCATCATCATTAATGCAATGGAACATAAAGGAACAATAGAAGAAAAACATTCTCACATAGTGACACCAGGATTGGTTGGAGACTAGGGAAAACCCGACTATAGGGAAAACCCTTTCAGATTATTCTTCTTATTAGATTGTTATTCAATGATTTAGTAAAATAGAGTACAATGATCCATATTTTCATCGATACAACTATCCAAAAAAAATCAACTAAACAATATCCATGAGATACGCCCAACCATGCTCATACTCAAAAAACCTGATTCAAAATCCTGTCATGAACTTTCGAACATTGCAGTTAATTTCCAAACACTGTGGTTAATGAGCGAAAACTTGGACAACTAAAAAACTCAACCCTATTTTCCAGTCGCATGGAGGATGTGTTGTGTGTGTGATTGAAAGGATTCAATTGCATGGATGAGTGAGCTAGCGAGTGACTGTAGCTAAGATCCCTCTATCACATTATTTTGACTAATACCTGAAACTCTAAACTAGAGGTTCAAGCTTTGGACTATGCAATTTCACCTTCGTGCGAACCCATTCCTCTGTGGATTTCCCTCTAACCTGTGCGAGCAAAAAATAAGAAAGAGAATAGAATAATGTCTCATAATGATTTCCAAATGAGGTTCAAGTGGTGTTTTTATAACCTTCCAAGGGTGTACAATTTTCTTTAGGGTTGATTTGATCAAATATGAAAATGTGGGCTTATAATTCAAAAATACACTTTCCCTTGTCCAAATTTGATGATCTTTAGGTCGATTTTGGTCCTCTCGAAAATAGAATTCAATGCAATCATCATCTCCATCCAATGAGTTTTTCAAAGTGGAATTCATCCCTAGATGCCAATTTTAACACATCCTCTCAACTAGGGATAATTCCACCTACATCATATCATGTGTGTCCTACCATCAAATTATATCGAATCTGAAGCATCTCATCATCACTTATAGTCACTATTCTTCTCAATTCATCTCTTGCTTATTCCTTCTTATCTATTGATTATACTTTCTCATATGATAACCAATATTGAATCTAAAAGAAGAATAATTTAACATTGGAGGGGAGCTAAATCTACCACCCTCTATCCATCAGGGAGCCATTCCTACCACTCAAAATGTCTACCAGCGGGGAGCCTAATGTTACCACTCATGAAACTATAGAGGGGATTGAAATCTATGACCTGCATTGACATTGGAGAGCCTATCTCAATCTGGAAAAACATTAGGGAGCTTAATATCAACTTAGAACCTCATGGGGTATCTAAACATATACAAACCCATATTAACCAATAGGTGATATATGGGAGAACATCTCAACCCAACCTATTACCTACTAATCTTCCCAACAATGACCCTCGAGATTCATGTGGTATAAAAACTTCATCATAATATGAGCTTGGGTGAGATACATGACCTAGAAAAGGTAAGTATTATATGCCCCCAAGCCTCCTCAACAGATTGGACATACAAGAATGAAAAATCCTAAGAAGCCTAACTTGGGGGTATGATGCCAACTAGGGTATACTCTGCAATGACTAAGATAGGGGAGCAACATCTCTAACCATATGGGTGAAAAATAGGGGAGCAACATCTATAACCCTACCCTCTAGATTTATCTCAAACCTAAGGTCCCTCCATCTCAATTCCACACCCAAGGAGCTCAAATAGGGGGGAAGAGCTGACTCAATTTCCTCAATAAGAGATGCTCTTTGTAGATCAACAACACCTATTCATGCTTGTATCAGGTAATCATCATGTATCAATATCATTTGTCTATTGCTAATACAAACATCAAATCAAATATCATATTAGAAAAAAAATGTATATATCACAAAAAGGATACTATATTCATCCTCCCCGTCATGGAGGTAGAAACCATAAGCCTAAGCTTGTCTCGTAGAGCGACACTATCTCAATATATGAAGGCATCCCAGTCGCAACTATATATGGGATTATTTTCCAATCAATTCCCACTAATTTTCACTAAAATATATAAATCTCGTATCCAAAACATGCTCAAACATATCTCCAAATATTTTCTTCATCACGCCTCATATCTAGAAATGGTAACAACATCGTACTCAACCTCGATCATGCTTAAAGATACATACTTCTCATCTAAAACATCATGGTAGATCCCATACTAAGGGAACCCCAAAATGTTCTTATCTCATAAAACAAAATCCTAAATAGCTTCAGCACATCCATGTAGTCGCATATCAAAAGAATAATGTCTCAGACCAAAAATAGATCATCCCATGCAAATATCTCTAAGTGAGCTCAACGGTAACTCAATGTGTATGAATTAGCTTAATCATTCATTGACTCAGAATATATGGATAGGTGTTCACATGGAACATCAATGCTTCAATCAACTATCAGTTTCCAAGTTAGGGTCAACAATATACTTTCATAACTTCTTGGAATTTGGTTGGAGGGTCCAAGGATTTTAATTTCCAATTTCTTTAATAGCTTCAATATCAAGATTATTTTTTCCAAACTTCAGGATGTAATACATCATGCCATGATTATTCATTTTGAACTTTAGAGGCCATCTCCCTCTTACTTCGATAATCAAAGGCTCATTTCCTATCAATAATAGACCATGAGTATACAAAAAAAAAATCAAATCCATACCTTGGACAATTTTTGTAGTAGAGGTTTGGATCGACACACCATCTTGGATTTACTAGATAACTATCAATGCAGACAGATGAGGATCAAGGAGCTTGATTCATACAATGTTATCTGCAAACATAACACTTGACCAAATAAATATGTCTAGCCTTAAACAAATCAATATTGTGCAATCAAGTCAACTAATTCGTCTTATCAAAGTTTAGTGTTAGCTCAAAACTATTATCAAACTCATCAACCCCTCATAACCCCCGCATCTCTATTTTTCCTCCAAAAATCGGCATAAGCCCCTGCTCCTTCAAGTCCCCAAGCGATAAGTCTGAAGCTCTATAGCACCGTCACCACATGACCGCGTGCTTTCACCAGCCCTTTCCCATCACATCTGACGAAAACATGTGCAATTAAGCTCCCGTCGTCCAATCACCTATTGTGCAATCCAACGGTAGTTGCTCCTCCCGTGCCTGCAAACTTCACATGTGTTAACTCACGAGCAAAATGGTTTCCACTGCCATGCGTCACAGGATGATTGTGATCACTGGTCATTGTACATTTACCACCTACCTTCCAATGGTGGTGCGGGAAATACCGCTTACCACCTGTCCTTCATCCCTGCCTGTTAACCCTCGTGCATATCCTCCGCTCAGTGACCATTGGATCTGACCGCCCAAGATCCAACGGCTCACGATTGTTTGCTCACGTTTCTTCCTGATACCTCCCGTCGAGCCATATCCACCATCCATCTAGGTGATCCAATGACTAATATTCATTTCCCGCTCTGCTCATATGTCCGCCATGCAGTCTTTGTGTCCTTGACCTATACCATGCAGCCAAAGGACAAAGGTGGCCACTGTTCAGTACTTTGCGCAGTTACTCCTCAACAACTGCATTCAAGAGTAGTATGACCGAGAACAAGAAGGACATGCCTCCAGCTGATCACAACATTTATCAGTTATGGAACTTCTTCTATACAACACTCCATCTACTCAAGAAGAACAATAGAATACCAGAGAACATCAAATTCATTCATTGAAGCAAGCAGATAGCACCCAAGACTCCATTAGACAGTTAAAGAAGTTGGTGGTCAATTATGACCCCTCCTCACCTAGAACAGCAGAGCATTTTTGTAATCAACCTCTACATATACCTAGAAAACAGATGGAATGAGGGTTGATGGTTGTTGTTTTGATGTAAGGTTCAACTTCTAGAGACTGTAACTACTTTGATACTTGCAGCGTCTCGTCGGCATTTTCAGCTAATACAAGCTTCTTTTGCTGTTAATTTCTCACTTTCCACTTCTTTTCTATTCTAGACTGTGCTTGATTTGCATTTTTATATGAACTCTTGATGTGTGGCATTAGAGGGGCTGTCATACCACCTCTACGTTATAATATTGCATGTATCAGTGAATGTATTGATCAATTTTCTTTTCACTTGGTGACAGAGAGCTATTATCCTATCTGTGCACTATTGCAGCCAGCCATCACAGAGTCCTGTGCATCTGTTGGTGTGGTTAGTATTCTCCATATTCACCTAATCCTTAAACTGTGAGTGATTGGTCGTCTAAAACCTTGTAGTCTGGGGGTGTTCATGCATGTTTGGAGTCAAGTAAAGTAGGAGTGGTTATCTAGCTTGAATATGCATCATTCCTTCCATTCATCCATTTCCAACATTAGGTTGAGTTTGTGATGTCCCGAGCATCTCTGAGCTACAACCTAGGAGAGTTTCTTGGGGAGTTAACAGTTCCTCTACACCAAGAGAACTTCTCAGAGCTCATATATTTTGTCAATGCATCTGCAGTGTTCTTCAAAGTGTCCACCTTTACCAGCAACACCTTTTTGTCTTCTATCATATCCCACACAAAGTGATATTGAACATCAATGTGCTTTGTCTTTGAATGATATGCAGGGTTCTTTGCTAAGAAAATTGCACTTTGGTTGTCATAGTCTATCCTTATAGCTCCCTGTACTAACCCCATACTTGAACACAATATCTGCAACCAAACTACTTCCTTGCTTGCATGAGTGGCTACCATGTATTCTGCCTCTGTAGTTGATAGTGCCATTATAGATGGTTTCTTACTCATCCAACTGACTGCACCTCCAAATAGGCTAAACACATACCCACTTGTAGATCTTCTCTGATATAGATCTCCAGCCCAGTCTGCATCAACAAAGACATGAATATCCAACACTCTGTCCAATCCTAGTCTTCCTTGGTAGCACAAACCATAATCACTAGTTCCACACAAATACCTGAAAACCCTCTTCACTACTGGCCAGTTCTCCTTCCCTCGTTTTGACATAAACCTGCTCAATACTCCCACCACATGTGCAATGTCTGGTCTAGTACAGACCATTGCATACATCAGGCTACCGAATGCACTTGCATATGGAACATGGGATATGTCCTCTTCCTCTTCTTGTGCCTTGGGACGTTGTTTAGCAGATAACTTCACACCTACAGGAATAGGAACCTTCATCGGTTTACTATCCTGCATATTAAACCTCTGCAGTATCGTCTCAACATACTTCCTCTGGTTTAACCAAAGCTTCCTCTTCACCTGATCTCTTTTAATTTCCATGCCCAAAATATAATTTGCAGCACCCAGATCTTTCATGTCGAATTTGGAGGACATCTGGGTCTTCAACTCTTGGATAATTTCTTTGTCATTTCCAACTAGCAACATATCGTCCATATACAAGACCAGATAAATAACACGGTCACCAATTAATTTAAAATACACATAGTGATTTTCTTTTCTTCTGGTGAAGCCAAGTCCCCGTATAAATGTATCAAATTTATGATACGACATCCTTGGTGACTATTTTAACCCATATAGAGACTTTTTTAACTTGCATACCTCTTCCAGATCCCCGTGAAGAAATGTTTTCTTCACATCCATCTGTTCTACCTCAAAATCAAAACCAGCAGCAACAGATAAAAGTAATGTAATAGAAGTTACCTTGGCAACAAGAGAAAAAATATCACCAAAATCAATTCTTGGCACCTAGGAATAACCATTTGCTACCAACCGAGCTTTGTATTTCTCCATGTTTCCTTTTGCAGTTGTCTTCTTCTTGAACACCCATCTGCTACCAATGGATTTCCTTCCAGCTAGCAACTCCACCAGATCCCAAGCCTCATTTTTGTGCAAAGATGCCATTTCATTAACCATGGCCTCTTTCCAGAGTTTTCCATCCTTTGAATCTACTACTTCCTTCACAGTTTTGGGATCATCATCAGTAATAGATAAAGAAAAATTTGAACAAAAATCAGATGGACTATACATTTCTAGCTGCCTTCTTTCTCGAACTGGTCTTCTCACACCTGGAGTTTGTGGCTCTTCATCTTCTGATTCTGTTATAGATCTAACCCCAAAAATATATGAGAATAGAAAATAACTCAAGAATAATAAGATAAAAATATGGATAGACATGCTTCTTTATTGATCAAACCCTTAAGGTAGGGCAACACCATACATTCACTCCTTAAGGAAGGAGAACACTCCACAAGCCATATGCCTGTTCATACAATAATCCTTCACAAAATTCCTTGAAACTCTCCATGTGGAGTCTCTAGCCTCTATATAGGCCTCACACATACAATACCATGGGTCATTACCATAGTTCCCTCATACCATCAAACTAATACCATGGGCCCATTACATTATTACTAACTACTTGTGGTCCCTTACATGATATGGGTTAACCACCTTATTTATTACTATGGCCCATCCCATTATTACATTATTATCTTGGGTACCTCCCTTGGTACCCCATATTATCCCCCCTAGGTATATAACATTCCACCCCCCTTAGCATGTTTCGTCCCCGAAACATGGGAAGAACACAAATAATAAGATCTACTCAAAAGAGTAGTCCACTAGTACCATGCACATGCATCTAGCCATCCAAGAGAGAGGTGAACCCTCGGACTCACTGGTGCCTCGCTCGCTTGAGATGGAAGTTGACCGTGGTAGCTCTTCTGTGTTGATGTGTAGTAGGTGGATCTTCACTCCTCTCTATCTGTCTTGCGGGGGTTGTTGTCCGTGTGGCTAATTGTTTGACATCTTGATGTTTGTCTTGCGGGGTGATGTGGGTGATGATATGTTGAAGTTTTAACCCATGATGGCTTTTTCTTTAATTCACCCTGCTATGGTGCTTGTTGTGGTGTCTTCTTTTCCAATATGACTTCAACCACTGAGCCCTCATCTGATGTACTTGTAACCTTTTCTGCTTCAGCCTCTATTTGTGTTTGATTGTCTATCATCATTGGCTCATCCTCTAATAAGTCAGACCCTGGAACATCTTCTGCTTCAACGTTCGTGGACTCTACCTGTTTATTGATGGAAATATCCTGTAATGTAATTTTCTTCTTTTTATACCAGAGCTTCAGGAATCTCTTCTGCACATTAATATTGATAGTACCCACATATTCCATCCAAGGATATCCCAAAACAACATCCATATTATCCATCTCTGAAGTATAAAAGTCACCATGCAACACATAATTATCCATAGAAAGCTTCAAATCCTTATAAATTTGAACATCCTCATCATCAACCTGTGTATTTTCAATTTGTTTTGCTGGAACTTGCAATTTGTTTGCCAAATTAACATTGATGAAATTATGCTTGCAACTAGGATTTATAGAAACAATGATCTTCTCTTTCTGAATCAATCCATGAACCTGCAATAAGGATATACCAGTATGAAATAGCCCCACATGTTTCTCCTTATCTTGTTTTTTGGCATGAGACCATCTGTCTAAAATTAATTTTTCAAATTCTTCATCAGGCAGGTCGTAACACTTCGTTTTGTTAAGTAATCCCCACCATGTGGTTGCCTCCTCTCTAAATAGCTCCACTACCCACCATTTCCAATTGTTTTTCCATAATGATTTCTGTTTTTTTATGTATTCTTCAATAGTAGGACCATTATCTTTTCCTGTAAAACCTAGACCCGCCATGAAGAGGGTTTTGAAAAAACTTGGCGAAAATTTGAAATTGTCACAGTTTAGTTAATATTGCTTAGAATCCCTATTATGACATGTTTCTAGAAATGGAACAATAATTCTACATCTGCCCATGTGATAGATATCTTGATCCATGCACTTGGAATTTTAGATCTATGCTGCAACTCTCCGTCGTCACCAAAATTTCCACGAAAAAGAGCTGATTTTAAATCAGCAATATCTCCCTCATCCAGACTCCAATTCGACTGATTTTGTTTTTGAAAGTGAGTGTTTTTTCACACAGAATCCAGATCTACAATTAGATTTTTCAGATCTTGCACCAAGACGTCCAGATTTGTGCCGCAAATTCGCTGCCCCGAAAAATTGTCTGCAACCCCACTGATTTTTAAATCAGCGATATCTCCTTCATCCGGACTCCGATTCAACCATTTTTTTTTTTGAAATCGGATATTTTTTCATAAATAATCTAGATATGCAATTATATTTAGCATATCTTGCACCAAAATGTACATATCTGATCTGCAAACTCGCCGCCCCTGAAATCCTGCAAAAAAAAAAAAAAAAATCTCCACTTTTGTGCCCAAGAAAGTGCTATGATACCACTTGTTATAGCTCTAACCCAAAATTATATGATAATGCAAACAAACCCATAAACAATAAGAGATAAATTGATAGAAATGCTTCTTTATTATCAAAACCCTTAAGGTAGGGCAACACCATACATTCACTCCTTAAGGAAGGAGAACACTCCGCAAGCCATATGCCTGTTCATACAATAATTCCTTGACCTCTCTCCATGTGGAGTCTTTAGCCTCTATATAGGCCTCATACATACAATACCATGGATCATTACCATGGTTCCCTCATACCATTGAACTAATACCATGGACCTATTACATTATTACTAACTACTTGTGGTCTCTTACATGATATGGGTTAACCACCTTATTTATTGCTATGGCCCATCCCATTATTACATTATTACCTTGGGTACCTCCCTTGGTACCCAATATTATCCCCCCTAGGTATATAACAGATTCCTCCTCTATTGTAGAGTCAGATTCTTCCTCCTTAAGCTCAAACTCTATCTTCTCATGTTCCTTTGGTTGGACTTCATGTTTAATAACATCTTTTACCTCTCTGAACACCACATCTCGGCCATAGACAACCTTCCTTGTTACTAGGTTCCAAAGCTTATAACCCTTTAAGCCATCCTTATACCCAATAAAGATGCACTTTTCAGATTTACTATCCAACTTGGTTCGTTTCTCCTTTAGAACATGTACATATGCATCACATCCAAATACCCTCAGATGTGAAAGAGAGAGCTTCCTACCAGTCCATACCTCTTATGGAGTCTTATCCTTCAACGCTGATGAAGGTGATCTATTGACCAGGTAACATGCTATCTCCACTACCTCTACCTAGAATTCCTGTCCTAACCCGACACCATTGAGCATGCTTCTTTCCATTTCCATCAATGTCTTGTTCATTCTTTATTCAACTCCATTTTGCTCAAGTGTGTATGGAGTATACTTCTGCCATGCTATACCACACTTATTACAAAATTCTTTAAATTCCTTACTGCAAAACTCTCCACCATTATATGTCATCAGCACCTTTATCTTCTTCTCTGTCTAGTTTTCCACCAGAGCCTTAAATTGTTTACACCTATCAAAGACTTCAGATTTCTTCTTAAGGAAATATATCCATGTATTCCTTGAGAAGTAACCTATAAATGATACATATTGTTAGAGTCGGTCTTGTCAGTCCTTCGTTAGAGATGAAAACTCTTTCTGCATCTCATTTTTAGGTGTCTCGCTCCATTCACTCAGCTGCATTCCACTAGGGGCATGCCATAATCTGACGGAAAAGGTCTTGTTAGTAAGTTCCCTCATGTCTGGCACCTGCTGGCTCAAGTCTTTTGTCAAGGTTCACTAAAGTCCATGACAGTCAATGTTCGATCTTTTAATGGATGAGAGTCATTTTCAGTCATTAGGTCTAGGGATCAGATAAATTGGTCTTCAAACATGTCCAATAAAGCCATGCAGGCCAGAGGGAGGCCCTTACAAAGTTATGATTCAGATATTTTCATCGTCATGTTGACAGATTACGAGTGTTCTTCAAAACTCTGTTTTGAAGAAAAGTCAAATAGTGTGTCACTTGTGATAATTTTCAAAAAAGTCTGCAGTTGATTTCTTCAAGTGCAGTCATGGTTTCCTTGGCCAAATGCCATGTCATGCGACCCCTGCAAAAGTGCCAAAAAATTTCATCATTTTAGCTAAAAATTCAAAGGGAAAAGTGAAATTCAGTGTTGCATTAAATCAATGAAACATGTCAAAGTGAAACATTATTAAAGTGGTTTTGAAGAAGAAAAAATTAAACCCATGACTCCAAAGTCTTTATATACAAGTTTCCACAAGAAACCAAATCATTGTGCACACCAAGGTCATAGAGAAACATAGCAAAGTGATTGAGAGTGCAAAGCACGCGTTTGCAGTGAGTTTGGAGTCGGTTTCAGGAGCGCGGCACACACAGAGAGGGGCGCGGTGCACAGAGCGCAACCCTGCACAGAGCGCAACCCTGAGGCTCACACCCACAGAGGCCCAAAATTGTTCCCAATTGCATCAAATCTTTTGGAATTCGTTCCAATTTCTAGGTAGGTTCTATCTCTTCACTTGCTCATCAAATTTTGTTAACATATGGTGGTTCATGGCTATGTATAATTGCAATAAAAAATGCCTAAACCCTACCACTTGAAATCACCAAAGCTATTGCTAGGGTTGCAAAATTGTGGTATTGTTGCCAAGGCTCCTCTCTCACCTCTCACTTTTTCACTCCTTTCCATTGTTCCCTTCCCCCTATCCCATTTTTCCCTATTTTCCCTACCCTAAAACATTACTAAACCCATATTCCTTATCCCTCCACTCATTGGTCATTGTAAACCCAAAAACCCTACCCTATAAAATCCCAAAACCCTCTTACCTATCCCTAAACAAAATTCCCCCCCCATAACCGCTATTCCCATCATATTATTCCCCTTCCTAACACTCCCTTTTTGCATTGTTCCCCTTGGTGGTAGATCTCACAACAACACGTAGTTTCATACCATCATCAAGGGGAAGTCCAAGCACAGTACACATACAACAGTCATGGCATCTGAGCATTCATCAGAGTATGAGATGGAAACACAAAATGATTCATCCTCGGAAGAACAGGCTCCCTGGAGACATCATAAAAGTGGAAAACATGTTAGGGATGAGCCAACCACCCTCACAGAATTGCAGGCATGCCCTCTTGCTATGTCATGCTTCCAGCGTCTATCATGTTTTTAGTTTTATGAAAGAGTGGCTAATGTTCGAGTTCATCATGAGTTGGCCTGTCTTTTTGTGCTTCACCTACATGGAGACCGCTCTATCTTGGCCAGGGTCACCTTCACACTGACCCCCGAAACTGTCTCATTAGCAACCGGTATACCGAATGTTGGAGAACCATAGCACAAGAAATAGAAAGTTGATCGGCAGCATTATGAGACTTACATTAAGGCCATTTTCTTGAGGCAGCTCACAAGAGTCTTTCCATTCAGATATTTGAAAGATGAATATGTTCCACTCATGAAGTTGATCATGAAGTACTTCAGCTGTGAGGGGAGGTTCTCTCGTCTATATGCCTATCACATCAGGTTGCTCATGCACTTTACCACGGTACGGATGATGAACATCCCATTTTTCATTTGCAGGAACATAGAGAGGATGAACACCTTCATGCAGCACAAGACCCCTCAGCAGCAACTTAACAGTGTTTATCACTTTGCTCTTATTAAGATTTTGGTGGTTCATCAGTTGGGATTGCAGGGCATTACTTGGGATGATTTCATCTCCCGTGACTTCTTCAGCACTTCACAGGTATTATCAGAGGTTAAGCAAGAGGGTGAAGCTTCTCGTCGGTATGAGCGCCATGAGACTGCTAGTGTGTCGGTTTTCATCACATATTAGAAAGGCACCAGATGTTTGTTTGTAGCAGCAAAGCGAGTGTTATCTCCTCCCAGGGTGGAAGGGGCCTCGCTTCCACCATCAACATCACAGGAACAGGAAAAACGCAAGGAGCCAATGCAGGATGAGGGGCCTTCGGGTGAGCCATCAGGTGAACGAGAGACTGAATTCGTTCTCCTTCATGATGATGAGACAGATACAGAACCGACAAGTGCACAGCTCAAAGAGATCATCCAGGAGAAGCAAGCAGAGATTCAAGCCTTATCCCTTGATTTGGAAAGAGCCAAATGGAACATGAAATATCTGGAGCAGAGGAACAAACAGCTGGAGGATCAGCAAGCGATTATGGAGCTACAAAACATTTGTGAGCATCGCCAAGCTGCACAAAGGAGAAGAGTTGAGCTCACGTCATTAGAGCAAGAGATTAATGAGGATCGGGAGGCCAACCTCGAGAGAGTTAACATGCACTTGGAGAGGCTACTGGACAAGGCCAACAAGGACCATGCATTGCTGAGACACATGTCTTTCCACTACATGGCACGAAACAAAGTGTGCAAGGCCCGAATCAGGAATTTGAAGGCGAAATTGAGGAAGGCAATCAAGAAGCAAAAGAGGCAAAGGGAGCTTGATCGACTTCAGATATTGGTGGAAGTCTCTTTGGCCCAGCATAACACTTGATAAGGAAGCTCCAGCCCAAACTTCAAGAAATTTGGGGCAATTTTGGTCACATGGAAAACTTTTGGTCACAACACAGGTTTTTTCTCCCTGTGGCGCGGCGCTTAGGATTGGGAGCTCCAAATCACAAATGGCTTGCATTTTTGGATTCAACATGAAAAATCATGCCTGCTAGTGCATGGACAAGAAATTTGGGCATGATTTGAGTCCCCAGGAGGTCAAAAACACTCAAAAACACTCAAAAAATGACCTCTCTGCCCCTATTTCAGAGGAGCAGACTGGATATGTGGAAGGTAGAAAAATTCTCAATAATATCATTCAAGCTCACGAAGTGGTTCATTCCTTCAAGACTAATAAGCAAGTAGGTATGATAATACGGCTTGACATAGCGAAAGCTTATGATAAGCTAAGTTGGTCATACATCAGGGAAGTTCTTAAAGCTTATGGCTTTGACTACATCTACATAAGATGGGTCATGGCCCTGGTTACCATAGCCAGTTGTTCAATCCTTCTTAATGGCTCTCCATCCAAAACCTTCAGGCCATCGAGAGGTCTCAGGCAAGGAGATCCACTCTCCCCCTTCCTCTTCATTCTCATGATGGAAGGATTGGGCAAAGGGATCAATTTACCCAAGGCGGAAGGAAGAATCCAGGGAATCAAACTTACTCAGAGTGGGGACACATTGACTCATCATTAATTTTTGGATGACACTATGTTGCAGGGCACAACCACAGTCAAGGAAGCCAAAGCTTTCAAACAAATCCTGCATGATTTCGTGATGGCTGTTGGCATAGAGGTAAGCCTCACAAAATCAAAAGTTTTCTTTTTCAATACTGATATTTCTATTCCAATAAATCTCTCCAAAATTCTCGGCTTTCAAAGAGATCATCTTCCCTCCAAATATCTGGGAATGACTCTCACTAACAAACCTCTAAGTAAGGAAGTTTTCTAGCCAATCACTAATAAACTAAAGGACAAAGTCAGTAATTGGACAAGCAGATCTTTGAATTTAGCAGGCAGGCTAGTTCTTACAAAGGTTGTCCTACAAACCATTCCAATTTTCATGTTTTCATCTCTTCCTGACCCAATGTGAGTTTCACAACAAATAAGGAATATCCAAAGATATTTTATTTGGGGTAAAGGGGAAAAGAAAAATAAATGGGCTCTGGTAACTTGGGAGAAGCTATGCAAACCCAAAACCCATAGTGGTTTGGGTCTCCATGACCCAAACACTCTGAGCAAAGTTTTGGGGGCAAAACTTTGATGGATATGACTAAAGGAAATGAGAAACTCCTGGGCTAAGCTCTGGAAATAGAAATATGCAATGGACGGCAAGAAAGGGACCACATCCAAATGACAGGACACATCAAGGGTTCCCATATTTGGAACAATGCTTGGGAGAATAGAACCTTAGTTCAGAAACATAGTTTCTAGGAGATCAGAAATGGGAATCTTGCCTGGTTTTGGGAGGATAACTGGCAGCAGGAACCTAACCTATGCAAAGAAGGACTGGACATTATCAAAAATGACACCATCAATAAAGGACTGAAAAGGGTAAGTGACTTTTGGGATCAGACAAGGGACAATGGTAAATGGAAAATGTGGAAGGTACCGGTTTATAGTGAAGAGACCCCTTTGAAGGCCCAAGCTGAAGTTATTGAAGCGATTCTAGAAAAGAGAAACATTTTGACTTCAACCTCAAATGACCAACTAAGATGGGGGAGAAACAATGAGGGTATCTTCAACCTTAAAGAAGCCAAAATAATAGCCATTGGACTTAACTATCCAAGCCCTGATAAGATATGGAAGGACCTATGGCACAACCCACAGTGGATGAAGATCAAATTGTTCATGTGCATGACACAGCATAAAAATATTCTGACTTGGGAAAATCTTAGAAAGAGAGGTTTTGCTGGTCCATCAAGATGCTAGTTATGTGGTCTGCAGGAAGAAACTATGGATCACCTTCTCAACCTCTGCTCTTTCACCTCCACCTTATGGAACTGGGTGGCCTCAATCTTCAATCAAATGGATAGGAACGAAAATGACATCACTAAAACATTAAAGAATTGGAGGAAAGAATTCTCAGACAATGAGATAGTCAACATATCCTGGACTTTGATTCCAGGATTTTTAATTTGGGATGTTTGGAAAGAATGTAACAACAAGATTTTCAAGGACAAATCTAGTTCAACCCAAAGCATCATGGCTTAGATCTTAAAACAACTCAAAGAAACTATTAATGCCCTTCTGAAACATCCCCCTGAGAAACCCCCTTGTCACCAAGATGCTCACATTCTTGGACTGTTGGGGCTCCTGCTACCTGTCCCTCAGGGCATAAACAATATCACAAGGCACACATCAAAAGGAAAGGCTTTTTGGCAGCCCCCTCCCCATGGCTTTTTCAAATTCAATATAGATGGAGCCTCAAAAGGAAACCCTGGGGATACTAGTTATGGAGGATTCATAAGAGATGAAGAGGGCAAGACAAAAGTCATCTTTCACATCCATTTGGCGAATGCCACTAACAACATGGTAGAACTCATGGCCATTGAGCAACGCTTAGAAATTATGATTGATTACAATTTACATAATATAATCATAGAGGCAGACTGCAAATTAACAATTAATTTGGTCAAAAAGATAGGAACTGGAACTGCAATAGACAAAGTTTTTAACCACTAGAGACTTTTGCAGGTCTACCACCGAACTCAATCTCACCTAAGAATTCTAAGAACACTTAGATTTGTTCATGTGCGCAGAAATACCAACAGAGTGGCAGATTAGTTGGCTAATGAAGGTGTGATCTATACAAGAGACAACAAGAGTTGCTCATTGGAGTCGGTACCTGCAAGGAAACTGCGTGAGGAATGCCACACTTTGGCTCGTGCAGACGGGGATCATTATCAGTGCATGAAGGAGAAGTAGCCAGTTGAAAATTAAGTAGATGGATAATAAGGGTTCGACAAACAAAAGACCCGAGAATTGGCACATTTGAGTCTCGCAGTTGGATGGATGGCAGTGGGGAAAGAGCGTGAAGCTAAATAGTAGCACCCATGAGTTTTGCTACAATTCAAGGAGTTTTTGCTACAATTAAAGTGGTTTTCGGGCGTCCTCAATACCCTAAGTGGATTAATAGAAACACTCTCAATGCCACTAACCAGTCAACATGTGGCTCAAGGAGGAGAGAGAATAATGCCTTCATTGGGCAGGTATTCCTCGCTCTTCTTTCTAGCCCAGTATCCTTCTTAGCCGTTGGATATAGTATAAGAAGATCTATGGCTAAGGTTTGTTGTGCAAGTTGGCAGGACCGGGTTATCTTCATTGCATGTTTCTCCTCAGGGTTGGGATCAGGGAATTTCGGGCAGAACACTTGCTCGAGGGTTATCCCCCTAGTGGACCCGAAATATTTTCACTGTAGTATCTATTTCCTCATCGAGTTTGCGTAAAGATTTCTTGATTTTGCTTGATTTCGTTTAGATTTAGATCATAGTCCGTTAGACAAATCAAACAATTTAGGAGGTTGTTTTGTTTTGTGGGCCCTTGGCCAGGAGCTCGTGCAGTTGGCTTAGGACCCAAAGCACAGGGCACTAGTTAACTCTATGGCACTCTTCTCCTATGGGTATGTTGTATTTTATGTAATCTATTTTTTAGTTACAAGTGAATAGAAGGTTTGATTCTTGCTTCAACAAAAAAAATTATGTGTAACAATGCATTGATGTTGATGAGTTGTATAAACAACATCATTCCTTCAGGAGTATAATTCCCTGGTGCTTATGTGCTGAAACAACCCTGGTATTATACCTTTCATGAAAGTCACCACGATAGGAAAAAAATTCATATAGTGCTAGTTCTTTTATGTAATCTAATACACCAGTGCGTTAAAGGTGAATCACACTAGTGCATGAAATATATATCTTCACAATGTGTATTTCTTTTACAAACGCAATGAGATACCATTTTTTATTATTGTAAATATCATTGTTGAAAAAGTCGTATTCGGAGAAGTGCACATTAATATATAATGTCTTAATATCGATTTTCTCCTTTTTAGAAGCATAAACCTGTGATAATGCAATTATTATGAATTTTTTTTAATCTATTATTCATTGAAAAATTGACGTATATATTATAAAAATATTCATATAAATTAAATTTTGATTAGTGCATTTGTATATGATGTTTGGAGTAACATGTTATATCATCAAATTTTGCATCTCTTCATTATATATTTAACCATCCATATATTTAATCAGTGGTGTAACATTTCACAGCGACAATGGACAAGACAATAGAATAAATTAAAATGTATTTTATTATATATGAATAAGAGACTCTTTGTCATACAAAATGGGATATTTATTTTGTAATCCACTGTCTTTCAATTGGGAAACTACGTCCATTACATTAAACAAAATATCTTATTTTCCCAAAAACTTATTTCAAAAAATACAACAACTTGCATTGATATCTAAATATATCATCATTTTTTGTTGGAACTGTTGTCAGTGCTCAAGCTACTTTCATGACTTGTGTTATTTGTACGAATGTTTTTTATTGCATCAATTGTTTTTGTCTTCTTAAAGTTATGTCTGCAAACATAAAAGTGAAGTGTAATGAGTGTATCTACACTGGTGAGAATAATGAAAATTGAAATAAATAATATACATCAATGTAAATTGAATAGCAATTTACCATATCAAGAAGTGAGTCCTGATTGTACACATTCCTACGAAACCAAATATCATGCCCTGTTTCAAACTCTTTTGTTGGCATAGTTCCATACTTTGTTTCCTACAAGTTTTATAACCCATAATAAATCATAGATTTAATATAATGTATTTTTTGTTCTATTAATTATAAACTTGAAAAAGTAAAACAACATAGATACTTACAAATTCCACAATTAATTTTCGATATGCCAACATATACTCACAACCCATATTTAACCCAATGTCAATCAATTCTTCTGATGGCTCTTCTTTGTATGTTATCATCTTTTTGAAGACATTCAAGGATGGTTGCTATAAAATAACTTAAAAAAAAAAAAAAAAAAAAAAAAAAAAAAAAAATGAAATCTTAAGTTATAAGGAAATATTAACAATTACTCACAAACTTTGATAGCAACATTTTTCTTCCTTGTTGTCTTGTTTTGTGTTGAATGAGTTCCATTTTGTTTCATTTTTGCAAGGAAATATTTGAAAATTAATATTTAACGCTAAATTATTTGTTTTTATGTACCTAATAGAAAAAATCAATGATTGCATACATTTGAAGCACATTGTTATTATATGGATCCTCTTTTGATGCAATTATATCCATTTCTTTGATTATCTCCATGTATGCCTTTTTGGACATTCCTACTGGTATGTTTCAAATATCAACTCATTGATTCTTTGGGGTTTTCATAATATTCCTAAAAAATTAGTAAACTATTTTTTATATTGATGTATGGAAACTAAATATAACAAATTTCATATTAGTAAATGCATTTTTTGTACTAATATATACACATAATTCTAGAACATAATTTTAATTAGGAATATTACTTTTTGAATAATTCCTTTTCTTGTACTTTTTTTCTATTGCAAGTCTAGCAGATCTCATTGACCACTACTCTTGAAATGCTTATTGTAGTTTAAATATAAATTGTTTCTTGGAATAATTTGATTAATTTCTATATTGTAAGTGGAAAGTACATCTATACATTCATTCCACTATATCCCTCATATATTTTTAAAATATTTTCCCCCTTTCATTAACCTCCAACACCACTTTAGATGAGCTAAGGACTAATTCATCATCATTTACATGTTCTAGAAAGAAAAATCTTAGAATGACATTATTTTCCTTTGTTCTTGGGCCCTGTTGTTGTTGGGAAAAGTATCTACTCAGAACGCCCCTATCCCACTCTAAGGTGTGACAGTGCCTTAGCAACAAACAAGGAAAACTATTTTCGTATTCTTCTTTATGAAATGTAAACGAAGAGGAAGGATGTAACTAACCTGTGTCTTGCGCTAGTTTGTTGATCCAATTGCTCTCCTCTTTGTTCGCTTCCCGGTGCCTGCTCTCTTACTTGCCCAGCTTCACCAAGTTCCTGCAAGATCACAGAAGAGGAAAACTACACAAAATACATAGATTTACATTCATAAATAGCTTAGGATCAGATTTAAGCTAAACATGCAAATATAACAAAACATCATTGATACACAAGCATGTAGGAGAAACTCAAATAGTTTTATTGATATAATAAGAAGATCCAAGAGGAGATACAACCAAGTGAGTCCCAATCCAGCATCTACCTCCTAGCAAAGGAATCCCTTCCTCACCTCCAACAAAGCATAAATCACCCAATGCACTAATCTCAATCTCAAAACCAACAGCAATTCTCTGCAAAGTACCAAAATTCTAGCCTCTGGATCTCTGGGATGAGGGATCCATATATAGATGTAGAGAAAGAGGATGAGTCATCCTCTGCTGTGACTAGTGTCCTTCTCCCTGTCAGTTCTTGCTTCCACTTGGAGGCTGAGAGCCTCTTACTCATCCTTGGTCAAACTCAGTGAGGCAAGTGTCATGGAGGAAGATTCTGGAAGCTTCCATTGTCTTTCCACCTTGCGGAATGTCACTGCCATTTGTCATTTCCCGCTCAACGCACCTTGGTAGTGCATTTAGGTGCGTTGCAACGCACCTAGCTAGTGTACTTGGGTGCTTTGCAACGCAGGTAGCTAGTGGAGCATCTGAATTGATCCTGATTTGACTAGTTTTGAGCAGTTTCTGGTGGAGAACTTCTGGGAGAAGCTGTAATTTGTTGACCTTGTTCCTTTAGGGGCAGGAACAACACTTTTAGGGACTTTGGATCCCTTGGTTTATGGACATTTCATGCTTAGAGCTGTAAGGCACAAAAATGTCTATAACAGTTGCCCCCTAAAGTATGAGGCCGTTTATCGGGTGAAATGCTTTATTAGGAGGATCCGAAGTTCTTTCAATGCTCGAAGGAGACCTGTAATAAGATACAATACAATACATTATTTTCATACTGTTTTCATGATCTAGCTGAGTCGGACATTCCCATGCTCAGCTTTATAAATTCATTTTCATGTACATAGGACAGACAATCGTCTGATGGTAGACTGATGATTCTGGTGAAGTCATCATCCCTTTTGGTAGGATGATTATATGTGCTGCAATGCTGTACATTTCAATGTCTTTATTTTTCCTGAATATATATCGCAGCCCGGATGGATGAAACTAGATCCGGGGTCTTCAATCTCGTCCGATCTTCACTCGAAGTACAAGTCGATCCATGTGAGGATTGTTTTGAAGTCGAACATGGAAAGACATCGCTTGATTACCAGTCGATGATGTAAACTGTTAACAAGCGCGAGAGGAATCACCGATAATGATGAAGACCCTCAAGGTACTGCAGTACAATTCACGTGGTGTGAATAAAGGACTTGGCGTCAAACACCACGCAAAATCTTTCGGTCGAAGGTCATTGATGTATACCTGTCGCCGGAAGTGAGAAACTTGCCATTGAGGCATGCAAGCTTCAAAGTACTGAAGGGGTGTTCCTAGATCAACTTCTTGGATAATGAGCTGATGTCGACAAGAAGCGATCCGTCAAAGGAGGGCCTTGATGAATCCCACATCAGTGACACGGAACGGAGCAAATGATTTTGATGGAGGTGAAAATGATCTGATGATATATGGTTCAGGGTGGCGGTCATGAAAGAATGAAGTATAATGTATGGTAGTGGATGGGACACGGGTGACTTCTCTGGATGACTTCTCTTGAACATGTCGGCGACACTTATATGATGGATTGGTAGCATTTACCCCAAATGTGGATGGTATGGCGAGACCATGGTGATGTGACCGGTGAATGAAACAACCCAACCCGACTCAGGCACAGAGTGGAAGTGTCATGTTCAAGAGCGACTTGCTACCAATAAAGATTCTTTGAGTTTTTCCCAATTTTTCCCCAATCATTGCTGACCAGTACCTCTTTATTTTTGTCAAGCTTGAGGAGGATAACATATGCTTGTTCTATAATTTGCCCTTCGAGCAAACCCATCGTTATGTTTTAACGAGCCTAGCGATAGTGAAACTCGTTCTCGTCTAAAGACAAGTTTGTCGCTATTTAATGTTTTTAACGAGTCTAACGACAAAGATAACTCAGTCCTTTTCAATTTTAGAGAGTCTGAAAAGGTACGTAAAGTTAACTCCGGAATTCCTTTTTCGTCATTTAATCCCTTAAGTCCGAAAAAGTATAAAATAATACAGAAGGGATGAATTTTCGATAGTTTTAACGAGCCGAACAAAACAAGCGCTCGATCTTTTTGTGCAATAATCCCTCAGGTCCAAAAAGATTAAAATCTAGAGGAGGGATAGCACTTCCGGTCGCTTTAACGAGCTGGAAGGCCAAAACTCGGCAATCTTTTCATATTTTACGAGTCAGATGAAAAGAGCTTAAAGAAGACTCGTCTTTTGAGGAACGAGTGATAGAATGGGTAGCAGCTGATTCCAGGTAAGGTTTGGAATTTTCCAATCACGGCAGTGTCACAAGGATGGCTAGTGAAATCACTCTTCGCAGCTGTTCCTCAAAATGGGTAAACAATCAAATGGAGGTGAATGATCGGCCAATGAAAAGTGGAGGTGACGGTGCAAACACGACCAAGGCTTTAATGGCTGATAATGTTACATTCACGGTGGTTATTTACTGGAGGATAGTTCATTTTTTAACGAGCTTAAACGTGGATTGAAACACTTGCTCGGTCTTATGTTTATTTTTTAACGAGCTTGAACTATGTGCTAAAACTGCTCGATCTTATGTTTATTTTTTAACGAGCATGAACTATGTGCTAAAACTGCTCGATTAATCCAGTCATATGATAAGAATGTCTCATATAAAACGGAAACATTTAGATTTTTTCCCCACATCCTTTCTTTATGCAAGTTAGGTGACGACTAATCCTACGAGTTTAAAGGGTTAGCCTACAGGTTTAAAGGGAGGACCTAAAAATTTAAAAAAATAAATAGACGCCCCTTGCTTGCACTCCGAAAGGTTTGCATGCCCCCAGGTATAAAGTATGGTTTCAAGATTACCCCTTCTTTAGTCCAATAAAACATTTGTCTTACCGGGAGAGGCCTACCTCTTACAGGTTACCCAGAGATTGTTCTATTCGCGGTGCAAACAAAACACTTCTTCAGCAATATCTACCGAGATAAACAAAGGCGAGTGACTCAGTTCTGCCAACTCACATAACTTTGACAAGAGAATCTTATTCTAGAATAACCCCTCTTCCAATCACGGACGGGGTACAGACTAGTCATATTCTCCCGCGGAAACCTACCCTATACCCGAAGTTTTCCTGCCGAAGCAGACCAGGACGCATGCCCCCTGGGTTTCAGTCGTATCCTCCTGGATTACTCGCGCTCATCGGGAGGACGGACTGGGACTTGAGACATTTCTTGCGTGAAGAGACCATTTAGGGATGGTATATGACTATTTTCTATGCGTGATCCGGGAAATGAAAGCTGGTCCACGAGCTTGACCACTCTTCCTTCGTGCGGAAAACACATTACTCTAAAGAGTGAGGAGACGATGGCTCCCATGCAATAAATATAGTCTCGTCCAAGGAGTAGGTTATAATCCAAGGGTCCTTGAACGACCATTACGTTCATTTGAACTGTCTTCCCTCTCAATGTTATAGGCACATTGGGAAGGATCCCTAAAGGTCGACTGGTTCCTTTATCAAAGCCTGTCAGATTTCTCATCTCAAGCAAAAGCGATGGCGAACCAAGCGCTTTCCAAGCAGTAGAGGAAAGGATACTCACAGAAGCCCCTTCATCAATGATGGTACCAGCCATGACCATTCTATATATTTGGACGATAATTCTGAATGGTATGCTTGCTAGTAAACGGGGTCTGCCTAGTTGATTCCAGTCGAAGGAGACAACTAGGTTGCTTGGAGGTGGGACCGAGTAGACAGCCAGGTACGGCTCTGACGAACTTCCTTCCTGCGGTAAAGGAATGGGTAGATTGCCCCCTTGTTCGTCGGAGTCTGTGTTGATGAAGAGAATTTGGACGGTGTCATCCTTGTTCTCTTCAGTGACTGTATCATTCGAAGATAAAACCTCTGAAGGCAATACCGAGTCAACTGCCGCCTCGACCTTTTGACTTTCGTCTGGTATGGATTCAGATGGTTCATCCTCAATGATAGATGCTTCAGCTGACCACCTGAGCGGGCCAGCTGGATTCTCAACTAACGAAGGACTCGGCAAGAGTTTATTATATCCAGGAGGAAGTCGTAACGGTGAAACCGGACAATCATCCAAAACTCTTTTAGCTTCGTCTAAGAAGGGACAACGTTGGAGGGCATGATCGCCTTCGCACAATCTACAGGGAAATCTAGCTTTCCCTTTTTGTCCTGGGGCTTCACTTTCGCTAGTTGACGGTGTGCTTTCAACATGATCACCAGAGGTTGACGACACCGGATTGTGCAAACGGGGAGACCAGTCCCTTAGTATCCGGGGGATGCAAGGACAATCTCTGTGAAAGTGGTCTCCCTTGCAAATGACACATGGTGATTTAGGCCTGGTCAGTGCAGTGTGTGGATTTTCGTTAGATGACATTTGTTTCCCTCCATTCGCCTTTGGCTCCTTCTTCTTCTTCTCTTTCTTCTTCTTTCCCTTCTTCTCCTTAGGGACTTGACTTTTGGCTTTGCTAGCCCCATCAAGCGAAGAGGAAGGAGGAGAAGAAGAATTAGAGGAAGTAGAAGGTTGGTGGGTAACTCTGGATTCGTCTAATTGTCGATTCGATTGATTAGGAATAGTGGTGTTCTGAACGACATTGGTTGAGAAGAGCCAGACTGGCAAGCCAATTGTCAGTCCTGGAAGCGACAATGTGGCCATATGGGGTGCACCAACATCTCCCCAAGAGGAGAAGGGACTAGGATTTCCACCAAGGGGAATTCCTTGGTTGGTAGGCTCCATTTTCTCAACCTAAAGATCAACACAGGAAAAAGGGTATGAATATTCCGTTTAAAATAAATTTTAACAACGCTTGGACACAACTTGTTTTTTCAATTTTAAAGAGTCGAGAAAAAACAAAAGATGACTCTAGTTGCCTTCGATGTTTTAACGAGCCCGAAGTGACAAATGCTCGGATGGACTTTTTCTGTTATAGAGTCTGAAAAAGGCCGAAAGGAACTGCTCTGGAGATCTAGGAATAGAGGGTGTACCAGATCAATCACAAAACTACAGAATACGTTTTACGGTACGGCAGTCAATCTTCCCGAATGCTATGTTCGGTGCATTGCGATCGATAAGGCGGCCGACACGACTTCCTATGGATAAAAGGTTTTAAGCCTATAGGGGTCTCCCAATATATACTCAACGATACGTGGGAGCATAAGTCCGTACTGGCAGCTATCGACTCACCGTGGAGGAATCACCCAACCACTCATCGACAATTACCAGGTTTTATGACGCCGGAACACGTCTCTAGCCTAGACCTCTATGTTGTGCATTAAGTTCCAATGCGTTGTTAGATTCATTCAATTTATTTTAGGTTGATCTTTCTTAGAAGTTTGTCTTTTGGGTTCACCACGAGATGTAGATGTAATTCCTAAATGCAATCTAAAGATGATAAGCAAATCTTTTATCTCTTTTCGACAATGAAAATCTTAGCTACGAGGGGAAAAGAAAGACACAATCTTTTCTCAAAGAGCAAAGAGCACACTGTAAATGCACTTTTCCTAAATCAAGCCATACAAACTATCAATATGCAAATGCACAAGTGCATGTATTTGTTTTTCACTTTCTTAATATTGATGCCTAAGAAGAAAGTTGATGTACAAATTTGAATTCGCTTTCAAATGACAAATACAAACAAGCTTCTTTTCGAAATCAAAAGGTAGAAATGATTACGACACTTTACGATTTTCGAAATAAACACTCGTTTCGACACTAGAAAGTGACAAATTCAAACCAAAGGAAAAAGTAAAAGCATAATCGACTGTCAACAGCAAATAAACTTTCTCCTAAGACCAAAATCGACAGTTACGATAGATCTAAATCAAAGGACGACAGTATGACTATTTCACTTTTGCAATGGAAAACTGTAAATGATGCCACAAACACACAAAAACACCTACAGTCATTTTGTACAAAAGAGGCGGAATTAAGGCAGAGAAAATGGGTTTTCAGATAGGTACACACATTGATCAGAGGCTGCAAAAATCAGAGACAAAACTGGACAAAATGAAGCAAAGAACCTCAGCTGCACAGGGCAAGGCTGATCAGCGCACCTGTTGTACAGAGAAACTGAATTGCAGCACAGGTAGCCCTCTCAGGACCTGTGTTGAAATGCAGAACCTCTTCACAGAGCCTGCGCTGGGGCAGAAACGAGACTTCTATCCGGGTTCTGGGTCACGGCTTGCAGTCTAATCTATGGTTTTTGGCCGAGTAAAAGCAATCAGTAAGGTACAATCAGAGGGATGATTTAAAGGAGGACTAAGAGTTATCACAAAGGGCAATCAGATTATTTGTGAATCCACTATTCAAATCATAAACAAATCCAGTGAGTGGATTGAAGTAGCAGCTGTCTACTTTGCATTTGAAAATGGCAAATGCAGTTCGATTGCTACTTCTAAGTCTATGAAACAAACAGTAAGAGAAACACAAATAAACTAATTAGACACGCTCCCCAGTGGAGTCGCCATTTTGTTGTTGGGAAAAGTATCTACTCAGAATGCCCCTATCCCACTCTAAGGTGTGACAGTGCCTTAGCAACAAACAAGGAAAACTATTTTCGTATTCTTCTTTATGAAATGTAAACGAAGAGGAAGGATGTAACTAACCTGTGTCTTGCGCTAGTTTGTTGATCCAATCTCTCTCCTCTTTGTTCGCTTCCCGCTGCCTGCTCTCTTACTTGCCCAGCTTCACCAAGTTCCTGCAAGATCACAGAAGAGGAAAACTACACAAAATACATAGATTTACATTCATAAATAGCTTAGGATCAGATTTAAGCTAAACATGCAAATATAACAAAACATCATTGATACACAAGCATGTAGGAGAAACTCAAATAGTTTTATTGATATAATAAGAAGATCCGAGAGGAGATACAACCAAGTGAGTCCCGATCCAGCATCTACCTCCCAGCAAAGGAATCCCTTCCTCACCTCCAACAAAGCATAAATCACCCAATGCACTAATCTCAATCTCAAAACCAACAACAATTCTCTGCAAAGTACAAAATTCCAGCCTCTGGATCTCTGGGATGAGGGATCCATATATAGATGTAGAGAAAGAGGATGAGTCATCCTCTGCTGTGACTAGTGTCCTTCTCCCTATCAGTTCTTGCTTCCACTTGGAGGCTGAGAGCCTCTTACACATCCTTGGTCGAACTCAGTGAGGCAAGTGTCATGGAGGAAGATTCTGGAAGCTTCCATTGTCTTTCCACATCGCGGAATGTCACTGCCATTTGTCATTTCCCGCTCAGCGCACCTTGGTAGTGCATTTAGGTGCGTTGCAATGCACCTAGCTAGTGTACTTGGGTGCTTTGCAACGCAGGTAGCTAGTGGAGCATCTGAATTGATACTGATTTGACTAGTTTTGAGCAGTTTCTGGTGGAGAACTTCTGGGAGAAGCTGTAATTTGTTGACCTTGTTCCTTTAGGGGCAGGAACAACACTTTTAGGGACTTTGGATCCCTTGGGTTATTGACATTTCATGCTTAGAGCTGTAAGGCACAAAAATGTCTATAACACCTGTAGAACATTAAACATATGTGAGTTAATAGATTGTTTGAAACATGTTATCTAATATTCTTAAGTATATTATTAATGAAAAATAAAAAATAAAACCTCATATTGAATAATATTTTCTCATTCACCCGATTCATCACTCTACATTTTTATATACGGATTTTACACTCTTCTTCACTTATATCAAAAAGAATCTTGTTGACCTTCTTAATTTTGTGGCTCTACATGACACACACTAACCAATACATATTAGTTAAACCTACATATAGTTCAAACATATTAATCTTTTAAGGAATTTATAAAGAACTTTCATTTTCTTATTTTTTGGATGTGCTATCATTATGTTGATCAATATTTTTGTTTTAGTTTTGTCAAGTGGTTTGTGTTCATCAGAGATTACATCAGGCTTGACCTGTGGCTTCAGAAACTATGACCGAGAGGCATCTAAGCTGTCAAAATAGCTCGGGGATCACACCTAGCCTACGCCACACCACCCCTAAATATGACTGGATTTTTTCCCATGGAGTTTTGAATTGGTGACCTTCACATCACAAAGTTACATAACAGTATACCCCATCACCATATATTCTATGCCTCGTGGGTAGTTTTTTTTTACTTGACAACCTCTTAGACATAGTTTTATCAATATACGACCTATACCATTCAATATAGAAGTCATTAAATATATTTTATAAATAAATCACATAATTTTTAGCCAAGAAAAGGCCTGGTAGCCAATGCCATAATGTGCATAAATTCCCTCGTGCATGTTAGAGCCTAGATTGACCTTAGGCTGAAGGGAGGCAATCTTAGGATAACCACAAACCAAGCTTCACCTGGTAGCTAGCCCTATCAGGTCGGGGGATGGCTCTCTCCTTGTCAATCTCAGTTGAGATGACTGAATTGAATATGGATTTTAGGCTGGGTATAGTAGCTCTAGGGTTTTTGGTTGATTTTGATGGTTTTTTTGTTGGATCAAATGGAGCAGGTAGCTTTGGGCCTGGGAAATCAAGTCAGAATTGCAGGGTGTTCTGTGGGGCGAGGTAGGTAGGTGTTTTGGCATTCGGAATTGAGTGAGATGGTAGGTCTAATTTAGGTGAGGATTTGAGGAGGGCATGCAATGATCATGAGTCCTCTTCAGATAGCTGAAAACATTAAAAACTAAATGTATTCCCAAGGCAGAGCACTGTTACCAATGTATTCTACCTATCTATCTTGATTTCATTTAGTTAATAAGAATGAAATAGATTTTAGCACATATAACACATGAGAAAAACTAATGACAGAAGGAGAAACACTGTAAAAACACATGACCACAAGAATCCCACAAAAATAGCTACAAATCCTGGTTTATTTCCTTGCCAAATTGCTGTAGAGATGTACAATGTAGCTCAAAGCATCCACAAGAGTCCAACCTTTACCAATGAGGAAGAAAATACATAATATAGACATGAAAAGTACCTATGCTAGCCATCAGGGGTCGAATCCAAGAGATAAGGGACTGTTTCAACCATATCTAGACTAGGAACAGGAATATAGGAAGTGGAGCAGCTTGCCTCTAAAACCGTGGAAACTGATTCATTCACCCCCAAACCACCTCAAAATAATGAATCTACCATTTAAGGTCATTTTAAAATTACATTTACATAGAATACCATAATTTACAATCATAAATTCATCCAATATGAGAGAAAAAGTCAACTTGTAGAAAAACTAGGCGAAATTTGGATTTTTGAGCAAACTAGTTCTATGTGTAGCACCACTTGTCCTGTGCATAGTGCCACTTCTCAGCTGATTTTGGAGGCCTTCCCCTTAGCCAAATTGAGCCCAAGATATCTCATTGGAAATTTATTCCTGTCTAGTTTCTGGAACATCTTGAATTTTATCATTTCCAAGTCATTTTCCCCTTCAGAAGTATAATCTCCGAAGGCTGCTTCCTATGTGCCCAAAAAGAGGCAAAGAGGTCATGTTTTGATGGTTTTTGACCTTTAGGTGACCAAGATTTGCTCCAAAATTTCTGAAACTTTTAGGGATTGATGTTA
This sequence comes from Pinus tabuliformis, assembly GCA_031772625.1. NCBI lineage: Eukaryota > Viridiplantae > Streptophyta > Pinopsida > Pinales > Pinaceae > Pinus > Pinus tabuliformis. Next base: position 860,642,618 of record CM062812.1, read on the forward strand.
TCATCATGTTGAATCCAAATATGCAAACCATTTCTCCAAAAAGTCTCTCAGTCAAAAGCGTAGCACCGGTGGCGCTACGCACCTAATGCCATTTTCTATGTTGGAAAATTTCAAAATTTCAAAACGACAAAAACTCACCAAAACTTGCCTAGATTTTGCACAAGGCACTCTCATTGATTGCTTTGATGTGCTAGTGAGGCCTCAACCAATATTTTTAACTTCTCATGCCCCTTTTTGCTCCTTAAGGCCTTCCTCAACCTTTCCTTAAGCTTCCTCATCCTTATATTTCATATTTTGTTCTGGGTCATATAGTGATACACCATGTGGCGAAGCATCTTCTTGTCTCTATTGCCCTTCTCAAGAAGCCCCTCAAGGTTTGTATTGACCCTCTCAATCCATTTTTCCTTATCATTCTCAATTTCTTGTTCAATAGGGGTTAATGCAACATTGGCCTCCTTGATCTTTTGCCTGCCTTCTTTTATCATTTGTAACTCCATGAGGACTTGCCTGTTGGTCAATTGTTTATTTTCTTGCTCTAGATAATTGATGATCCCTTTTCCCTCTCTAAATTGACTGGCAAGGCTTGTATCTGACCCTCTTGCTCCTTGATGATCATGTCTTTAGTAATCTTTGTACCTTGAGTTTCCAAATTAATGACATCAACTCCTTGTGTCTCCTCATGATCAACAAGGTCAAAATCCCTCTCTTGTTGTCCATCATTAGGATCCTTCTCATACATATTTTTCTTACCTTTACATTTTCCCTTGTTGTGTTGCCCAACCTGTACCTGTTTAGCTGAAGAAGAAGGAAAAGCCCCTTCCACTCTTGGTGGATATAACATTTTCCTTTGGCCTGAAGATGAAGGGGAGACCCCTTCCACACCTTGTGGAAATAATATTCACCTGGTAGTTGCAAAAAGCTTCCTAGTGCCTCTCTCATATGTCCCAAGTACTGGCACTCCCACAGTTTTAGTTTCTTGGACCTTTTGTTATCCTGAAGGTCCACCTTCTTCTTGAGGCACTGATGAAAAGACTTGAGGGCATTTGAACATTTCATGAGAAATGAAGGTCTCCCATGGTATGTTAAGTAGGTTCAGCTGATGTAAAACAATGATTTTAATCATAGAGAAGTGGTAGATGCTGGTTAGCTATTGGGGGTATGATTTCTTCTTTACAATGAATGCCATCTTCTCTATGTTTTTGAATATGAAGTAGGGGATATTCATCATTCTCACCCTAGTGAAGTGCATCAGCAATCTAATGTGGTAGGCATATAGTCTGGAGAACCTACCTTCACAAGTAAAGTACTTGTTGATGATCTTCATCAATGGAGCAAACATATCCTCCAAGAATTTAAAGGGGAATACTCTGCTGAGTTTGTTATGATATTTAGCCGTAATGTAAGGCTTATAGTACTCCATGTCAATGTACTGACTTTTGTTCCACTTTTCACCCACATTTGGAATACCTGTAGCCTCTAAAATGATAGCTGGTGACAAAGTGAATGTAACCCCAGCAAGGTTTACCTCGTTGTTGCCCAAGTGTGTCACAAACAACCTTGTTAATTCATGAAGAGATTTTACCCTTTCCACCATTTCACAAAAATTGTAACATGACTGATGTCTGAAACAAGAAAGGGCAAATGGGCAGGCTTGCAGCTCTCTGAAACTGGTGGGCTCCTCTCTGATATGTTTTCCTCCCTTTTAGGCCTTCTACCCTGAGTGTGTCTCTGTCTAGAACTGTCACTATGTGTTTCTTCTTCCATTTCATACTCACTGTCCCTTTCCATTGTTGTACAGTTGTTTGTCTTTATGGTAAATGAGGAGTGGTGGATTGGGGAATGAAGGTGCGATGAGTATGAAGAGATTTTAAATAGGAAAACAGGTGAGGGTGAACAAGAATGGGTAAGGGATGTAGTAAATAAGTAGGGTTAGTGAAATGTTTAGGGTTTGGGAGTAATGGTAGGGTTTGTGGTACTGTAGGGTTTGGGGTATATGAGTATAGGTTTTGGGTTTTGTAGGGAAAATTTTAGGGAGGGAATTATGTATGGGAGGATGAGAGTTAGTAAAACAGTAAAAATGATATGGGATAGTAGCAATGAGTGTATTTGAGAGACAACAACAATTAGGGTTTAATAATATAGGACAACAACAATTAGGGTTTAATGTTTTGAGAGACAACACAACCCAAAAGCTTATGCAACAATTCGTATCTGCAAGAAAAGTGATGTTACTTACTTGCAATGGAAGAATTTGGGTGTTTTGAAGCAATTTGATGAAATCTACAGTTTTTTGTGGCCCAACTCCTAGGTGCATAGCGTAGCTCCTATGCATAGTGCCCGTTCAAAAAAACACTGGAGAAAAAGCCTAGGTGCGTAGTGTCGCTCCTGTGCGTAGCGCCGTTTTGAAAACCACTTTTGGAGGCCTTCCTGGTGTCCAAATTCAGCGTGTGATAGCTCATTGGAAAGCTTATCGAGTCTACTTTCTAGAACATCTTAAATTTTCAAATTAGAAGTTCATTTTCTCTGTCAAAAGTGCAATCTCCCAAGACTGGTCAAAATCTGCAGAATGAGGCTTCCAAAACGCAAAGTGTTGTTGTAGTCACTGTTTGAAGGTCTTCCTCAACTCCAAATTGAGCTCATGATATCTAATTAGAAGTATATTGGTGCTTAGTTATAATTTGACTCATCAAGAAAGTCATTTGGCCAACCAGGCTAGGAGAAATCTTGATTTCCCAAGGTCACTCCAAAGGTGCATTAACTCTCCAGAGGCAACTTGTATTTTTGACATTTCTCTAAAACCATGATACCTGTGTAGTAAGTGAAGGAGGTTTTTCTTCATTGGCCTATTGTGGACAAAAACCTTTCTCACTTTTTCTAAATTAATTTTGTCTTGCTCAAAAACAAAAACCCTAGGAGAGGGAAATGAGCCTTACCTGAGCACAACTGAAGCACAACAAGGTGTAAAATGACCCATTGGAACCTGAAATGATGATGACAACTTTTTGAATGATGGTACACTCAGCCAAATGGTGACATGGACTGACACTTGGAAAACTTCGAAAGGAGTGAAAACAAATCCTAGACCTAATACCTAGTGACCAAATTTTACTTGAAAACTCACTAAAATGACAAAATTTGACTTTGACACCCTAAAACCACTTTGTAAGAGCATGTTTGATCACTGGTGGAAGGCTGCAAAGACTGACTCTAACAGTGCATTTGATTTAGTAAAGGTACGGGGTAGCTTAACTTTTTAGCACCGACAATAAAAAAATATTGAATTCAAGCTTCTATGATCCATAACTTGTTAATATAAGAAGATTTTCAGAAAAAAAAAAAAAAATCACACTGCAAATATTTGGTCGACACGTTTTGAACTAGCCAATGTGGTTCATCTTCAGGACAAGATGAAGAGACACCTCAGAGGAAGGATAAATAGGAGGATAGGCCATCCTAATGACTAGATGAAAACGACTATATTTGACTACGGAGGGAAAAATATCTTGTTTATTTATTTATTTATTTACTTATATTATTATAATTTAACCCAACAACTATATCTGACTAGGGGAGGGAAATATTTAGAATGTTTAATTTTTTTTAATAATTAGTAATTATTTATTTATTTAATTTACTTATTATTATTATTTATTTAAATATATGTTTATTATTATTATTATACTATAATTAAACGACTATATTTGATATTAAAAAATGATTATTTATTTATTTAATTATAATTAATTTATTTATTCACTTATTTATTTACATATTATTTATTGTTTTTCCTACTTGGGAAAAATAACAAGGATTGAAAAAAATTAATAAATAAATCAATAAATAAATAAATAAATAAAAATAAAAATAAATTGTTTCAAAAATAAATAATTATAATACCAAATGAAAATAGAGGGGATTAAATAAATAAAAGTAAATAAAAAAATTAAAAGATATATATATATATATATATATATATATATATATATATAAACGAATAATAAATGATATTACTAATCAAAACTAATAAAATAAATAAAAAAAGGGGGTAATCCTCTCTAATGAACAATAAATAAAAGGAAGAAAAGAGGGAATAGAACATAAAACAACTAAGAAACGGAATGAAAAACATAAACAGAGATGGAGAAAAACTAAGAAGAGAGGGCGGGAATCCAACATCTACTAATTTTCCAACCATCATCCCTATTAATATTATTAGAAGACTTCTCAATTTCAATGGCTTCCCTAAACTTGCGATAATGAAAATGAGAAATCTTTGCGATGACCTTAGCCTTCTCAATGCATCTATGATTCTTGGTCTTCATCGCATGTTCCACCAAAGCTGAAGATTTGGTCCTCCCATGCTTGATATCGGCAGCTTGTTCCTTAATCCTTTGGTTAATAGACCAACCTGTTTCGCCAATGTATGAGGTCCCACATGAGCACGGGATGATATAAACACCTTTCAAATCCATAGGGTTCAAATCCATAGGGTTCCCTAAACCCTGTTAAAGGCCTGGTGAACCCTATGGATTTGAAAGGTGTTTATATCATCTCGTGCTCATATGGGACCTCATATATTGGTGAAACGGGTTGGTCTATTAACCAAAGGATTAAGGAACACACTGTCGATATCAAACATGGAGGACCAAATATTCAGCTCTGGCATCATATATTCATTGAGGAGGCTAAGTTCGTTGCAAAGATTTCTCAGTTTCATCACCGCGAGTTTAGGGAAGCCATTGAAATTGAGAAGTCTTGTAATAATATTAATAGGGATGACGGCTGGAAAATTAGTAGTTGTTGGATTCCCGCCCTCTCTTAGTTTTTCTCTATCTATGTCGATGCTTTTCATCCCATTTCTTAGTTGTTTTATGTTCTATTCCCTCTTTTCTTCCTTTTATTTATTGTTCATTAGAGAGGATTACCCCCTCTTTTTATTTATTTTATTAGTAATGAATTTTTTTCTAAGGCAAGAGTGGATCCTTCTATTCAAAATTAAAAATAGAAATAGTATACAAAAAGGCTCAAGCCCACAAAAATCCATTAGATCCTGATCTAAAGATCCATCGGCTGAAAGACAAAAACAGGTGGCTACCAAGCACACCATTTACCAAGAGAAACGGACCCGATGGATTCAATAGATCTTAATTGATAAATACATCGGGTCCACTTTTCACATAACCATCGTTTAATTTTTCCTCCTGAAATCCATAAAATGCATGCGATTCCAGATGGTACCAGCTAACAGCTTGAGAAATAACCTCCAAATCGGACCCACTAGCTAGCTCGATGAATCCTGGCTATAGGTTGATCGCGATTGATCCAACGGTTGCAATTCATATCGTGTTGCCATAACCCACCAATGATTACTGTGCAATGAGGGGCGATATTTCCTCCCCACTCTGAGCCATGTGTCACGTGGTGAGTGGAATCGCACCCAAATGAAACAAACCGCTTCCAGCCTGAAAGCGGTGTGATACAACAGAAACCACATCAATGGTGGTAAGGTTACCACAGAAACAAAACAGGGTTTTGTGGCTGCCTCGAAACACTGGATTCTGGTGCCCAACCAAAGGAAGATGAAGCTCCCTTTTTCTAGCTAGCTTCCTGAAAATTCTAGTTCGTTGTTGCCAATCAGATACCTGCAATCCAAAAGCACTCTTACAAGTGCCATTATACTGCAAAAAAGTCAATCAAGTCCTATTTCCATGGCCCTGTCTCGGAAGATCTTATTGTCCTCTTATGCCTGACTACAACACTACTCCCTTAATCTGTTCTGGGACATCTCTCGCCATATCAACTTGACCCTGTTTTAGTGCCTATTACTCCTTGATTAGCCATAATATCTGCCAATTTATTTGCCATCCTTCGGACATGAGTGAAACTCACTGTGCGTAAATCTAGGAGGTGAGTTTGTATCCTTTGAAAGACCTGGATTAGCCTGCAATGACTTGAGACTTTTTCCAGCTCTGTTCCACAACATATTCTTTTAACCGAGTTAATGATCAACTCAGAATCAGCTTCAACAATAATATTCTGGAGATTATCTTGCTTCAGGAAATCTAAACTCTATTCAAGAGCCATTAATTCAACCATATTATTTGTAGCTCTTCCCAGATGGCCATGGAAGATAAAAAGAATACAACAATTATCATCTCGTAGCACTCCCCCAAAACCAGCAAGACCTGGGTTGCCTTTTGAGGCCCCATCAATGTTGAATTTCAGAAAACCTTGAGGGGGAGGATGCCAATAATCTGGCTTATAAGCAGGATTCATAACCTTCCTAATCATCCCCTATGGTATAAGCCCCTCCATCCCCAGCCGACGTAATATCTATATCTCTGTTTCAGAAGGAGGATTTTTTGGGGAGCTTTTCACAATAGTGCCCACCGTCTCTTTGAGTTGTCTTAAGATCCGCTCAAAAATGTGATGGGTGGTGCTATGAACATTTTTGAAAATTATATTGTTCCTTTCTTTCCAAACATTCCAAATTATGAAGCCTGGAATTAAAACCCAAGCCAGGCGAAGAAACTCATACAGAGAAGTTTCGTCTCCAGTTATTTAGGGTATTGATAATGCTTTCTCTATCCATCTCTGTCTGTTGAAAAATTGTGGCAAAGGTGTCCCACAACGTAGAGGTAAAGATGCAATCATTGAGAAGGTGCTCCATTGTCTCCTCTTGAGCTTCACAGAGCTGGCATCTAGAAGGTCCTAGAACACCACTCTTTCTAATGTTGTCCTAAGTCAGAATTTTTTTATGATGCACCAACCACATGAAGAGTTTGATTTTCATCCAAACTTGATGCCTCCATAGGTTCTACCACACTCTGTCCGGTGCATTGGAATCCCGTTCAAGCAATATCTTTTTGGCTTCCTTAATATTGAAGGTACCTTCTTCATTGTTGCCCCATCTGAGTTGGTCATGCCCTTCTGAAACAAGAATCTTCCTTTGTTCCAAAATAGTCAATAGTGCATCTTCTTTTGCTTTCAAGGGGTTATTATCCCCAAATTCTAAATTCTTCTATGTTCTCCATTTGTCTTTGTACTAGTTTGTTCCCAAAAATATTTAACCCTGAAAAGCCCTTTGGTGTCAGTTTCTTTCTTAAGGTCCAAAAAGTCCTCTCTTAATGATGTAGGTTCTTGTTGCAATTTATCCTCCCAAAACAAAGCCAGGTCTCCTTCTCTGATCTCCTAGAAATTGCTTTTCTACACTAAGCCTTTGTTCTCCCATGCCTTATTCGAAATGTGGGATCCTTTTATGATACCCATCATCCTTATGTGATCATTATCTTGCCAAGTGTTGGCATATTTTTCCTTCCAAACACTAGCCCATTGAGCCTTTGTTTTTCTTTCACCCAACACCACCATAATTTTTCTCTTAGAACATTGTTGAGTACATCTCGATCATCTAGTCCAAGACCCCCATGGGTTTTCAGTTTGAAAATCTTATCCCAGGCTACTAAGGCCCATTTCTTTCTCTCCTCCCCCTTACCCCAAAGAAAGTCTCTTTGAATGGTTTTGAATTGATGTAAAAATCCTTTTGGAGTTGGAAGAGCTGAAAGCATGAAGATGGGGATTTATTGCAAAACTTCTTTTGTAAGCACCAACCGACCCGCCAAGTTTAAAGATCTGATAGTCCATTTTCTAATTTTTTCTTGCATCTTATTAATTACTGGCTCCCAGATGCCTGTGCAAAGGTTTATCAGTTAGAGGGACTCCCAGGTACTTGGAAGGAAGGACCTCCCTTTGAAAACCTAGAATTCTGGAGATATTTTTCTGAATAGAGACATTAGTATTAAAGAAAAAAATATTAGATTTGGATAGATTTACCTCCATACCTGTGGCCATGGCAAAGTAACACAATATTTGTTTATAAGAAAGAGCTTCTTTTACTGTGTGGACTCCCTGCAGCATAGTGTCATTAACAAATTGTTGATGGGACAAATCTTTTCCAGATTCAGAAAGTTGCATACCCTTGATGGTACCCCCTTCTTCTACATGCTTGATGGATCGCCCAAGTCCTTCCATCATGCAGGTAAAGAGAAAGGGAGAGAGCGGATCTCTCTATCTAAGACCTCTTGAAGGAGTAAAGGTTTCGGATGGTGAACCATTGACCAAAATTAAAAAGTTGGAGGAAGTGACCAATGCCATAACCCATCTCACCCAGTTATGATCAAAGCCAAAGGCTATAAGGACCTTCCTAATATAGGTCCAATTCAATTTATCATAAGCTTTGACAAGGTCCAATTGCATGATCATTCCTGCCTTCCTATTGCTTAACAATGAATGTACCACTTCATGCGCTTGAATGATGTTGTTGAGAATTTTTCTACCCTCCACATAACCTAACTGCTCCACAAAAACTAGAGTAAGAAGAAGGGGTTTTAGTCTATTAGCAACCACTTTGGATATTATTTTATACACCACATTGCACAAATCTATGGGTCTAAATTTGTCTGGAGTTAGAGCATTATCCTGTTTGGGGATCAAGGAGATGAAAGAAGTATTGAGCGCCTTCAGAATGGTTTTATGCAACCTAGAATCCTCCACTACATTCACAATATCTTGTTTAACAATGCTCCAGCAAGCTTTAAAGAAATCCACATTAAAACCATCAGGGCCTGGCGCTTTACCATTCTGCATCTCCTTAACTGCCTCACTTACCTCCTCTTCAGTAACTGGCTTGTTGAGATTGAAATTATCCTCTTTTGATAATAGTTTAGGTATATGCCTAGTTAAGTCTCTGATAGAATGATCTCTGTCTGTAGTGGTCTCCTTTGCTATATCTTGAAAGTGCTGGACTAACACTATTTCAATATCTTCATGGGAATTGCGAAGATGACCTTCCTCATCCTTGATTGAAGAGATCCTATTGTGGGTTCTGTTTTCCATGGTGGATCTGTGGAAAAAATTGGTATTTCGTTCCCCTTCTTTTAGCCATTACACTCTAGATTTTTGTCTCCAATATATTTCCTCTTGTTTACATAAGTTCTCCTAGTCTTGATGAAGTTTGGTGACTTGTTCATCTCTGCCTCTATCAAAACCCTCTATAATAAGAGTTTTATTGAGTGTCTACATTTTATCTTCAACCTCTTTTTTCATTGCAAAAATATTTCCAAATTTATTCTTGTTCCATTCTTTGAGTCCGAGCTTGATGTATTTTAGTATTTTTTGGAGTAGAAACATTCTTGTTCCCTGAATATGCAGATCTTCTTTCCACCATCTTGCTATGTTGCTGATAAAATCTGGGTGGGTAAGCCATATATTCTCAAATATGAAAGGTCTATTATTGGGGGTTCCAATGCTATTTGAATAGGCCAATGTTCTGAGCCTCCAAAGGGGAGATTTCTCACTATCATTTTCTTTTCTCTGAGCATAAGGTCCTTTCAAATAATGAATCTGTATAACTTTGAGGCTACTTGAGACTCCCCTCCTCTCTTGTTGTTCCAGGCAAAGAGGCAATTATTCATTTCTGTGTGAACTAGCTTCATATTATCTATGAAAGTTTGAAATGCTGTAGAATCTTTGGTTAAAGTTCTTTTTCCCCCTTTTTTTTCTGACAGTGATTTGATCATGTTGAAGTCCCCACCCATGATCCATGGAACTCCTACATGTCTTTCTCTTAGTTCTACAAGAGAATCTAGAAATCTGAGTTTGTCATCCAGTCTTTGTGGGCCATAAACATTCGTGACCAGATAAGTCTCGTTGTCTCCTACAGGCTGAATAATCACTGATAAATAATTCCGAGATGCCTTAGCATCTATTATGCCAATCTTTTGGGGGTTCCAAAGAGTGAGTATGCCTCATGTTGTGTTATCTGCTTTAACTTCTAGAAACTCAAATCTTTTGAGCCATTTACTATGAATTTCTTTTATTTTTTGAATGGAACATTTAGTTTCCTGGATAAAGATCATATCTGGAGCTTCTTGTTTCATTCTATTGCTAAATATTCTTTGTTTTATTTTACTACCTAAACCTCTGATATTCCAAGTTGTGAACTTCATCATTAAATATTTGTGAAAGAGTAATTGGATATATCTTTCATCTTACCCGAATCTATCATAAGCTTCCCACATTCCATCAATAGCTTATTCTACTTTTTCCTCCCTCGTTTCTTTCCTGGGTTTCTAGGAGCTAATCCTAGTGTAGTTTTCAGAGTTTTCACTCCTTTGCTACCCTGCCTTTCATTGGTGTTTTGTCTTTCCTATTCTTTGGCCTCAGTTTTCCATAGAAATAGTTGTTGTACTTGGTTTAACTCTTCTTGAGGTACTGAGTCTACCCCTCCAACGATGCCCCGTTTCAAGAATCCTTCTAGATCTAGGTTTTCTCTTTCTAGAATCTCCTGTAGTTCATTATCCTCCGTTTCCATCTCACTCTGAGTCATTTCCTAATCTATCTCATGTTCCCTGTCACTCAGCATGGTTTCCTTCTGTTTAGTAACATCCTCTTCTAGTTCCTTGTCTTCCTCTTTCTCTTTTTCCTATGAGCTTCCTTCCATTACCTGATCCTCTTTTGGTATTTCTTCCTCTTCTTCGATAACTTGGAACCTGTTCAGACTGGCCTGTTTCCCTTCTGCTTGCTGTTGCTTTGGCCCCCTTTTGCCCCCTTTTCCTTTATGACCCACTTTGTGAAATATTTCAATGTCTTTAATAGTGGTTGTTTTACTTCTATTCTCTGTCTCACTGAGAGGGTAGTCTCTAAATGGGTGCCCATGCTCATGGCATCTGCGACATCTGAAAGGAATATGTTCATAATCTACTGTTTTCACCCATTCTTCATTAAAAACTTCCAAGATAACCTCATTTGGTAGGGCTCCCGATAGGTCCATCTCTACACATATTCTTGCAAAGGAAGTATATTTTCCCCTTCTAGTGGCCTCAGAGGCTTTAACAAAACCCCCTAGTTTATTACCTATGGCAGATAACGATTCCATTTGCCAATAATCAAGAGGTAAGGAGTAGATTCTTACCCAGACTAGGACTGAAGTAAAAGTTTCTTGCTCCGGGGAAAAATTCATCATCCATGGCCACATGTAGAGGCCTGTTGCTGCATAGAACTAGGGTCCTCCTTCAAACACCCTGTCTTTGTCTTCAATATTTGTAAACACCACAGTAAAGAATCCCTTTGACCCAAGGTGTAGGTCTATACTTCCTTTCGATTCCAGTGGTATTTAATCCACGTTTGCAATGCCTTTTCAATGGGCCATAATCCCATGAATTTACAAATGATAGCATAGGTCCGCATGTGGTCCCTATGTGCTTGCAGGGTAGGATCATTTAAAACTACTCTGGGAGTGACCTCAGTCTTGGGTTTACAAGGCCCTTTCTGTGCCTTGTTTTCTGCTCCCTGTTTTTTGTCTTCTTCCTCATTGTCTTTCATGCTACTGACCTCCCTTGGTTTGGTAAACTCCTGATCCTCTCCCATATTCTTTTTCCTTTCTTCTACAGACTCTCTGACAGATTCTAAAGGTTTTTTACCGCAACTAGCCACTGCCTGCCTGTAGGAGGGAGTGGAGCTCCGCCCTTTGCGCGCCTCCATGGAGCTCAGAAACTTGAAACCCTAGCTATTCATTTGTTGTTCCACTGTTTCGCTCCCGTTTCGCTAAAATTGAATATTCATTAAGTGAGAAAAAATTCATTTGTTCTATCCATTTCATGAGCTGGGATGAACAATTTTGGTATTATTGCTTGGTTAACACAGAGTCTTTGGGTTGCATGAGGACATGCAATATATTCCTTATTAGTAATGTCATTTATTTATTCATTATATATATATATATATATATATATATATATATATATATATATATATATAGTAAAAGAACCCCACTCTCTTTTCAATTTATATTATTATTTCTTCATTATTATATTTATTCATTTTTAAGATAATTTTTTTTTTTTTTTAATTTATTTTATTTATTTAATCCCCTCTCTTTTCATTTGGTGTTATTATTTATTCATTTTTAAAACAATTTATTTTTATTTATTCATTTATTTATTTATTATTTTATTTATTATTTATTTTTTTTTATTTTTTTTAATCCTTGTTATTTTTTCCAAGTCGGAAAAACAAAAAATAATATGTAAATAAATAAGCAAATAAATAAATTAATTATAAATAAATAAACAAATAATCATTTTTTTTTAATATCAAATATAGTTGTTTAGTTATAGTATAATAATAATAATAAACATATATTTAAATAAATAATAATAATAATAAGTAAATTAAATAAATAAATAATTACTAATTATTAAAAAAATAAATTAAACATTCTAAATATTTCCCTCCCCTAGTAAGATATAGTTGTTGGGTCAAATAATAATAATAATAATATATGTAAATAAATAAACAATATAATTTTCCCTCCCTAGTCAAATATAGTTGTTTTATTCTAGCCGTTAGGATGGCCTATCTTCCTATTTAGCCTTCCTCTGAGATCTGTATCTTCATCTTGTCCTGAAGATGAACCACACTGGCTAGTTCAAAATGCATCAACCAAATATTTGCAATGTGATTTATTCCAAAAATCTTCTCATATTAATAAAAAACATTTTTTTAAAGAACTTTAATTGTGATGGTGCAATATGTAATGATAAAAGCACCACCATCACAGTAAAAAATAAAAGCATAAAAAATTATACAATAGTTTTTGGACTTAATGGTGCTATTTGGAAGAGGTGCACGAGTATGTTATATTACACAGGGCACACCGATAAATATAAGTCATTTTTTAAAAAGAAGACAGGGCCAACAGGGATTGGATTTGATTCAATAAGTGGCCCCCCTCCTTTATATGTCAAATGTCTTTTATATAGTAACCCAAACACATTAAATATAAAATGCCTAAAATGAAAAGCCCTAATTGTGAAGTGGTAGAGAGAGTTAAACCCTAAGGTGAAATTTTGCAGTCACATAAGCAAGAAGAAGCAAGTATTTAAGGTAAGTATTGATTTTTTTTGTTTTTTCTAAATTTTAATTAAATCTAAATAGCAACAAAGATTGTAAAAAAATTTATTAGTAAAATGAATAGTAAAAATTTTACTATGCAAGGTTTTTATTTTTTTTCCAAATTTTAATTAATCTAACAGAACTTGTAAGAAATTTTATTACTAAAATCAACAATAAAATTTAAAATTTTTACTATGCATGTTTTTGAGTGAATCACCATACCAGTAAAATTATAATTTTCTGAATAGTTCTGTTGTTTCAAATTATTATGTTGCACCATAGTGCTCCCAGTATATCTCTTTTGCAAATCTCTATTTTGAAGTTTTGGGAAAAATAATGAAATAGTGAATAGCTTCTTACCATTTATAAAACTTTATGAAATTGGATTTTGAAAAATAAATACACTCATTTTGCAATTTGAAAAAAATAGAATCTCGACCCTTTTTTTGTTTTTTGCAACATCCATGTGTTTCATATTAAAAATAACCGGTGTGTTTAATAGTAATGTGCACGGATTAAGAAAACTTTTTTTTGTTTTTTGCAGCATCGGTTTGTTTCATATTAAAAAGCACCGGTGTGTTTAATAGTAATCCGCACGGATTAAGAAAACTTATCGGTGCGATAAAAAAATTTGACACAATGATACGATATGATTATTTTTTATTTTCAAAATCCTAGAAACCGGTGTGGTTACTATTTTAACGCATGGTTTTGTTATTATTTAAATGCATTAGTGTGGTTAGTTTTACAAGTACATCGATATGCTTTAAAAGTTATCTAAATTTTTATTTCCACATAAAAGGACATACTCATCTCAAATTATCCTTTCACATGGCATACACATTCACATGAATTACAATGGTTCATAGTATATATTTTCCATCGGGGCTTCACTGACTGAGCAATACCATACCACATGGGTTCATATTGGGGGATATATATTGAGGGAAAAATGGCACAATATATTGGGGGATATATAGGGTGTAAAGGGTTTTTATATTGGCAGGTATAAAAGATGGACCTCAAAGTTAATGAAAATATATAAAAGGGTAAAAAAATGTTAATGAAAAAATGGATACCTACAATATCTAGTGTAAGTAGGGGTTTTTTAAATTGGGAAGGAGTATTGGATTTGTATTGATAGGAGGTTAAATAATGTTATTTTTAGGGGTATTTTCTAATATGTAGTCAAATAAGGGTATTATTTAATATGCCACGAATGCACATGACAGGTTAGAGGTTCATTGAGTGAAGCCCCCGTGATATTTTCTCCTCAAAGTCGCCTTATTCTTGAAAAATGGTTTATAAACTATATTGAAATTCAAATTGTGGTTAAATGGTTCTTGAAATTAATTTTAGGTATGTACACAAAAATGTGTTGTTGGTTTTGCTCAAATGCAGGGAGAAAATATCCTAATATCAAATGGATAATTCTTCAAATTCTAGCGTGTTTCATATTGCTTAAAGTCCTTCATGAAGTTCTCCCTTTCCATCTCTAGTAAATTCATATTTTATACATATTTCAATTATCTAACTGACTTTTTTTTTGTATCCATGTCAATTTTAATAAAAATGTATCCAAATTTATAGGATCCTAATTCAGAATCAACTTCAGATGCGAAAAATATTCAACCAGTTCAAAAACATCAGAAGCTCTTATCAAGATCAGCATACCGCAAGTAGTTGGTAGATGAAAATGGACAACCACTTTACCCTGCCAAATGTAACATGCCATATTCTAGCCGTAATCCCAAGTCAGTGATGGTGATAGTTATTTTGATATAATGTAATTTCAAAAAACCAATTACATTGTGCTTACTAATATCATTGATGTACTAACGTTGATCAATATTTTTTTAATTTAAGATTCTAGTGATGATGAACGACCCATCTACCATCTTTCAATGAACCCTACTACAATGTCAAATTGAGAGAAGGTTGCATAAGGAGCAAGACTCGGAGAGGAAACATACAAAGAATCATTGAATCAACCACCTATTCAATTCCCACTATGTTCAAATTCACCAATTAGGAATGACTACAGGAATAGTAGTTCTTCATCACAAGTTGGCAATCGAGGAAAATAAATAGAGGTTCATATGGATGATTACTTATGGGATACGAATACCATGGAGGAAATGTTTCTAAATGAATTATAGAACTATGAGATAGGGGATGATGCTCATATAAATAATACCTTTTTTCAAAAGTCTAAAATTTTCTCACACGACCCCTCTCTTTAGACCTGGTGGCTAGTCAAAGTCTACCCAGATGGGGACAATGATGTTACTGTACAACTTGAAAGAAAGTTTGGCATGTCGAATGCATGCTTCTCGGAAATATTGGGGTAATTGACTGTGATCAAGTCCCTTGTATTTTGAGAAATATTGTCACACAATCAACATTAAAAATAGTTGATTTTATGAACATTAAATATTGACATTATACATTTATATTTCCCATCAACTGCAGGTTATTCAAAGATAAGGCTCTTCCAAGTGATAATGTATTTGCTGGTAGCAACGAAAAGGCAAAGGAGTTGTTCAAAATGTTGGGTGTTAAGTACATATCATATCATGCATGTTTGAATGATTGTATTCTATACAGAGGAGAATATGCAGACAAAGAGATATGTCCAAAATGTGGGCATGACATGTACCATTAAAAAAAGGGAAAATCGCATGGTCCTCCTCATAAGATATTTTTTCGCATGCCTATAATCCCAATGATTCAAAGGCTCTTTCATTTCAAATAATTAGCTATGTTGTAGGAATGGCATGCCCCACATAGAAGTGAGCCAAGAGTTATTTGAATCCCAATAGATTAAATAGGCATGAATAATATAGAGGATGCATGGCTTGAAAAATTCAAGGATGAAGTATGAATTCTACGACACAGCATAGCCATGGATGGTGTCAACCCATATTCCCTCCAAAACACCAACTATTCTATTTGGCCTATAGTAGTGATTAATATCAATATCCCCCCATAGTTTTCTATGAAGAATGAACATCTTATGTTGGCTCTCATAGTCGTGGTAGCACACAAGTGAAGAATATGGATTTCTACTTACAACCATTGGTAGATAAATTGAAGTAATTATAGGAAGTCATACATGTATATGATGTATCAAAACCCATTGCAACATAGAGTATTTTTACATTGTATGGCAAATTTTCTTACACCACACATGATTATCTAGGCTTAGGATTTTTCTCTGGTAAATTACATTTTTATTAATTTGCTTATATATGTAACAATATTGTTTTGCATATTAATTTTTTTCGATGCATTTGTTCTAATTTTCATGATCGCTAATGTGCCATGTATACAATAATTTCGTAGGTCTTGTAATAAAAGGGTATCATAGATGTAAACATTGTGGACCTTCTATGAAGGTTGGGTGGTACATCCACCTACGAAAGCTAGTGTAATACTTCTCTAGGGTATTCCTCCCAGAGGAACACCCTTACAGAAGAGCAAAATTAGCTTTCAATGGTAAACCAAATATAACCTAAAGCGCTACAATAATGACACCAGCTAATTGACTTAAATCATGTGAGTGATAGAACGATAAGGAGATGACAAAACTAGTCAATTCAAATGGGAAGACTATGTTCAATGATCCATAATTATCTGGCACATATGTTGAGAAATTTCCAATTAGGATGAAAAGGAAATCTTTCTTTTATGAGCTCCCATTTTGGGAGAAACTTAAGATTGCCCACTTACTAGATCTCATGCATATATTCAAAAATGTTTTATCTTCTTTATGGAAGCACATATCATCAAAAGAAAATGACACATTGGTTGTTAGGATAGATCCTATGGCTTCAAAAACTAAAAAGAAACATTGGCCAAGACAAGAAAGTATAGGAGAGGTTGGTCCCTCTTGGTCTTTCAAAGAAGGTGATGTCCCATGAATTTTAAATAAAGATGATATTTAACTCGCAAAGGAAGTTATAATGGGTGTAAGGGTGCCTTCTTTATATGGGTTTTCACTATGGCATTGCTTCATTGTGGAAGACCATTTGTCGAGGTTGAAATAGCATGACCATTTGAACCTTTTAAGAGTACATATGTCAAAAACGTGATTTTATTATTTGTTATTATTTTTATGCCATGGGATAAAATATAATTAATTTTTGTATTTATTTAATTTGTAGTGTCACTATCCTTTTCTTGTGCATGTGTGTGTGGACCATGACTTCCCACAAGACCTACAACATTCCATATCCAAATTATCTTCATTTGTAAATTGGATCACATCAAAGGAGATTAATATGGATAGCATTCCATGATGTCATCAAGAGATAGCTTAGACTATTTGTATGATTGAGAAGGAACTCCCGACAAGTTTCATCGACCTACAAGTTCATCTTCTAATTCATCTAGTATATGATGTTAAATTATTTGGGGTGGTTTCTTACCGTTGGATATTCTTATTAAATAGGTACATGAAGAAATTGAAAGGTTTTGTTTGACAAAGGGAAAAACTTGATGGATCTATGGTAGAGGGCTACATATCGTAGGAGTCTTTCTATTATGCTAGTGAGTACATCAAGAAGATTGAAAACATACAAAGTTCAGTGATTTGGGATGACAAAAGGGATGAATACAAAAGAGAAGGGGAGCTTCTCGAAATGAATGGAAAAAGGCACGTGATAAAGAGTAAGTGACTTATCATTTGTGATATTTCTACACAATAACTATTCACATTGAACTTCATAATGTATATTTTGATCTCATACATACTGCATATGTCAGTTTGATTTCATTAGAGAATTCATAAATTGAAGCCATCAACAAATTCATTCTCTACAATTAGGAAGAGACATAGTTGTGGGTCGTATTACATGAACAAAAGAGGAGGAAATGGGAAAGTGATAGGAAATAATTTAGATGGTTTAATGGTAGAAGTGTGCCTTATTCTGATCATTTAAAATAAAAAATGTCAATTATATGCCCCAATAATTGGGTCGTTGACCAAGTTAGATATAAATACGGTGCATTTGTTCATTACTTGCGTGTTGAAGAGGATATGCTAAACATAGGGATTGGGTGCCGCTACTTTATAATAATGTTTTTGTACATTTTTAACTTCATATTGCAGCTTTTAATTGTAGCATCTATATTTTATATTTTAATTATGTTTAGATTATTAGACACATGACACTGTGAATTTTTCACTCTTTTATAGGTACATTTGTTCCCTTCTATGTGGGTATATGGACGCCATTTTCACACGGAGGATGCCAATGATGAACAAATGACACAAGACTATGGAGTGGAAGTCAAGTTCGACCAATATAGTAATGTTAGCCACAATGATATTAACCTAATATAGGGGATGTTACGTTACGCCAGAAAGATACAAGATATCATCGAAGTGGACTTCTCTTCGTTCCGATGTGTTATATTTAGGTGCAAGTGGTGGGACAATTTTCATAGGAATAATTGAAAGGAATATCGTGATAGTGTTTTGATATCTATCAACTCTATAAATATGTGGCATAAAGATAGGGAGCCTTACATTTTCCCCAAATACTGCAACAAAGTGTTTTTTTTACCCATATGTGTTGGATAGGGGTTGGGGGTTTGTATTAAGACACGACCCTAGATCAAAACATATTTTTGAGAACAGCAGTTTTTTCATGCCAAGCAAGGAAGAAAATCACAGTGATGACAATGGAGAGTGATATGTACTCATGTTATTTCATCATTTATACTATTGTTGTATACTATTGTTTTTTCTTTTTTCTTTTTTTTTCGCTAATTATATTATTTTTTATTCATCTAATTCTTGGCATTTTATATAATTAGTAAGATTCACAAACATTTTTACATGTTTATTTCTAGTGGAAATAATTTTACACTCAAAACTAAGTATTTCCAATTGTGTAATTTACAATTTAAAACTAAAG